>CM055122.1:271091609-271836609 GCA_029206835.1 Rana muscosa
GCTGAAGTTCAAACCGAGCATCAGAATGGGGAAGAAAGGGAATTTAACCACTTAAGCCCCGGACCATTATGCAGCATAATGACCAGGCCCCTTTTTGCGATTCGGCACTGCGTCGCTTTAACTGACAATTGCGCGGTCGTGTGACGTGGCTCCCAAACAAAATTGGCAACCTTTTTTTCCCCACAAATAGAGATTTTTTTGGGTGGTATTTGATCACCTCTGCGGTTTTTATTTTTTGCGCTATAAACAAAAATAGAGTGACAATTTTGAAAAAAATTACATATTTTTTACTTTTTGCTATAATAAATATCCCCAAAAAATATATAAAAAAAAAAACATTTTTTTCTCAGTTTAGGCCGATATGCATTCTTCTACATATTTTTGGTAAAAAAAAAAAAAAAAAAAAATGGCAATCGGCGTTTGATTGGTTTGCGCAAAAATTATAGCGTTTACAAAATAGGGGATAGTTTTAAGGCATTTTTATTTATTTTTTTTACTAGTAATGGCGGCGATCAGCGATTTTTTGCGTGACGGCGACATTATGGTGGACACATCGGACACTTTTGACACATTTTTGGGACCAGTCATTTTTACAGCGAACAGTGCAATAAAAATGCACTGGTTACTGTAAAAATGACACTGGCAGAAGGGGTTAACCACTAGGGGCGCTGGAGGGGTTAAGTGTGCCTAGGGGCATGTTTCTAACTGAGGGGGGGGGTGTAGCTACGAGTGACAAGTCACCGATCTCCGCTCTGATTACACAGAGCGGAGATCGCCGACAATGTCAGTAGAGGAGCGGGGAGATGTTGTGTTTACACTAACATCTCCCCGCTCCATGCCTCCGTGAGACGATCGCGGGCATCCCCGCGGTGATCGAGTCCGTGGGACCCGCGGTCCGACTCACGGGGAAGGCAGGGGGGTCGCGAGCGCGCAGCCGGCCGCGCGTGCGGCCCCGACGTCGACAGTTAAAGGGCCACGTACAGGTACGTGATTGTGCCTGTACGAGCCATTCTGCCGACGTATATATACAGTGAGCGGTCGGCAAGTGGTTAAGGGACTTTGTACATGGCATGGTTATTGGTGCCAGACGGGCTGGTCCAAACATTTAAAAGAAAAACTGCTCATCTACTGGAATTTTCACACACAACCATCTCTAGTATTTACAGAAAATGGTCTGAAAAAAATAAAAAATATCCAGTGAGCGGAAGTTGTGTGGAGGAAAATGCCTTGTTGATGTCAGAGGAGAATGGGCAGACTGGTTTGAGATGATAGAAAGGCAACAGAAACTCAAATAACCACTCGTTACAACCAAGGAATGCAGAATACCATCTCTGAATGCACAACACATCCAACCTTGAAGCAGATGGGCTACAGCGGCAGAAGACCACACCGAGTGCCACTCCTGTTAGCTAAGAACAGGAAACTGAGGCTACAATTTGCACAGGATCACCAAAATTGGACAATAGAAGATTGGAAAAACGTTGCCTGGTCTTATGAGTCTCGATTTCAGCTGCGA
Source organism: Rana muscosa (assembly GCA_029206835.1). Lineage (NCBI taxonomy): Eukaryota > Metazoa > Chordata > Amphibia > Anura > Ranidae > Rana > Rana muscosa. The sequence continues at coordinate 271,093,126 of CM055122.1, forward strand.
CATTCAGATGGTCGGGTCAGAATTTGGCGTAAACATGAAAGAATGGATCCATCCTGCCTTGTATCAACGGTTCAGGCTGGTGGTGGTGTAATGTAATATTTTCTTGGCACACTTTGGGACCCTTAGTACCAATTGAACATTGTTTAAACACCATGGCCTACCTGAGTATTGTTGCTGACCCTGTCCATGCCTTTATGACTACAGTGTACCCATCTTCTGATGGCTCCTTCCAGCAGGATAATGCACCAATATCACAAAGCTCCAATCATCTCACCACTGGTTTCTTGAACATGACAATGAGGTCACTGCACTCCAATGGCCTCCACAGTCACCAGATCTCAATCCAATAGAGCACCTTTGGGATGTGGTGGAACAAGAGATTCACATCATGGATGTGCAGCCAACAAATCTGTGGCAACTGCGTTATGCCATCATGTCACTATGGACCAAAATCTGAGGAATGTTTCCAACACCTTGTTGAATCCATGCCACGAAGAATTAAGGCAGTTCTGAAGGCAAAAAGGGGTCCAACCCGGTACTAGCAAGGTGTGCCTAATAAAGTGTCCGGCGAGTGTATTTATAAACATGACTGGGTCAAAGAAACTCCAAAACTTCAGCTCTTGAGGGATGTTCCCGGTCTGCAGTGGTCAGAACCTACCAAAAGTGGTCCAAGGAAGGAGAACTGGGGTCCAGGGTCATGGGCAGCCAAGGCTCATTGATGCCCACGGGCGAAGGCTGGCCTGTGTAGTCCGATCCAATAGAAGAAAATGTGGCTCTGAGAAAGTTGCTGCTGGTTCTGATAGAAAGGTGTCAGAACACACAGTGCATGGCAGTTTCTTGTGTATGGGGCCGCAGACCATTCAGGATGCCCACGCTGACCCGTGTCCACAGGTAAAGAAGTGCTGTTGAGCGCAGTGGTAGCTTATTGAAAGTTCCTGCCAGTGTGTAACTGAATGTTCATACAAGGTACGAGCAGAGCCTGCAAGAGCCCCTCATAGCACCCACAATCTGCTGATCCTGGGTGCAATGCTTTGCAGTCTCCCCAAAAAAATAAGTAACTTTATCTGCAAAATTGATGTACATTTATAATTTTTTTTTGAAAAGGCGAACTTATCCCTTAAGCACTTTAGCCCTGGAAGATTTTACCCCCCCCCCCCCCCACCTGACCAGAGCACTTTTTACAATTTGGCACTGCGTCGCTTTAACTGACAATTGCGTGGTCGTGCGTTTTTTTTATAATAATTTTTTTCTGACATGTTGGAGTTATATCTTTCACTTGTATGTTATAGTTGCACTGAGTAAATACATCAGGATAAAACAAAAACAGTTTCTGTCTTCATTTAAGGCTGCAAAGCAACAAAATGTGATTTTAAAAAGGTGTGGGCGATTCTTTTCATTACCCGCTGTACTAAATTAGTTGTGGCACCTTATATCTAGTAAGTTGACCACCACTGCTCTATGTGCTCTGGTGAAGCGCCAAGTATATGATCAGTGCTGCAAAAATGAACACCTATGTGCACAGCAAAGAGAAAAATCATCAAGTAGCTCATCAATGAATGCTGATTAGCAGGAAAGCCAAGCACAGAAGGGGCAATTCATTACAAGTGAATAGAACGCATTCCTCAGCACTCAACCCAGCCAGGCAGCCGAGGGGACCTAATTATGGACGGGGCGAGGAGAGGGCTTTTCATCCTGCAGCCCCGTCAGAGAAGAGCATCCTCTCCTTTCAAAAATACTGCAAGTGTGAAGACAGCATTTCCCATAAGGAGATAATACTGACATGGATTTTTTTTTGAGGGGGCGTAGTTGTCAAAAAAAATAAATAAATTCAGGAGACAAGCTAAAATATGTAAACTGTAGCTGAGACATTTTTTAGGTTTGGCATAGAATGAGAAGAGTTAGAACCTCATCTTTTTACTGCTGTTTTGTGACACCTGTCAAACTGACAGGAAATTACAAGTTTCCCAAAAAGGGTCCAACTCTTCTCTATCCAAATACAGAAAAAGTTTTGCCTGGATCTGGCCTTTAGCTTCATTTGTATTACATTTATTTTAGCATCAGGTTTTTATTCTGGTGTTCAGGTGCACTGTCCCGCCCAACTGCTGGCAGCCTGTAAGGCTCAAATACCGGGAAATTCACGCCTGGACCCATACTGCCTGTGACAGACCCAACCAAGACATGGGCTTTTGGAGGGGACTGCAGGGTAGCCTCTTGACTATGGGTCTTGGCTTTTGAGGGAGCTATATTCTTTGGAGGTGTGTGTGCCTGGGGGAACCTTGGTGTTTGCTTTGGATTTGGGCCCATGTCACCCAGAAACACAGATTCTGGGAACCTAGGACCTGTATACAGATTTGGGGCCTTTGTGCCCAAACCAGCAATGACCGCTTCACCCCTTCCTAGACTGAGACTCAGAGCAGATGTTAATATAATCCGCTCAAAACAACCCGATGCTGGGGTCTCCTGCTATAATCGGTTTACCAAGGAGTCTTTCTCTCAAGGTTTAATTTCCCCATTGTGTGCCTCCTAGGTGTGAATTGCCATTGTTAATTGAGTCACCTATTGTTTCTGTCTGTCTGCTAATCCTTTTAGAGATTTGGACAGCCCTAGGTCTTCTTGAATACTGGTGCTGAACTGTCTGGAAGGGCACTGACCCCAGTTACCTAGGATTGTCTAGGTGACTAGTTGGTAATTCGCTTACTGTTTTTTTTTTTAAACCACTTCCCTACCGCCCATAGTCATATGACGTCCACAGATGGGATCTCCCATCCTGGGTGGGCGTCATATGACGTCCTCGGCTTTGTGGGGGATATCTGAATGATGCCTGCAGCTAGAGGCATCATTCAGATATCCTTTTGTTGTGCCGGCGATTCTGCGCAGCATAAGAACGATCATAGCGGCGGTTCCGCCGCTTGATCGTTCTTATAGGCGGCGGGAGGGGACATCCCCCCCTCCCGCCGCCATCCGGTGCTTCTTCGGGCTCTCCCGTGCCATCGGGGACCCGGAGAGAATCGTCCGGCGCCGGTGGTGGGTCACGTGCCGAGCATAGAGATGACTGGTGACCAGATGGTCACCAGTCATCTCTATGATCATCGGAGGCCTGGGCGCGATGTGATGACGTCACGCCCGGGTCCTCAGATGTAAACAAAGCCGCCATTGCGGCTAGTAAGTATGAGATCAGTGAAAAAAAATTCACGATCTCATGCTTTCCAGCCTGGAGGAGAGATGTGGGGTCTTATTGACCCCGCACCTCTCAATAAAGAGGACCTGTCACAGACATTCCTATTACAAGGGATGTTTACATTCCTTGTAATAGGAATAAAAGTGATAAAAAATAAAAAAAATGTAAAATAAGTGTAAAGGAAAAAAAAAAAAATTTAAAAACGCCCCTGTCCCCGGTAGCTCGCGATCAGAAGCGAAAGCACACGCAAGTCCCGCCCACATATGTAAACGCCGTTCAAACCACATATGTGAGGTATCGCCGCGTGCGTTAGAGTGCGTGCAAGAATTCTAGCACTAGACCTCCTCTGTAACTCTAACCTGGTAACCTGTAAAAAAATTAAAGCGTCGCCTATGGAGATTTTTAAGTACCGAAGTTTGGCGCCATTCCATAAGTGTGCGCAATTTTAAAGCGTGACATGTTAGGTATCTATTTACTCGGCGTAACATCTTTCATATTTTCCCCAAAAATTGGGCTAACTTTACTGTTTTGTTATTTTTTAATTCATGAAACCATTTTTTTCCCCCAAAAAAAGGCGTTTGAAAAATTATTGCGCAAATATCGTGCAAGAAAAAAAGTTGCAATGGCCGTCATTTTATTCCCTAGGGTGTCTGCTAAAAAAAATATATAATGTTTGGGGGTTCTGAGTAATTTTCTAGCAAAAGAATGATGATTTGTACATGTAGTAGGGCTGGGCGATTTTTCCAAAAAAAAAAATCTGCGATTTTTTTATAAAAAACTCGATTTACGATTCGATTTTTTTTTTTTTATTATATTAATTAAAGTGCATCAACAAACGAAATTGCAAAGGCAAACCCTTTCTCTAACTGCAAAGTCAGTGTGCAACAAACACACAATATATTCCAGCGCTCATGGAACATACATTATTAACTATTGAAAACTCTTGAAACTCTGTGTGTGATTCCTTCTGTCCCAGCCTTGCTGCGATCCTGGCTCTGCATCCTTTTGGGTTGGAGGGCCCTCCACACGCTGGTCTGCCTGTTGTCCATCATTCAAGGTACTGTGCTCACACTGAGATCATGCCACAGGCTTTGTTTTGACTTTAACCCCTCCTTGCTCCACAGATGTCACTGCAAGTTTAACAAGTTTGTCACCACTGGCAACTGAAGAGTTAAGATTCATTTGCCCTCTGCACATTTGGGATTGGATCCCTCTCTTTATTGTGATAAATGGACTAAGCTTTTTTATCAATTCTTCAAGAGTTTTCAATAGTTAATAATGTATGTTCCATGAGCGCTGGATTATATTGTGTGCATGTTGTGTATTTTGTACTTCTGGGTACGGATTTTGTACTTCCCAAAATATTTGGGATTTTTTTCTTATTATTATTATTATCATCCATTATATTTTTTTCTTTATCCACCAATTTAGCGCTTGTGACCTTTTGTTGTTTTTTGCAGTGTGCAACAAAGATTGTTAAACATCCAAATTATTAATACTGTATTTGGATTTAGCTAATAAAACAACAAAAAATCCTGAGGTTACTCTTAGTTGAATTGAACTGTGTCCATGCCTCACTGTACCCTTGTCTCACTGTGCCCGTGTCTCACTGTGCCCGTGCTTCAATCACTGTGCCCGTACCTGATGCAGATTTTCATGGTATACGGATTTTACTGCTACACCGGTGGCCATTCCAGTATTCAAAAGCCGCGCCTCCTCCTCGTCTGTGATAGGCGGAACACTCAATTTCCCAGCATTCAGTGTTCAGCCTATCATGGTCATCCTCATAACACAGACGAGGATGAGAGGATGTCCGTGATAGGCTGAATACTGCCTGCTGTGAAATTGAGTGTTCCGCCTATCACAGACGACGAGGACTCAGGAGGCGCGGCTTTTGAACACTGCAATGGCCGCCGTCTGTCTGCATGACATGCTGATCAGGTAGGCAGAGGGCGGCTGCAGTGAGTAGATGTAATTGGGGTAACGCTGCCCAGTGCCATTCCGGATACGCCCCCTGCAGTCCTGCTACGGAAACTTTGAAGGGAAAAAAAAAAACAAATCTAAAAAAAAAATCGATTTTCTTCAAAACTGAATCGATTTGAGCTCAAAACTCGATTCAAGATTAAAATCGATTTTTTTTCCCAGCCCTAACATGTAGGAGAGAAGTGTCAGAATAGGCCTGGTATTGATGTGGTAAAACAAAGCCCGGTGCTGAAGTGGTTAACAAGAGAAAATCTTTTATTCAGATCTTTACATTACAAGCGATGCAAACACACAATCCGTCACAAAAATAACACTACACATAATGACATAGAAAACAGCAATATGGTTAACCACAGGATGGATGGGATCAAAATCCTTATATCGTACTAAACGTTGGCGTAGGAGGTAGACATTCCAGCATAATTACCCAGAAGGGCAGAGTGTGGGGTGGGGGGGAATTTGCTTACTGTTTAATTAGATTACGGTTTATGTTAATGTTGTCTGTTCCTTAGATTTACAGTTTGCATTGTTTAGAATAATGTGATCAGACTCTTATCTGATTTTGTGTGGTATATATTCTGTGTGAAGTTACAATAAAATAATTTACAGTTTGCACCTAAGCTAGTGTCGTCTAGTTCTTGGGATAATCGCAAGATAATCTAGCAGGCTGGTTGTACCCAAGTTGATCAATCGATCAACTTGGTACATTGAGCCTGCCCATTAACAGTTCGAACCGTGTATGGCCGGCCTAAAAAATTTTACAGAACGTGGGACCCATGGATTCGATACTTGTCAATTCCTTAACTTGTTCCTGGCTGACCTCTTCGCTTTGTTTTTTCTTCACTTTGTCTTTCACTCTACCCCCTATTTTTGATGAAGGTTGCAGGACCCTCCCGAGTTAGGATGACAGCGTAGTAATTACATCGAAATTATGATGATATGTAGTGTTTACTATCCCATTTAGTTATGTTATGGTTGGTTACAATCTATGATTTAACTTTCAATCATTGCAAACGTCTATGCTGAAGGAGACAGGATTGGTGTCCAGCTGAGCCCTTGGGAATCAGAACGAGGCTTGGTTCTAATTTTTCAGTTATATTACGTGATGGCGCAGTACTTCACCGTGCCCCAGGACGATGTCAACCTCTGACGAAACACATAGGACAGACGACGTGCTAACGTCATCGCTATTCACGAGTCCCAAAAGCGCGGGTGCTCGTTTGTGTTTTATGCTGACTGGCGCTTTTTATGTAGGATACTTATCTCGTATGCGAGGTGATTTTTCACAATAAATCGTTGGATTTTATACTATGTGAAGGCTCCTTTATTTTTGAGTGGGATTCCGGATACCCTGGAGAGAAGATTCACCTTCAGGACCATCGAGTATTGGTCGGAGTACCATTCAAAGGCCCTGGAGGGGTAATCAGCCACAAGTGCTACTGGCCTTCTACAGAAGAGGTCGGGGACTGCTGGTAAGCAGGCATTTCCTTCTATACTATCGGTGGTGGTACCTTGTGGTGTTTAGTCACACAGGGGATTGGAGTTGACTGTGCCACCGTGACAGAGATCTACCTGTGAAACACTATCTGCAAGAAAGTTGCTTTTCACAGACAATCATCCTTTCTCTCACTTAAAGGGACCCTTGTTCTTTTGTTTCATGTCCTTTTTTCTTTCATGTTGCGAGATTAATATCATTTTTAAAGCACGACTCAGTTTTATACAAATGTTGGTTTATGTGTTTATATCATACAGTTGCTGCTCATTTATTTTGCTTTATTCATTCAAGTTTAAGCGCGTTTTTTATTTTATATAACTGTTGTTTACTATATATTTTCTTATTTGAACGACCCGTATTTACCTGGATAACTATTTTCCTCATTTTAATATACGCTTATGTTATGCCGATGATAACCTGAGATTCTGATTTCGTTGCTAATATTTCTATTTTTAGATTCAATGTTTTTATTAAATTATATAAAAAAATGCATTAGAAATAGTACAAGAAATTCCATGTGCAGAATAATATTCATAAATATAAAGGGTTTCTATTTTTTGTATCTAATATTTTCAATAAAAACATTTTAAATAATAAAAAAACAACAGTGCGATGACCTGGGATCAGTGAATTGCCACCACTGTCATCCAACCACACACTAGCGCAAATTAAAGCTGAATACACCGGAAGCGTACAAAGTGGCAACAATAAAAAAAGTTTATATATTCAATATGGCTGCTGTATAAACAAAACAAACTCCCTTTAATGCACATATGCAGCATCTCAGGACAATTAAAATGAAATCTAATTGATTGCTTCACAAATTGAATTGTTTTTTATTTACTAAAAAACATTGATCCTGATGTCCTGCAATGTTCAAAGGATTGCTGTACAAAGCTGACCTTTTTATTAGGGGTATTACCCCCTCTATTGTGTGACAAAGCGCAAGTCACAGCTGTTCATACCAGATCTCAAGGGAGAGGAAAGAGCACTTTCTCACAGAGCGAGAACCCGACAGAGCTTTCTCTATGACAGGAAACCAGCCTCTACTCTGCCCCATTGTTCAGCATAACAACACTTCAGACACCTGCTCTCCCTGAGTGCTGTCACTCCATTCCTCAGCCAAAGTGACATCTCATTACCAATGAACGCACTCAAGCCCCCCAGCTCCATAGACTTAGAGAAGTACAGCCAAAGCTCGTTTGGCTGTACTTTTCCTGTGGATCACAGGAGTGCAGTTCGTTCTGTACACCGGTGACCCGTTTTCAGCAGACAGCGGGCTGAAGTCCACTGTCTGCTGATGTCACAGTTCCGGTCCAGGCTCGGCCAAGATCGTGACAATGGAGACGGGATCTGCCCACAGCCTGGACTGGCACCTGGCTCAGCCTCTCAGCGAGTCGGCCACTCCTGCCCCTCTACAGCCCAGCGTTCCAGGAGAGAGGAAAGATAGCTCCAACTGTGACCTGCTGAAACCCATTATCACTTTTTGCTCTGGTGTGCATGGTGCAGTGTGGTGTGGCAGGCAGTAAACACACAGGGGTAGATTTACTAAAACCAATCAGCTTCCAAATTTTATTGTCAAAGTTTAACTGAACAAACTGAAGTTAGAAGCTACCTGCACCAGATTTTGCACTCTCCAGTTTTTGTAAATCAGCCCCACAGAGTCCAAATTATTGTAGAAAGGTCCAACACTGCTCAACTAGACCCAGCAGGTAGACACTACCATCCCGAGCCACTTACGAACTGTAACAGCGGTCTGTAAACTTGAAAGATGCCAACAGTCTGTGACAAGGAGCAGAATTTTGTCTGGCCGGTCCACACCCAAAAGGGTGGGGGGGGGGTTTCCTAAAGCAAGGGTAGACTAGACAGTCCCTACGCTGTCCCTACTCTTCCGGAACCTTTTTCTATCAGACGGGGAACCTGTACCTACACTAGCCACTCGCATAAAAGCATGCCAAACCCAGGAGTCTGAGTTTTAAATAGACACTGCCTGACACAAGATGGCAGCTGATGTCACGTGGGGCCCCAGCATCAAATTAGATAGCTGTCTCCTCGTGACCGCAGGAAGTCATAGAAGAGAAAGGTTCCTTCCCCTTCTGCAATGCCGCTTCAGTCAAGCACCATCCGCAGTGGGGAGTACAGACTGCACCTGCCTACACATGGGCAATGTTTCACCAAACAAATGAGCTTAGCTCTACCACCTCACAGCTGGGCTCCTGACATCCACATCCACTTGGTGCTGAAAAAAGTCAATGCTGGAGTCCATACATAAGCCGCAGAGGTTTTTTTTATTAAAAACCAAGCGGTCCAGTTTACAGCAGAAAGTGAACTTGTTTCGGCTTACAAAGACTTACTGATAGCCACACGGGCAATGTTCTCAAAACACAGACTTTTGCATTTGAACACATCGTTCTTGGAGGCACACAAAATACAGCAAATGCCTACCAGCTTTTCTTGCAGTACAAGCACATAAATAACACGGTCTGCATCCAAAGAAATATAGCGCAAAGCAAAGAAAATCAAAGCGCAGCCTCAGAATGGTCAGCCACACTGAACCATTTAAGTAAAAAGGAATCTACTGATATGCATTTGACGAGTGCTTTCAATGTGCATCAAACACAGGAAAACAGCAGCCATCTACACAAGTCCTTCCTCTGATGGGAACTTCATCTCTTGGCATTACATTAGGATACCGATTGATACAGGAGGGTCAGGGTCCCCTTATGCTTGACTCTTTCCTTTTCCCCTTCTAGGCATCTATCATTGTCAAATCAGGAGCAGGTAGTTAAAGGAGGTGAGGCGCATGAATGTCTATAGCAGACAGACAAGTGAAAAGGCATTTCAGGGTGAACACCGTGCATTACTGCTTCAGAAACCTGTAGGCAGGTGCAGGCTGACCTCCCTACACAGTTGGCACTGCTGCATCCACCTTGCAGGGAGATTGGAGGACAGGAGGAAGACCAATTCCTCTTAGGCCTCCGTACGGGTCATCGGGTAGGCTGCTGTCCAATTGAAAGTTGCCACCTCGGTGACCTCTGCGGCCATCTTTGGTGAGGGCAGTGCTTACAAAAAGCCTTGGCTCACTGCAGTTGGTGCTCATTATGCATGTGGCTAGGTTAGGGACAGGATCCCACTTGACAGGGGGAGTAATCAAGCATAGGGAAAGAATCCAGAGGAGGGGGGACAGTGTAGGGGTGGTTGCAGACTTCTTGGGAAAATTTTCCGCTACGGGGCTTACTGCATCTGCCTGCCTACCGCCCAAGTGCCAGGTGTTGCCAGCACCAGTGTACCTCTCCCCTGCTATGGGTTTTGCTGCTCAGTTCTTACTATTGGAGAGACTATGTTGTATCTAGAACAGCTAACAATACATTACGCCTTCTCACTGTGTGTCGCGTCTTCCTCTGGGTGCCTACCGCCTGGATCTACCCCTACCCCTCAGCCTACAAACTCTGCAAGGACATCAAGAGATCTCTATGACCACCAAAAATGTCTGCCACAATACACAGAGGACCAGTAGCCTCTTCTCAGACTTTCATAAAAGCCAGACAAAAACAATCTTAATTTGGGCACCTTGTGTACATATTATAAATGTTGTGTTTACTCCATTCATGCTGCCTTTTCCCCCTTAAAGTCCAGTGCAAACACCCAGTACAGGATGGACTCCTGGCATAGACCATATTGTCAATCCAGGTTTCAAAAAAGTGTGCATGCTCAGCTGGACTGTGGTTTTACTCCATAGCTGACCCCCTTCCTTGACACAGCACTAAGAAAAGAAAATTCAGCTTGGACAGTAAAACTTGAAACAAAAAGCTTTCACTTTAAGCCAACCACAACTCTTTATAGCAAGCAATATTACCGCAAAAATGAAAACTCGCTGCTCCAAAATCAACGCGGAAGGTAAACAGTAAGCTAAGAGCGGCTGGGCTCTCCCTGAACAAACATGGAGGCCGGCCAAGTTTTTACCAGGCCAATTCCACCGGGATAAAAGAACCAACATAATGCACAAAATGTGGTTATCGATATCCGATCACACTTCCTCCGAGTGGCAGACAGGGTATTTTACGGATACACAGGGTGATGTAACCTTCCTCAGAAACGTCAGCCCTCTATGCATCATGGAAGTGTTGGATGATTCCAGAGAATTAGTTGCTTAGTCAAAGTTAATATGAACCAGCAATGCGGGGTAGTGATAAAAATTGATGTGCGTCATATACCAGAATATTTATAGCAAAATGAATCACAAAGTAATCACAGAGGAGGAAATCTCATTATCTTAAAAGCATCACTTTTTTTTTTACTGTGCCGAATTCCAGGCACAGCCCAAAAGTTATCTAAACCCAAGAACAAAAATGTAATTTAGTGCAGCTTACCATTCCTTAAATGCTGTGGGTACATCAGTTATCCTTTATTAGGCTTTTGTTGTTTTGTTTTATTTCCACCTGGTGATCCTGCCAGTAACTCATTACGGAGATCAAGGCTCACTCACTGTTCTGTATTTAAATGAGGAGAGCACTATGTTTTTTTTTTTCATTCAACCCAGCAGGATGAATGGGAAAAAAATAAACTAGGAGCTTGAGAGGAGCTCACTGTACCAACTACATAGTTAGTCTGGCTGAAAAAAAAGACACAAGTCCATCCAGTTCAACCAAACTATCCGATGTTAGTACAGCAATCTCCCCGCTAAGCTATTGTGTTCTGACAGGGGGGGGGGGGCCTGCCATCGTCAGAGTGCTGACCGGCAGATGTTCTTTGGTCATGCCCCTTCATCAGCCGGACGTTCGCTGCTCTAAACGTGGAAAGAATTTCTGAACCAGCTGATGTCGGCCAATATTCGGCCCATGTGTATGGGGTTTTAGGAAAGAGAAGTATGTTGGCAATACAGAACACCTCCTCCTCCCCTCATCGCTATAACAAGCAGGGAGTGTTCTAGTATTCATAAAAGCAACATGAGCAGGAGGGTAAGGGCCCTTTCACACGGACGTGTCCGTGTGCAGGCTCCGCTTTGCTCAGTGGGGATCGCTCCGTTGAGTCGCATTGAGATTGCGCCGCCGAGGTCACCCCCAAAGTCGTGCCGCCCCTGTGTGAACCGGGCCTTAGGGTTTACAACCACTTTAACAGATCAAAAGAGAGCAAATAAGAGAAGTTTATTGCTTATACTTTTAAACACAAATTACCGTATATACTCGAGTATAAGCCGAGTTTTTCAGCACATTGTTTTTTTTTAATGAAAATTGAGGGGGAAAAAACCCCAACGTTTTTTCATAGTATGTTATAAAATTTAGCATACAGGTAGGTCATTTTTCACTGATGAGGTGGTACTAGTGGGCACTGATGAGGCAGCACAGGTGGGCACTGTTGGGACTGCACTGATAATCAGTGTACATGTCCCGTTTAGAAAAGCCGATTATCGTATCTTCTCCTCTCGTCATGCTGTCAGAATGAAAGAGCGTCGATAACCAGCTTCTGTTTACCACATGATCAGCTGTGTCCATTCACAGCTGATCATGGATGTAAAGTGCCGATGATTGGCTCCGGACACTGCGATCACAGAGTGAACCGCCCACGCCCTGCAGCGTCTGTGACCACGACATAATTTGACGGCGTCCCAGAATTAGCTGGCCGTGATGTAGCCGCCATTTGGCTATGGCGCAGTCTGCAAGTGGTAAAGTGAACCTGACATAGCCCATGCATTGCAAAAAATAAATAAAAATAGGTTTACCTACATGCCCCCCTTCCCATTTGTTGGCTTGCTACACCTTTTGCCATCTAGAAAGATTTGAAATACTTGGAAGATCAGGGCAAGGAAGCACAGAACTCCCTCCAATGATGCAGTCCTGGATGCCTGAGCGAGCAATCAATCGCCAGACCCCAGCACTTCCATGTGGGGACGGGGAGCTTGCACATGTTCTATTCTCTTTACCGCTAGATCAGGAATAGAAGGCAATTCTCAAGCTGGCTGAAGATGGTTTGAAATTTGTCTGGCTTAGCAGGGACTGGTTGAATTTCAATTCATCTATGGCTCTTGCTGCCTGACAGAAGTCTATCCAACGATCAAACTCTTGCAGATGGGAATGTTGGAAAATTTTTATTCAATCAGCGCTGTCAGAATACATTAGCACATCAACCTTGCTTGTGTGGATGGAAGAATCAGTTTGTTTTTGACCCCCCAAAGAAAAAAATTAATAAATAAATAATATGACCCATCTATGCCCAGTACTACTACTTTGTGTCACCGATCTGGGAAAAGCATGTGACCAGTGAAATGTGAAACATCTAAATTTCTGCCTGCTTGCTCTCCATCCATGACTGATTAAGTAGCATAGTAACAATTAGGATAGCAGCACAGGGCTTCCCCCAGTTCAAAAGAAAGCAAGCCATTAAAAGCTCTCCTATTAGGTCCTCATATTATGTAAACCATCCCTTTAAACCACCACTTCTGATCATTTGCATCTAAAATAAAAAATGGGGTCTCTTTAAAAGAGCGAGTAGAGATTTGCATGGAAATAATAGTAAGGAGAAGCGTTCTACCAAAGACGACATGAGCTCTAACAAAGAGGTATTGTATCCTGAACACATTATACAAAGCAGACTTTCCTTCTCCCCTAATTTGCTTAAACAAAAGATGAAGGCAGCCTTTAGAAATCCAATATTTGCTTCAATACCATCCTTCTAAAGGGATATGAACACCATCGTTTTATATATGCCTGGGGCAAATAACAGGGGCTTACTGCTGGTAAAGGGAAAGTAAAGAGTATATATTAAAGTGGCAAGTATTACAAAATTAGCATAGCGTACATCTTAAAGGCAACCTTTCTAGAGCTTTTTAATAAGCAGTAACCTTTGAAATAAGTTTTAGGTTCATGGTACCCAAGTAAAAAATTAGTATAGCTGGCTGTGAATTTGCATTCGATTTTCCAGTCATTAGTGGGGTCAAGTTGCATTTGACTGAAATTAGAAACTTCTTGGGAGCAAGATGGAAAAAAAAAAAAATCTTGAACAAACAAAATTCTAACAGCTGTGGCAGGGCAAGCCCATGCCACCGTTTAACCCACGTACATATACTGCGGCAGGGTGGGCGCAAAATCACATACCTGTACACACCCACCAGAGACCTGTTCCCGCTGTGATTGGACACAGTGGGAGCCAATCAGCAGGTCCGGCACCCCACGATCATTCCCAAGGCTGATAAAACATCGGTCTGCCTATGTAAACAAGGCAGATCGCTGTTCTGTCAATGGGAAAGATGAAGATCTTGTGTTCATGCTAAGCAGGAACACGGATGTAACGGCACTCCAAGTATGAAAGGGGTTAACGCCGTTTAGGATATTCCCTCTCTGGACACACATCCACTGCCGATCCTCCACAGTCAGGCGACCGCTTCCCATAGGATTAATTCTTCCAAACATACGAGACAAACGCTCTGTGTTGAAGTTCCAAAAACAGGGAATGAATTTATTACAAGCACATGGTAACACATTTCTCTTCAAAACCCTTCCCTCCCATCCTTGGGGAACAGGGCGGGTTAAACTGTCCAATGACAATGGTCATACAGGTCAGGTGTGTTCAAACGTCTCGTTCAGTAAACAGTCTTAGCAGGAGGGGTGATTCCCCCCCCTCACAGAAAGACACTTAAACATCCCATAATAGGCAGCCAGACGGTCTACCAGCTCCAATCCTCATCATCACAGTAGCAGACTTAATTACCACAAGCCACAATAGAATGCAATCACACCCCATCACAGCAAATATTACACAACAGCCAACACCCAACATACACAATGTATATACAGCATTGAATCTGATTAGCACAGACCATAGTGGGGTTCTCATTCACCCTGTGCCCAAAGTGACCCCTGTCACAACGGATCTCTGTCATCCCCAAGTCACCCCCCCACATGTTGGAAAGCACTCCTAGGGAACACATTTAACTGCCCGATGTTAACCTCTTCCTTGTCATTAGTGACCGTGCATATTGATTTTTTAGCACTGATCACTGTATTGGTGTCACCTTAACCCAAGTGTCACTTAGTGCCAGTTTTGTTCGCAGCAATGTCACAGTCCCGCTAAAAAACCGCCAATCGCCTCCATTACCAGAAAAAAAAAAATACAAAGTCCATAAATCTATCCCATAGTTTGTAGATGCTATAGCTTTTGCGCAAATCAATCGATATACGCTTATTGGGATTTTTTTTACCAAAAACATGTAGCAGAATACGTATTAGTCTAAATTGATGAAGATTTTTTTTATTGGATATGTTTTATAGCAGAAAGTATAATTTTTTTTTTTCCCTCAAAATTTTTTGTTTATAGCGCAAAAATAAAAACAGCAGGAGTAGATCAAATACCACCAAAAGAAAAAACTAAATGTTTGGTAAAAAAAGATCAATTTTTTTTGGGTACAACGTCGCACGACCGCGCAATTGTCAGTTAAAGCAACGCGGTGCCGTAAAAAATGGCTTGGTCAGGAAAGGGGGTGAACCTTTGGGGGCTGAAGTGGTTAAAATGGTAATTTACGCCAGATTTTGTAAGAAGCAAGCACACTAATGGCACAGGTGTGTGCTGGCTTCATATGAGAGCCAGATTTAAAGCTCAGAGCTCCACCCTCCCAAAGGGGTCAGTGTGTGAAGGGAGCCATGAGAGGTGCTGGTATGCACTGTACTGTCCAGGACAGACCAAGGCCCGAGCGAGAGTCCATCGAGGGACAAAGCAGCTGGGAAGCTGCAAGGAAAAAACGAAGAGCTGAGGTACAGCGTCTGTACATGAACATTGGGATGCGTTTGATGGTCCGGAGGACCAAAAGGTACTAAGGGTCAGGTGGACCAAGAGGTAATACTCATAGCAGTAAAGCTGCTAAAAGGAGGCTAAATGTTGCATCGATGGTGAGAGCACCCTGCGTGGGAAGACATACTTGTGTGAAGTTTTGATGTTCTTCTAAATAAAAGTGGGCAGGAAAGCCCTGAAAACTATATCTGGCGTGGAGTAAACACACTTTTTTGGCGCTACCACTGAGCTACGAAACCCCAACAGGTCACACAGCCTATGTAGATTTTGTCAATGGCCTTTTGTTCCAACGTCACATGTTAAATAAACAAAAATAAATAATAATTTTAAGTACTTTCAAATGACAATTGTCAAGTCATTGAATATACTAAATTTCGTAATAACTTTTCACTCGGAAATCTATTAGTGTAATAAGTGTATGTCCAAGCTTATAGCTACAGCTTACAATACATTACACAAAAAAAAGAAAAAAAGAACAGATACAAAAATGACAATGCAATTCCATATAAAGTACACCTGTCACATGTAAGCAGCCGAATACAACAGAAGACCCCGTGAACTAAAAATCTGGTCATTAAACTAGACGGATTTCATAGTTGGCAGTAGGGAGGGCTGAAGTCAAAATTCATCTCCATGATTGCTACAAGGGAAAGAGCCGAGAGGCACGCTGTAATGGGCTGACTTCATTTCCCGAGTAGGAGGATTCAGATTGAGCGGTGACTGAATTATGTCACTGGGGATTTATCAGAGCCTGCTCACTCATTCCCCGGAGCTGCGGAATCCTATAAGTTACATACACATCGCTGAGCAGGTCAATAGGGTACACTCCTTCCCCTCAAATGGACGAGCGCTCCGTGCAACTGCTCCATTTCTGCAACACACGTCTCTCCGAGGATGCATCACACCTCCAAACTACGTCATATGGGGTGAGAACTACGCGCTTCAAGACTTTTAGGCAAAAGATATACCTTCCTGCACTCTGGCTGTTCCACATCCATAAAAAAATAATATATATATTATATATATATATATATATATATATATACACACACACACACACACTATATATATATATATATATATATATATATATATATATATATATATATACACACACACATACAAACAATATATATATACACACACACACATACACACACACACTATACCTCTCTCTAAATATAATATATAAAATAGAGGATGTATAATTATATATATATATATATATATATATACACATACATACATACACACACACACATATTATCTCTCTCCCTCTCTATATACACATTTTATACATTGTAATAATAGTACGCCCGTGCATCTAAAAACATGTACAACTGTCAAAGTCAAAAGCAGAACTATAGGCCCAAAAAAGACCCATATTGAAGTGGAACTAAACTCTGTCAGTCAATATTTTTAATCATAATTCTGCTAGCCTTATTAATAAACCGATAAAACAAGCAAATATAATGTACCTTTCTACGTTTTTCTTTTTTTTTTAACCATTCCTTCAGCTGCTTCCTGGCTTCTGGCCTAAGCCAAAATGATGTCATATCTCTGAAATCTTCATGGGAATTTTATTTTTCATCTGGAGGAAGGAAAAAGTAAATTTCTAGGCTAAGCACACCCTCCTGCCTGGGCCAATGGCAGAAGGATTCCAGGAAGTAAATGCAACATGAATCATCTGCCCTTCCCCAAGATGGCCATGAGGTGTTTGAGTAATTTCTCAGCAAAATAAAACATGGAGACATGGATGGATGAGTTTGCTTTGAATATTAAAAATGAATTGAATAGGAGTTTTCAGTTTGTGATGCTCAGATAACTCTTATTCATCTTATAAAGTATTTTTTTTTTCTTTGGATATAAAAAAGACAGAAATCCCAACAATTTTTTATTGCAGTCTCTGTTGGAGTTTTACTCTCTCCATTTGATTTTATATGGAACACCAGAACTGGTGAGGGGAAGGCTTCCACTGGGGACACCTCTTCTGGTGACAACTAATGCCCGGTACACACGATCCGATTATCGGACGAATGATCGTCCGTTTTTTTTGCATGCTAATCTCACGTTGAATCTGATGAGTTTACTAAAGTCACGAAAATTCTCGTACGACAGAATAAAAAAATCGGAAGCGATGTCATGTGTTGTAATACATTTGTATTGCATTTGCGAACGACAGCTGTACCGATTAAAACGAAAATCGTTCGATCTGGTATCGTACGAAAAAAGTTTCCATGCATGTCCGATAGAATAATATTGGATGAACTGTCCTGATCGGCTCTCGAAAGCTCTGTACCAACGATCCGATTATTGTACGATCGTTTCGAAAGCAGCATTTTTCGTACGATTTTCGGATCGTGTGTACGGGGCTTTAGGGCCCTTTCACACATGCAGACCGTATGTCCGTTTTTTCATCCATCCGTTTACGGATGAAAAAGGGTCATACATGTACCCCAATGGGATAGCCGGTGTCAGCGGGTGAACATCCGCTGACACCCGATCTCATTGGTCGCCGCTATGCTCCGTTTCTGCAGACGGAGGAAAATCCTATTTTTCCATCCCTCTGCAGAGCGGATCGGATGACCACTGACAGACTGTCCGTGTTCATCCGATCCCCCCATAGAGGAGAGCGGAGATCTGACAGGGCGGTGTGACCGTGTGCAGGGACCGCCCTGTCATCTGCCGGCTCAGCGGGGATCAACGGAGCGATCCCCGCTGAGCAAGCGGATATGAAAGGAACGGATCATCACAGGATCCGTCTGTGTGAAAGGGCCCTAAGAGAGGAAGTACTTCCTTATTTTTATTTTATCAGGTAAGATTTATTGAAAAAAAGTCATCCAGAACAAAATAACTGTAATAAGCATTACATGAAAAGTATAGTAATTAATGACAGATGAATTCCAATTAGTTGCTTTGGGTTACTCAGCACTGCTCCCTGTACTACTTTATAGACCTGCTTACATTTCCAGAATCTGTATAATATGTCTCTATGTAAAGTTTTCACTCATAAGACTGGTTATATGCGTTTCCCTTTAAATATGGTGGCCTGCATGGACATAATGGACTGTTCAGGGCAGAGCGGAGCAGAATGAAGTGGGGCTGGTACTTGGGCACGGTCCAAGAACCAGCACACAGATTTAATTAGAGAACCAATAAAAGGACAAAGTGTGCAAAGGGGTCGACAAGGCCGAATGTTCATTGCCCAGAGCTGCCGCCTTGGTGTTCTACACAAAGAAAAGCCACATTGTTCTCAATTATAAAAGAAAATAAATGAACTTCCCCAAACTGAAAAGAGTACAGATTTCCACTGTCCGCTTTCTCAATAATAAACCATTAATCTTGGGTCTACTGGGGGTGGGAATAAACAATGGAACTGGGGAATTCAGACCGCAGCGGCTCAGACCTATCATCACAAGGAGAGGAAAATGATCATAAACAAAAACATACATACTATGGTTATTGGGTTTTTAGTGATTAAAGAACATCAGTCACAGCCAGCAAAACTGCAAACAGAACCAATGATCGACCCATTACTACTAGGAGATTGTGATATCAAACAGTTCTACTTTTCAGACTTCATCTACATAGGCCTCAGCCATTCATATACACAAGACAGTGAATAGGTTCTCCAGTTTCAGAGAGGAAAACCTGGGGGAACTGTTATTAGGGTGATAAGAGAGTGGCTAAAGCTGTGTATATATAAAGTGTTGAAGTATATTGGTTCTTAGACTTAATGGGCTGCATTCATTTTCTTTCCACACCATTTTCTCATTTACTATTACAGTACTTGGTAATCCTCCGACTAATGAAGAAGTCTAGGTATAGATATTTTATACCATACCTGGCCGATCTCCCTGTAAGCTGGAAATAACTGAAATAGACACAACTACCCCAGTGATCTCCACTACTTTCCCGGTCCTGTGCCGAGTGCTTGCCCTGCTGTATTCTGAACACAGGAGGTTGGCTTCTCGGCACGGGCGCCATTCAGAGAACACTTTGCAGCTCCTGACTCTCAGACCTCCGATTAGAGCAACAATAGGCTTGGCAGAGAGGAAGGAAGTCCAGGGCTCCTTCTTGGCTCTGACATCATGTGACCCAGCCGAGGGGAGGCCTGGGTGCACTTCCCTCACTCTGCCAGTCACCCCTGCATCTGAGGTCTACAAGTATATTTCAGGAGGGTGGGGGGTAGTTTGCACTGAAAATGTGTGTATTTTTGCTCGTAACGGGCGTTATGTACTCCAGGCTCTTGCACCGTTTTACTTGCTCCTGCTTAATGCAGCGTACACACGGTCGGAATTTACGACAGAAAAAGTCAGATGGGAGCATTTGGTCAGATGTTCCGACCGTGTGTATGCCCCATCTGACTTTTTCTGCCGGAATTTCCAACGGACTTGGATAGAGAACAGGTTCTCTATTTTTCCGACTGAGGTTTTCCCATTGGAAAGTCCGGCCGTGTGTACGCAGCATTAGGCCCTTTTAACACAGACGGAACGATCTGGTTCACCTGTCAGTTTTTCAGACTGACCCAATCGAACCCTCCAGTGCTCTCTTTGGAGCAGCGGATGTAAACGGACGTGTGTTCGTTGACACCCGCTGACATCTAAACCAATCCTGTCTGCTAAAAACAGTCGGATGGGGATCTGTTGGGGGATCGGATGACAGTCGGATGGCAACGGACAGGCGGTCCATTTCTGTACCAGCGTAGTGGACACGGAAACCACCCGCTCTCCTCTATGGGCTGTCAGATTGAAATGGTCCGCCTGTCCATTGCCATTCAACTGTTATCCGATCCGATAGACCAAGGCTCTCAAACTATGGGCCTCCAGCTGTTGCGGAACTACACATCCCATGGGGCATTGTAAAACTGACATTCACAGACATGACTAGGCATGGTGGAAATTATACTCCCTGAACAACAGGAGGGCCATAGTTTGTAGATCCCTGTGATAGATGGAACAGATCCCATCCGCCTGCTCAGCGGGGGTCAGCGGAGAGATTCCCTCCTAAGCAGGCGGATCTGTTGGTGGACGCCACAAATGTGAAAGGGGCCTAAACATCACTGACCTCTGCACCGCACACCACCGACCCCTGCCCCTGGGGCTGAGATTCCTCTGCTGAAGTCAGTCTGGTGGGGAGAAGGAGAGAGCTGGTTGGTCATGTGATCGCAATCTCAGCTCTTAAAAGGAGGTATTTACAGCATTTATAGTTATAAATCATTCACAGAGGGGGACACTGCAATAGGAGGAAGTGCTGATGGTGTATACAGGTTCAGAGCAGCAGGAGGAGAGGGGGGGGGGAGGGGTGGCTCACACACAGATAGAGAGGGGAGCAGATAGCAGGTTGCTGATGAGGGAGGCACGTAAACTGACCACGTTGTCTGGTCTCAGCAGCCATGATACACCGTGGTCAGTTTAAAGAGAGGTGGGGAGAAACTGGCAGGATCAGCCAGGTTTTTTAGGTGTTACAGGGGGCCAAATGGCACAGGACAAGCACTGTGTCATATAATATGCTTTAAAGAAGCAGGATACATTTTTTTATTGGGTTAACAAACGCTTTAATAGCATACTTGCAGCATATCTGTGGACCTCCATTTTTTTGTTACAGCAAAATATCTTCTCATGTTTTTCCTATAGGAAGGCGATTACACCGACGCTGACAATATGTGTGTATGGGGGTACCTTGTCCATCCCTCAAATGTTGGCTTGTCCCTCTACTACACAATCTGTACTTGATACTTTTGCAATACAATGAGACTGACATCTAAATCTGGGGGTCTTTCCTAGTCAAACTTGCCCAGGGTAACCCTTTCATGAACTTTATACGTAATAAGCAATTTGCTGGTGACATTGATAAATAGCTCGAATATAATTATATTTAATCTGACATAAATGGCTGTGGGCCGTGTGAGGATTGTCCAGACAGATCCATTAAACAGATGGGCTCACCGTCTCCTATTCAGAATCAATAAAATCAGGAGCAGGTAAGTCTGCAGGCATGTTTACTATGCAAAACATGCTGATCGCAGTGTCAATAATTAACAAACGACACAACGCTCTAGTTCATTAACATAATTGCTTTTATCCCTGTGCTACTAAGGCCTAATGCCATTAAACAGCAGACATTGCTATATTCCCATATGGACAGTATAAACCCAATAGCCAAAATCTTACACACTAAACGGATGCAATGCCAAGACAAAAGATATTCTAATAAATTAAGCCTTTAGTCCAGATACATAGCTTTGTTTGATCTTTTTCACATTTTTTAAATCAAAATATAGCTGACTCAATAAGCAAGAATTGTTTTTGTTCTTGGTATATGATGCACCAAATAAGATCATTAAATATTAATACTAATCTATCAATTATTAAGAAACAGAAAGCTGTAAAGGGTAACCTCTCTCCACAGCACCATACTTGTCTAGCTCTTGCCATCATATCCGTCCTCAAAGTTTACCTCCATCCAGCCGGGCCTTTTCTTCCAGATGTTGGCGCATGTACAGTAGAACCCCAGATTTTTAGAGGGGCATAAAGATACAAGAAGAAGACTGCATATATAAAACACAAAAAGGTCATTTAATAAAAACCAAACCACAACTCAAAAAAAAGGACAATATAATATAGAATATTTAGGATTCACGTAATTGGTTAGATCCAATGTAATTCACATGTAGACTTGACGTGTTTCGATTGATCGTCTTCAGGAGTATATTTGAATGAGCAGCATGATGAAACCCATAATTCTTATAATTAAAAACAGTGTGACTGCTGGAACTTTGGGTGTCAAGAAGAGGATCTCTTGAAAAGGATTCCATATTCATTTGACCTTTGTTAATCCTTGGCTGCTCATCCTTTAGATATGTAGAACGGTCTGATCAAAGGATGTGGATAAGCCCACGACCCGCTCTACTCGGTTTGATGTATAAGTGGTTGTGCCTCCACTCTAATTGATACGTGGAACTAAAATTTACCTTCTGGATGACTTGTGTCTACCTAATTGGAATTTGGAAAACCAGTGAGGGCCTTTTAACACTGTAATTTCTCTGTATATACCTTTATCATACAAGAACCTTCTGCCTTTCCCCTCATGGGAGTAAGATGCTACACATGTTGGATTCCAGTGAAACAATTTTTTTTAGGAAGAATTACGGGTTTCATCATGCCGATCATTCAGTACGCCTGAAGATAAGCAATCACAACTTGTCAAGTCTACATGTGGATTATGTTGGCTCTAAACAATTAGGTGAACCTAATATTCAGTATTTTATCATCTGTTTTTTTCAGCTGTGGTTTAGCTTTTATTGAATTTATATACATGCAGTGTTCTTGCATCTACACCCACCAGCCACTTTATTAGGTACACCTTGTTAGTACAGGGGTTGACCCTCTTGCCTTCAGAACTGCCTTAATTCTTCATGGGATAGATTCAACAAGGTGTTGGAAACATTCCTCAGAGATTTTGGTCCATATTGACATGATAGCATCACGCAGTTGCTACAGATTTGTCAGCTGCACATCCATGATGCAAAACTCCCATTCCACCACATCCCAAAGGTGCAGCCATGCTTTCAAGTTGTTTACGCCAAATTCTGACCCTACCACCTGAAATCGAGACTCATCAGACCAGGCAACGTTTTTCCAATCTTCTTTTGCCCAATATTGGTGAGCCTGTGTGAATTGTAGCCTCAGTTCCCTGTTCTTAGCCGACAGGAGTGGCACCCGATGTGGTCTTCTGCTGCAAGGTTTAATGTGTTCAGAGATGGTATTCTGCCTACCTAGGTTGTAACGAGTGAATATTTGAGTTACTGTTACCATCATCTAAAACCAGTCTGCCCATTCTCCTCCAACGTCAACAAGGCATTTTTCTCCAGTCACTGGATATTTTCTAATTTTTCTAAACATTCTCTGTAAACCCCAGAGATGGTTGTGCTTATAAATCCCAGTAGATCAGCAGTTTTTGAAGTACTCAGACCAGCCCGTTTGGCACCAACAACCATGCCACGTTCAGTCACTTAAATCCCCTTTCTTCCCCATTCTGATTCTCAGTTTGAACTTCAGCAAGTCGTCTTCACCATGTCTAGATGCCTAAATGCAGCATTGAGTTGCTGCCATGTGATTGGCTGATTAGCAATTTGTGTTAACAAGCAATTGAACAGGTGTACCTAATAAAGTGGCAGGTGAGTGTGTATGTCCCTATAAAAGTCTTTGGCTACCATTATTGTTTGTATATGCTGAATTCAGGGATGAGGGCATGGAGCACCCCATATACTGGATAATCCATTCATATAGATGAACCCCATTGAGCTCTAAGGGGGCCGTCCACAAGCCCCTAGAAGTCTATGGAATTCTACTAGGAAAGCACAGATAGTGGGAACAAAAACAGAGACAAATCTCATGGTGGGCCGTGGTTGAACTTTGCAGAAGAACCAGGCAAGTATGGGATTGCAGAGAGGATGGGTTGGTTAGAACATCCACCGTACTGCCAAGTACAAAAATTTCTATATCTTATCCAAAGAGCCATGTGACAACTTTGTGTTCTATAAACAGGAAATTTATCTACGCATCTATATATCCATGCCGCCATACCTGACAATGGGGCCAGCTCATTGGCCACCATGTCCGATAAAATTGAAAGTCTTGCAGCAAGGTGCACCTACTAGCACGGTATTCCAAAAATAATATTAATCATATTCTATTGGCTAATTAGGTGGTGGACTAGGGATCTAACTTTTTAATGCATTTCTAGGATTGACTGATTCTTCAGGAGGCAAATCTAAACTAAATAAAGAAAATAATTTTGTATAAATACAATGTATATGCAAATAAAAAAAAAAAAAAAAGATTTATTTTTTATATATAAGTGTAAATTTGTGTATTCAAGATACAATATTTTACTTTATAAATACATACCCAAGTAATTGCAAGCTCCAGGAGCCATAGTTGTTAAAAATGTCCCTGCAGCGAGTACAGGAACGTAGGGAAAGGGATCCCTATACCCATGTTCTCACCCCTGGGAGACATTTAGTGACTATGCCTCCTGGAGCCTGCAATTACTTAAAAAATAATTTAAAATTCCCTTGGTCGTGGCTCCACCCCCCTCCACCAGGGCCGCCATGTTTGATAGTCTCCGAACTCACACGGTCTGCATTCTGGGACACACACCCGCATGGACATGGATATTATAGTGGGAGCAGCAGCCATGTCTGTGCAGCTGCTGCGTGCCAATTGACACCAATGGGACTGCCTGCACAGAGATGCACGGAACATTCATGTTCATCCTCGTGCAGGAAAACATAGCTCTATATAGGCGTATGCTAAAGCAAGACCCATGTAAAACGGGGCCTTAAAAGAGGTTGTAAAGGTCCTTTTTTTAATGGCTAAATAGCTTGCTATAAAGCTAGTGCATTGCTATTTCACTTACCTGTTCCTTCGATTTCCCTTCTAAATGTCATTAATCCTTGTTTAAAAAAATAATTTCCTGTTCCTCTTCCTTGAGCTTTCCACCAGCATCCGAGCCGTTATGCCTGGTGGTAAGTGATCTTGCTCGCCCCCTCCCTTGGACCACAGCCCTGCGTGAAGACGCTCTGTACGTTTCACAGGCACGGAGGCAGGGGATAAGTGGGCGTGTCTACGACGCTCTAGCTCCGCCTCCCGGGCATTGGTTTTCATTTGCACCAAGCTTTATGGGCGGCGTGTGAACGAGAACGTTGCTCGTTCTCATTAGGCGAGATTGAGGAAAAAATGGCAACGCGCATTCGCGATGCCGCTTAGCCTAATGGGAAATGTAGTTCTGTGGTTGCCGTGAAGTCGCTTTAATGCACGCGCACCACAAACCCGGAAATAGAGGATAGAAACGATAGAGGAAAGCAGGACGATAAACACCTACAATTTTTAAAAAGGTAGTTACATAATTTTAATGGAAATGATAAAATTATTCGATATCTGTATATAACAGAGATTAATTATAGGTTCAAAAATGTTTACCTTTACAAACCTCTTAATAGTAGTTCCCAGTATGGAGGAGCATTTCAGTCACTCTGCTTCCTTTCATGTGACAAGGCTAACTCCTGGTGACTGGCCCAGCACTGTCCCATTGGGAGGGGGTGCAGTCCTCAGGTCTGTGTAAGCTCTGGCTAGAGCGAGTGAGCTTACACCGGCCTACCTTTTAACGCTCCCCTGCACATTTCTCAGTTCTGAAGAAGACCACTGGACTATTGAGCGGCTGCAGGGGACAGTTCCGGAGAAGATGCAAGTATTGCAGCAAGAGTAGCGTTTATATTATACTATTGCTGGGCTGGTTATTTAAAGTAGAACTATAGGCAAAAGGTTTTTTTTTTTTTCTTATTTTGGATGGGAGGGTTATAACTTGTCAGATTTTTTTTTCCGCCATCTGTGTCCCATTGCGGAGATTTCCCTTCACTTCCTGTTCCAAAGCCAAACAGGAAGTGAGAGGAAACCCCTGCAAATTAAGGGAATTCCTTGGGGACCCCCAGGTCACCAGAACTAGTGTCCCCACTATGGAATATTTCCCCTCTATTAAAACAGTGTAAAAAAATCCACGCTTGGTAAGTAAAACTCAAAAAGCAGCCTGCTAAAAAATTGTGATACCAATTCTCGTAATAGACGTGTCAAAGCAGCGCTCCAAAGCGTGGCTACATTTGGCGTCCGACTGCATTAGCCATCAAGCCAATCCAGTGCTCCCCTGCTCTAAACTATCAGCCTGCTGATCCACCTTGCTGTGAAGCTGGTCAGTGAACCCTTTAAGCTTTCAATAAACGTTGATGTTTATTATGGACTTCACGATGGAGATTTGTATTTCTTTCCTCGAATTCCATTGGGATTGACTGTGGAGTGATGACCATCGTTTTCCTTGCTCACCGGTCCAGCCTGTGTTAACATCTTATGAGCTTTTGACCATTATAACCTTTGACCCATCTTTTCTGGAAGGGGTGTAATGATTATTTCTAGCCGGTGGTGGATTTCTTTACACTTGAGATGGAAAAACAAATGCTAATGGTCTTTTTGTTCTCGCTATGGACTTCACAATTTCCTTTTTAGTTATGACATGAGAACATTTATATACTGTTGGGAATAGAATTAGGGTCATAGTCAGCATTTTTCTTCCTCCATAAGAACACCATCCCTACAGTGAAGCACGGAGGTGGAAACATGATGCTTTGGGGCCGTTTCTCTGCTAAAGTTACAGGCTGACTTTGCCGTATTGAGGGACCAATGGACGGGGCCATGTATTGTAAAATCTTGGATGAAAACCTTCTTCCAGAAGGACAATGACCCAAAACATACCACCAAGGCAACAAACGAGTGGCTCAAGAAGAAGCACATTAAAGGTCAGTCTCCAGACCTTTATCCTATAGAAAATGTATGGAGGGAGCTAAAACTTTGAGTTGCCAAGTGACAGCCAAGAAACCTTAAAGTGGATGTAAACCTGATTTTTTTTTTTTTTGCTGTCACAATGTAGAGTATAAGACTTCCTATAATTTCCTATCATTTGTGCCAGGTCTTGCCACAAAGAGTTAATCCAGCTCTGAGCAATCCTCTTTTATTGTTCTGTGAGATAAAACGGACAAACAGAGTTACCTTTGTCTGTTCCGCCCCCTTGCTTTGAGTGACAGGTTATTTACATATCTCGTGCACTAGCTTTAGACACGCCTTTTCTGAAGTCATGTGGTTACTTTTCTGGATTTTGACTGGATGTTAGTGATCATAGCAGAAGGAATACACAGGAGAAAAGTGTCTACTGACATTACGACTCCACCCACCGAGCTCCAGACAACAGATCCACCCACAGAATCTGCAGTTTTTCAGTTTTTATAACAGACAGAGGGGAGACATTTGACAGATAAGGATACATGCAGGAGGCATCTATATCCTTAGGCCTCATGCCCACGGGCGTTTTTTCAGCCGCGTTTTTGAGCGGTTTTTACAGCTTAAAAACGCCTGTCCATGTTAGTCTATAGCTTCATGCCCACCTAGGCGTTTTTGAGCTGTAAAGAGCATAGGCGTTTGTAAGCTGTAAAAAAAACCCAGGGCCAGTGCGTTCCTCAGCGTCAGAACTAGGCAGGAAAAAACGCGAGCCTCAAAAAACGCGCAAAAACGCGCACTAACGCGCACTAACGCGCGGTCGCGTTTTTAGCTCCGACGTTTTTTTTTTGTTTGTTTTTTTAAAAAAAAAAAAAAAAAAAAAAAAAAAAAAAAATATTTACAATAACATGGACAGGCGTTTTTAAGCTGTAAAAAACGCTCAAAAACGCAGCTGTAAAAACGCCAGTGGGCATGAGGCCTTATAGATCAGCACTATGGCAGTAGTTTAGAAAGGATGAGAGTGGCTTTACATCCACTTTAAGGATTTAGAGAAGATCTGTACAGAAGAGTGGACCAAAATCCCTCCTGAGATGTGTGCAAACCTGGTCACCAACTACAAGAAACGTCTGACCTCTGTGCTTGCCAACCAGGGTTTCTCCACCAAGTACTAAGTCATGTTTTGCTTGGGGAACAAATACTTATTTTACTCGCTGAACTGCAACTCAATTTTTAGCATTTTTAGCATTTATTTAAAAAAAAAATTGACCCCCTGGATTTTTGGTTGATATGATATTGTCTCTATCATTTAAAATACACCTATGATACAAATTATAGACCCTTAGGCCTCATGCCCACTGGCGTTTTTACAGCTGCGTTTTTTGCAGCTTAAAAACGCCTGTCCATGTTATTGTAAATATTTTATTTATTTATTTATTTTTTGGAGGAAAAAAAAACGTCGGAGCTAAAAACGCGACCGCGCGTTAGTGCGCGTTTTTTGCGCGTTAGTGCGTGTTTTTTGACGCTCGCGTTTTTTTCTGCCTAATTCTGACGCTGAGGAACGCACTGGCCCTGGGTTTTTTTTACAGCTTACAAACGCCTATGCTCTTTACAGCTCAAAAACGCCTAGGTGGGCATGAAGCTATAGACTAACATGGACAGGCGTTTTTAAGCTGCAAAAAATGCTCAAAAACGCGGCTGAAAAAACGCCCGTGGGCATGAGGCCTTAATTTTTTGGAAGTGTGCAAACTTACAAAATCTGCAGGGGATCAAATAATTATTCTCCCCACTGTATGCACCATGTTTGTTTGTTTGCACATTTGTTGTTACATTTGTTGTTACTTTTGTTGCACGCTTAAAGCGGAGCTCCACCCTAAAGTGGAACTTCCGCTCATGGGAACCCCCCCCCTCCGGTGTCACAATTGACACCTTTCAGGGGGGAGGGGGGTGCAGATACCTGTCTAAGACAGGTATTTGCACCCACTTCCGGGAGTCCTCTCTGCGGGAAGCACGTCACTTCCCGTAGAATACCCGTAGTGTTCTGGGAGACACTCGGCTCCCAGAACACAGGGGACCAGTCAGAACGGCGAAGCGCGACTTGCGCATGCGCCGTAGGGAACCGGGCAGTGAAGCCGCAAGGCTTCACTGCCTGGTTTCCTCACCGAGGATGGCAGTGGGGGCAGCAGAGTGACGAGCGCTTGTCCTCTGCTGCGGACGTCGCTGGACTCTAGGACAGGTAAGTGTCCTAATATTAAAAGTAGGGCTGCAACTAACGATTATTTTCATAATCGATTAGTTGGCCGATTAATCGGTTGATAACCTTTTTAAAAGTGTGGTGTATAATTTAGTTAATATGTAAATTAAAAAAAACAAAAAAAAAACGACAATTTTATTCTTAAATATCCCTATGAAGTGGTAAATATAAATAACCAACTACCGTATTTATCGGCGTATAACACGCACCGGCGTATAAGACGCACCCCAAGTTTAGGAGGGAATTTTAAGGAAAAAAACTTTTAGGAGGGAAATTCAAGGAAAAAAAACTTACATTTAAATGCAGCATGCAGCCTTGCCCAGTGTCCATCTGCAGCCTTGCCCAGTGTCCATCTGTCCATCTGCAGCCTTGCCCAGTGTCCATCTGCAGCCTTGCCCAGTGTAGATCTGTCCATCTGCAGCCTTGCCCAGTGTCCATCTGTCCATCTGCAGCCTTGCCCAGTGCCTTTGCGATCTTGTCAGTCTCGGCGTTTTTTTAAATTTGGCGCCGATTTCTGTGGAGAGGAGCGAGGGGGGCCGAGTGTACTTCGGCTAGACTCGGCTCCTCTCGCAGTCCCGCCCATCTCCACTGACTGCGCCGCTGACGGAGAAAGCCGAGTGTACTTCGGCTGGACTCGGCTCCTCTCGCAGTCCCGCCCATCTCCACTGACTGCGCCGCTGACGGAGAAAGCCGAGTGTACTTCGGCTAGACTCGGCTCTTCTCAGTCAGGGGCAGGACTGCGAGAGGAGCCGAGACTAGCCGAAGTACACTCGGCTTTCTCTATGTCAGCGGCGTAGTCAGAGATGGGCGGGACTGCGAGAGGAGCCGAGTAAAGCCGAGTGTACTTCGGCTCCTCTCGCTCGTTTTCAGCAGGGGAATTCGACGGAGTATCGGCGTATAACACGCACCCACGATTTTCCCCCAATTTTAAGGGGAAAAAAGTACGTGTTATACGCCGATAAATACGGTATATGGTTAGGGAGCAAAATCTCTAATCCACTCCGAGAATAACTGACAGAATAGATGTACTGTATATACTATTAGAGGGTGAATCTGGTAAATATCATCAGACTCAGATCAAATTTTTTTTATTTAAAGAAAAAAAAAAAGTTAAAGGCTGTTTTTCAAACAGAACTGTAGTATATTATATGCTGGCCATACAACGTCTTCCTTCAAAAATAATAATTTTAAGAACGTTCGTTCGATTTTCTAATTGGCAGTGGGGTCAAATCGATGTTCATTTTCAACCACAGTGACGGGAAAGTTCAGAAATAATAGAAAACTTCTTGGTCAAAGGAATTTTCAGACCGTGTATGTGGTTTCCGTTCACAAATGACATTCATTTTAAAACTGAATGTTAAAAGCAAGTGAAAATTTCAAACATTCTTTCATTCAGCGAATGTACAAAGATTTTTCGTATTAATATAATATTAACAGTAGTGATTATTTGCTCTTTTTTGTACTATAAAGGGCTAATTTTCGTTTTTTTTAAACCCATTATGTTATTGGCCGATTAATCGATTATGAAAATAGTCATCGATTCATTTCATAATCGATTAGTTGTTTCAGGCCCAATTAAAAGTCAGCAGCTGCAGTATTTGTAGCTGCTGGCTTTCAATATTTTTTTTCTGTGGAGCTCCGCTTTAAGGGTTGGATGTGTATCCGCAATTTATTGAATGCTGTTCCATATTGCACTCTCTGGCACTTTATCTATGTTTTCTTATTGGAACATGCATGTTAAAATATTTCACTTATAGTTTGTTGTTCCATATTGCACATTATTTATTTACCCTCTATTACCTTTTTGAGGACAACCCAAAATGTGGGATTTTCTTTCACTTTCAATGGTAAACAGGACAAATAGAGAGGGTGAATCTTCTTAACGGGGACATAGACTGCAAAAAAACAACAAGCATTCTAAACCCTCTCCATCCTATGCAAAAAAAAGGGGAAGAAGTTTTTCCTTTAGTTACTTAAAAAAAAAAAAAAAAACATAATTAAAACTAGAAACGGGCCTGTAAAACGCTAGTACTTGCATAGCTACAGACAATGAAACAAGATGGTGCAAAAATTCTACAGACGCGGAGGATCCAGTCATCCGTTGCACTGCCTAGCTGCATCAGACATAAAGGTTATGAGTGTAACAGTTAAACTATCATACAGACATGAGCGGGAGAATATCTTGCAGAATATCTTCAGTGATCTGAATTCCCTTCGCACCACCAGGGCCATTTATCACCGTCTCAGGAATCCTGCAGACAACACAATGCAGTAAGCAGATTTACGCTCTATATTCAGACATATTTGCGGTGCAACACTTGTTTCTAAAGATGAATAAAGTGGAAGCTGAGTAAACAGTGGGGATGGCAAAGTCATTGCCCAAAACACCAATTTTGCCAAAAACGGGACAAAACAGAAAACTCAGAAAAATGATGCACAAAAATAAAAGGGAAGACAAAAGCCTGTGTTGCCCACAGCAGCCAGACTGCGGCCATCATTTTTCTACTGGAGATAAGAACTAAATAAATTGGACTGTCTGCTATAGACGACTCCGGCTTCCATTACCCAAAACAGACAGACAATCGGAAACCCAACCACCATTCTGGTGCATACAGTCAGTCAAATTAGAACATTTTGAAAAAGTGGTTGCAGACGGCACAGTTTCTTCTGTGATTTGGGTACGTTTAGCACAATGGAATGTACTAGAGGTGCACTAAATGGAAATTTTGGTGCCGAACTCGAAAATTCAGGATGTACTAGGCCGAAACCAAAATGACAGTTACAAAAAAAAAAAAGTGTATAAAATAAATATATATATATATATATATATATATATATATATATATAATTGTATTATATTTGACTTTTTAATGAAGATCATGAATTTAAATGAAGAATTTATGGTCGGCAATTATTGGCACCTTTAGCTCAGGAAAAATGCACCCCTTTAAATCCTATGTATGTCTTCACACTGGTTCGTTGTGCTTCCATTGTGGTGTTAAAAATCTTGCTGCATTTTTGGTCAGTAAAAAAAAAAAAAGCACCAAAATGTCATCTCCCCATTTAAATGCATCGAAAACGAAGGATGCATCAATTACGCACCCGTGTTAGGTTTTTGATGGGGGTTTTGAGTTACATGACCATAAGCACAGTAAAATCACGATAAAATCAAGTGCGCTTTCGGCACTCTTTTCTCCATCGACAAAATGCAGAAAACAAAACAAAATTTTCAGACAATATGTTTTGGCTGCTGAAATTTCGGTGCATCTCTAAAATGAACATGTACTATTAAAGAATAAAGCTGGCTATACATGGATCAAAATTTAATCTACAGTATGTATGGCCACTGTGGTTGAACATTAGTCGAACTGCTGACTTCTGTGCAACTGCCCTGTTGGAAAATTCCACTTTATCAGTGCTGCAGGCTATAGACCGCAGCGCTAATCAGTGTATTCTGACAGCGGGGGGGGGGGGGGGGGGACGACGACTCATCTATATGCTGGCCACAGACGTTTAGTTTTGTACTCTATGCTGTCAGAACACATCAATCAGCCGCTGCAGCTGCTGGTCAACATAGTTTTCCAATATTCCCGTTCAACAGAAGTCAATCTATATATCAACTTCTGTCGAACAGGGACAGCCACATATGATTGAAATTCGGCTGGTCTCTGCTGAATCAAATGAATTTCGAACCATCTTTGGCCAGCTTAACCACTTTAGGACCGCCCACCGCATATATATTTCGGCAGGGCGGCTCTATTGCACGAAACAACGTACCCATACGTCGTGTATGAGTCACTGTGGGTGCACGCGTGCCAGCTACACATTGGGAGAGCCAATGCGTGGGTCCGGCGACCGCAATGTCTGCCCGCCACCCGCGACCGCTCCTCAGAGAGGGAGACCTGCCAGTGTAAACAAAGCAGATCCCTGTTCTAACAGAAGAGTTCAGTGAGATGGTCTGTTCCTAGTGATTAGGAACAGAGATCTCTCTCTACTCCCAGTCAGTCTCCCACCCCACAGTTAGAATCACTCCCTAGGACACACTTAACCCCTTGATCGCCCCCTAGTGTTAACCCCTTTCCCGCCAATGTCATTTATACAGTGATTAGTGGCTATTTTGTAATGTCACTGGTCCCCAAAAAAAGTGTCCAAAGTGTCAGATCTGTCCACCACAATCCCGCTAAAAATATTGCTCATCACCGCCATTACTAGTAAAAAAGATAAAAAATGCCATAAATCTATCCCCTATTTTGTAGACGCTATAAATTTTGTGCAAATCAATCAATATACGCTTATTGCGAATTTTTTTTGCCAAAAATATATAGAAGAATACATATTGACCTAAACCGATGAAGACATTTTTATAAAAAAAATTGGAGGCTATTATAGCAAAAAGTAAAAAGATATATATATTTTTTTAAATTGTCAGTCTTTTTTTGTTTATAGCGCAAAAAATAAAAACTGCAGAGGTGATCAAATACCACCAAAAGAAATCTCTATTTGTGGGAAAAAAAGAAGGACATCAATTTTGTTTGATTACAGTGTCGCACGACTACACAATTGTCAGTTAAAATGACGCAGTGCGGCATCGCAAAAAATGGCCTGTCATTAAGTGCCGGTTCACACTTGTGCGATGCACAGACACCGCATGTACTTAGTAGCGCACTGCCGTTCACATTATATGCGGTGTCTGTGCAGTGCGATATCAGCCATCCAGATAGTATGGCTGATATCGCACCGCATTCAGTCCAAAGACGCACAGGACCCTTTTTTCTGTTCAGACCAGAAACTGATCGCATGTGTATTCACTCATATGCAATCCGATTCATGTCCGAACTGTCAGTTCGCACTGCGATACGCGAGCGGAAATGGGGGTGTCATTAACATATGACACTCCCCATCAGTTTGCATATGGCAGTGTGAACTGCCATGCGTGTCGGGTGCGATGCGGGAACCCGCAGTGGATTTGCGGTGTTCTCGCATCACACCAGTGTGAACCGGCACTAAGGGGGTAAATCCTCCTGGGGCTGAAGTGGTTAATTGAGGCTCACCATCAACTGCCAATCAGTGCACATGTAAAGCTGCGTACACACGATAATTTTTCCCGTCGAGAAAATTTTAATTTTTTTCCTTTGGACGAGAAAAACGATCGTGTGTGGGCTTTTTGTCGTTTTTCTCGATGGGAAAAACGGCATTAATCACGACGAGAAAAATTAGAACATGCTCTAATATTTCTCGTCGTGATTCCCGTCGTTTTTTGCCGCGGCAGTTTTCCCATAGGAAAACACTGCTGGGGAGCCCACACACTGTCGTTTTTTTGACCAAAAAAAAAAAAAAATGTAATTTAAAACAGCCGTGTGTGGGGGGAACAAGCTGTTCCTCGTTTTTCACGTCGATTTTCTCGACGGTGTTTTCACCGTCGAAAAAATCGATCGTGTGTACACGGCATTAGATATAATTGAAGGATGGAAAAGAATGGGTCATCACCAGTGCTGGATTACTAAAAACGCAGAGTAGGCACTGGCCTATGGGCTCAGCGACAAGGGATCAAAATACTATTAATTTGATCTTGAAAGAAAATTATAATAAAGCTTTCGTCTCACTTCACAACGACAAACTAATCAGGAAGTGGGAGCGGGTACCTGTCAAAATCAGTTACCCCCTCCCCCAAAAAAGTGCCAAATGTGACAGCGGAGGGGGGGGGGGGGGGAGGCAGACAAGGGGAGCTTCCCCTTTTAGGGAAGAAAATGTTATTTTGTGACATTTCAGCACAGTTTAAAAATAAATAGGGAAAACAGAAAGAACAGTTAACATACCTCACCGCCCTTCACAATGCATCACCCCCCACTTTTCACAATGCACACCAGCGCAACTGCATTTTTTAATGCATACCGGGCGAGCTGGCGGCAAAACTATGAAAAGGGAGACTGTTGGTGCAAGGTCTGTCTTAATATCTACAATAGGGTTTAAGGGTGCACTCACACTTGCCGAGTCGGATTGCATGTGAAAACCCCAGAGGGGGATCTTCCAATTAGTTGCAAAGGGGTAGACCGTATTGAAAGCGATGTGAAGCCGACAACTCCTGCAGCTAATCGCACCCACATGCATGTAATCGCTAATGCTGGGACAATTGCTGCATGAGCGACTACATGCATATGGGAGCGATTAGCTGCAGGAGCCGGCAGCCTCCCTATGCTTTCAATGGGACTGCCTCTCGCAGCTAATCGCTAACCCCCGCAAGTGTGAACATACCCTTAAAATTTAGGAAATACATGATTAGTCAAAAGCCAGAAAGAAGCACAGTCCCCGACAAACCAAAACCGAGCCTCACTTCCATGTCCTAACCTACACAAGAAACTTAGAGGGACAAACTTGACCTCTTGCTCTGGCCAACTGAGAAGGGCCATTATTTAGGGAATATTTGCATTAGAAAGGTCACAGCATAAACCAAGGACTGTTGACAAGTGAAGTTTGGAAACAAAGCAGCCAAAGCGGACACTTTACTGGGAGTTTCATCTTCTAGAAAAGAACTGCTTTTGTCTAATAGATTTTACTGTCCAGAATGTCTGGTATTTTCTCTATAGTAACCACAACCCACACCAGAGCTATCCGGCTTCATGTCCCCCCAGCCATTGTCACTTACAAGCACCAGGGGCATTAAACCGAGGAATACTCAGCCAACCTACCAGTGTTAAATTTGGCAGCAAATTTAGTTTTAGTCTTAGTCTTGGGACTAAAATGACATTTTAGTTTTAGCCCCATTTTAGTCTTCTGCAATTGTTTTAGTTTTAGTCGACTAAATCTCCAGTACATTTTAGTCGGCAAACTCATTTTAGTCGTCTAAAATCTAATGAGTGTAATTAAATTGTAATACATTAGTTAACATTTCTCTACAATTTCCAAACTCATTATATACTGCTGGAATGAAAAATCTAATATCTTATTGAGGTATGAACATGCACTATAGACCAGTGTTCATTTTAAAGTCAAATTTCAATTTAGTTTTAGTCTTAGTCTTAGGACTAAAATGGCATTTTACTTTTAGTCCCATTTTAGTCTTTTGACTAAAATGCCATTTTAGTTTTAGTCGTATTTTAGTCGACTAAAATAGTATTAATTTAGTCGACTAAAATGTTTTAGTCTACTAAATTAACACTGCAACCCACCCGTAATCAATGCAGAAACATCTAGAAAAGTCACTTTCTGAAGCCAATTTTCTACTGTCAGCTTACTGGAGAAGAGGTCTGCTGTGCGTACTTACAGTGCATCCGGAAAGTATTCACTTTCTCCACATTTTGTTATGTTACAGCCTTATTCCAAAATGGATTAAATTCATTCTATTCTTCAAAATTAAACAAACAATACCCCATAATGACAACATGAAATATATTTGTTTGAAATCTTTGCAGATTTATTAAAAATAAAAATCACATGTACGAGGGGAGGCCAATAAGTTCTTACCCTCGCCATGATCTGAAATTGTGCAGGTTTGTAGGTGGATCTCTTATTAATATGCATTTTACATGTTTTTGTAGGTCATGGTGAATTATAGTTGGAGCCAAGAGAAATGGAGTAGGTGTCACGCCGAACAAAGTTGAATGCTGTGCCGTGATTAGGTTCCCCCATCTTTAGGCTGGGTTCACACTAGTGCGACACGACATCTGTCCTACTTTGGATCCGACTTTGCCCTGCGACATGAAGCCGACATATGTCCGACTTTCAATGAACGGGGATCCGACTTGGATCCCCGCCAATATCAGGCACTGTGTTTGGTATGAATCTTGAAGGGGAACTCCAGGCCAAATTTTAAATTAAAAAAACGGCGCGGGTTCCCCTCCAGGGGCATACCAGGCCCTTGGGTCTGGTCTGGATTTGAACAGGCGCCCCTACGCCGAAAAAACGGCGTGGGGGGCCCCCCCCCAAGATCCAAACCAGACCCTTATCCGAACACGCAACCTGGCCGGCCGCAGGGGAAGAGGGGGGGACGAGAGAGCGGCCCCCCTCCCTCCTGAACCGTACCAGGCCGCATGCCCTCAACATGGGGGGTTTGGTGCTCTGGGGCAGGGGGGCGACCTGCGGCCCCCCCACCCCAGAGCACCCTGTCCCCATGTTGATGAGGACAGGGCCTCTTCCCGACAACCCTGGCCGTTGGTTGTCGGGGTCTGCGGGCGGGGGGCTTATCGGAATCCGGGAGACCCCTTCAATTAGGGGGTCCCCGGATCCCGCCCCCCCACCCTATGTGAATGAGTATGGGGTACATCGTACCCCTACCCATTCACCTGGTGGACAAAAAATTGCAATAAAAAAAAACACTACACAGGTTTTCAAAGTAATTTATTGCACAGCTCCGGGGGTCTTCTTCCGACTTCCGGGGGTCTTCTTCCGACTTCCGGGGGTCTTTTCCGACTTCCGGGGGTCCGGTGTCGTCTCCGCGCTCTCCGGTTCTTTCTTCCGCCGGGCCTCCGCTAACTTCTTTTTAGCTCTCTTGCTAACAGAGGCCCGGTCTTCTCGTTGTCTCATCCGGCTCTCAGTTGTTCTTCTGCCGGCCCCTCCACTAACTTCTTTTTAGCTCTTTCGCTAGTGGAGGGGCCGGGCTTCCCGTCGCTGTCGCCGTCGGCTTCTTCTTCCCTCTTCTCCTTCTCGATGTTGACGCGTCGCTTTTTCCCGCTGTAATACTGGCTCTCCGCTCCGCTCCGCTCCGCATTAATATAGGCTTCTCATGACGTCACAGTCACATGTTCCCATGACGTCACAGTCACATGCTCCGGGGCCATGTGCCCTGGAACATGTGACTGTGACGTCATGAGAAGCCTATATTAATGCGGAGCGGAGAGCCAGTATTACAGCGGGAGGAAGCGACGCGTCAACATCGAGGAGGAGAAGAGGGAAGAAGAAGCCGACGGCGACGGGAAGCCCGGCCCCTCCACTAGCGAAAGAGCTAAAAAGAAGTTAGTGGAGGGGCCGGCAGAAGGACAACGGAGAGCCGGACGAGACAACGGGAAGACCGGGCCTCTGTTAGCAAAAGAGCTAAAAAGAAGTTAGCGGAGGCCCGGCGGAAGAAAGAACCGGAGAGCGGGAGACGACACCGGAGACCCTCGAAGTCGGAAAAGACCCCCGGAAGTCGGAAGACCACCCCCGGAAGTCGGAAGACCCCCGGAGCTGTGCAATAAATTACTTTGAAAACCCGTGTAGTGTTTTTTTATTGCAATTTTTTGTCCACCAGGTGAATGGGTAGGGGTACGATGTACCCCATACTCATTCACATAGGGTGGGGGGCGGGATCCGGGGACCCCCGGATTCCGATAAGCCCCCCGCCCGCAGACCCCGACAACCAACGGCCAGGGTTGTCGGGAAGAGGCCCTGTCCTCATCAACATGGGGGCAGGGTGCTCTGGGGTGGGGGGGCCGCAGGTCGCCCCCCCTGCCCCAGAGCATCAAACCCCCCATGTTGAGGGCATGCGGCCTGGTACGGTTCAGGAGGGAGGGGGGGCCGATCTCTCGTCCCCCCTCTTCCCCTGCGGCCGGCCAGGTTGTTTGCTCGGATAAGGGTCTGGTTTGGATTTTGGGGGGACCCCCACGCCGTTTTTTTCGGCGTAGGGGCGCCCGTTCAAATCCAGACCAGACCCAAGGGCCTGGTATGCCCCTGGAGGGGAACCCACGCCATTTTTTATTTTTAATTTGGCCTGGAGTTCCCCCTCAAGAGCACAAGTCGCATGCCAAAGTCGGATCATGCAAGACTGCGGTCCGACTTTGATCCGACTTCAATGATAGTCAATGGGCTGAAGTCGGACCAAAGTAGTACAGGGAGCATTTTCAAAGTCGGACCGACATGTGTCGGACCAGTTAGGACGGCTCCCATAGGGAAACATTGATTTTCACACGTCATGCGACATGAGCTCCCAATGTCGGAGCGTTTGTCGCCCCAGTGTGAACCAGGCCTCAAGGGAAATCTGCCCAAATAATCCATGAAGAGATGTCAGCTGTGTATGGAGAGGATTGTCCAACAGATGAGACTGTCAAACGATGGAAGAAAGAATTCAAGTGTGGCCGCACCAATATACAGGATGACCCAAGGGAAGGTCGCCTGTCAACTGCTGCAGAGCCTCCAAATCTGCATACTTCTACGCAGATAGTATTAAAGGTCTGTTCAACAGATGTGAGAGTCAGTGGACTAAATTTTAGATCCTTAGCACATCTGGATCTTGGTGAGGGTAAGAATTTTTGGCCTCCCCTCGTACATAAGTATTCATTTGCCATGACACTCAAATTGAGCTCAGGTGCATCCTGTGTCCACTGATCATCCTTGAGATGTTTCTACAACTTGATTGGAGTTCACCTGTGGTAAATTCAGTTGATTGAACATGGTTTGGAAAGGCACACACCTGTCTATATAAGGTCCCACAGTTAACCACTTGACCACTGGGCACTTAAACCCCCTTAATAACCAGACCAATTTTCAGCTTTCGGTGCTCTCACATTTTGAATGACAATTACTCAGTCATACAACACTGTACCCATATGAATTTTTTGTCCTTTTTTTCACACAAATAGAGCTTTCTTTTGGTGGTATTTAATCACGGTTGGGTTTTTTATTTTTTGCGCTATAAGAGAAAAAAGACTGAAAATTTTGTAAAAAAATGATTTTTTTTTTCGTTTCTGTTATA
This sequence comes from Rana muscosa, assembly GCA_029206835.1. Classification (NCBI taxonomy): domain Eukaryota; kingdom Metazoa; phylum Chordata; class Amphibia; order Anura; family Ranidae; genus Rana; species Rana muscosa. The sequence goes on from CM055122.1 coordinate 271,132,801, forward strand.
AAATTTTGCAAATTACTATTTTTTCTTCATAAATTTTGGCCAAAATTTATACTGCTACATATCTTTGGTAAAAATAAGTACAAATTGGTGGATATTATTTGGTCTTTGTGAAAGTTACAGAGTCCACAAGCTATGGTGCCAATATCTGAAAATTGATCACACCTGAAGTACTGACGGCCGATCTCATTTCTTGAGATCCTAACATGCCAGAAAAGTACAAATACCCCCCAAATGACCCCTTTTTGGAAAGAAGACATTCCAAGGTATTCAGAAAGAGGCATTGTGAGTTTTTTGAAGTTGTCATTTTTTCCCACAATTCTTTGCAAAATCAAGATTTTTTTCTCTCGCTTTTTTTTCCCCACAAAATTGTCATATTAGCAGGTTATTTCTCACACACAGCATATGCATTCCACAAATTACACCCCAAAACACATTCTGCTATTACTCCCGAGTATGGCGATACCACATGTGTCAGACTTTTACACAGCGTGGCCACATACAGAGGCCCAACATGCAGGGAGCACCATCAGGCGTTCTGGAGCACCCAGGCCAATTCTGACATTTCTCTCCTACATGTAAAAATCATCATTTATTTGCTAGAAAATTACATAGAACCCCAAAACATTATATATGTTTTTTTAGCAAAGACCTTAGAGAATATAATGGTGGTTGTTGCAACTTTTTATCTCGCACGATATTTGCGCAGCAATTTTTTTAACACGTTTTTTACGGAAAAAAAATGTTTTGTGCTTAAAAAAAAACAAAAAAAAAAAAACAGTAAAGTTAGCCCAATGTTTTTGCATAATGTGAAAGATGAAGTTACGCCGAGTAAATAGATACCTAACATGTCACCCTTAAAAATTGCACACTCGTGGAATGGCGCCAAACTTCGCTACTTAAAAAAATCCCCATAGGCGACGCTTTAAATATTTTTACTGGTTACATGTTTTGAGTTACAGAGGAGGTCTAGGGCCAAAATGATTGCTCTCGCTCTAACGTTCGCAGAGATACCTCACATGTGTGGTTTGAAAACCTTTTTCATATGTGGGCGGGACTTACGTATGCGTTCGCTTCTGTATGCAAGCTCACGGGGACAGGGGCGCTTTAAAAAAAATATATTTTTTTTATTGTTCATTTTAATTTATTTATTTTAGTTTGACATGTTTTTCCGCCCCAAAATTTTTTTTGATCACTTTTATACCTATTACAAGGAACGTAAACATCCCTTGTAATAGGAATATGGCATGACAGGTCCTCTTTACAGTGAGATATGGGGTCAATAAGACCCCACATCTCACCTCTAGGCTGGGAAGCCTGAAAAAAAAACAAAAAAAACCCAACAATTCTGGCTTTGATCGTAGCGGTGAGTCGGTAGAAGCACCGGAGGGCAGCGGGAGGGGGGGGACATCCCCTCTCGCCTCCCGTAAGAATGATCAAGCAGCGGAACAGCCGCTATGATTGTTCTTATGGTGTAGGGAATCGCCGGCTGAAAAAGCTAATATCTGAATGATGCCTGTAGCTGCACCCATCATTTAGATATCCCCGTACAAAGTCAAGGACGTCATATGACGGCCGGCGGGCGGGAAGTGGGCATTGCGGAGTATTGCCGGGCATTGCGGAGTATTGCGGACTATGGCAGGGTATTGCAGAGTATTGCGCAGGGTATTGCAGAGTATTGCGCAGTATTGCGCAGGGTATTGCGCAGGGTATTGCACAGGGTATTGCAGAGTATTGCAGAGTATTGCGCCAGAGTATTGCGCCAGGGTATTGCGCCAGGGTATTGCGCCAGGGTATTGCAGAGTATTGCGCCAGGGTATTGCAGAGTATTGCGCCAGGGTATTGCAGAGTATTGCGCCAGGGTATTGCAGAGTATTGCGCCAGGGTATTGCAGAGTATTGCGCCAGGGTATTGCAGAGTATTGCGCCAGGGTATTGCAGAGTATTGCGCCAGGGTATTGCAGAGTATTGCGCCAGGGTATTGCAGAGTATTGCGCCAGGGTATTGCAGAGTATTGCGCCAGGGTATTGCGCAGGGTATTTTGCAGAGTATTGGCAGGGTGTATTGCAGAGTATTGGCAGGGTGTATTGCAGAGTATTGGCAGGGTGTATTGCAGAGTATTGGCAGGGTGTATTGCAGAGTATTGGCAGGGTGTATTGCACCAGGGATGGCTGAGCAGGGATGGATGGCTGGATCTGTGACTGCAATTGTCACAGATCCAGCCCACAGAGCTGCTGCTGCCATCCACTCCCTCCCCTCTCCTCTCACACTGTACCGATCGGTACAGAGAGGGGAGGGAGGAACCGGCGTCATCAAATGACGCCGGTCTGTTTACAAGTGATTGCTCCGTCATTTGACGGAGCGATCACGTGGTAAACGGCCGCTATCAGCGGCGATTTACCGCGATTCGGAGTTTCCCGTGTGCGCGCCCCAGGGGGCGCGCGGGAGCGCGATTCTGGGAGGACGTTATATAACGTCCTCCCAGAGTTAAGCAACCACCTTGTCGACGTTATTTGTCGGCAGGTGGTTGTAAAGTGGTTAACAGTGCCCGTCGGAGCACAAACCAAGCCATGAAGTCCAAGGAATTGTCCATAGACATCCGAGACAGGATTGTATGGAGCACAGATCTGGGGAAGGCTACAGAAAAATTTCTGCAGCATTGAAGATACCAATGAGCACAGTGGCCTCCATCATCTGTAAATGGAAGAAGTTTGGAACCACCAGGACTCTTCCTAGAGCAGGCCACCCGGCCAAACTGAGCAATTGGGGGAGAAGGGCCTTAGTCAGGGAGGGGACCAAGAACCCGATGGTCACTCTGACAGCGCTCTAGTGTTTCTCTACGGAAAAGGGAGAACCTTCCAGAAAAACAACCATCTCTGCAGCATTCCACCAACAGGCCTTTATGGTAGAGTGGTCAGATGGAAGTCACTCCTCAGTAAAAGGCACATGACAGCCCACCTGGAGTTTGACAAAAGGCACCTGAAGGACTCTCAGACCATGAGAAACAAAATTCTCTGGTCTGATGAAACAGATTGAACTCTTTGGTCTGAATGGCAAGCCTCATGTCTGGAGGAAACCAGGCACCACTCATAACCTGGCCAATACCATCCCTACAGTGAAGCATGGTGGTGGCAGCATAATGCTGTCAGGATGGTTTTTTTTAGCGGCAGGAACTGGGAGACCAGTCAGGATCCTTTCATCAAGGATGTACAGAGACATCCTTGAAGAAAATCTGCTCCAGAGTGCTCTGGACCTCAGACTGGGGCAAAGGTTCATCTTCCAACAAGACAACGACCCTAAGCACACAGCCAAGATAACAAAGGGGTGGCTACGGGACAGACGAGTCCAGACTTGAACCCAATTAAATATCTCTGGAGAGATCTGAAAATGGCTGTGCACCAACGCTCCCCATCCAACCTGATGGAGCTTGAGAAGTCCTGCAAAAAAAAAAAAATAGGAGAAACTGCCCAAAACTAGGTGTGCCAAGCTTGTACCATCATACTCAAAAAGACTTGAGGCTGTAATTGGTGCCAAAGGTGCTTCAACAAAGTATTGAGCAAAGACTGTTAAAACTTCTGTACATGTGATTTTTTTTCTTTTTTTTTTTTATAAATTTGCAAAGATTTTAAACAAATTTCTTTCACGTTGTCATTATTGGCTATTGTTTGTAGAATTTTGAGGGAAATAATGAATTTAATCCATTTTGGAATAAGGCTGTAACATAACAAAATGTGGAAAAAGCGTAATTAGCTGTGAATATTTCCAGATGCACTGTACCTGTAATGAATAAAAAACTAAAGGCAAAACTTTGTTTTTTGTTTTGGATAGAGGGGAGAAGGATTAGAACTCTTGCCAGTTTTTATTGCCATCTGTGCCCCCGTTAGGGAGAGTCACCGTCTCGATTTACCATTGAAAGTGAACGTAAAAGAAAATCCCAAATTTTGGGTTGTCCCCAGAAAAGTAAGAAATATTCCAATGGGGACACTAGTTCTGGTGACCTGGGGGTCCCAAGAGATTCCCTTAACCACTTCAGCCCAGACCATTTCGCTGGCCAAAGACTAGAGCACTTTTTGTAATTCGGCACTGCGTCGCTTTGACAATTGCGCGGTCGTGCGACGTGCCTCCCAAACAAAATTGACGTCCTTTTTTCCCCACAAATAGAGCTTTCTTTTGGTGTTATTTGATCACCTCTGCGGTTTTTATTTTTTGCGTCCACAATGCCGCTTCTTAAAGGGGACGTGTATATATACGTCCTTCTGCCTGTCCGTGCCATGCTGTCGACGTATATCGTCGTGCGCTGGTCGGCAAGCAGTTAATTTGCAGGGATTTCCTCTCACTTTGGCTATGGGACAGGAAGTGAAATCTCTTCAAAGGGACAAAGATGGTAAAAAATAAACCATACAGGGGATATAACCCCCCCCCCGCCTTCTAAAGTGAAAGAAAAAAGTTTTGCCTATAGTTCTGTCTGACCCACGTTGTGCAGGCAGCTGGAACCTGGAAAAAGTTTTACTACAGGGATGCCAGTCCTCTTCCTGGCTCTGAACTTCTGCTGCTGCAACAGTTACCAGCTTCAGGTTTTCAGAACCGTACTGATTATCTCACAGGGACATTCTCCCTCCTTCATCCACTTCCAATGAGAAAAGTTCTTTCATTCATTGATTATACTGCCCGCAACACGATCTTTGGATGGGGGAGAGTCTGGTCAGTCAAAATATTCTATCCACCATTCACAGATCATGTTACAGGCATTGTAATCACTGCATGAACTGTAGCCATGGCCCTGACCCCTAGAGGCCCAATGGTGACCTCCATAGTCAGGTAGAGCTGACATCCATCTTTACAGTGTGGGTTACTAGGCATAGTGGGTGTGGTGTTGATAGATAGTTGGGCGCCAAACACTTTGAGAATGCAAAAAGAGATTAATGGTCTCTTAACAGAAATGGGGAGAGAGGGTTAGGGCCTGAACACCCTTAGGCAGATGCTAAATGCTTGGCAGACTCCGAGACAAAATAGGAATAGAAAAACAACTATACAGTTCAAGGGCCTTTAAGCTGAATTGCAGCAAACTGTATCTGTAGACCTCTGTCTCCTATAGCAACTGAACTTGTAACTTCAATGCAGATCACAACTCACAGTATCCCGTTGTAGATCCTCTCACAGAGCTCCCAGGCTCTCACTAGACTCTTCAGATCCCAGCCACCACTGGATCCTTTGAGCTCCTCCACAACTAACCTGCTGTGGCTTCCAAGTGTCCCCCACACTGTCCCGCTGGGTCCCTGACTTGGCTCTACAGCTAACCCTGCTAGGAACCCAGCTGTCACCCACACTGTTCTGCTGGGTTCCTAGCTTGACTGAAACTTTCCCCACTTCTTCATCGTCCCCAGCTACTGAAAATGGCTGCTCTGGTACTTCTTCAGTCTCCACAGGACCTGACCTCTGATAACAGGAGAGATTGTCCCATGTTGGCAACTGTGTCCCCTTTACCTCTGACTCTGGTTCTCGCTTGCCTCTGGCGACAGGAGTGAAAGTCTCCGACGGCAACTGCTTTCCTTCACATGTGGCCACTACTTGTTTCTATAGCCAGCAGAACCCCTACAACTTGATTGGGCTCCAAGCCTGAAGCCCCAACCCCTGCGCTGCTTGCTTCCAACCTGGATAGGCCTCAGACCGCCTAGTAGCCAGGTACTCCCGGATAGGCCTCAGACCGCCTAGTAGCCAGGTACTCCCGGATAGGCCTCAGACCGCCTAGTAGCCAGGTACTCCCGGATAGGCCTCAGACCGCCTAGTAGCCAGGTACTCCCGGATAGGCCTCAGACCGCCTAGTAGCCAGGTACTCCCGGATAGGCCTCAGACCGCCTAGTAGCCAGGTACTCCCGGATAGGCCTCAGACCGCCTAGTAGCCAGGTACTCCCAGGTAGGCCTCAGGCTTCTGGCCTAGCAGCCGGGAGTTTATCAACACATGTCCACCCAGACAGCCATCCAGGTTGCACAGAACCTCGATCACCTGACTCCCCCCGAATAAATAGGCTCTCCCAGCAGGCCAAGGGCAAAGAAACCCTTGCCAATTGGCTGAGACAACCCATCCACTCCTAGTTTGGATTTACCATGCCCTTGTCCATCTAATGTCACAGGTAACAACGCCACCTAGTAACAGAAAAGAGGTGCATGAAACCCAGATTTAGGGAAAGGTCAGTGGATCTCCCTAACAATCCGCCAGGCTGGTTACTACCTAGCAAACTAAATTTGTCAGCAACCCTGCCTAAGACCAGGGTGCTACAGAACTTTTCTCAATGGAGGGGGCGTGTCCCAGTTGGATCACCTCTACTGCTGTTCTGCCTGAAGACCCTGAACATGGTAACTTTTGTAGCACCAGAAGATCAGAGCCAGGAACAGGATGGGACATCCCTTCTCCCACCTTTCAACAGATGAAAGAAGAAAATAAAAATTGATATACACACACACACACTATTATATATATATATATATATATATATATATATAGATATATATATATATATATATATATATATATATAGAGAGACACACACACACACACACACACACACACGAAGACTCCTGGGATGTATGACAGTTTTGGCCAGGAAACAACTAGAGAAATGCAAAAAGCTTTAAAAGAGTAAATCAAATATACTTTCCTATCCATTTACTAACGATAGCAGCATAAGGATTAAACAAACTGTATCTGAGCAACACAAACTGAAAACGCTGTTTAATTCATTTTTAATATTAAAAGCAAAATCCCCCATATATCCATCTCTCCATGCTTTATTCTGTTGAGAAATTCCTTTGGCAAACACCCCCCAAGCATTTTATAGCCACAGCCATCTTGAGTAAGGGCAGATGATTCATGCATGATTTACTTCCTGGAATCTGCCCTCAGCTCAGGCATGCAGGTGTTCTGTCAGAATTGGCGACCCATCAGATTAGGTAATGGCAGTGACGTTCCGTCAGCTGCGCATGCATTCCACTGCTACCAGGTTTGCTAATATTACATTACACCTGTAGTCAGGAGAAGGCAGTGGACATCTTACTACACCCAGCTACATCTTGAATTTAAGAGTAATTTTAGCAATAAAGTAAGCGTATATAAATAAATATAGTAAATTGACATCTGCGGTGCTGTTTGCATGTTTCATTTTGAAAACCTAAAAGGTTTAGCGCTGAGCAGTGTGGGGTCTACCAACATGGCCCCCGCCAGCAGCAGGAAGGTGGTGGAGGCCATGTTGGTACACCCCACACTGGGAGTCCAGCTTCTTTCAAGATGCAACATCAAAACAGCATCACAGATGTCAATATACTATATTTAAATACGCTCACTTTATTGCTAAAAATACTCTGAAATTCAAGACGTAGCTGGGTGTACTAAGATGTCCGCTGCCACCTTCTTCTGACTGCAGGTGTTCTGTGAGATGAGCAAACCTGGTAGCGGTGGGCGCAGCTGACGGAACGTCACTTCCATTAATTAATCTGACGGGTCGCCGATTCTGACGGAACACAGGCAGGAGGGTGTGCTCATCTGAGAAAGTCCCTCCTGCAGATGAAAAAAGAAAATGCCCATGAAGACTCCTGGGACGTAGGACATAATGGCCTAGTCTAGAAACCAGGAAGTAACTGAAGAAATAGAAAAAAAATAAAAATAAAGTTTAACACAAGTAAATATAATCTAAATTCCTATATATTAATGGTAGCGGCATAAGGATTAAAAAGAGTTTGTTGATTGGGTTGAGTTCCGCTTTAATCTGCGAATGTTTAATTTAAAATGCCTTTTGTGGAAACCAACCTGCGTATATATTCTACAGGCCCTGAAATATGTATGGGTATTATTACAGTAATGGTCCCGACACCAGCCAAACAGATGAGCTCATGTCTAGTCTGCAGTCACCTGTGCTTACTGCCATTTCACCTTCTTCCCATTACACAGAACAATGGAAGGGCTGAACGTGGCCTGGGGCTAGGAACTCTCACCTAATCTACAAAGCTTTGTCCAAGTTCCTCCTCTGCTGGAGAAAGTGCCGTCCCCCCCACCCCCGCCTACACTTCCCTTTCTAATAGCTCTTCAGGAATCCTCTAGCTGGCAGGTGAAATACAAACACATTAAAACCAGGCCTTTTTCTGACATTTGTTGTTTACAAGTTTAAAATTTTTGCCCGTTTTGCCGCGATTTTAGCGGCGTTTTACCGCGTTTGCGTCTATAGGCGTTTAGTTAAGAAACATCATAAGACCCTCCCTAAGCTCAAAAAACAGTATTATTTAACCATTTCAGCCATTTTGGGAGACCAGCAGCTGAGAGAGCAGCAGTGTACTTGTATTTAGCGTATCACTTGCCACATCATCTGCCACAAGCTGTGGATTGTCCACTTGCCACGTCACCTGATACGTCACCTGGCCACGTCACCTGCCACAAGTTGTGAATTGTCCACTTGCCACGTCACCTGCCACGTCACCTGGCCACAAGTTGTGGATTGTCCACTTGCCACATCACCTGGCCACGTCACCTGGCCATGTCACCTGCCACAAGTTGTGGAATGTTCACTTGCCACGTCACCTGGCCACGTCACCTGCCACAAGTTGTGCATTGTCCACTTGCCACGTCACCTGCCACAAGTTGTGCATTGTCCACTTGCCACGTCACCTGCCACAAGTTGTGAATTGTCCACTTGTCACGTCACCTGGCCACAAGTTGTGGATTGTCCACTTGCCACATCACCTGGCCACGTCACCTGCCACAAGTTGTGCATTGTCCACTTGCCACGTCACCTGCCACAAGTTGTGCATTGTCCACTTGCCACGTCACCTGCCACAAGTTGTGAATTGTCCACTTGTCACGTCACCTGGCCACAAGTTGTGGATTGTCCACTTGCCACATCACCTGGCCACGTCACCTGGCCATGTCACCTGGCCATGTCACCTGCCACAAGTTGTGGAATGTTCACTTGCCACGTCACCTGCCACGTCACCTGGCCACGTCACCGGCCACGTCACCTGCCACAATTTGTGGATTGTCCACCTGTCACATCACCTGCCACAAGTTTTGGATTGTCCACTTGCCACGTCACCTGCCACAATTTGTGGATTTCCACCTGCCACGTCACCTGGCAACATCACCTGCCACAAGTTGTGGATTGTCCACTTGCCACGTCACCTGTACAAGTTGTGGATTGTCTACAGTGCAATGCAAGCAATTACAGTTTTTTTCATATTTTTTTGATGGTTTTTCATCATTTGCCATCATTTTTGAGATTTCTAATGTAAAAAAATAGGTCACCTTTAAAAACGCTAATAAACGAAATCGCGGCAAAACGCCGGTACCGCGTTTTGCCGCGTTTTGCGTCTGAAACGTGGAAAACTTTTGCGTCTGAACCCATTTATTTGCTTCTGGAAAAACGAGGTTAAACGCAACTGCCTAAAAACGGCAATAAACGAGACTGTGTGCATGGACACATAGGATAACATTGAATGGGTTCAGGAGCAGTTGAAAAAAGTGTCCAACTGCCTCTGAACGCGCGTTTAACAGCAAATAACAGCGTCTCGTGTGCATGGGACCTAACACGCGTGTAGTTTGAACACTAGTTACATATGTGGGCGCCAGTTACGTATGCATTTGCTTCTGCGCGTGAGCCCGGAGGGACGGGGTGCTTTAAAAAAAAAAAAAAAAAAAAAAAAATGTATATAAATTTTTTTTATTTAACTTTTTTTTTTTTTTTTTTTTTTTACACTGTCCCTTAGGAGCCGCTTCACACTGGGGCGGCACGACTTTGGGGGCGACTCGGCAAGGCGATCTCAAGATGACTTGAGGCGCAACTTTCAAAATGACTTCTGTATTGAAGTCAATGCAAGTCGCCCCGAGTCGCCCCCAAAGTCGTACAAGAACCTTTTTCTAAGTCGGAGCGACTTGTGTCGCTCCTATTAGAATGGTTCCATTGAATAGAGCGGAGCGCGACTTGTCAGGCGGCTGAGTCGCCTGACGAGTCGCCACTGTGTGAATGGGCTCTTAAAAAATAAATGTTTTGATCACTTTTATTCCTATTACAAGGAATGTAAACATCCCTTGTAATAGAAAAAAATCACGACAGGTCCTCCAGGGGCATAGAGTCGAGTGGGGGCCATCTTGCCCTCACTCGACTTCCTGCCCATCGCTTCACAAGATCAGATCTTTTTTTACCGCTGCCGACTGCTCTGGTAAGTGGAGAAAACGTCCAGGAAGCGGCGGGGGGCACCTCTCCCGCTGCCCATAAAAGTGGTCCCGTGGTGAATCCGCCACCGGGATCATTTTTATGTGAAAGAGGATCGCCTGCTGTAAAAAAAAAAAAAAATACTGGGGTTATGGCAAAAGCTGCTGCCATTTTAGGCTCAGTTGGATCAGAAGTTGTCATGGTGCTGCACATGTGATCACTTATAAAACCAGCCATATGACTGCTTGACAGTTCGGTTGAGAGCACAAGGAACTGACTATTCACGACATGCCTTTAATGTGATGACAAACCGTTAAATCAATGAATTTTGTTTCCGCTTTAAGAATCTCCGAAGAAGCAACAACATGTCATTAGTAGGGGAAAAAAGCTTTAACAAAACGTCAATGCTGACCAAATATAATTTGCCCAATTAGAGCGCTGGAAGTGATCTTCAAAAATATAAGAAACAAACTTTCAAACGACCATCAACCAAAACAGTGTTCCATAAGAGAACCGTTGAATTTTGCAGCCCTGGTGGCCGAAGCACTGAAATTCAAACATCTGTCCAAGCTGACATCATACAATACGGACTTCACAACAGAGCATGGAATTTACAGTTGCTCGTGTACTGTATTCTATTAATGAAATGCCTAATTATAGGCTGGAACACCAAGACAAGGATCCTTGTTTAACAAAAAAATAAAAAAAGTGACAGTTATCTTCAGCCAGGTCCAATGAGATTTAGAACCTACAGTCACATGATTGAAAATAGAGACCACAGGCTGGCAAAAAAAGAAATAAAAGAAATAAAAAATAAAAAAAGGGTCCCTTCATACTGATGCGTTTTTTTTTGCTGTGCTTTCACCTAGCTAAAAGCGCAAAAAAAACAAACACAGTAAAGAGGTTTTCCTTTAAGGGCCCTTTCACACTGATCAGTTTTTCTTCCATTTTAGCCTTACTGGAAGAAAAATACATGATCATTAAGCCCCGGTTCACAGTGATGAAATGCAGGAAACGCACAGGAATTGCAACAATTCCCACATCGCACTGTGTTCATGTGATCGGCTGTGATTGGCAATTCAAAGTTAACGACACCCCAAAAGCAGGTTGCAGAACGCAGTGCGTTTGCCTGAATCGATTGCATGGGTATGAATACCTAGTGCGGCAAAAAAATAAAAAGGTGCCTGCACTTATTTTCGTGCAGATGCGATGTGATCTGAGCTATACAAAACGATGGGTGCACAGCACAGAATTGCGCAGGAATGCAGGCGATGTGACAGTAAGAACCAGTGCTAAATCCCATTGAACTCTTCACAGAAGTCAGTTGTGTTTTAAGGCCTGGTTAAGGCCTGGTTCACACTATGCATTTTTTAGTTTTGCAGAAACACACTACATCCGTGCATTTTATGGAAAGGGCTAGGGACTTTTTTCTGGTTTTTAGTTCCATAGACTTCAATGGATGAAAAGCATGTATTGAAAAACGCAAAATGCACTATGAACATGCAAACTGCAACCAGCATAAGGCCTGATTCACCCCTCTGCAGTTTGCATATTTCAGGTGCATTTTATGTTTTTCAATACACGTTTTTGATCCATTGAAGTCTACGGAACCAAAAACCAGAAAAAAGTTCCATAAAATGCACGGATGTGAACATGACCCATAGGAAACCATGTTATATGGACTGTAGTGTGTTTCTGCAAAACTAAAACCGCACTAAAAAATGCATAGTGTGAACCAGGCCTAAACGTGAATCAGGCTCTTTAGAGACATTTCTCACTGCCAGCGCCTTAAAAACGCTGGTAAAGCGCCGCTAAAACTAGTGTCGCTTTACCAGAGTTTTTCGGGTGCTTTCTAACCCCCGCTAGTGGCCGAATACAGGCTTAAAAGAGCATAAAAAAGCGCTGCGGCTGAAGCGCTTTTGTGGCGCTGCCCATTGATTTCAATGGGCAGGGGTGCTTTAGGAGCGGTGTATACACCGCTCCTAAAGCGCCTCAAAGATACCGCTTGCAGGACTTTTTTTTTATATCCTGCCAGCGCAGCGCCCCAGTGTGAAAGCACTCGGGCTTTCACACTGGGATTGCAGAAAAAGCTTTTTTCAGGTGCTTTACAGGCGCTATTTTTAGCGCTAAATCGCCTGAAAAACACCTTGCGTGTGAAAGGGGCCTAAAAGTCCTGTATGATGCATTTTTGGTGCATGTGGTTAAAAAATAAAAATGAATAGAAATCAAAAATGCACCCGCAGTTGCGTTTTTGGAGTCACATGTCCTTTTTTCACAGGTGCGTTCTTGCAAAAGAGCAGCATGTAAGTAACCTAAATCATATGGAATTCTTCACATCAGTGTCCTGCATGCTGCATCTTTGCTGCGCCTTTCACAAGTGCACAAAAAAAAAAAACGCATCTACTATTGATTTCTATAGGAAACTCACCAAAAAATGCATCAAAAACACAACCGCTGTGCATTTTTTTTTGAGTCACATGTCAAATTTTCACAGATGCATGCTGTGAGGCAGGAGTTCAGAAAATGCATCAAAAACGCATATGCGTTTTTTACCACAAGGGACCACAACTGTATGGCCCACTTTACCATCTGCTGTAAACGAGTCTTGCTTATACTAATCAAACAATCACAATCTGTTGTATGATAACGGTGCCGTATGGTATGTATGGTAAATTTGTACTACCCTGTATTTTTCCTTTTCCATATATATGAGCAATACAAAGACAAATAAATAAAAAAAAACATCATCTGCGTTTAGAGATATACTATAATTTTATATATAGACACACAATTGCAGGTTTGTCAATGGCAGTGTGAATGAGGCCCGCCCTGCAATAAAAAACAATGTGCCCACTACAGAGAGTCCACAACCTGAAGCTCGCTGCCGCATGCGATCGATCGATCGCCGTGTACCTGACCCCGGCTTGCCAACTTGCAGATTCAGAAAGCGGGGTCATTTCCTTTGACCCTGCAGTGAAATCCTGTTAGGGTCCCCCCTCCTCTTTGTAGACAGGGAGTAGAAGGGGGGGGGCATTTTAATGACAGAGAAGGGGGGAGACCTCGCAGGTTCTCATGTTTCCATCGGAGCAGAGCGCACACAGAATGGAAAGCGCCAAAGTTTCCTGAGCAAATGACACCAGGACAATAGAAGGAAACAGAACATATGACTGAGCTGCCTTCCCTCCCTCCCGAAATACAGACAGAATAACAAGAACATTTCAAATGCATCAGCTGGATCCAGAAGAATTAGCGGCATGTCAGACAGGCGACTAATTCTTTTTTTTTTTTATCTGATATCTCGCTAAGGAAATCATAGTTATTTCCTATGGAATCGCTAACTCATTTTGCAAGGATTTATGGTACGTTCGCTCAGCGTTTGAGTTTGTACGGCGTTCGCTTTATGGCTGAGCTACAAACATCTGAAGGGGAGCGATTTGTAGCAGCCATTGGTAAAATAACGATGCAGCAATTGTCTGACCTGTAACAGCGACAGATCGCTTCTTAGCAACAAAAGGCCAGCGACTATAGCTATTAAATCGCTGACATTAGAAATTTTGGAGCAATTGATTGTTGCTGCAAAAATCACCCTTTTAATGTGGCCCTTGGCACCATAAACTCACCCATCTAACATGGCCCTTGGCATCATAAAAATCGCCCTTGGCACCATAAACTCGCCCACCTACCATGGCACCATAAAATTGCTAGTCTCATGTGGCCCTTGGCAGCATAAACTTGCCCACCTACCATAGCCCTTGGCATCATAAAATCGCCCATCTAACATGGCCCTTGGTACCATAAACTCGACCATCTAATGTGGCCCTTGGCACCATAAACTCACCCACATACCATAGCCATTGGCACCATAAAATGGCTAGTCCCATGTGGCCCTTGGCACCATAAAATCACCCATCTAACATGGACCCTGCCACCATAAACTCGCCCACATAACATGGCCCTTGGCACCATAAAGTCGCCCACTACTATAGCCCCTAGCACCATAAAGTTGCTCTTCTCTTGTGGCCCTTGGCACCATAAAATCACCCATCTAACATGGCCCCTGCCACCATAAACTCGCCCACATAACATGGCCCTTGGCATCAAACTCGCCCAAATAACATGGCCCTTGGCATCATAAAATCGCCCATCCAACGTGGCCCTTGGCACCATAAACTCGACCATATAATGTGGCCCCATAAAATTGATTTCTGCTGCAAAAATCACCCTTTTAATGTGGCCCTTGGCACCATAAACTCGCCCACCTACCATAGCCCTTGGCATCATAAAATCGCCCATCTAACATGGCCCTTGGTACCATAAACTCGATCTAATGTGGCCCTTCTAATGTGGCCATCTAATGTGGCCCTTGGCACCATAAACTCACCCACCTACCATAGCCCTGGGCACCATAAAATTGCTAGTCCCATGTGGCCCTTGGCACCATAAAATCACCCATATAACATGGCCCTTGCCACCATAAACTCGCCCACATAACATGGCCCTTGGCATCAAACTCGCCCACATAACGTGGCCCTTGGCACCATAAAGTCGCCCACTACTATAGCCCCTAGCCTAGCACCATAAAGTTGCTCTTCTCTTGTGGCCCTTGGCACCATAAAATCGCCCATTTAATCATGGCCCTTGGCGCCATAAAAATCGCCCATCTGATATGGCACCATAAACTCACCCACCTAACGTGGCCCTTGGCACCATAAAATCACCCATCTAACGTGGCCCTTGGTACCATAAAATCGCTCATCTAACGTGGCAATGGTATTTGACATTTTCTTACACTGTGAAGTCCACAGAAGTCTATGGCAAGTTCTGAAAACATATATAGTGCCTTTGGGAGAAGATCCTTCCAAAATGTCACAACAGTGATGTCACAGCAGGAAATCTCCCCTCATTGGCCAAACCAAAAACCCCTTCCTGCCCCCTCCCAGCAGCCATTTACCTGGGTCTTAACACTGGAAAGCAGGTTGACTTGCCGATCACATAACCGCAACAGAGGTCACATGACCAGGAACCTGTCCCAGCAGTTTCTGATCACATACAGGGGCCAAGAGCTGCCTGACAGCTCGATCAATGTACTTCATGTGTGCATTAGGCCCATCCTCCCTGCTGCAGCACATATGCTTTACATGGTTGGCAAGAGGTTTAAAAAATGCACCCAAAAACAGGCAAACGTGGCCAGGAATAGATGTGAACCGGCCCAATTTTTCTAAGCCACGGAGGTGACCGTGAACGCAGCACAATTGTCGCTGACAAGAAATGCTGCACAAACTTTATCGCTGAGAAATCTAAGTACATAACTGTAAAATTAACAAGTTAGTGATTCCATAGAAAATAATTATAAATTCCTTAGCCAGAAAATTATTTAAAAAAAATAAAAATAAATCACTGATATAAAATCGCCAGTGTAACATGACCCTGCTAAGGCCAAAAAGATTGCGCTGAAAAAGATAAGACAGTCCAGATTAATAGAAAAAAAAAAAAAAAAAAAAATAATAATAATAATAATAATAATAATAATAATAATAATAATAATATTAATATAAAACATAAAAGACAAAACGATCTAAATCAATAAAAATAAAAAAAATTAAATAAAAAAAATAACGATAAAAAGATCAGAATAGTATAGGCTGGGTTCACACATATGCGATGCGGGAACCAGTGCGATTCCTGTGCGGGTTCCCGCATCGCATACAACTCGCAGGCAGGTCACACCGCTCTATGCGAAGCGCTGCAGGGGGTCAATAGAAAGATAATGACACCCCGCAAATCGGTTCACAGTGCAAACTTTGGAATCGGATCACATGGGTGTTCCAGTGCAGGCAAAAAAAAAAAAAAAGAAGGGTCCTGCACCATTTTGGTGAGAATGCGATTTCAGCCATACAAACTGCATGGCTGAATTCGCATTGCACAGACATCATATGTGATCTGCACAGCAATGCGGTGCGAATCACATGCGATGGCTGTCATCGCACCAATGTGAACCGGCCCTAAAAATATAAAATAAAGATAAAAAGAAGAAAAATAATCATAAAAAAATAAAATGATAAAACAACATTTAAATAAGCAAATAAAGACCCAAATCAATAAAAAGAAAAAACTTCCATCCCATAATCCTTATAAATAAAAGGACCTCCGCCATACACACACACACATATATATATATAAATAAATTAAACCTTTTATACCATATAATCACCTCCGGCAATGCTCAGACGATCACATGACCAGCAAATCCACCAGGGATAAAGGTAGCTGTAGGGTACCCACTACACACATACATCTCGCTACAACCAATTGGAGGGTCGTTGGTAAAAAATGGAATATCCTACGGGAGAAGACTGCGCCCCCAAACCTCAGAGATCTTCTGATATTCTTTATAATATCTCATCCAATTATTCGATTTCTCTGATAGGTGAAGAGTCTTCTACACCATCATATGGGGCTCCGCTCACCCGTAGGATGGGAACAATGACCTGTCCGCGTCCGATATTGGAAGATCTCAGCTGTAGACTCCGAAACGCATCAAGGCGCAATAGTCAAGGCAAGACTTGGGTCATTTTCAGGAATGACTGATCTTGCCAGACGAAAGACGCCCATAGACCTGAGACGAGGCTCGTTGGTACAATGGAATAGTCTACTGGAGAAGACTGAGCCACAACCTCAGAGATCTTCCAATATTCTTTACAAGATCACACCCAATCATTTGGCTTTTCCTATAGGAGAGCCTTCTACACCTTCATATGGGGCTCCGCTCACCCAAAGGATGGGAAGGATGAACTGTCCGGGTGCAATATTGGAAAGACGCCGGTAGGATGGGAAGGATGAACTGTGCGGGTGCAATATTGGAAAGACGCCGGTAGGTTGGGAAGACTGAACTGTGCGGGTGCAATATTGGAAAGACGCCGATGGGAGAAATGAACTGTGCGGGTGCAATATTGGAAAGACGCCGGTAGGATGGGAAGACTGAACTGTGCGGGTGCAATATTGGAAAGACGCTGGAGTGATGGGAAGACTGAACTGTGCGGGTGCAATATTGGAAAGACGCCGGAGTGATGGGAGGAATGAACTGTGCGGGTGCAATATTGGAAAGACGCTGGAGTGATGGGAAGACTGAACTGTGCGGGTGCAATATTGGAAAGACGCCGGAGTGATGGGAGGAATGAACTGTGCGGGTGCAATATTGGAAAGACGCCGGAGTGATGGGAGGAATGAACTGTGCGGGTGCAATATTGGAAAGACGCCGGTAGGATGGGAAGGATGAACTGTCCGGGTGCAATATTGGAAAGACGCCGGTAGGATGGGAAGGATGAACTGTCCGGGTGCAATATTGGAAAGACGCCGGAGTGATGGGAGGAATGAACTGTGCGGGTGCAATATTGGAAAGACGCCGGTAGGATGGGAAGGATGAACTGTGCGGGTGCAATATTGGAAAGACGCCGGTAGGATGGGAAGGATGAACTGTGCGGGTGCAATATTGGAAAGACGCCGGTAGGATGGGAAGGATGAACTGTGCGGGTGCAATATTGGAAAGACGCCGGTAGGATGGGAAGGATGAACTGTGCGGGTGCAATATTGGAAAGACGCCGGTAGGTTGGGAAGACTGAACTGTGCGGGTGCAATATTGGAAAGACGCCGGTAGGATGGGAGAAATGAACTGTGCGGGTGCAATATTGGAAAGACGCCGGTAGGATGGGAAGACTGAACTGTGCGGGTGCAATATTGGAAAGACGCCGGAGTGATGGGAAGACTGAACTGTGCGGGTGCAATATTGGAAAGACGCCGGAGTGATGGGAGGAATGAACTGTGCGGGTGCAATATTGGAAAGACGCCGGTAGGATGGGAAGGATGAACTGTGCGGGTGCAATATTGGAAAGACGCCGGTAGGATGGGAAGACTGAACTGTGCGGGTGCAATATTGGAAAGACGCCGGAGTGATGGGAAGACTGAACTGTGCGGGTGCAATATTGGAAAGACGCCGGAGTGATGGGAGGAATGAACTGTGCGGGTGCAATATTGGAAAGACGCCGGAGTGATGGGAGGAATGAACTGTGCGGGTGCAATATTGGAAAGACGCCGGTAGGATGGGAAGGATGAACTGTGCGGGTGCAATATTGGAAAGACGCCGGTAGGATTGGAAGGATGAACTGTGCGGGTGCAATATTGGAAAGACGCCGGTAGGTTGGGAAGACTGAACTGTGCGGGTGCAATATTGGAAAGACGCCGGTAGGATGGGAAGACTGAACTGTGCGGGTGCAATATTGGAAAGACGCCGGTAGGATGGGAAGACTGAACTGTGCGGGTGCAATATTGGAAAGACGCCGGTAGGATGGGAAGACTGAACTGTGCGGGTGCAATATTGGAAAGACGCCGGTAGGATGGGAAGACTGAACTGTGCGGGTGCAATATTGGAAAGACGCCGGTAGGATGGGAAGACTGAACTGTGCGGGTGCAATATTGGAAAGACGCCGGTAGGATGGGAAGACTGAACTGTGCGGGTGCAATATTGGAAAGACGCCGGTAGGATGGGAAGACTGAACTGTGCGGGTGCAATATTGGAAAGACGCCGGTAGGATGGGAAGACTGAACTGTGCGGGTGCAATATTGGAAAGACGCCGGTAGGATGGGAAGACTGAACTGTGCGGGTGCAATATTGGAAAGACGCTGGAGTGATGGGAGGAATGAACTGTGCGGGTGCAATATTGGAAAGACGCCGGTAGGATGGGAAGGATGAACTGTGCGGGTGCAATATTGGAAAGACGCCGGTAGGATGGGAAGACTGAACTGTGTGGGTGCAATATTGGAAAGACGCCGGTAGGATGGGAAGACTGAACTGTGCGGGTGCAACACTGGAAAGACGCCGGTAGGATGGGAAGGATGAACTGTGCGGGTGCAACATTGGAAAGACGCCGGTAGGATGGGAAGACTGAACTGTGCGGGTGCAATATTGGAAAGACGCCGGTAGGATGGGAAGACTGAACTGTGCGGGTGCAATATTGGAAAGACGCCGGTAGGATGGGAAGACTGAACTGTGCGGGTGCAATATTGGAAAGACCCCGGTAGGATGGGAGGAATGAACTGTGCGGGTGCAATATTGGAAAGACGCCGGTAGGATGGGAAGACTGAACTGTGCGGGTGCAATATTGGAAAGACGCCGGTAGGATGGGAAGACTGAACTGTGCGGGTGCAATATTGGAAAGACGCCGGTAGGATGGGAAGACTGAACTGTGCGGGTGCAATATTGGAAAGACCCCGGTAGGATGGGAGGAATGAACTGTGCGGGTGCAATATTGGAAAGACGCCGGTAGGATGGGAAGACTGAACTGTGCGGGTGCAATATTGGAAAGACGCCGGTAGGATGGGAGGAATGAACTGTCCGGTGTGATATTGGAAAGAATATTGGAAGATCTCAGCAGTTGACCCCAAAAACACATCAAGGTGCAATAGTGAAAGCAAGACTCGGGGAACATGGTCAGGAATGACCGATCTGGCCAGATGAAGGGCTCCCATAGACCTGAGACCTTCGTCACCCAATCTGGCCAAACCAACCGAGGTGGTGAAATAAACGCGCACACACCCCCCGGGGGACACACGTATCTTTCTATATAAAACCCAACGGCCAATGACCATCCTAGGTCTACGACTCGTGCCCCCCCCCCCCCAGGCAGAGGTAGGGGGTGGTGGTCTGAGTGCAGGTAGGTATGAGACCTCCATCCTGGGGGGGGGTGTACAGTAGTGGAGGGGGGGTGTACAGTGGGGGGGGGGTGTACAGTAGAGGGAGGGGGGGTGTACAGTAGAGGGGGTGGGGGTGTACAGTGGGAGGGGGGTGTACAGTAGAGGGGGTGGGGGTGTACAGTGGGAGGGGGGTGTACAGTAGAGGGGGTGGGGGTGTACAGTGGAGGGGGTGGGGGTGTACAGTGGGAGGGGGGTGTACAGTAGAGGGGGTGGGGGTGTACAGTAGAGGGGGTGGGGGTGTACAGTGGAGGGGGTGGGGGTGTACAGTGGGAGGGGGGTGTACAGTAGAGGGGGTGGGGGTGTACAGTGGGAGGGGGGTGTACAGTAGAGGGGGTGGAGGTGTACAGTGGGAGGGGGGTGTACAGTAGAGAGAGGGGGTGTACAGTGGGGGGGGGGGGATCTCTCACCGACCTTGAGCCTGTGCTGCATTGTGTTGGGTCAGGCTCTTGCTGAGCGCTCCTCTCCCCCCGCTCCAGGCCAGCACACAGAGGAGGAGCGCCGCCGTACAGCCGCTCATCTCCTCCTCTCCTCCGAGCCGAGCCGAGTCTGCAGCGAGGATGGCCAGCCTGCACCCGGGAGGTGCTGTGCACGATGCGGCATCAGGGCCGGGCACGAGCCTCCATGCTGCGTGCGGTGCCGTGTCCTCCTCCTCCTCCTCGGGGTGTATTGTGTTACTCTGCCCGCATCCCTCTCCGTTCTGCCTCTCCTCCTCCTCCTTCTCCTTCTCCTCCTACCCGAACAATTGCCTGCCTATGGAGAGGTGCGCCAGCGACCCCTGCCGGCCGCGCCGCTAACTGCACTCGCCTATTGTTACCACTCTCTTCCTTTCATTGCAACATTGTAATTCTTTTATAGAATACATAATACAAAGGTAAAGGAATGGGACCCTTCAACATTATACTGTACTGCACAGAACTCCTCGCCACAAAGGGCTCCATTCACACCTGAGCGTTCCTCAAAGTGCGATTAAAAAAAGCACAATTTGCAGCGCGTTTACGAAACACACGTTTCGTTTGGCCTCATTCACACCTCAGTGTTTTGTAGATCGAAGCTCCAAAACCAGTGGCGACTGGTGCTCAAAATTTATGGGGGGGCGCAAACAAACTGAAAAATTCTGAAAAATACTGAAACAAAAACATCAATTGCAGCCACTTTGCCCATCATATACAGCCATTGTGCCCATCATATGCAGCCAACTGTGCCCATCATATACAGCCATTGTGCCCATCATATACAGCCAACTGTGCCCATCATATACAGCCACTGTGTCCATCATATACAGCCAACTGTGCCCATCATATACAGCCAACTGTGCCCATCATATACAGCCATTGTGCCCATCATATACAGCCACTGTGCCCATCATATACAGCCATTGTGCCCATCATATGCAGCCAACTGTGCCCATCATATACAGCCATTGTGCCCATCATATGCAGCCAACTGTGCCCATCATATACAGCCACTGTGCCCATCATATACAGCCATTGTGCCCATCATATGCAGCCAACTGTGCCCATGATACGCAGCCACTGTGCCCATCATATGCAGCCAACTGTGCCCATCATATGCAGCCAACTGTGCCCATCATATGCAGCCAACTGTGCCCATCATATGCAGCCAACTGTGCCCATCATATACAGCCATTGTGCCCATCATATGCAGCCAACTGTGCCCATCATATACAGCCATTGTGCCCATCATATACAGCCACTGTGCCCATCATATACAGCCATTGTGCCCATCATATGCAGCCAACTGTGCCCATCATATACAGCCATTGTGCCCATCATATGCAGCCAACTGTGCCCATCATATACAGCCACTGTGCCCATCATATACAGCCATTGTGCCCATCATATGCAGCCAACTGTGCCCATGATACGCAGCCACTGTGCCCATCATATGCAGCCAACTGTGCCCATCATATACAGCCACTGTGCCCATCATATGCAGCCACTGTGCCCATCATATACAGCCACTTTGCCCATCATATGCAGCCACTGTGCCCATCATATGCAGCCACTGTGCCCATGATATGCAGCCACTGTGCCCATCATATACAACCACTGTGCCCATCATATACAGCCACTCTGCCTGCCCATCATATACTGCCACTGTGCCCATCATATACAGCCACTTTGCCCATCATATACAGCCACTCTGCCCATCATATACAGCCACTGTGCCCATCATATACAGCCACTGTGCCCATCATATGCAGCCACTGTGCCCATTATATGCAGCCACTGTGCCCATCATATACAGTCACTGTGCCCATCATATACAGCCACTGTGCCCATCATATACAACCACTGTGCCCATCATATGCAGCCAAATGTGCCCAGCAAATGCAGCCACTGTGCCCATCATATACAGCCATTGTGCCCACCATATGCAGCTAACTGTGCCCATCATATACAGCTACTGTGCCCATCATATGCAGCCACTGTGCCCATCATATGCAGCCACTGTGCCCATCATATACAGCCACTGTGCCTATAATATGCAGCCTCTGTGCCCATAATATGCAGCCACTGTGCCCCACAAATGCAGCCAACTGTGCTCCATCAATTGCAGCCTTTGTGCCCGCCCGCTGTCTGCCCGGAACTTACCCCATCGTAGTGGTGGGTCAGGCAGCGAGCTGCCTATCATATACAGCCACTGTGCCCATCATATGCACAGGGGCGCTACTTTACCTGGCAATTGTACTGCCATGCAACACTGTACCCAAATTTAATTTATATAATTTTTTTCACACAAATTGATTTTTCTTTTGGAGGAATTTGTTCACCATTGGGTTTCAATGGGTTGTCCTACACACAAAAAACACACTAATGCCGCGTACACACGCTCGGAATTTCCGACAACAAATGTTCGATGGGAGCTTTTGGTCGGAAATTCTGACCGTGTGTAGGTCCCATCAGACATTTTCTGTCGGAATTTCCAACAACAAAAATTTGAGAGCTGGTTCTCAAATTTTTCGACAACAAAATCCGTTCTCGTAAATTCTGAGCGTGTGTAAACAATTCCGACGCACAAAATTCCACGCATGCTCTGAATTAAGTATGAGACGGGAGTGCTCGGTCTGGTAAAACTAGCGTTCGTAATGGAGATAGCACATTCGTCACGCTGTAACGGACTGAAAAGCACAAGCCTGAAAAACACAAATCGTCTCTCACCAAACTTCTACTAACACGAGATTAGCAGAAGGAGCCCAAAGGGTGGCGCACTTGGTATGGAACTTCCGTTTTATTGTGCTGTCGTACGTGTTGTACGTGACCGCGTTCTTGAAGTTCGCAATTTCCGACAACATTTGTGCAACCGTGTGTATGCAAGACAAGTTTGAGCCAACATCCATCGGAAAATTATCCACGGTTTTGTTGTCGGAATGTCCGATCGTGTGTACGCGGCATAAGGCCTCGTACACACAATAGAATTTTACGCAGAAAAAGCGTAGGACTTTTGTCCGAAGGGCGTTGGCCAGGAACTTGTCTTGCATACAAACGGCACACAATTGTCGGCCATCAAACACAAACATAGTTACATAATACGTGATTTTTCAGCTCTTTAGCGCCAACCTTTGGGCACCTTCTGCTAATGTTGCGTTTGGTGAACATTGATTCCGAGCATGCGTGTTTGTACTTTGGCCTTTTGTCCGACGGACTTGTGTACACGCGATCGGAAAATCCGACAAATTTAAAGCCTGCCATCCAACATTTGTCTGCGAAAAAACAGGCTGTCATCACACAATTCCAGTCGGAAAATCCAATCGTGTGTACGAGGCTTTATGGCTGGTTCTCAGAGCAGCGGTCGGTGTGCAGTGTGATCTGGCTGGGCTCAGCACAGTGATGATGGATTGAGCTCAACTGCACTGTTTCCTTTTTTTTTTTTTTCTTAACAAACTTTATTGAGATGTCACAAAGACATCTGATAAAGTTCAACTGCCTACTACATGATGCAAACAGTAGATTGATTATCACCACACTGCGCTGATAAAAGCTTCTGCATGCAATATTTTCTATCAGCGCACTGTGCCCCCACATCACTGCAACACAGTAGTGTGAACTAGGCACATAGGAGACAAAGCATGTGTTGCCTTGTACATGCTGTGGGTGGTGTAAATATACCCTCGGGCTGGGTTCACACCTATGCGTTGCGTTTTTGAGCTTGGAGTCTTTGCCAAGTTCGCAATCAGTTGTTCAGCGGTTCCATTGCGTTTTTAGCTGCGGACTTGCCGACCTGGGAAGTCTCGCCGCTGTTATCATGAGGGGGAACTCCACGCCAAATTTTAAATAAAAAAACGGCATGGGTTCCCCTCCAGGAGCATATCAGGCCCTTAGGTCTGGTATGGACTTTAACGGGAACTCCTACGCCGAAAAAAACTGGCGTGGGGGTCCCCTTAAAGTCCATAGCAGACCCTTATCTGAGCACGCAACCTGGCAGGCCGCAGGAAAAGAGGGGGGGGACGAGAGAGCGCTCCCCCTCCCTCCTGAACCGTACCAGGCCGCATGCTCTCAACATGGGGGGGTGGGTGCTTTGGGGCAGGGGGGTGCACTGCGGCGCCCCCACCCCAAAGCACCCTGCCCCCATGTTGATGAGGACAGGGCCTCTTCCCGACAACCCTGGCCATTGGTTGTCAGAGTATGCGGGCGGGGGGCTTATCGGAATCCAGGAGCCCCCTTTAAGAAGGGGGCCCCCAGATCCCGGCCCCCCCACCCTATGTGAATGAGTATGGGGTACATCGTACCCCTACCCATTCACCTGGAGGAAAAAAATGGCAATAAAAACACTACACAGGTTTTTTAAGTAATTTATTAGTCAGCTCCGGGGGTCTTCTTCCGACTTCGGGGGTCTTCTTCCAACTTCGGGGGTCTTCTTCCAACTTCGGGGGGTCTCTTCCGACTTCGGGGGTCTCCGGTGTCGTCTCCGCGCTCTCTGGTTCTTCTCTCGCTCTCCGGTTCTTTCTTCCTTTTGCCGGGCCTCCGCTATCTTCTTCCAGCTCTTTTGCTAGCGGGGGCCCGGTCTTCTTCGTCGCCTTCTTCCCTCTTCTCTCCTGGAGATGTTGACTCGTCGCTGTCTCCGGCTGTAATGCCGTATGAGCGGAGCGCATTCACTTTTATGGGCGTGGTCACCGGGTGATGCCACCCAGTGACCCCGCCCCCATATGACATCACAGTCCCGGGGAATGATGGGACTGTGACGTCATATGGGGGCGGGGTCACTGGGTGGCATCACCCGGTGACCATGCCCATGCCTATAAAAGTGAATGCGCTCCGCTCATACGGCATTACAGCCGGAGAGAGCGACGAGTCAACATCTCCAGGAGAGAAGAGGGAAGAAAGCTACGAAGAAGACCGGGCCCCCGCTAGCAAAAGAGCTGGAAGAAGTTAGCGGAGGCCCGGTAGAAGGAAGAAAGAACCGGAGAGCAAAGAAGAACCGAAGAGCGCGGAGACGACACCAGAGACCCCCGAAGTCGGAAGAGACCCCCCGAAGTTGGAAGAAGACCCCCGAAGTTGGAAGAAGACCCCTGAAGTCGGAAGAAGACCCCCGGAGCTGATTAATAAATTACTTAAAAAAACTGTGTAGTGTTTTTATTGCCATTTTTTTTTCCACCAGGTGAATGGGTAGGGGTACGATGTACCCCATACTCATTCACATAGGGTGGGGGGCCAGGATCTGGGGGCCCCCTTCTTAAAGGGGGCTCCTGGATTTCGATAAGCCCCCCCCACCTGCATACCCCGACAACCAACGGCCAGGGTTGTCGGGAAGAGGCCCTGTCCTCATCAACATGGGGGCAGGGTGCTTTGGGGTGGGGGGGCCGCAGTGCGCCCCCCTGCCCCAAAGCACCCACCACCCCATGTTGAGGGCATGCGGCCTGGTACGGTTCAGGAGGGAGGGGGCGCTCTCTCGCCCCCCTCTTTTCCTGCGGCCTGCCAGGTTGCGTGCTCGGATAAGGGTTTGCTATGGACTTTGGGGGGACCCCCACGCTGTTTTTTTTCGGCGTAGGGGTTCCCGTTAAAGTCCATACCAGACCTAAGGGCCTGATATGCTCTTAGAGGGGAAACCACGCAGTTTTTTTTATTTTATTTTATTTGGCGTGGAGTTCCTCCTCAAGATCCCTGTTCAGAACGCAACACATGTGCGAATCAGATGCGTACCCATAGAACATAATGGGCCTGAATTCGCACCTGAGCCGCACTGCAATGCCTAGAGAACGCACACGTTTTTTCGGCAATGCGCAGTGCGAATGCATCGCACATATGTGAACCAGCCTCATTGGAATCAATGTATTTTATAATGTTATGCGAATTGGATGTGGTGTAAGCCCCAACCAATTCGCATAGGTGTGAACGGGGCCTCAAGGTTCATTTCTACCACAATCTCTGCGTTTTATGTGCATTTCTGCGTGCGTGTTTGCATGCATTCAGTGCATTTTCTGAATCATGTTTGTGTGCATTTGCTGTGCATTCTGATGCAGACAAATGCAGCATGCTGTACTTTTTTTAAAATGCCCTTAAAAGCACTGCAATGATTTAAACTAGTCTTCATACTTCATTTATGCTGCATTTAAAAACGCTTCTGACTGCATCTGGTGTAAACCAGCCTTAAAGGGGTTGTAAAGGTTCGTTTTTTATTTTCTAAATAGGTTCCTTTAAGCTAGTGCATTGTTGGTTCACTTACCTTTTCCTTTGATTTCCCTTCTAAATGTTTTTTTTCTTTGTTTTCTTTGTCTGAATTTCTCACTTCCTGTTCCTCCTCAGTAAGCTGTTCAGTAAGCTGTTCTGGCTGACTAAACACCACTCGGATGATGGTGTGAAGTTTACTGAGGAGAAACAGGAAGTGAGAAATTCAGATAAAGGAAAAAAAAACATTTAGAAGGGAAATCGAAGGAAAAGGTAAGTGAACCAACAATGCACTAGCTTAAAGGAACCTATTTAGAAAGTAAAAAACTAACCTTTACAACCCCTTTAACCACTTCCTGACCGTATAACTTAGACCCCTTTCACACTGAGGTGCTTGTAAAGCAACTGAAAAGCGCCTCTCAAGCCTCCCCAGTGTGAAAGCCTGAGTGCTTTTTGCACTGGGGCGGTAAGCTTGCGGGACCGGAAAAAAAGTCCCGCAAGCAGCGTCTTTGGGGCAGTGCGGGAGCGGTGTATACACCTCTTCTAAACTACCCCTGCCTTTCCTCAGCCGCTAGCCAGGGTTAAAGGCGCCCCACTAGTGGCCCGAAAAAGCGCTGCTGTAACTGCGGTGAAGCAGCGCTTTATCACTAACGCGGCCCGCGCACCAGTGTAGAAAGGGCTCTTACATATATGGCAGCAAAGTGGCACTGCTGCTCCCAATCACGTACCTAGTACGTGATCTGACACTTCCGGGTAGAGGGAGCGCCTGCACGCTGCCAGCGGCCCCCTCCCGCTGTGATTATACACAGCGGGAGCTGATTGGCGGGCCCTGAGGACTCAATATCCACCGGCACCCTCCGATTGTTTGGTACAGAAAGAGAACGGCAGTCTGCCTATGTAAACAAGGCAGATCGCTGTTCTGTCAATAGGCAAGGCATGGATCCTGTGTTCCTGCAAAGCAAGGACATGGATCAATGTCTCCACCTAGTAAAAGCACCTCCCACACAGTACACAAAATCACTAGCTAGACACACAGTTAACCCTTTGATCGCTCCTGATGTTAACCCCTTCCCAGCCATTGTCAGTACAGTGACAGTGCATATTTTTAGCACTGATCACTGTATTAGTTTCCCTGGTCCCCAAAAAAGTGTCAAAAATGTTTTTTTATTTTTTTTATTGGATGTTTTATAGCAGAAAGTAAAATACCACCAAAAGAAAGCTTTATTTGTGGGAAAAAAAGAACATACCATACATTTTATTTGGGTGCAGTGTTGCACATACACGCAATTGTCCGTTAAAGTAACATAGTGTCGTATTGCAAAAAATGGCCTGGTCAGGAAGGGGGGGGGGGGTAAATCTTCCAGAGCTGAAGTGGCTAAAAAAGTGCAAGACCCCTTTGGAAAATCTCACTGCACCAAAACTCATGGTACTTTGTTGCTATGCAATCTGATGTGCATGAACAAGTGTGTGCTAGCTAGATGCGTGGCGGTGCCTTTAAGGCCTCAAAAACACCTTTCACATGTTTATTTTCTGCCTCTAAACGCACCTCCATGGTAACCTGTGTCCATATACTAAAAGGAGTTTACAGAAGTTTAAAGGCAGTAACGTTAAAAGGCAAAAAAAAAAAAAACACATCACTTGTACATTCTGAGGCTCTATTCACACTAATGCGTTTTTTTTTAGAAATGCAGGGAAATATTTTAACATGGGTTCCTATGGAACATGTTCACATCAATGCATTTTTGTGCCTCTGCGTTTTTGGAAAGAGTCGGGGACTTTTTTCCCGCAAAATGCAGCGTTTTGCGTGTAATAGAATTCCATGGACATCCAAAACGCAAGTACAGCGTTTTTACCGCGATTTTGCCACGATTTGCGTTTTGTGTTTTTTTGTTTATTTTTTTCTACACTGTATATAGCTGGTTGCTAAGGAGGGGGCCGGGAAGCCAGCCGCCGCATCCTTAACAACCGATGAGTCATCAGTTGTCAGCTGGCTTCCCGCTGAATGTAAAAAAAAAAGAATTGCCGGCTAAAAAAAAAAAAAAAAAACAGCGTGGGGTCCCCCCCAGGTCCATACCAGGCCCTTGGGTCTAGTATGGATTCAGGGGGAACCCCCCACACCAAAATTTTTAAAAAAACATGGCGTGGGGGTCCCCCCAAAATCCATATTACACCCTTATCCGAACATGCAGCCCGGCAGGTCAGGAAAGGGAGGGGACGAGTGAGCGCCCCACCTCTTGAACCATACCAAGCCGCATGCCCTCAACATGGGGGGATAGGTGCCCTCAACATGCGGGGATGGGCGCCCCCCCACCCCAAAGCACTTTGCCCTCATATTGATGGGGACAAGGGCCTCTTCCCAAAAACCCTTACCCAGTGGTTGTCGGGGTCTGCAGGCAGGGGGCTTATCGGAATCTGGAAGCCCCCTTTAATAAGGGGGCCCCGAGATCCCAGCCCCCCCTATGTGAATGAGTATGGGGTACATTGTAACCCTACCCATTCACTAAAAAAAAAGTAGTGTAGTGTTAAAAAATACAGTAAACAGTTTTTGACAAGTCTTTTATTAAAAATCTTCTTCTTCTCCGCTTCTTCCTCCATCTTCTCCCACATCTTCATCCTCCGGTCTTCTCCTTCTCCCCCTGCTTCTTCTTCCGCTGTTCTTCTGTCTTCTTTGTCCAGTGTTCTTCTTCCTCTGCCGCCGCTCCTCCTTCGACGCTCCTCCGATGCTGCGTCCTGCTGATTTGTCGGCGCCGATGTCCTGCATTTCTTAAATAAAGGCGGGGCGTGGCAATCGGATTACGTCATCCAGAGGCCATGCCTCTTGTGACGTCACCGCCGGGCATGATGGGTCCTTGACCTCACAAGGGGCGTGGCCACCAGATGACTTAATCCAATTTCCACGCCCCCGCCGTTATTTAAGAAATGCAGGACATCAGCGCCGACAGATCAGCGGGATGCAGCATCGGAGGAGGAGCGTCAGCGCAAGCGGCGGCAGAGGAAGAAGAACACCGGACAAAGAAGACAGAAGAACAGCGGAAGAAGAAGCAGGGGGAGAAGGAGAAGACCAGAGGATGAAGATGCGGGAGAAGATGGAGGAAGAAGCGGAGAAGAAGAAGATTTTTTATAAAATACTTGTCAAAAACTGTTTACTGTATTTTTTAACACTACACTACTTTTTTTTACAATGTACCCCATACTCATTCGCATGGGGGGGGGGCGGGATCTGGGGGCCCCCTTGTTAAAGGGGGCTTCCAGATTCTGATAAGCCCTCTGCCCGCAGACCCCGACAACCACCGGGCAAGGGTTGTCAGGAAGAGGCCCTTGTCCCCATCAACATGGGGGCAAGGTGCTTTGGGGTGGGGGGAAGAGTTGAGGGCATGTGGCCTGGTATGGTTCAGGAGGCAGGGCGCTCGCTTGTCCCTTCCCTTTCCTGACCTGCCGGGCTGCATGCTCAGATAAGGGTCTGGTATTGATTTTGGGGGGACCCCCACGCCATTTTTTTAAAATTTTGGTGTGGGAGCAGTCCCCTCTGAATCCATACTAGACCCAAGGGCCTGGTATGGACCTGGGGGGGGGGGGTCCCCACGCTGTTTTTTTTCTTTATTTAAAAAACGCGCAAATGTGCATAACTATGTGTTAATGCTAGTCTCGTTTATGTACAGTACCTTCACATGTTAATACATTTTAATGGCCAGAATAAAATAATATTCTGGCCAATACAATGCATTAATGCCAAACGCTTGAACGTGCATAAATGCACATGAAAAAACCTGACTTTTACTGTGTTCTTCAGCTGCTTTTCTCTTGTAAGGAGAAAAGGCGTCTAACGAATGCAGTGTGCATACAGTTCTGGGACTAGTTCATCCAGCGCTCAGGGCAAAGATGCCAAACTGTGCCCCCCTCCCCTGTTTAGGGACCTAAGAGCAACAGAGCGCTTTTTAAGTCGATAGTCAATATAGCGATTTAATCAGCAGCTACAAATCACTGCTAATCACTGGCATTAGCAATTTGTAGCAGCAATTAAAGGGGTTGTAAACCCTCGTGTTTTTTCATCCTATGCATTAAGGTGAAAAAACACCTTGCTGTGCCTGGCCCAGCCCCCCGTTTTACTTACCTGAGCCCTGAATTTCTGAACCCTTAGTGTCACTTTAATTGTTGCCACAAAATCACCCCTCTTACATGGCCCTTAGGGTGATTTCACTGTGGCTTGGCTACAATGCAGGTGCAGTGCAGTGTTCCCACGATTTTCCTGCAAGTTACCCATGCTTTCCCATAGTCTTCTATTAGATCGGGCATTTTTGGTGTACTTTCTGAAAGCGCACCAAAAGTCCTGCATGCTGCATCTTTGGGGCACTTTCAGAAAACGCACCAAAAACGCCCGATCTGAAAAGCCCACATCACATTTGTACTCATATCTGCTCCGTGTGTCTCTCCCGCCCCTTGACAGACTGTGGTCCAGCTGGATGAGGGACATCCCCACTGTAGCGGTCTCACTCTCTCCTCATATGAATCGGGTTTCCGATAGCTCTTTTCTAGGGGTATCTTGTATGTGAGAGTGAGATGCGCTACGGCCCATGTCCTCCCCATTACAGCGGGTGAGGTGAAGGCCAGTACCTATTGTTTTCCTCTGGCCTGTGTGTTTCTGCAGGAATACCAAGTCCTTCTGTGCTGACACTTCCCTTCGCTCCCATTAACCAGAGTACCACACACCGATAAGGATCCAACACTTGTTTTATTGTAGCACACAATTAAACAGTTCTTTGTCAGCCAACTGGTTGGGACCCATAAACAGTTCAACACGGTGGGGTGAGCAGGTCGAGGCACTGTCCTGATAATAAACTAAACCACTGTGGTTTCACCAGCGGTTGCTATAGCCATCGGCTAAAGAGAGAAACTTGAAACCTTTGAGTCTCTACCAGCGACTCTGGAGAACATGAACTGGAGTACCTTCGCTGCGTTGTGACCCTTGTCAGGGGGAAGATGTCCCTCCAAGGGAGTTACTAGAGGCCCCTCCGTCACCGGGTTGATGCTGCTCCAGGCTCTTCAGATGGGTAACCTCTCCGGCCTCCTCACCTCAGACATGGGCCCCATCCACCTCAGGGTCCCTCGGACTCATCCGCCCTTGCGGAGCCCAGTCGAAGTCACTGGGCCCCAGGCCTCCGGTGTAGTACCTCACCCCAGGCTTAAGGTGCCTGAGATGAACGCCAACACTACTCCGACCAGGCCATGGGCGCCTGGGCTGGAACTCCGGACCGGCCGCACCCAGGCCTAAGGTGCCTGGGCGCCGGATGCAGAAGACCTTGTGGCGAGGGCGTCTCTCCCCTTTATCTCCTCCCGTGACGCCACAGCAGGTTCTCCGCCCCCGCTGTACCACCGCCGGAACGGGACAAAAAGGACAGCACTGCGGCAGTGATTCTACCTCGACCTGTGGGAACACCGCCACCCCCAGGGCAAGGAGAATAGTACACCACCAAAGTCCTCCACGACTGAAAATGGTCTAAATCCTCTTATGATTTATACACACCTGGGTCATACTACCACCCAGGTGTACCCCCTAAATTTAGACCCCCGCTACACCACTCTAGACACTGATGACTGGGATGATGTCTGGGATCTACATTTTAGATCCCTGGTATCCATCCGTGATAGGGTGGTACAGTACAAGATTGTACATAGGGCATATTTCACCCCACATAGACTCAATAAGATGGACCCTGCGCACTCGTCGGAGTGTTGGAGATGCAGCGCCTCCCCAGGCGACTTATCCCACATCTTCTGGCAGTGCCCCGGGATCCAACAATACTGGATCATGGTATTAGACCTAATTAATAGGGTGGCCTCGACCTCCATTCCGCTAAAGATGGAGGTCTGTCTCTTGGGAATCATTGAACCTGTTATCCCATCATCTACCAGACGTATTCTGGTCAGCCTCCTGCTCTTTTATGCTCGCAAAAATATTGCCATGCATTGGAAAAAGCCCACCCCCCGTCAGTGTTACAGTGGAAACGCTTGGTGATAGCCAGCCTTCCCCTTTCTAAAGGGTATGGCGCATTTATTTATTCAAATTTTTTTCCCACTCCCCATTAAAGTTGTTGAGCTATTTTGGGTGCCGAGGGACGGAGGTTTGCTTTTTAGCCTGCTATTCAGAATTGTTGAGCGGGGGTGGGGGGGGTGCTGGCGCCGGACGTCGTTTTTTTTTTTGGTGTGATGAGGAGGGAAAGGCTGCAAATCCCAGAGACGCCCGCCCAGGGCTGACTTACCTTACCACTGCCTGCATGTCTTCCCCGATCGCTCTATTGCAGGAAATAAGATCCTCTCGCGGGACTGCGGGTAGATATTGTCCGTGCGGGAAGTTCCCGCAGAATCCGTGCGTGTTGGGAGGTATGCACATGGTTGGCAGAACTGGAAACTGCTGGCTGATATGTGTTGCATGATATGCATAGCCGTTTTTTGAGACGTAGTGGACGTACATTTGCTATGCTATATACTGTGAAGCCCTGCCTGTATTGCCATGATATACTGTATGCACCTGTTCTATGAGGACGTTGTACGTGCCTGAGCAATGTTTTTCTTTGTTTTGTTTTTCTCTTGTTTTTTTTTTTTTTTTTCTTTTATATTATTTTATTTCTGTATGTCTTTGTATTTGAATATCTCCAATAAAAACAAATGAAAAAAAACAAAAAAAACGCCCGATCTAATAAAGCCCAATCTAATAGACGTCCATGGGAAAGCATGGGTGCCCTGCTAAGGACACTTTACCACCAGTTAGTGCTAGGGTTGCCACCTCATCCCTTTAAACCCAAACTCATATGAATTACACAGGTTCTAGGGCTAATTTCATGCAGATAAGGCACCGAGTGAGTTTAATTACCACCTTAATCAGCCTCAGAACCTGTGTAATTCATGTGTTCGGTTTTAAAGGGATGAGGTGGCAACTCTAGTTAGTGCGGCAGTGTGAATGCTCCCTTAGCACCATAAAATGAGCCATTATGTGTAAACGCATGTAGGTGCACTGCAGCATACATAAATGCAGGAGTCAAAACAATCAGTTGAGGTTTCCTTTGCAAATAAAGGTCAGTGAAATAAAATTAAAAAATAAAGTATTGCAGTTCATGTAAAAACGCAATGCAACATGCAATTGTACGTTAACACGCATGCGTTTATGCGCACTCAACGCACAAATTGTGGTGTTAATGGACCTAAAAACCCATAAAAAATATATATATATATATATATATATATTATTTTTTTTTTTGACTCATTCAGGAACCTTTCACTTCACAAATGATGACGTGAAAGCGATGAATTGTTTTCAAGAGTGCTCAGCCCACAGCTTTATTCACATGTAGGGTCACTGAACTCCTAATATCCATATCATTTACAAGAATGGATAACCGCTAAATGAATATATACAACATAATTACTTTCATAGAAGATTGGAGGGATTATTGATAATGATTACCGGTATATATGTGTATTTGAAGGACATTTGTAAGGTTCAATACCTGGTCTTCTGTTAAACCTGTTGACAGTTGGTGTTTTGTGTTTCAACCAAGAACAAAAGAAAAACCTAACTGCCAGCCTGAGAGGTTGGAGCCCCCACCATCCCCCCCGCTGTGCCTTTCACAGATTAAAGATTCACCTCTGCTGTGTCTATCTTAAATCCGGATCAGTCACTGGTGCCAGGTCCATCACTCCATTTAATTGAGTCATTAATTGGGCAGCACGAAAGATGCAAAGTCAAACAGCATGCTTACGGTAAACTACACAATACGAGTCATCAAACGTTTACAGGCATACCCCACTTTTAAGTACACAATGGGACCAGAGCATGTATGTAAAATGAAAATGTACTTAAAGTGAAACAATACCTTTTTTCACTTCTAGGGTGTAGTGGGGGGTCAGGGGCTGTAGTGTGGGTGTCAGGAGCTGTTGTTGAGGTCTCAGGGGCTATAGTCAGGGGCACAATGGAACAGGGCGGGCTATGCTCTCGGAGCTTCAGCTCCTTCTACTGCGGCTGCAAAATGTCTGTACAGTACTTGTGGGGCACTTTATATACACTCGGGGGTATGTCCTTACTCGCGAGTGTATGTAAAGTGAGTGTACTTAAAGCGGGGTATGCCTGTACTCAACTTTTTGCATTGTTCTACAGGTGAAACTCGAAAAATTAGGATATTGTGCAAAAGTAAATTTATTCACAAATGCAACTTAAAAGGTGAAACTAATATATGAGATAGACTCATTACATGCAAAGCAAGATAGTTCAAGCCGTGATTTGTGATAATTGTGATGATTATGGCTTACAGCTCATGAAAACCCCAAATCCACAATCTCAGAAAATTAGAATATTACATGCAATCAATAAAACAAGGATTGTACATAGAACAATATCGGACCTGTGAAAAGTAGAAGCATGCATATGTACTCAGTACTTGGTTTGGGCCCCTTTTGCAGCAATTACTGCCTCAATGCGGTGTGGCATGGAAGCGATCAGCCTGTGGCACTGCTGAGGTGTTATGGAAGACCAGGATGCTTCAATAGCGGCCTTCAGCTCTTCTGCATTGTTCGGTCTCATGTCTCTCATCTTTCTCTTGGCAATGCCCCATAGATTCTCTAGGGGTTCAGGTCAGGTGAGTTTGCTGGCCAATCAAGTACAGTAATCCCACGGTCATTGAACCAGGGTTTGGTGCTTTTGGCAGTGTGGGCAGGTGCCAAGTCCTGCTGGAAAATGAAGTCAGCATCCCCATAGAGCTCGTCTGTGGAAGAAAGCATGAAGTGCTCCAAAATATCCTGGTAGACGGCTGCGGTGAACCCGGACTTAATGAAGCACAGTGGACCAACACCAGCAGAGGACACGGCTCCCCAAATCAACACAGACTGTGGAAACCTCACACTGGACTTCAAGCATCTTGCAGTGTGTGCCTCTCCATTCCTTCTCCATACTCCGGCTCCTTGGTTTCCAAATGAGATGCAAAATTTGCTCTCATCAGAAAAGAGGACTTTGGACCACTGAGCAACAGACCAGGTGTGTTTTTCTTTAGCCCAGGTAAGACGCTTCTGACGTTGTTTGTTGTTCAGGAGTGGCTTGACAAGAGGAATACGACATTTGAAGCCCATGTCCAGGATCCGTCTGTGTGTAGTGGCTCTTGATGCTCTGACTCCAGCCTCAGTTCACTCCTTGTGAAAGTACCCAACACCTTTGAATGGCCTTTTCCTGACAATCCTCTCCAGGCTGCGGTCATCCCTGCTGCTTGTGCACCTTTTTCTTTCACACTTTTCCCTTCCACATAACTTTCTGTTAATGTGCTTTGATACAGCACTTTGGAAACATCCAACTTCTTTTGCAATTACCTTTTGAGGCTTTCCCTCCTTATGGAGGGTGTCAATGATGGTTTTCTGCACAACTGTCAGGTCAGCAGTCTTTCCCATGATTGTGATTCCTACTGAACCAGACTGAGAGACCATTTAAAAGCTCAGGAACCCTTTGCCGGTGTTATGGCTTAATTAGCTGATTAGCGTGGGACACTTTGCGCCTAGAATATTGCACCTTTTCACAATATTCAAATTTTCTGAGATTGTGGATTTGTGGTTTTTATGAGCTGTAAGCCATAATCATCACAATTATGACAAATCACGGCTTGAACTATCTTGCTTTGCATATAATGAGTCTATCTCATATATTAGTTTCACCTTTTAAGTTGCATTTGTGAAATATATTAACTTTTGCACGATATTCAAATTTTTCGAGTTTCACCTGTATATGTTCATAATTGTATTGTATAGAGTTATTGATCATCCGTTTAATGGCTACCTCTACATTAAGCAGATGAAGTTATTACCCTAAGGTGCCCTTCACATCATGCATTTGCAATGAAGCGCACACATAAAAGGCAGCCTATTCATTTCAATGGGCTGCCCTACAAGATAGAAACACGTAAAATAATTCCTTAAACCCTTTTGTAAAATTACGGCGCACGGTAGTGTGGCACCATGCATTTTGGCGTGCGCAAAAACACACGTGTTAGTAGATGCTTGAGGTTGCGATTAAGAATTAATGGTCTTGCTGTGCATTTCTGTGCATGTCGGAAAAGCATACAATTTTCCATGCATTCCCAACACGCACAAAGGCTAGGTTCACACCTTTGCATTCATTGTTAATGGCACCCCCATGCATCTTGTAACATGCACTTTTTCGCAGCACTATGCAGTTCATTGTAGCATGGTTTTGGAAAAGGGCCAGGGACTGTCTCTTGCTGGTAGGGCAGCTCATTAAAATGAATTTGGCTACCCTACACGCAACACACGGAGATGTCAGCCATCACACCTGTATGGTATGAAGCTTGTCAAAGTTAGTTCATATCTTTAGCCCCTATCCATGTTCAGCAGTTAAACTAAGGGAGGATAACTAAAGCAGCAAGAAGAAACAACAAAGAACTCTGCTCCACTCTGAATTGACCGCAAGCAAACCAACACTCTGAAAAGCTTCTCTTACAAGTCGGATTCCTAATCCCTCTACCCTTTAATATGCCCCCACTACTCTTGCTTCTCATATTAGTATCCTCTGTTCTCAAATTCTCATTTCTTTATTAGTATTATTATACAGGCTTTATAAAGCGCCACAGTTTGCATAGCACTTTACAATATTAACGGAGACAATACAATTCAATACAAGAGGGTTAGGAGGGCCCTGCTCTGTCCTGGGAGCTTACAATCTAATATGGAGGGCCTGGGGGAACAAAAGGTTATAACTGGGGGGATGAGCTGATGGAAGTGATAAAAATTCAGTTAGTTAGAGGCATGATAGGCTTCCTTGAATAGATGAGTTTTCAGGGATCACCTAAAGGCAGCCAGAGTCGTAAATAGATGGACAGATTGAGGTAGAGAGTTCAAGAGGATGGGAGAGGCTCTGGAGAAGTCCAGTAGACGAGCATGGGAGGAGGAGACAAGGGAGCTTGAGAGTAGGAGGTCTTGGGAGGATCGGAGAGGACAGTTTGGGTGATATTTGGACACAAGATGGGGGTTGTAGCTCGGGGCAGAGTTGTGAATGGCTTTGTATGTTATTGTAAGTATTTTGAATTTAATTCGCTGGGCAATTGGAAGCCAGTGTAAGGATTGGCAGAGAGGGGTGGGCATAAACTGAATGGTTGGTAAGGTAGATGAGTCTGGCAGCAGCATTCATATCAGAGAAATAGACGGTTTGATGCGCGTGCGCGCACAAGGACGCGCGGCACCATGGTTGGGCAGGCGCGCGCCGGGATCAGGCAGGCGCGCGTAAAGACTAGGCGGACGCGCGGTGACTAGGCGCACGCGCATGCGCAACCTCTCACGCCCGGCGTGATGGATGCCTGGCCTATTTAAGCCCGCTGCTGACAATGGCGCATCGCTGGTGTATCTTCAGCTTGTCCTGCGTTCCTGTGTGCTGTGTTTCTGCTGTTCCTGATTTGTGTACCAACCCAGCTTCTCCTGACCTGATCCTTCTGACCCTCTGGCTTGATCCCTGGCTTGCACCTGACTTCTCTCCGCCTGCTTCCTGCATCTGATACCGGCTTGGCTATTGGACTTGTTTATCTTGCTCCCTGAACTTGATTCTGATACTGGACTTACTTCCTGTGTTGAACCCTGGCCTGGCTCCTGACTCTGTTATCTAGTCTGTCCACCGGTCCCTGCTTACTGGACCATCCAAGCACGCTTGTCTCCAGTTCCAGCTACCAGGCACCCGTGCTTCTGTGGGCACCACACCTGCTGTGTCACCTTCAGTAATGTGCTGCACTCGGCCGTAAGGGGAGCCCTCCTAGCATCTCGGCCTTCTACCAAGTTCCTGACAGTATACACCAGCCATGTCAGAGGCCGATGGAGGTGTCTCCCCGCTGGAAGCCGTTAACCAGCATGTCACGACTCTCTCTCGGGCCGTCCAGAGACTTCGGGTGGAACACTCCCAATTAGAGGGCCACCTGCTGCATCCTCCAACCACATTGGTCTCCACAGTTCCGGTTTCTTCTCCAGCCAGTTTACCTGTGACTCCTCCTACTGCGGTGATGCCCTCTCCTGAGCCACGAGTACCAACACCAGAACGCTTTTCTGGAGATCGGAAGAAGTTCAGGGCCTTTAGAAATGCCTGTTACCTGTACCTGGACTTGCAGCCACTGACTTTTTCCATTGAATCAATAAAAGTGGGATTCATCATTTCTCTACTAGGTGGTGACCCCCAAGTATGGGCCCATGGCCTATTGGAACAGAAAGATCCTGCTATCGACTCTGTGGAACTGTTCTTTGAAACCATGGCTCGGTTATATGACGACCCCTTGCGGGTAGCCACTGCTGAGGCTACTCTGCATGCCTTACGGCAAGGCCATCGCCCTGCAGAGGATTACACGGTGGAATTCCGCACATGCGCCACAGATTCAGGTTGGAACGAGGCTGGCTTAAGATTTCAGTATCGGTTGGGGCTGTCCGATCCCCTCAAAGATGAACTAGCCAGAGTAGAGACCCCTTCAACACTTGAAGGTCTCATTCAACTTACGATTCAGCTTGATAGACGCGTACGTGAACGCCAGTCTGAACGCATGCAAACCTTCCGACCTGCTCGGATACGATCTGAAGCACTGCCCATGTCTAAATCCATGCATGTTGGCCTGGTACGTCCAGCATTATCTTCAGAGGAGAGACTCCGCCGCCGTCGGACAAATCTTTGCTTCTACTGTGAGGGCTTGGGACACTACATAGACAATTGCACCATAAGACCTGGGAAACGATTTCCCCGTACGCCGGTCTATTGTCAAGTATCCAAGTCTTACTCAGCTCATGTTGCTCTTCAGATCACACTACAGTTGGCAGGAGAAGAAATCGATCTCCAGGCAATACTCGACTCCGGGGCGTGTAGTTGCTTTTTGGATCTAGCTCTGGCAAAAAGACTTACTATTCCTCTCTATCAAAAGAAGCAAAAGCTGACCATTCACCTGTACGATGGCTCAATGCCCAGCTCCGGGCACGTCACTCAAGAAACTGCCCCCATCCTGACCTCTATCAATTCAGGCCATCAGGAATTCTTAAGTTTTGACGTATTGAGCTCTCCTTTATTTCCTGTCATTCTGGGAATCTCATGGCTCCAGGCGCACAATCCTCAGGTTGATTGGTCCAAAAAGGAAGTGCTCTTTACCTTTTCCTACTGCCAGCAACATTGTCTTGTTCCTGTATCCAAGAACGCTTCCAGTTGTTTGTCCATTCAAACCATGCCTAGTGTGGACCACAGTATACCCGCAGCCTATCAGGACTTTCTAGATGTCTTCGGCAAGAAGAAAGCGTATACTCTACCCCCACATCATTCTTTTGATTGGCCCAACGAGTTGCTGCCAGGAGCAGAGATTCCGTTCGGACAGATTTTCCCCCCTTCTGAAACTGAACTCGAGACACTGAGGCAATATATCAATGAAAACTTTGAGAAAAAATGTATCCGCCCTTCCTCATCCCCTGCCGGTGCCGGTATCTTCTTCGTTGAGAAGAAAGACAAGACTTTAAGGCCCTGTGTTGACTACAGGGAACTAAACAAGATTACCCTTAAAAAACTCTATCCGCTCCCCCTCATCCCCGAACTCTTCCAGAGATTTTGCATGGCCCGCATCTTTACCAAGCTAGATCTACGCGGAGCTTACAACCTAATCCGCATACGGGAAGGGGACGAGTGGAAGACGGCATTCAGAACAAGATTCGGACATTTCGAATATCTAGTAATACCATTTGGACTGTGCAATGCCCCAGCCACATTTCAGTATTTCATAAATGACATTTTCCGGGAGTACTTAGACCACTTCGTTGTCGTCTACCTCAACGACATTCTTGTATTCTCTGCCTCTCTGGAACTTCACAGAACGCACGTAAAAAAGGTGCTGAGCATCCTCAGAATTCACGGTCTGTATGCTAAAGCTCAAAAGTGTGAGTTTGAGAAGACGTCAGTCCAGTTCTTGGGGCTCATCATCACCATTGGTGGAAAGCTATGGATCCTCAAGAGGTCAAGGCTATCCTGGAGTGGCCGGCACCATCCAACAAAAAGGGTGTCCAGAGATTCATCGGCTTCGCCAACTTTTACAGGAGGTTTATAAAGAACTTTTCCACCATTGTTTCACCTATTACTCAGATAACCCGCCAACATACCAAGTTCTTTTGGTCTGAAGTAGCGCAAGCCGCCTTCGATCTACTCAAATCTTTCTTTACCTCAGCACCCGTCTTACAGCATCCAGACCCTGCCTTACCCTACGTCCTGGAAGTCGATGCTTCGGAGGTGGCCACAGGAGCAGTACTATCTCAACGTCAGGGTCCTAAAGCACTGCTTCATCCCGTGGCCTTCTCTTCACGGAAGATGAGTCAGCCAGAAAAGAATTACGACGTAGGGGATTGTGAACTTTTAGAAATTAATTCCTTTGGAGGAATGGAGATACCTTCTTGAAGGTGCCACCCATCCTATCTTGATCTTCACAGATCACAAAAATTTGGAATATCTCCGCACGGCCAAACGGTTGAGACCCCGACAGGCTCGATGGGCCTTATTCTTTTCTAGGTTTAATTTCCATATTACCTACCGGCCAGGGTCGAAGAATGGGAAGGCTGACGCCTTATCTCGAATGTTTCCGGATACCCCTAAGGAAATCATACCCAGTACAATCCTGTCTTCTCAAAATTTTCTTTTGTTACAGCCTGACTTAAGGACTTCAATTGAGCAGGCATCTACTCAGTGCACGGAGGAAGAAAGCTCCTCTTTGACAAATCAGGAGGGGCTTCTATTGCACCAAGACAAGATCTTCGTCCCTCAGCAGGTCAGGGTTCAGATGCTAAAGACCTTTCACGACCACCAGCTAGCCGGTCACTTTGGGGTCCGGAAGACAATTGAGCTTGTTCAACGATCCTACTCTGAGGTCTGACTGCAAGGAATATGTCAATTCCTGTATGACTTGCCAACGGAACAAGGGGTCCAACGCTAAATCTTGGGGCCTGTTGAGACCACTTCCAGTCCCTGAACAACCATGGAAAAACATTTCTGTGGACTTTATAGTAGATCTGCTACCCTCCGAAAATTTCACAACCATCTTAGTTGTAGTAGACCGACTGGCACATTTCGTACCAATGATGGGCACACCGTCTGCCACGGACACAGAAAAAGTCTTTATAAAGGAGATAGTCAGACTGCATGGCTTACTGGACAACATCGTGTCTGACAGAGGTGTGCAATTCACCTCTAAGTTCTGGAGGAACCTCTGCAAATCACTATCCATCGAGACATGTTTTTCCACAGCCTACCACCCACAAAGCAACGGCCAAACTGAAAGAACTAAAACGCTAGAGCAATATTTGCAGTGTTTTTGTTCCTTTCTCAGGATGAATGGATCTCACTTTTGCCTTGTGTGGAATTTGCATATAATAACTCTGTTCACACCGCAAACAACCAGTCACCTTTCTGGGCAAATTATGTCTTCCATCCGTTTTTCTTACCCAATACCATCCCTGAATCCTCAGTTCTGGCAGTTCAGGACAGAATAAACTTCATTCAGGCAAATTACCAGACACAGACACAATGAAGAAAGCCCAAGAAGCTTACAAAAAACATTACGACAGAAGGAGAAGAGGAGATCCCACCTTTAAAGTTGGGGACAAAGTCTGGGTGTCATCAGTTAACCTTAAATTTCCATGTCCGTCCCGAAAACTGGGACCAAAGTTTGTTGGTCCTTTTGAAATTAAGCGGGAGATCAACCCTGTAGCCTTTGAACTTGCTCTACTTGAGACTTATAGAATTCATCCCGTATTTCATGTGTCATTGCTTAAACATGCCATCTCTAGTTCTTTTCCAGGAAGAGAAGAGGTACCTCCGCCTCCGGTCCTGGTTGGAGACGAAACAGAATTCGAGGTGGAGTCCATTCTTGACTGTCGACGGAGAGGTAGGACAATTCAGTTTTTAATTAAATGGAGGGGATATTCTGCAGAAGAGAAATCTTGGGAGCCTGCAAGTTATGTACACGCCCCGAGGCTTATACAGAGATTCCGCAGCAGTCACCCCGAAAAGTGGGCACGTCTGGGCATCCGGAGGCTGCCCCTTGGGGGGGCACTATCAAGGAAATAGACGCTTTGATGCGCGTGCGCGCACAAGGACGCCGGGATTAGGCAGGCGCGCGTCGGGACTAGGCGGGACTAGTCTATAACCTTTTGATAGCGATTGAATTTGGGGCTAAAAGGACAGGTCAGAGTCTCAGATTAAACCTAGTACCCTGGCGTGAGGGGAGGGACTGGTAGTGGCATTATTGATCTTGATGGAAAAGTCATGGAGAGGGGGACGGTCGGGGGAATACTATCAGCCCTTTTTTAGAGAGATTTTGTTTAAGGAAGTGGTGTGACATTCATGTTGAAATGGATGGGTATCATCGGCGTAGAGGTGGTATTGGAAGCCATGGAGGGTTATTAAGTAACCAAGGGAGGAGGTGTAGATGGAGAAGAGGAGGGGTCCAAGAACAGAGCACTTGGGGGACCCCTACAGAAAGAGGAAGTGGAGAGGAGGAGCCAAAGTTATAGGTAACACTGCAAGAGTGATGTGATAGGTAGGAGAAGAACCAGGATAGAGCAGAATCTTGGAGGCCAAGGCAGTGGAGTTTATTGGTAAGGAGCATGTGGTAACAATATTAAAGGCTGCAGAGAGGTCTAGTAGTAAGAGTATGGAGTAGTGGCCATGAGTTTTAGCATTTAGTAAATCATTAGTCAGTTTTTGTAGGACAGTTTCTGTGGAGTGCTGCGACGGAAAGCCAGACTGTAGTAGGTCAAAAAGGTTGTTTTCAGTGAGGTAGGAGCCAGTATTATGTTACCCGCGCCCGTGAGGGCCGCTTAAAACGGTTGTATACCCTCGGAAATTTTTATTTATTTTTTTACCCCTGTAAGGCAAAAGGCATAATGAGCTAGTATGCACCGCATACTAGCTCATTATGGAATACTTACCTTAGAACGAGGTGTCGGAAACTTACCTGGTCCACGCCGAGGGAGATGACATGTTGCCCCGGCGTGTCTTCCGGGTATCACGGCTCCAGCGCTCTGAGTGGCTGTAGCCGCAATGTCGTCACTCCCGCGCATGCGGGCAGGAGACTTCTTTCCGGCAAAGACCGGCGTCTGCCGGGCTTTCAGCCAAGAATCCCCTGTGCGCATGCGCCACTGCAGTCAGCGGCTCATTGCGAGTGGAATATCTCCTAAACCATACAGGTTTAGGAGATATTTTTTTTCCCTACAGGTAAGCCTTATGTTAGGCTTACCTGTAGGTAAAAGTGT
The DNA here is from genome assembly GCA_029206835.1 of Rana muscosa. Taxonomy (NCBI): domain Eukaryota; kingdom Metazoa; phylum Chordata; class Amphibia; order Anura; family Ranidae; genus Rana; species Rana muscosa. The sequence goes on from CM055122.1 coordinate 271,176,652, forward strand.
AAAAACTGACTATACAACCACTTTAAAGATACTGTCCCCCCAATTGTTGCCCTGACCTTGCAAGCCTCCTGACACCTCTGACACCCTGGTTTCAGACATTTCAGCAAAAAAATATGGATGCAGACACAGAATAGTTCACACTGCTTGATGCAGGGGAGAGGCATCCAATTACTTGAGGACTTATGATTACTGACCTGAAAGCAGGACCTGGGTGACTGTGCTGCCCCCTGGGGGCATTATTGGTAAGGCTTGCCTGGGACATTGTCTATGGCGCCCCAGTGCTGTCCATTCCCTGAGAAATGATTGAGGGGACTGTTCACCATTATGGGGTATCCCTCAGCTCTCTACCCTATCTAAGTTACTCAGCAATAAATACAAAAAAGACATCGCTGTAGACTATTCATTGACCCAGAAGAGTGAATGTTGCTGTGTGCCTGGCTGCTACTGCACTACGGAGAGAGGAACCTGGGATAAATCGGCTCTTGTGGGGGCTACGCTACATGTGTATGGAGGAAGCAAACAGATTCCTCCACCCATGCTATACTCCACAGATGGACAAATCTCCCTCTGTGCCTATTGTATTGTGACAGCCGGCCCCAAACAGTGGCTGCATCTGATTGGATGCAGTTGCTTTTGAGCCATCACATTTTCAGATGGTTCCTTAAATTTTTTTAATGGAGGGATGTTGGGTGGGCATCAGCTAACAGGGCCATCCACTCAATGGTTAAACAGCTGAAATTTGTACAGCTCAAAGTATAAAGGCAAAACCTTTTTTCTTAGGGTTGGAGAGAGTGTAGATGGATTAGAACACCTGTCAGTTTTTATTGCTGTCTGTGCCCCAATTAATGAGATTCTCCCTCTCTATTTGTCCTATTTACCATTGACCTTGAAAGTGAACGTAAAAGAAAATCTAAAATTTTGGGTTGTCCCCAGAAAACTAATAGAGGAGAAATCTTCCAATGGGGACACTGGTTCTGGGAAAAAAGTTTTACCTACAGTTCTACTTTAATGATCACACCCCAACTGCACAGGTTAATTTTATTGTCAAAATCCTGATTATTTCATTTCTGAACATTTTGGGCAACTGTGTGTTTGTACATCAGTCAACTCAATGTTGGAATGGTCTATTAGGTTAATGGACTTTATTTGTTTTTTGCCAGGCTTGGATGTATGTAGACTGAAGCCCTGTACACACGATCGGATAACCTATGGATTTTCGTCCGATGGATTTGACCATCGGAAATCCGATGAAACTGTTTTTCATCAGTCTTGGCCACACACCATCAGTTTAAAAACCGATGGCAACAAAACGACGGCACGTACAAAACGTACGACGCGCTATAAAAGGGCCGAACAAATCTAATGGCGCCACCCCTTGGGCTGCTTTTGCTAATTTTGTGTTACCGCGTTTTAGTAAAAGTTTGGTGAGAGCCGATTCGCGCTTTTCAGTCTCCGTGCTTTGCAGATCGTTTCCTGGTGTTCAGTTTGTGCTTGTGGGTTTGTATTTGTGATTCAGTGCGTGCAGTCAGGTCGTAACTGCCTTGCAGTGCCTTCTTGGCCGTTCGTTTCCTGTTTTTCAGGTCGTTCTTCTCAGGCCTTGCTGTTCCACGGTGCGTTCTGTTTGAGTGCGTTCTGACCAGCCGACCGGTTTAAAACCATGTTTGAAGTGCGTTCTCGTTCTCGAGCTCGTGCTGGCTTTGGGCTTGGTGTTGCAGTTAATACTGTAACCCGAGTTCAGTCTGTGAACAGGGTGAGGAGGAGTTCATGGACTAAGAATTGGTTGCTCCAGCTGGACCAATTCTCTCATATGCCTCTGCTGCGGGAAATCCATGAGAATAATCCTGATGATTTCAGGAATTATCTCAGGATGACGGACCCCGTATTTCACCGTCTGTTGGATTTGCTGTCCCCCTATATCACGAGGCAGGACACTGTGATGCGCCAGGCCATCACTGCCGAGCAGAGGCTTATTGCCACGTTGAGATACCTGGCGACTGGGAGAAGCTTGCAGGACCTCAAGTTCTCAACAGGCATCTCCCCCCAGGCTCTCGGGATCATTCAGGTCCTGCAGAAGGACTATATGAAGGTAATTTTGCTCCTTTAACCTCACATTATATGTTTTGATTGTTTTAGAATCTTCTTATTTTTTCCCTCCTAACCCAAATTTGCCTGTTTGTAATATCCTGGTAATGTCCCCATTTTCCCCATGCATTTTTTGACCTGTAAAGGCCTTTTTGGGCCCTCCATGCCTATTTCCCTTCACTAACCTCTCCAGCATGCTATCGTGGGCGCAAACCCAGCTAGCCTTCTATTTTCCTTTTCATTTTTGTGGGGTCATTGCCCGCGTAGTTTGGCAACCCTCCCTCCCCCCCAAAGATGTAAACAATTTTTTAGTTCTCAATCAAGCTCAGCAGAGTGGTCGAGCCTTTTTTTGGATCCCCCACAATCACCTTAGGCCCCCCCCCTTAGATTATTTTTGAATGTCCACTCAGCGGGGGTGAGGCATCTGCTAAGTGGGCCTTTGTTTATTGGTAGGAAATACTCCCCTAAATAATAATGTTAGAATGATGTTGGTCAACAATGTTTTTGTGTGTAATCTGCTTGCACTGTAAACATAAACCGTACTAATGTCTTCTTTTTGTTTGACTCCACAGTTCCCTAGCACACCACAGGAATGGCTGACTGTGGCCTCCCAATTTAGTGTAAACCTGCTTAGGATTCAATGTTTTTTTTTAAAAAGAGAATGTTTTTTGGAAAAAGAATGTTTTTTTTGAATAAAGAATGTTTTTGAAAAAATGGTTTAATAACAGTTGCACCATGATCCACAAGATGTCAGTGTGGAGATTATTTTGAAAATCAGTTTTAAAAATTGGTGCAATATCTGTAAGTTCCACTGGGGGTGATGGTGCAACTGTGTTTTATGTCAAGACCTCTCCATTGAGAGATCAATGCAGAGGCTAGTACAATTTTCTGCTCCGTCTGCCAATTTGACATGTAGCCAATGAGAGAACCCCGAGTGGGCCCTTTGGCTACAAATAGCGTGTGCGTGCTCATGTGGGCGTGCCCCTGATGATGTCACATTTGACGAAACGGCGTAGGGTGACACGCACATGCATTGCGCACGCGCGAATCAGCTTTTGACAGAAACTCAGAGCTTTTTTATTTCCTTGCAAGGATTTTCTCGTTTTATCATTATTTTTATACCTATGTGAGAGCTGTTTTCTCTCCTGTTCATTTCTAATAAAACTTCCCTGATGAATGCTACACTATGGAAAGTTTTTCTTTCTTCTCTTTGGACATCGTTTTAACTGCTGAGGATTATTCACTCTGATCAATCAAGAGTGTTTTTCATCTCCGATTTGGATCAGCTGTGCAGACACGTCTCTGGAGACTCGCCTATTGTGGATGAAGTGTCTTCACTGGAATTTCTCTGCCTTCCATGGAGTGAACATCGCTCTACTAAGCTTGTTTTGACCCCCCTGAGAAGGGCGGTCGCAGGCTGTTTGGTAAGCCTTCATTTCTCACTTTGGTGGCGGGATCTTCACTTATTGTTGGAATAGCACTTACCAGCTTCATCGGATATCTTCTCTGTGGAACTCTTATCATCAATATAGAGGAAATCCTCTACACATTTATTTGATAATCTTCTTTCTTCACGGGCACTTATGAACTTGATTGGTTTATTTGCATTGTTTTTTTAGTGTTTTTGATACTTTTTTCACGTATTTAATTTTAACTGTATAGATATATGCAGTTCTTTCCAGCGCTACACTATTTTTGTATACTCATTTTGTTTGTACCTTATATCAAAGGTTTTTTTGGTGTTTAGCAGCAGGTTTCTTTAAGGGACATATTCATTTATTTATTATTTTTTTAAATCACTTTGCACCTAGCGCGAATTTTTACTTTTTATAACCAATAATAAAATCAACAACCTGCGTAATTCCTATAAAAAAAATACAAGGAAGTGCGCCAGTCAAAGAGATCAGGAGCAGCAGCCGACGATGTAGTAAAGCCCAAGCTGTGGTACTACAGACATCTTCAATTTCTGGATGACCAGATCGAGGCCAGGGAATCTATTTCCAGCCTTCCCTCAACCCTTCCTTCCACCCTTCCCTCCAGCGTTCCTTCCACCCTTCCCTCCACCCCTGCAGAGGCGGAGGAGGAGCCTCCCGAGCTAGAAGAGCCAGATCTTCACATCTTCAGCCCGGTATAGTATTTTTGATCATAATTATTGTCCACTAAGTAATATTGTGTTGAACTGTTTGGATTAGCCATAAATGATATCATCCCCCCCCCCGAAAAAAAAAACAGGAAAGAGATCAAAATTGTGTGTGATAGATTCCCCAAATAATCCAATTTTTCATTTTCTTTTAAAAACAGGATGAGGCAAGCCAGGAGGAAGAGGGTCAGGAGTGTGGCAGGCAGGAGGAGGCAGGGCCAAGTGGGACTCAGCAGGTCCCCAGGCCTAGTGGCAGCACCGTCTCCCAAGTGGCTCCCCTCTACGTCAGACCGCCAAAACAACGGCGGATGACACAAGTGGAGGAGGAGTCACTAAAGATGATTCAGGAGGCTGCTGCTATCATGAGGGCCCCCCTCAACCCTACGGAGGGGTTTAGCACCTATCTGGCGGATAAGTTGCTCAGAATGGAGGCGGGACAACGGGCCCTTTGTGAGCACCTTATATATATGGCCGTACACATGGGGGCGAGGGGGCTGCTGACTGAGGCCACCCATATCTCGCAGCAGGCCAATCCCTCTCCTCCTTCTCCTCCTCCTGCCACATCACCACCCACAGTGGCCCAGCCTGCAAGGGTGCGTGGACGGGGCCGTGGAGAGAACGCTGCAGAGAGGCGTGGAAGGAAGGCTACAGGGAAGAGCAGGAGGTGATTCCCTGGCCTCGAGCTGCTCATCCAGAAATTGAAGGTTGATGGAGTACCACAGCTTGGGATGATGTATGTCTTTGGCTGCTGCTCCTGATTTCATGCTGTTGTTGATTTTATTATTGATCATAGTCAGGTCTGCATTTGGGATCTAATGACTTTATATTCTCTGCTAATTTCTGAATAGTTGCCCTTCGGTTTTTGTTTGTTTTTTGTCCGAAATAAAGGGAAATTTGATTTCAGCCAACATACATGCCTGATGTGTTTTTTTGGAAGTAGCAATAAGATTTCATAAATACAATATGTAATTAATAACAAGGGACACCAACCTCCATGAGTAAAAAATAAAAATAATATGTTGTTCTGAGAAATTGACACACCAAAAAATGCACAACAAATTTAAAGACAAAAACAAAAAAAAAGGTGTAATTTGTGATGTCGGCCTTGAAGAATTAAACAAATTATTCCTAAGATCACAAGAAAGAATAAAGACATACGTTTGTCAGAACTCAGGAGAAAGATCTGCTGCCAAAATGACATTTTAAAGACCGTTCTAAAGCAACAAAACATGCGCTGCATTAAACGAAGCAATAACTTGCAGAATGACGAATGTGCTCTCTCCATTAGGAACGCTAGTTTTACCAGAACGAGCGCTCCCGTCTCCTAATTCAGTCTGAGCATGCGTGGGTATTTTTTTTTTATGTAATCTTTATTTTAGAATATATATTCAAGGGACAAGCATATAAACAATTGACAAAGTAGAAAAGCTTGCTAGGTACATCAAAATATGAGGGGCCCCTCACCGTGTACAAACAGTCAGTAAAAAGGTAAACAAGGGAGGTGTACAGTCCAGCAACCGTACCCGGGGGAATGATAATCAGCATATAATCACCGTGATATGAATTCAAACATGCATGAATCACCCCAAATTACCCTGTCAGATACTCCGTTGACAGGAATACCACCCCACTCAGGGAGGGTAGGATTAGACTGGGTCCACAGTTACCGGGCCCAAGCCTTAAGAGTAATAAGTCAATAAAACAAAGAACAAAGAACAAAAAGAAAAAGGAAAAAAAAAAAACAGGGGAAATAGTAACACCAGCTAGTATAAAGCAGCATTGCGAGCTTCTGTAATTTTGTGAAAGCTCCACTGTCTCGTCTGCGGCCCTCCAGCCACCCGCCCAGCCCAACTCCACTACGTTGTGGCGGCCGTGACCAGAGGGGGGCCCGGGACGCCCAGCACAGGTGGGTTGGTATAGTTTATCCAAGTAGCCCATATGGAATAGAATTGCTCATATCTATCTTTGCACTTAGCCATCCATTCCTCAGCAGCCATGATATTATTGACTAAGTTTACCCAATCCACCCGGGAAGGTACCCGGGGCGTCTTCCAATAAACCGGGATCAGCCGCCGGGCCGCGTTAAGCAGATGGGGCAGGATGGACTTACTATATAGGCTGAGGGGGATGGTGGGAAAGTGCAATAGCGATTCTAACGGAGAATCCGGAAGGTCCAGATCCAAGATTAGTTTGATCTGTGCATGGACATCTAGCCAGAAGGGCTTCAGCTTGGGGCATTCCCACCAGATGTGGAGAAATGAGCCTCTGAGTCCACATCCCCGCCAGCAAGTATCTGACAGAGAGGGGTAAATCCTGGCAAGCTTGGACGGCACTCTATACCACCTAGTCAGAACCTTATAGCTATTCTCCTGCATTTTAGTGTCTACTGTGCTCGAGTGTGTTAAGCTATACATGTGATCCAGTTGAGGCTCGGTAAAAGTGCGCTGGAGGTCCCTCTCCCACTCGCCAATAAATCCCGGTTTCTCCTTGCTGTGCAAGGATTGTAGCAGGTCATATAGGACCGAGATGGCATGGGGAACAGCGGAGTCTGACATGCATAGGCGTTCAAAGGGAGAAGCCAAAGTGGGGGAACGAACCCCCTGGGGCAGACTAGTAATAAAATGCTGAAGTTGCCTGTAGTGCCACTCATCCATAGGGAAGGGGCCATATTGGTTCCGTAGGGTAGCCAGTGGCAGTAGGCCCTGGTCTTGAATAAATCTGCCGCATCTGGTCTCACCATCCGCCGCCCACGTCCGAAAAAAGGAAGGATGCTCCCCCGGAATGAACCAGGGGAAGCCTCCCAGGGGCGCCAAACGAGAAGTTGGGGGTGCAAGCAGCCCCTGTTTGTTCAGCCTATCCCAGATCGCCAGCGCGTGGGCAGCAAATGGGGAAACCAGCGTCGAGAGACCCCTAGCCTCCCTGGGGACCCAGGGGGCATGTGACAAGTTACGACCCGCTATGAATTTGTCTAGAAGTACCCAGAGTTTATACCGGACATTGTGGTGACAGTCTAGTATACACTGTAATGCTATAGCCTCATAGTACCTGCGGATTACTGGGACCCCCATACCTCCCTTATTCTTAGGGCGCTGGATAGTGCGAAGGGCTAGCCTGGGACATTTCCCATTCCAGATATAATGTACGAACAGGCTATTGAGGGTTGAGAAGAACGTCTTGGGCAACGTGATCGGCACCATCTGTAGGAAAAACAGAATGCGGGGTAGCACGTTCATTTTAAGCACACTGACTCGGCCCAGCCACGAAAACGCAGTCCTATCCCACCGCTTCAGGTCTAACCTGACTGAGGAGAGCAGCGGCGCATAGTTACAGTCATAGAGCATTGAACAGCTCGCGGGCAAATATACCCCTAAGTATTTCAGGGAGGTTGGGCACCACGTAAATGGGAAAGCTGATTGCAGCTGTGTACGCAAACCTGCAGGGACGTTTAATGATAGGATTTCGGACTTATCGTAGTTGATTTTAAAGTTAGACAGTAGGCCAAAGTCCTTAAGCTCGGCTAGGATGTTGGGCAGTGATATCAAGGGGTTGGAGACATAAAAAAGTACATCATCCGCGTATGCCGACAATTTGTGTTCCGTCAGGCCGACCATAAAACCATTGATGTCACTGTTAAGGCGTATTTTGTTAAGCAGCGGTTCGAGGGTCAGAGCGAAAATGAGAGGGGACAATGGGCATCCCTGACGTGTCCCATTGCTGATCGGGAAGGCCTCGGACAACAGCCCATTCACCTTCACCCTGGCAGTCGGAGAACTATAAAGGGAGGCTATCCACGTCAGCATGTTTGAACCTAAGCCAAGCCTAGCCAGAACCGTCTGCATATACGTCCAGTCCACCCTGTCAAATGCCTTCTCGGCATCAGTGGAAAGCAAGAGACAGGGGCGGAACCCCACCTGCGTCTCGGCCCAGTGAATCAGCTGGAGTGCTCTATTAGAGTTATCTCTGGCCTCCCGGCCCGCAATGAACCCCGTCTGGTCCGGGTGAATGACTGTCGGGAGTATCGGCGTCAGTCTGTTGGCCAAGATTTTGGCCAAAATCTTGACGTCCGAGTTCAGAAGCGAAATGGGCCTATAACTGCCCGGTAAGGTATGGTCTTTACCCTCCTTTGGGAGGACCGTGATGTGTGCCGTCAGTGCTTCTGGGGGCATTGCCGTGCCAGAATCCAGTGCCGTGAAATAGGCACACATGGGACCGGAGAGCACCTCCGAGTATTTCTTGTAATAGGCATTTGTGTAGCCGTCAGGGCCCGGGCTTTTCCCATTGGGTAGGTCTTTCACTACCTTCTGAATTTCAGCAGTAGTGATGGGCGAGTCCAGCTGTTTACTCACTGAGGGTCCCAGCTGCGGGAACTCGGCCTCCGTGAGGTATTGGTGAATACGGTCAACCCGTTGGGATACCGTCGCGCCATGTAAGGTATCAGGGAGATGGTACAAATGTGGATAAAAGTCCCGAAAGACATTCGCAATTTTTGAGGAGTGAACGAACGAAGTTCCCGTCGGGGCAGTAAGCTTGTGGACATGTCCCGAGTCGCGTTGGCTTTTAAGGGCCCTTGCCAGCAGCCTCCCGCATTTATTACCGAACTCATAATACTTGTGTGTTAAATGCCGAAGGCGTGCCTTAATTTTGGTGTCTAACAATGCGGCCAGCTCCTGTCGCAGGGATTGTAGTTCCGTCGCTAAGTCTGGGGAGATTTTCTTTTTATGTCGTAACTCCGCTGTCTGTAATTTGGCCAAGAGGGCCTGCAGTTCTCCCTCCCTGGCCCGTTTCAGTCTTGCCCCCTGGGATATCAGCTCCCCCCGAACCACGGCCTTGTGCCCCTCCCAAACAGAGCCCATGCTGATCTCACCCGGTGTGTTTTCAGTGAAATACAGGGAGATGGTGTCCAACACCCGTTTCTGAGCGACCACATCATCCAAGATGCCATCATTCAGGCGCCAGCTCCACGTCCGTGCCTCCATTGACAGAGGACGCAGGGAGATGGAGACCGGCGCGTGGTCTGATATGGTAATGGACCCTATTGAGGCGCTAGCTAGGGAGTCTAGTGAATACTGGTCCATCATAAGAAGGTCAATGCGGGTATAGACATTATGTGTTGCGGAAAAATAGCTATAGTCTTTGTCTGTCGGGTGGAGGAGCCGCCAACAGTCAACCAAATGGTGTTCCAGCAGGGATTTTTTAAAATGCTTCAGGAAGGCAAAGGAATGAGTCGAGTGGCCCGACGACGTATCTACCAGCGGGTCAGGGCTAACATTGAAGTCCCCTCCCAGGATGAGCTGCCCCTCCCGGAAGGTGGACAGGGACTCCAATACTGCATCTAAGAAGGTAAGCTGTTTGCTATTTGGAGCGTACACAGCTGCAAATGTGAACTTGCGGGCAAATATGGTGCCTTTGACAAACACAAATCTACCCTCCGGGTCGAGTAATTGGTCCGTCATTACAAAGGGGCACTTTTTGTGGATCGCTACAGCCACCCCCCCTGATTTGGGGCGGGGGGAGTTGCTAAGGTACCAAGAGTTATATAAATGGGTTGGAAGGCGGGGGACCGAGTCAGTGCGAAAGTGCGTTTCCTGCAAAAAAAAGATGTGTGCCCCCATGCGTTTCATCTCAAGCCACAACTTACCGCGTTTCGATGGGGAGCCCAGGCCGCGTACGTTGTACGACACGATTTTCATGTCAGCCATGATGAGAGGTTACCGGGTGGGGCCATCAGGCCAGCGGCAAGAGGGGAGAGAGACCCACAGCGCAGTCGAGCCCACAGCAAGGGACTCCAGGAACTCCCTGATCACATATAGTAGCCTAGAGTACAAACCAAAGTTAGAGCAGGTGTTATGGAAAAAAGGACATGAAAAACAAAAGGGAAAAAAACTCAGTGAACAAAAACACAGAAACAGGTGATAAGCCCAAAGGGCGCAACAAAGTGCATCGTCACCGCCGGTCGGGAGCCTCCACCCCCTCTTCAAGCCGAGGAGACGGTGGAGGCCAGCGAGCAGAGGCATTCCCAAAAAGGGACACATAACTCCGGGGAGTTGACCTATTGGGGGGAAGTGGTAGGGCACCAAGAGCAAGTCCGCATGGGGACCCGCATAATATTGAGAGTGTGCAACTGCCCCTTGACCAGGGGCAGGAGAGTGATACAGCAGCTAGGGGGAAGTCACAAAAGGAAAAGAGATCAAAAATGAACATAGACGCCTCAAGAGCCAGCAGCAGATAGTTCAGGCGACTAGGCCTCTCCCTGCGGAGGTCGGGAGGGAGGTGCTGAGCCATTGGGGCCCCGTCTGGGTCCACGGCGACGTCTCCGACGGGCTGATTGCCACGGTTCAGGTTGTGCCGGGTGAGGGATATCCGACGGTGATCTCCAATCCGGGATATCGACATGAGGCAAGTCTAGGGCTTCCAGGAATCGGGGTAGGTCGTCCCTGTTCCGTAGTGTGGCCGGCCTGCCCTCTTTAGTAGCGGAGAGGCTAAATGGGAAACCCCACCGATAGGGAAGCTGGGCATCTTGTAGGGCCGCCAGCAGTGGCTTGAGGGCTCGGCGTTGCATTAACGTGCTTCTGGAGAGATCCGGAAAAAATGTCAGTTTGGCCCCATCAAAATCCACAAATCTGACCCCTCTGACCTGATTCATGATACGTTCCTTCAGCGAGTATTTGTGCAGTTTGCAGATAATGTCTCTTGGTTTCTCAGGGTCATCAGAAGGGGGCCGCAGGGCTCTGTGGGCCCGGTCAATTTCAAAATGTTCAGGTGCCTGCCGGCCAAGGATTTGCTTAAAGACCCCTTGCAGGGTGGGGATGATATCCCTGGGGCCAGTGGCTTCGGGTAGACCTCTGATCCGAATGTTAACCCTGCGGCTCCTGTTCTCATAATCGTCCATTTGATCCAGCAAGGCCTCAAGCCTGCGATCTTGTTGTTTGCAGTGATCAGAGAGGGCCTGCAGGGTCGGGTTAGTCTCATCCCATTGCGCCTCCAGAGTCTCCACTCTATCTCCCAGATGCGCTGTGTCCGCCTGTAAGGCCTCAATGTCTTTCTTAAAAGCCATCTCCACTCTGCCTGCAAATCGTTCTAGGTCGGCCTTAGTGGGGAGGGAGAGGATGTGTGCACGGATGACTTTATCATCCCATGGATCTCCCTCCTGTGCAGGCTCATCCCCGCTGTTCGGGCCAGAGAGAGAAGGGGGAGAAGGCAGGGGCTGTGAGGGCAGATGCGGGGAGCCGATAGGGGAGGCAGCCCTGGCAGCGTGGGAGCCGGGCGCCATCTTGGCTGTACCTGCCGTTTTGCTGCGTGTCCCAAAAAAGTTGTCCAACGATCCGGACCGGTCCCGGAGCGTCCGCTGTGGGCACGGGGAGTGATTGCGCTTCGTTGGCATCCGGGCTGCGGTAGTTTCTCCCCCTCTAGAGCTGCCGAATGTGCTGATCAGAGCGCGGGTCTCACGGAGCTCTGGGAAAGCACGTCCTCACTCGTGCATGCCGTGGCCACGCCCCATGCGTGGGTATTTTAACCGATGGACTTGCCCATAGACGATCGGAAATTCCCATCGGTTTTTTATCCATCGGAAAAATTTAAAACAAGTTCTATTTTTTCCATCCGATGGAAAAAAGACCGATGGGTACCATACACGATCGGTTTGTCTGATGAAAACCATCCATCGGACGGTTTTCATCAGTTAAACCGATCGTGTGTACGGGGCTTTAGTGTAAGCCGCAATGTTAATGGAGATGGAAGGAAAAGATCGGAAGCCGTGCTGAATTTCCAGGCCCCTTGCTTATAGGGCCATCCGGGAGCAGTGAATCCCTCCTGGACATTTAGTGCACATGGGGGGGACAGGGGCAGAGTGTCAAAGTCTATAGCAGGCTGTGGCTAAATGGAGCTGAACACTGTATTGAGTGCAGTGGCAGCTGGTGCTCAAAAGTTTTGAGGGGGGGGGGGGGCGCAAAGAAACTGAAAAATTCTGAAAAATACTGGAAAAAAAAAACACATCAATTGCGGCCTCACTGTGCCATCAATTGCAGCTGTGCCCATCAAATGCAGCCACTGTGCCATCAAATGCAGCCACTGTGCTCATCAATTGCAGCCACTGTGCCCATCAAATGTAGCCACTGTGCCCCATAAAGTGAAGCCACTGTGCCATCAAATGCAGCCACAGTGCCATCAAATTCAGCCACTGTGCCCATCAAATTCAGCCACTGTGCCCATAAAATGCAGCCACTGTGCCCCATAAAATGCAGCCACTGTGCCCTATAAAATGTAGCCACTGTGCCCATCAAATGCAGTCACTGTGCCCATCATATGCAGCCTGTGCCCATCATATGTAGCATCTGTGCCCATCATATGCAGCCACTGTGCCCATCATATGCAGCCACTGTGCCCATCATATGTAGCCTGTGTGCCCATCATATGAAGCCTCTGTGACCCATCATATGTAGCCTGTGTGCCCATCATATGAAGCCTGTGTGCCCATTATATGTAGCTTCTGTGCTCATCATATGTAGGTTGTCGAACCATCATATGTAGCCTGTGTGCCCATCATATGCAGCTTGTTTGCCCATCATATGTAGCCTGTGTGCCCATCATATGCAGCTTCTGTGACCCCCGCTTGCCGTCTGACCGGCTCACACTTACCCCATCCTAGTGGCGGGTGAAGGCGGCGAGCTGTGGGACACGCAGCTTGTGCCCATCATATGTAGCCTGTGTGCCCATCATATGTAGCCCGTGTGCCCATCATATGCAGCCTCTGTGACCCATTATATGTAGCCTGTGTGCCCATCATATGAAGCCCGTGTGCCTATGATATGTAGCCTCTGTGCCCATCATATGTAGCTTGTCGGCCCATCATATGTAGCCTGTGTGCCCATCATATGCAGCCTGTTTGCCCATCATATGTAGCTTGTGTGCCCATCATATGTAGCCTGTGTGCCCAACATATGTAGCCTGTGTGCCCAACATATGTAGCCTGTGTGCCCATCATATGCAGCCTGTGTGCCGATTATATGTAGCCTGTGTGCCCATCATATGTAGCCTGTGTGCCCATCATATGTAGCCTGTGTGACCAATCATATGTAGCCTGTGTGCCCATCATATGCAGCCTCTGACACCCCTGCTTGCCGTCTGACCGGGTCCCACTTGCCCCATCCTAGTGGTGGGTGAAGGCAGCTAGCTGTGGGACACGCAGCAGGTGACGGCGGTGTGCTCCTGTGTCCTCCGTGGCTCTCTTTCCTCACATTCTTCAGTTCCCTTAGGCATCCAATCAGGGCTCCTGTGCCTTCAGCAAATCAGGTGGGTATTAGATCTGTGCCTCCTGATTGGCTGAGAGGTGGTTCTGTGTTAGCAAAGCAAATATTAATTTGCTTTGCTAACCCACCTGGGTGAACTGTGCGAACGCAATGACTTGCGCTCGCAGTTTACCTTTTTTTAAGCCTATTAGAGCCTATGGCTCTAATCAGGTGCTTAAAAAAAAAAACCCGCCGGTGGAATTTAGGCGCTCGACGTCCGAAAAGGGGCCGGATACCTGAATAGGGGGTGTCTACAGCAGCCATGGATAGATTCATGCAATGCATGAATCTATCCATTTTACATAGAGGGGGTGGCTGGAGAGAGAGGGTGGTGCCCATTAGGCTTGTGCAATTCGTTTCGTAACGAATTGAAATTCGTCCGAATTTAGCAACTTTCGGACATTCGGAAGCATTCGAATTTCCGAACAAAGCAATTACGAATAAGACTGAATCCGAAATAAATTATACCGCAAATAGCGAATGCCCGAATGTCTTCGGCATAATTCGTTATGAAAAAGTTACGAATGTACGAATCCATACGAAGCACAATAACACTCACTCTGCTCTGCTCTCTGCTTCTCCCACACCGTGCTGAACTCCCTCTCAAAATGGTGTACAGGGGCGGAGGTTATAGCCGCATGTAAAAAACGAAAGTAAAATACGAGATTTCGAATCCATTCGAAGCACAATAACACTCTGCTCTGCTCTCTGCTTCTCCCTCACCGTGCTGAACCCTCTCAAAATGGTGTACAGGGGCGGAGCCTATAGCCGCATGTTAAAAACTAAAGTAAAATACGAGATTTCGAATCGTTACAAATAACCGCAATGTATTTAGAAAAGTACAAATCCATTCGAAGCACATTAGGCATAATAGGCAGCGTCGTTGTGAGAGAGACACGGAAAATTACGAATCAACGAACCCAAAAAAAGTTACGAAAGTAGGAGTTGTGTCCAGAATCAACGAAAAACAACGTACTCTACCGAAAGTACGAACCCAAAAAAAGTTACGAAAGTAGGAGTTGTGTCCAGAATCAACGAAAAACAACGTACTCTACCGAAAGTACGAATTATAAAGCAACAAAAAATTCAACGAAAAATGTCGCTTGCAAAAATACGAATGAGTCCGAACACGAAAAATCCCGTCTAGCAAAATTACGAATGATTACGAATCAACAGGACCGGAAAGAAACGAACCGAAACGGAACGAATTTTTCCGTTGTGCACAAGTCTAGTGCCCATGTGCCCTTAATTGACGCACCGCCACCGATTGAGTGGTACCTGTGTCTAGGGTCCTGTGTGTTCATGGACAAGGCCAACTGTCAGGAATCAGCAGCAGAGATGTCCAGATATGTGTAGCTACACTCAGGAGACTGTGTATGCTTTAAGTGAGAATTATTTACAATAAAACGAAATCCTGCCAAACACCAGCACACAGCAAACATGAAAATATAAAGCTACTTTCACACTCAGACCGCCCAAAAGTTAGCGATAAAGCGCCGCTAGTTTTAGCGGCACTTTACCGGCGCTATGTAAGCAGGAGCGGGGAACTTTTAACACGAAAGAAGGGGTTAACAAGGGGTTAAAAGCACCTGCAAAGCACCCCTGCCGAAGCGCTTTGCAGTCGCTTTGGCAGTGCTGCCTATTGATTTCAATGGGCAGGGGCGGAGTATACACGGCTCCCCCACCGCCCCAAAGATGCTGCTTGCGGGACTTTGCAGACTGTCCAGCAAGCGCACTGCCCCAGTGTGAAAGCACTCAGGCTTTTAAACTAGGATGGCATGAAAAGCGCTATTTAAAGCGCTAAAATGCCTGTAAAGCGTCTCAGTGTGAAAGGGGTCTAAGTGAACCAAAAAACCCAGTGACAGAATACCATACTATAAACTAACAAACAGAAGCCTAACTAACAACTAGCTATATACAATATAACATCGAAAAGCAAAGGAAAACTGGAGGTACAGGGTGGGAGCAGATGGGAAGGGAGAGACAGAACTGGGATCAGAAACAAGAGGGAGCAGGTATAAGGCAGCAGGATACAGGGTACAGCAAACAGGGCATGAGCAAGATCAGGATAATGGCTATCAGTATCTGGTAACAAGCAAAACACTGGAGCAAGGGACACTTAGTAGTGGAGGACCTAAATACCCTCCCAGCAGGCAGCATCAGGTGGAAACTGATTACTGGGGTCTGCTAGCTGCTGGGAGACACCCGCTGGTGGACACTGGAATTACAACCTTCTGCCCAGGAAACCATAGTGCCACCAGCACGTGATCCAGGTCCTGACAGTACCACTTGGTAGAGTGTTCAGCCCTGTCCAGCTACATCCTGCCATAGTCTTTGACAGGCTGCCTGCAGCGGGTTTGGATGCTGAACCTGTCTGACCCGGGTGCACTAAAACACTGGGAGGGACACACTGCACCCAGACAGCCCTGTGTGTAAGGAGCCTTATGGGAACCCTCTCTCAATACAAAATAATAATCATTAAAATCATTTAACAAATTAGTTTATTTTATTAAAATGTATCTTAGAAAGCAACGTTTTGCCTACTGTCATCTGTAAAAGTTTTTACTCTGTTATACTGTATTAGTTTTACACAAATTTCAGAGGCTCAAGCAAAGCATGCGTAGAGGGCTGATGGCCTTAGGGAAGGTAGCTATGCAAGTGACCTTCCAATGATGTTGTGTCACGTGTTTTTAAAACGTGCAACTGGTATTGGGAGAGTAAGCCAACTCCATTGTTAGATTAGATTAGTTAGTTAAAGGAGTTGATTACTGAAGAAACTTTGTATATAGGTAAGTCTAGTCAGCACCGTCAGTTTGGACCAACCTCCATTATCTGTTTTATATATTTATGCTCAATGCACACTGATTTAAAAATCGCTGCTACTACAGGAGTTTTGTGTTCTGCCCGTAGAAGCGGCTCAATGCTATCCTATGTGTCCATATATGTTAGAACCATCAGAGGCATATTTTAAGCTCAACGTTTACAGGCAGGGAAAAAAAAAACCTTCTGGTTTGCGTTTCTAATTGGAGCTTTCTGGCAGAAAAAACGCAAAAGTCTCCTAGACTCGCCTGAACGTTTTTAAAAAAAAATGCTCTATATGACCGTTTATTTCTGCCAAGGGAACTGCCTTTTTTTTAATTTATTTTAGAACTTGAATGTCTACACCAATCTATTAATCTCGCCATATGAGCCGCCTGGTAATAGTTCTGAATATCTGGTGCCACTACCCCCCCTGTACTGTTTAGGCATAGTCATTACTTAGACCCCAAGTCGTGTGACATGTGAAATCCCATGTTAGTCAATAAGAGCTGTCTTCATTAGCACTACTGAAGTTGCTCCGACTTTAGAAAAGGTTCCTGTGAGTGGATTGGGGGGGCAGGGCGGCGCCAGCGGAGACAGACATGCCCTGCTGAAGCTCCGTGACTCTCAGGACTCCACAGCCGAATAAAGCGCCTGTTCAGCTCGGTTCCCGGTGGAACCAGGTGTGGGAACAGCTGGTGAGACAAAATAGTCTATTTATGTTTAGAAGGGGTGCCCGCTTGAACAGGAAAACATCTAATTTCAAAGTCAGTCAGCCCAGAGCAGCATTGAAAATGGCACCTCCCCCTTCTCCTCACACAAGCACCTCACAAACTGCTAAACAAAGACAGCAGAAACAGCGGTCCCAGGCTGCTCTTGTGGAGAATGACACAGATAATGATAATGACTATGAATATACTGACCTAGTACAGGTCACCAACACAGATACCATTAACCCAAACATATTAAAGCAATTTGAAAAGATGCTTCAGAAGGCACTTAAGAAAACTTCAGACCACATCACAAGCAGTTTGTCAAAGGAAATTAGGGAATTAGGTCAGCGCACTTCTGACCTAGAAGATAGAGTAGATCACATGGAAATTGATGTACAGTCCCACCTGCATGAACTAGAGGATTTAAAAGCAGAAAATCTCATCCTAAACTCGCGTTTAGAAGACTTTGAGAATAGGGCCCGTCGTTCAAACTTGCGCATTCGTGGAATTCCTGAGGCAATTATTGATCTCCAGTCCACAGTAACTGCGCTATTTCAGGAGCTGCAGCCATCAATCACTATTGACCGCCTGGAGATAGACAGAATTCATAGGGCTCTGATTCCTCTCAAAGCTACAGGACCACCGCGCGACATTATAGTGAAACTTCACTATTTCCGTACAAAAGAACAGCTTCTTGCCGCAGCCCGTATAAAAGACTCTCTTATATTCCAAGGCAATCCATATCAAATTTTTACTGACTTGTCTCCAACTACGGTTGCTAAAAGACGGGCACTGAAACCCCTCCTTCAGATCCTACAGCAAAACCAAATATTATATCAATGGGGTTTTCCATTTTCCATACGGTTTACACATCTAAGTTCAAAATATAGATGTAAATCTGCTGACGAATTGCAAAAGGTACTACAGGACCTTCACCTATTGGACAGATCATTCTCCTTGTCAGATACTTTACACAAGCAAACTGCATCCTACAAAGCAAATGAAACTTCTAACTCCAAAAGCAATGGAAATCATCACAGTCCTACTAAACGCTTTCGCTTCAACTCGCCTGACAGGAATCCTGCACTATGGACTGAGAAACAACTTTTTTCATGTTTTATTTTGGAACTTCTCTCCATGGGAGCTCTGAGATTGCTCAATTTTCCTTCCCCCCCCCCCCTTTTTTTTTGTGAAGGCCTATCGGCCATTATCAGCACTATTACTTATAGTTCATCCCTATTTAAGCAAGTTCGCTGTTACATAATTTTTTTTTTCCCTTGAATCTACCCTACACCACATATATAATTTTTTTTTATATATAGACGGGTGCTAAAAGTTTTTTCTTCATTTTTCTTTTTTTCAATAAATTATTAAGTGGCTGTTGCGGTCCTGAGAGCTAGTTACTGCTCTCCCCACTACTCTGCCCTGGGTTTCTCCTCCTATCTGTTTTTGGAGGGGCTTCCTTGGATAGATTTTTGGCCTCTGGGTTTGTATTTTCTACTCGCCCAGTACGCCGTATTTTTAATTATTCTCTGCATACTTGATTTATCATTAAATGCTTATATGATTCTTCTTCCTATCTTTTCTTTTTCCATCTTTTCTATCTTTTCTTTTAGAACTCAGCTCCTCCCCGGGGTAAGTATATTTAAATATTTTGCATATATATTGTATGTTTATATTGATTTCTTGATATGTGAATGGCCCCCTTAAATGTCTTATCTTTGAATGTGCAAGGCCTCAACATACCTCAAAAGCGCACGAAAGCATTTCGCTCACTAGCTTCAACAAAGGCACATGTAATTTGTCTCCAAGAGACCCACTTTACTAAAAATTCCGCGCCTAAATATTTTGGCTCTCTATACCCTCAGGTTTTTACAGCCTCGGCTGACACAAAGCAGCGTGGTGTACTGATAGCGTTTCATCGCACAACTCCCTTCTCACTTCAGACAGAGATCAAAGATCCTGAAGGGCGGTATCTCATACTTACTGGGCATATAACTGACTCTCCAGTTACTGTGGTGTCATACTACGCCCCAAATAAAACCCCTTCATCCTTCCTCTCTCACTTGTTACAGGTAGTTGAAACTCATAAAACTGGCACGCTACTAATTTGTGGAGATTCGAATCAAGTCCTTTATCCATTTTTAGACAAATCCCCTATTCCTAGCACACCTATCTCCCGTAAAAGCACATTTCAACAATTACTCCAGCAACATCACTTATTAGATACCTGGCGAGAAGCAAACCCAGCTAAGCGACAATTTACTTTCTACTCACATCCTCACAATTCACTCTCCCGAATAGACCACATACTTATAAATGTACCTATGGCCCCTGAACTTCTCTCTTCCTCCATTATACCCTTCACATGGACTGATCATAGTGCAGTGTTAACCTCATTCACCTCTGCAATTCCAAAAGCACAAGACCCCACTTGGCAGATAAATAACTTCATGCTATCCCACCCATCCCACTATGCAGATTTAGAGACAGCCTTAAAAGATTATATTTCTTTTAATAAAACCTCTGATATCTCTCCTCTGACATTGTGGGAGGCTCATAAATCAGTGCTCCGTGGAGCATGTATTCAAAAAGCCTCATACCTCAAAAAGGAAAAACGGCTGCTCCAACATAAACTGGAGGCAGAATTTAACTCAACCCATGCACTCTTTCAGGCAAACCCTAATCCTACTACGAAATCACACCTGGATAGAGCACGTCTAGACCTTGACCTTTTTCTCTCAAACTCTGCTGTTAAAACGCTAAGTAAATATAGGCATTCATTCTATCTTAAAGCCAATAAACCTACGACACTCCTTGCCCGGGCCCTTAAAAAATCAATACACTCCTCCAAACCGATACGTCTAAAATTGTCCCACGACACCTACACCAGTAACCCAGTAAAAATTCTTCACACTTTCCAAAAACATCTTGCCACATTATACAATAAAGAAGAACCCCTAAATCAGGCCTCTGCAGATT
This sequence comes from Rana muscosa, assembly GCA_029206835.1. Lineage (NCBI taxonomy): Eukaryota > Metazoa > Chordata > Amphibia > Anura > Ranidae > Rana > Rana muscosa. The sequence goes on from CM055122.1 coordinate 271,196,652, forward strand.
CCTTTTTTTCCCACATCACACTTCCATCTATTCCCTTGGTCAACCGGGATAGCCTTGAAAGCCCTATAACCACTGATGAAATTAACATGGCAATAAAATCTCTTAAGCTAAATAAACGTCCAGGCCCAGACGGCTTTTCAGCCATGTATTATAAGAAATTTGCACATATATTAACCCCACTATTGACCGAAGCCTTCAATTCTATACTCTCTGGGCATTCCTTCCGACCTGAAACACTGACAGCTATTATTTCCATGATCCCTAAACCAAATTCAGATGAATCAGCTCCCTCCAATTACAGACCCATCTCTCTACTTAATTTGGACATAAAGCTTTTAGCGAAAGTTTTGGCAACACGTTTAAATAATATAATAGGATCTTTAATCCACAAGGACCAAGTAGGCTTTATCCCAAAACGCCAATCTGGTGATGCGGTATGTAGAGTGGCCTTACTTACCCATATTGCCCAAAAAAGACGGATACCTCTTTGCCTGTTATCCCTAGACATCAAAAAGGCTTTTGATACTGTATCATGGCCCTACCTCCAATTTGTCCTACAACGCTGGGGATTTGGCCCCCACTTCCTTAGTTGGATCTCGTCACTGTATAACCACCCCAAAGCCTATGTGAAATATGCAGGTTATAAATCCAACCTATTTAACATCCTTCGAGGAACCCGTCAAGGTTGTCCTCTTTCCCCAATTCTATTTGCCCTTCTCATTGAACCCTTAGCTCAATCTATCCGTTCTGATCCATCTATTAAAGGCCTTGAGATAGCTGGACATCAGCATAAAATTTGCTTATTTGCTGACGACATTTTACTTTTTATGTCCTCTCCCCATATCTCTGCTCCTAACTTAATACAGAAGTTAGACCAATTTGCCCGTATTTCTGGTTTGCACGTCAATCTGCAAAAATCCTCAGCACTCAATATCTCCTTATCTTCCTCAGAATTACAACAAGCACAGGTATCCCTTCCCTTTTCCTGGTCTACTACACGTCTACCCTACCTGGGAATCAACCTCACGTCTCATATTACAGGACTCTTCTCAGCCAATTACCCACCTATATTACGCCATATCACCTCTTTGTTAACACATTGGTCTTCTCTTCCTATATCGTGGATAGGTAAAATGAATATTATTAAAATGTCTATACTTCCCAAAATTCTGTACTTTTTTCGAGTTTTACCCATCTCTCTACCGGCATACTTCTTAAGAATACTACAAAGTAGAATAACAAAATATGTTTGGGGTACATCTAAACCCCGTTTACCTAAACATACTCTTTACCTCCCTAAATGTAAAGGTGGTCTGGGATTTCCTAATTTATCTACCTACTACTACGCGGCCCAACTAGCACAATTAACCAAATACCATGCAACCTCGGAAATTCCTCTTTGGGTAACTCTAGAATCAATAGATTGCGATCCTTATTCTATCTCCAATCTTTTATGGCTGAGACCTTCTGATCATAAAAGAATCACTAACCCAGTTACCAAAAACTCATTAACTATTTGGAACAGATTTAAAATAACAAATGAGCTACAATCTCCTCACACTCCACTTTTATCATTTATTAAAAATCCCCTTTTTTATCCTGCCTGGAAATTCCCCAAATCTTTTAAAGCCTGGACTAACTCTAAATTAATCCATCTTCATGATCTGACGTCCCAGACTACCTTTATACCATTCCCAGATTTATGTGAAAAACATGGTCTTCCAAACTCTGAGCTTTTTAGATATCTGCAGATTAAAAACTTTTTTACACCCTGTATCCAAAGCAGAACCAAACTTAATAAATTATCACACTTCGAAACCAAATGTAAAAATGATCCCCATGCAATTGGACTGATCTCTAACCTCTATGCTCAACTCATCACTAAACCTGTTTCTGACCCTCCTTCTTATGTAGCTAAATGGGAGACAGATCTCAATCTTAATCTTGAAATATCTGATTGGGCTGCAATCTGGAATAATACAAAATCCTCCTCACAAAACATAACAGCTTTGGAAACTAATTACAAAGTACTCACCCGCTGGTATTTGGTCCCTTCCAGAGTTGCAAAATTTGCCCCCAATTACTCCTCATTATGTTTTCGTGGCTGTGGTGATCTTGGCTCCTATCTACACACTTGGTGGGATTGTCCGGTAGTTCAAAAGTTCTGGAGTGATATATTTCTCATACTCTCAGCCTTGTTTGCAATATCTATCCCTCCAGTACCTTCAATAGCACTCTTAAATCTCAAACCGGCAACACTCACCTATAAACAATTTAAACTTTTATTGCAGATCACAACAGCCGCGAAACAGACCATAGCTAAAGCCTGGAGAACTGACAATTTGGTATTAAATGAAACTAAGCATAGAATTAACCAAGCTATGGTCCATGCCAAAATGGAAGCCATGATTCAAGATAAAATAAATTCCTTTAAAGATATTTGGCAACCATGGATAACTCAGTTTTTGCCACCAAACTTTGATGACACCTTGTTGATGCCTTGATGTTTTACACTCTCTCGCAGTAACTATCTATAAGCAAATGGCTATTGATGCATTTATCCCCGGGGATTCTTCCTGTCACTTCCTCTTCTCCTTCTCTTCTTCTCTTCTTCCTGCTCTTCCCCTTCTTTTTTTCTCAACTTGTTTATATGGTCGTTTTTTTTTTTTGTGTTTTTTTTTTTTTTTCATGTATATATAGGTTCAACAAGTATACCTACATATGCTCCTCTCAATTTTTTTAGCCACAGATTCTTGATTTTTAAGAGTTATATAGTAGCGATCATTCTGTCTCATACCTTTTGAGGCTTTAATACATTTCTTTATCCTCCTTAGGTGTTTACCTTTAAGGCTTCAATTGTATTTCTCATTCTGAGTCTACACTTTATTTAGACTAAGTGAAGTAACTCACTCTGATTATTGAGTGAAGCAATTGTCTCTTGATCCATGATATATATATGATTTCATATGCTAATTTTGAACCTATTGTAGTGATTACTGTGATTGTTGCTTTATTTATTTATTTATTTTTTTATTATTATTATTATTTCTCTGTAATTTGATAAAATTCAATAAACAAATTTGAACAAGAAAAGGTTCCTGTACTACTTCAAGGCAACTTCTTTTTTTTTTTTTCCCATAAAAATTTTTTTATTAAAGAAAACAAATTACAGATATAACAGAGAGGTTCACAATAACCTCCAGAGATACAGATTAGAAGAAAGAAGCACTAGCTCCACATGTGGAACAGTTCAAAATATAAATAACACAGAACGTGGCAAGGTCTAAACAGCACATCCAATACACATCATGATTACAATTACTCTTCCCTTGCCCCCCGCAAAAGAGAAACGCCTCAATACGTCTGAAAGGGGGCTTGCCCCGAGTATTGTAGCTTATGGTTTGGTAATTATCCTCAGAAAAAGAAGAAAACAAAGTAACACTTCAGAACCCTTGCCGCATTGTATCGGAGCCTGCAAATTAAAGCTGAATGCATCCTAATCTAATGATCCGCAGATTCCGAAGAGCCTGGATGCAGGGGCCACCATCGTAGCCCCGGCCTCTCAAGGCGACTTCTGTCTGACTTGTGCCCATAGACTTTAATGGAAGCTGCCTCCAAACCGGATCCTCAACTTAACCTCCCTGGCGGTATGATTCTGGCAGATTTTAGGTGCTGAAAGCGGTACAATTATTTTGCATGGAAATTTGGCGTTTTATATTGTAGGCCTCCAATTCTTAGGAATAACTCACTTAAATCTGTCCAAACAAGAGTCTAGTAGACATCCCAGGTATGATAAAGTTTGAAACACAAAATCATAAATTATAATATAATAAATAACTACAAATAATTATAACAAATAATAATATAATAATAAAAATTATTCAATAATGTAATCAAATCAAAAACATTGAAATTTGCTCAGTTGCAGAATTGTCGCTGTCATTAGATTTAGTGTTTGATGACGAATTTCCCCACAAATCGCTATCGCTCAATTCTGCAAGTGATTATTGCTGTTTTCTAGCTGGTCTAAAACCACTTTTGATGTAAAGGGACACTTTTTGGTTGCTATGGACAATCTCCAGTTTCCAGGCAGAAAGAACAGTTTTTATAATATAAAATTGCATTCAGGGCACTGGACTAACCACTAGAAACAAAGGGGATGTGTTATTATTTGATACAGTACTGTAATCTGTAAGATTTCAGTATACTGTATCTATACTGTGCGTTTCACTTTTTGAATCTGGCGCCGAACTCCGCCCCCAAGCGCCACAACGCTCGGGAACGGAGCTCGGCACTCGGCAGTGTGAATCGAGCGAGATGACAGCTTGCTCACACAGCGGGGACACATCACAGGATCCAGGGACAAGGTAAGTAACTTCCCCTGTATCCTGCAATGCAATCCCGAGTCTGGCTCGGGGTTACTGCTTTAGGTACTGAAATCTTACCCCGAGCCAAACTTGGGAATACCGCTAGGCGGGTTAAAGGGGTTGTAAACTCTCATGGTTTTTCACCTTAATGCATTCTTTTTTTTCTAATTTCTTTATTTAAGTTGTCTGGCATACAGGAAAATTAACAATTCACTGATCAATTGTTTCAAACATATAAACACCGAACGGGTCCATTCACAATCAAAAATACAACATTACTCCTAACTTAAATACATCAACAACTAATTATATTAAAGTAATCTATGTTCTATCCTCCGTTCGTCCTGCTCCTCCTGTATGCCCCGCCAACACTTTTTATTCTTTTTTAAAATAACATCAAACTAAAACAAAACAAGACAGGGAGAGAGAGAAGAGAAAAAAAAGAGAAGAAAAAAAAAAACAGCAAAAGGGGAGAAGGGGAAAGGGTATGTATGGGATATGAAAGGAAAGGAGAGAATGTGTACACATTCCCGAACACATCTTACCATCTACAGAGGGGGTGGAGGTCCCATTTAGCCCTCCTTCCCCCTCCCATTCCGATATCCTCAGGGTACGAAAAGGAGCTTCCCTTCCTCCGAAAATTTAAATATATTCCATTGGGCCCAAGTTTCTAAGTAAGTCTCATGTCGGTTATGAGCCGATAATAGCAAATCCTCCATCCTATTTACCTCTTCAATTCGTGTAAACCACGAAAAGATTGTTGGAGGTTTTGTATCCCTCCACTGTCTAGCGGCATTAATAAGATGGCGCAAAATTGATTTACTATATATTTTCCCCGGTATATTTGAAACATGCAACAAAAATAGAGCTGGGTCTTCCGGAAGGTTGTACTCAGTGAATTTCTGTGCGATCCGACGTACTTCCCTCCAGAAGTACTCCAGTCTCGAGCAAGACCAGAAAACATGGAGTAACGTCCCTCTCTCTTCCTGGCACCTCCAGCATTTATCTGAAATTGCGAGGATTATTTGTTAAGTAATGATCATGATTTTAAAATCAGTTTCTTGGGCCCGTGTGGATATTGAAGATTTTAACGCAAGATTTATGATCTGCCTATGTTATGCCTCAGAGAACGTCCTGTCCAGTGTCGTTTCCCACTTTCTTATGTACGGAGGGACATACTCATCGGGAGGTGAGACCAGTAATGCATACATTTGCGAGAGCGTGTGGGGGCAAGGACCTGTATCTTCACACAATCGCTCCAGGGATGTCAATGGTCTTTGGAAGCTTTCCAGGGGTGTTAGAGTGTTAAAGAAATGTCGCAACTGGGCCCCACTCCAGAAGTCAAGTCTAAAACGGTCATTCGATGAGGTCAATTCAGTCAGTGAAGGCCACGTCCCAGTCGTTGTTTGTAAAAAAATGCAAAGCCTGATAACACTACGAGTCTAATGGTGCGTACATACGACTGTTTTTCATGACGAGAAAAATGCAATTTTTTAAAATTGGTCATTAAAAACGATCGTGTGTAGGCTCCAGAGCATTTTTAACGACGTGAAAAATGGCCTCAAAAAAATTAGAACCTGCTCTATTTTTTCACGTCGTTTTTCACGTCGTTCTTTTTAACGTCGTGAAAAACGGTAGTGTGTATGCTTTTACGAGGGGAAAAAAAATGTGCATGCTCAGAATCAAGTATGAGACGGGAGCGCTCGTTCTGGTAAAACTAGCGTTTGTTATGGAGATAGCACATTCGTCACGCTGTAACGGACTGAAGAGCACGAGGCTGAAAAGGGCGAATCGGCTCTCACCAAACTTTACTAACACGAGGATCAGCAAAAGCAGCCTAAAGGGTGGCGCCATCTGAATAGAACTTCCCCTTTATAGTGCCGTCGTACGTGTTGTACGTCACCGTGCTTTGCTCGAGCATTTGTTTTCACGATAGTGTGTAGGCAAGGCAGGATTGAGAAGAATCACGTTGAGAAAAACTTCGTTTTTTTCAATGACGTTAAAAACGGCCGTGTGTACGCGGCATAACAGTTTTTTAAATGGACCCTTCTGTAGTCCCGGGGGAAAGCATGTATTCCCCAGAATAGGGTACAGGGGGGAGTTAGCTGGTGATAATAATGTAGTGGAGCATATTCAAGAGCAAATATGCAAAGTAGGGCCCAAGGTTGGGTGCTTTTTGAGATCCGGACTAAGATCTCCAAAGCACCAAGCTGCCCCTTGGCGGGTGCCATTGGATATAGAAAAAGGTTCAGACAAAAGTCCATTTACTTTAATTTGTGCAACCGGTCTTGAATATAAACTTGAAATCCAACCAATCATCCTCTCCCCCACACCCACATACCGTAGGACTGAAAACATAAAAAAACAGTTAACTCGGTTGAATGCCTTTTTGGCGTCCGTACCCAAGAACACAGTTGGTGTGCTGGAGAGGTCGGCCAGATGGATAAGATTCAGGGTTTTAGTAGTATTATCCCGGGCCTCGCGAGTTGGGACAAAGCCTACCTGATCCGGATGTATTAATGCTGTCAAATGTGGTTGGATACGTGTAGCCAGGATTTTTGTTAATAACTTAAGGTCAACAATTAATAGTGAAATGGGGCGAAAACTGCCGCATGCTGATGGGTCCTTATCCTCTTTAGGTATAACAGTGATATGTGCTTTTAGGGTTTCTGATGCAAATCCCATCCCCTGTCCTATTGCATTGAATGTTTGTACCATCTGCTTACCCAACTGAGGAAAAAATGCCTGGTAATATTTATGTGTGAAGCCATCCGGGCCCGGTGCCTTGCCAGGTCTGGATGTTCTAATGGCCTCTTGCAGTTCCTCTACGGTAATGACTGCTTCCAACTCTTCTCGAGTCTGTTCTGTAAGCTGAGGAATCCCTGAAGAGGAAATATATTCCTCTATGGTGCTTTGGGGTTGCGTTCTGGTAGGTAAATTATATAGAGATTGATAAAATCTACGGAAGGTCGAGACAATCTGGGTTGGGAGATGTTCCTTTCTACCCTCAGGGTCCACAAGATACGGGATATAAGATTGGGCCCTCTGATCCTGTAAAGCTCTAGCCAATATACGGCCGCATTTGTCTCCTGATTCATAATAATATTTCCGACATCTCTACAATGCTGCCTTGGCCCTATATTGGAGTAAGGCTGTCACTTATCTCCGCAAATTGAGGAGTTCACTTTCTCCCGTTGTCCCCGAGTTCTGTTTATGTTGGGTCTCTAACACGTGTATATCCGTCAACAGTTTAGTCAATTGTGCCTCCCTTTCCTTTTTTATTCTGGAGCCATGCTTAATAAGGACCCCTCTTATTACAGTTTTGTGTGCCTCCCAAACTATCCCTACATCACTCTCCACTGTGGTGTTGTATTGAAAGTAGTACTGCAGTTCTTTAATGACTTCCTCCACTACTACCTCATCCTCCAGCAAGCTCTCATTCAGTCGCCACTGTCTCATCCTGCACGAAGAGTATTCATTCATAGTCAATGTCAGTGTAACAGGGGCATGGTCAGACCAGGTAATATTCCCTATAGCTACTTATTTAACCGCCATTAGCATATTATGTGGAATGATAAATAAGTCGATTTGAGAGTACAACTTATGTGGCTGTGAGTAAAAGGTATAGTCCCTTTCGCCAGGATGACATGATCTCCAGGCGTCGGTAAGTTGATAATTATGAAGGGTTTGTAGCACCCGTTTACGAAGACCAATGGCTACCAAGGTTCTTCCCACTGATGTATCCACCTTCGGGTCCAGGGGAAGGTTGAAATCTCCCCCCAGAAGAAGTTTGTCTTCGGAAAATTTCATAAGCTTAATAATAGTCGAACAGATAAATTGATCTTGGTTACTATTAGGTGCATAGATCGTGGCCAGGGTCACTTTAATACTGCCAATTGTGCCTTTAAGAAACAAAAATCTACCCTCAGTGTCTGCTCTCTTGTCTATTAGGCTCCAAGGTACTCGTCTTGATAGCAATTTTGAGACCCCTCTAGATTTAGCTGCCCTATCAAAGACATGATACACAAAGGGATAAAGGTTATTCTTTAAAATTGGTGCCCTGCCCTCTCTAAAATGTGTTTCTTGGATATATGCCACATCCGAATGTTACTCTTGGAGTAACATCCTCCTTTTCTCCGGAATGTTAAGCCCTTTACCTTTAGTGCCTCCATGTCCTCTGCCGGTGAAAATACAACAAAGACAAAACCCCCCCAAAAAAGAAAAAAGAAGGAAGGAAGACTAAGAAAACAAAAGGAAAAAGCAAAAGGGTTCTAATAACTCTAATGTGTTACAGTAGGTTTACTCACCCCCGTACCTCCCTCTAAGAGTAGGGGGATAGAAAGATATCTATATATGCACTCACATGCAATCTACCACTTAAGTGACTGCCGTCCTAAGTGGGGGCGTGGTCAAAGATGTACAGGTGGAGGCCGCCCTACCCCCTCCGCTGATCATATACTAAATTTATTTTTTCAACAACCTCATATACCTATATAACCACAGGCAGATTATAACATTTCCCTTCTGTTTAAGACCATAAAAAAAAGAAAGGGGGAGGGAGAAGAAAAAAGGGAGGAAAAAAGGTAACAAATAGAGGGTATCCCACTCATTCATGCAGATTGCACTGGGGAACACCGGGGGAGCCAGCCACAGGGGCAGACGTTCCAAACGAAAAAATAAAAAATAAAAAAAAGGGGGAAACCAGCCCCCCCCCCCCCCCACCACCCCCACGCCCCCTTAGGGCCTCTACTAAGAGACCCATATTCTCACCCGTACTCACACCATGTTGTATTATCTCTCGTGTAATGAGTCCCCTCCCATTAACAAAAAATTATCCAAAAAACTCCAGCTCAAATAGAAAAGATACAGGGAGGGTGTAGACGAGTACAGTGTTATTCCACACTGTACATTTAGGTGAAGTGCACCTATGAGTTTATGTCTTGTGTCCATATATACATCTGTATATCTATACCTGTGCGTGAAAGCTACCCAAAATACCTATCTAATTATATGTGCCAAACAAGGAACCCCTAGAAAAAAGAAAAAAGGAATACTTCCATTATATATGTAGCAGGTATGTACTTTTAAATCTGGTGAGGACACCAGTGATGCATAGTTCCCTGCGGCCCAGCAGGTGGCGCTGTCACTTTGGGCCGGGGTTGAACCATCGCTGCAGTGCCGTACCCTTTGTGACCTCTCGCAGCGGTTGTACGGCGGGGCGGGGAACCCACCGTGCTTGCTGGGAGAGGGTATAAAGTGGGCGGACATCTTCAGTTGTGCCTGGGCCTACTCGTACCCACACCCCCTTGTTTGTCTGTTATTGGAAGTTCAACTGATTGTGTTCACCGTATTGTACAAGAAATAAAGGAGTGTTGGACTTTCGATTGGTGTGGAGCTCTATTATTGGCAGACACAACTCCACAGAACAACTAAGGCTTCGTAAGCAGTGGACAGACCCGAGGTAATTGAACTAACTCTGCTCAAATCTCATACACATACGAGGGGAGAGCTTGGTGTAGTGTTCCTGCACTCTCCTCTCCCAGGTACCCCTAGACACAAGCCCCTCACACGAGGAAGCACAGAGAGGGAGAGTGAGGCTCCGCTACACGTGGGGGCTCTGGTCCGGGATGTGTTCGTACTACAATGGAGCTGGAATTGTTGGAATTTGAAAGTGTCTGCCCGAAAGAGTTCTGAGTAGGTCGGCCATATTGGCCACTGCGCCATCAGGCACACCCTCTCTGCTCAGTTCGTGGGCGTGACCCAGGGAAGGAGAAAGCCCGCAAACTGGAGTGCAAGAGGGGAGGAGTCCAATCATGTGAAGGACTACACGTGGGGACTTTGGCGCCAACAAGGCAGTGCGCAATGGATCAGCAGAGAGTCGCCATGTTCACCAATGCATCGTGGATTCCTATTCATCCCACTACTACGAGTCTGACTACCGCCGCTCCAATAATGGATACAGGGATTCGGCTAAAGCCCCGGGGACGATTCGCCCTGTACTCATGCATGGACGTTGAGGCCCTGGGTTTGATTTGTCCCGGCTGTTCGGGATTGGTGTGTCAGCTAAAGCCATTCGGGCGCTGCGAGGCCTGCGGAGAGTTCCTATTTGAGGTGGAACCAACCATTGAAAAACCCAGAACCATCCACCTCAACCGCGCAACAGGCCACACCACTCAAGAAGGAGGAATCACTGCTTTTACAGCCATCCCTGTGCGCACTGCAGCGACCGCAAGGGAGGTCGCAATCACTGAGATACGGGAGAAATCCGAGGATGCTGACTCGGTCACCACTGTTTCCCAGCGTCCACCACCAAAGAGGAAGACCGGCTTGGTTGCCCCGTACAGCGGTTGCGGTAGATCACCCTGCTCGCCTACGCCCGCCCCGGATGGATCCGGTCGGAAGAGTCCCGGACATCCTTTCTCTACTTTGGGCCGAGGTAAGCCGGGCAAAGGGACTTGGTGTTGGGGCGGAGGTGTCGGGGAGTCACGGCCCTGTGTGCCCGCGGGGGGTAGCAATTCAGCCTCCACTACAGTCTACCTGCCCGCAGAGGAGTGTGACACCTCCGACCTAGAGTCGCTCTCCGATCCGGGAGACGATGTCATCATAGATGAACTTTTCGCAAAGAAGGGCTGGGACAAGATGCCTCTCCTCGTCCCGCAGAGTCAGGGATCCACCCATGTCTACAGGGGATAGCACACCCCGGGTGAAGGCACCAGCGCCTGAGGAGGGATCCCGTCCCCAGTCTGCCCTTCTACCTCTGGTGCCTCCTGCATCTGGCACCGGGGAAAAGAGACTGTTGTTGCGGCCGCCTATGCCTAGAGTGGAGGTGGTCAAGGCACCTCGTCACCCGGACGCCATCGTCCTACCGGGTGGGGGAGATCGGGCCACTATGCCTCCGCTGGCGAGATTACAGCGTCTCTTTGGCCAAAAGTTGCTACTGAGTACGGGTGGGAGTACCCGTACTTACCTAAGGAGCTTCTATATGAAGTGGAAGTCTGCCGGGAACGCTGGTACAACGATTTTGTGTGGACGCACCTTCAGGTCCCACATGCCCACAGGTACCTTGCGTGTTCCCCTAAAGCCTCTCAGTGGTTCAAGGATTGCAAGTCAGAATGGATGTTGGGTCGGCACATCCACGCAGACAAGGTGTTAATTCAGCGCAAGGAGGGTGGGATGTCGAATACCATGTAGAGACAATGGACCAGCACTTGAAACCCCTTGTCTTGCCGCACCCAAAGTTCTATTTGTAGGAGAAAAAAAGGACTCAGTTTTTGCTTTTGCCTTGTTGTTACTGAACTTTCCGGGGTTGTTTTCCGGGAAAACCCCAGTGACTGTACCCGTGCTAATAGGTGTCTGTGCTCTCTGGAGGAATTGAAGGACTGTTGCCGTTGTTTGTTCTTCATTCTTCCATCCCACAAAGTAATTATGTACTTTGGGGTAGTTAGAGCCGCAAGAAAAAAAAAAAAGAGAAGAAGATCTTTAACCAGTGCAGTTACCGCGACACTGTCACCAGGTGGCAGTGTTGCGCACCGATATTCACTGTTCACTCACACACTGAAGCCTCATACACACGAACGAGTTTCTCGGCAAAAACCAGCAAGAAACTTGCTGGCAGAGATTTTTTGCCGAGAAACTCGTTCGTGTGTATGGTTTCTCGTCAAGAAAAGCGACAAGTATCTCGACGAGAAAATAGAGATCCTGCTCTCTATTTTCTCGTCGAGATTCTCGTCGGCATGTTTCTCGACGAGAAAAGTGAGTGTGTGTACACTTACCTGTCCTCCCAGAAGCCCGCGCATGTTCGAAATGAATTCGACGCATGCGCGGTAGCTTCCTAGGCATACGTAGGGTATACCAAGATGGCGGCGACGGCATCGAATGTGACGAGCGCATGCTCGTCGTAGTCGATGACGTCGCCGCGTACGCTCCATTCAAAGAACCGCGGGTTCTTTGAATCGAGCGTGTGTACACTCGGCCGGGACAATTTTCTTGTCCAAGAATCTCGTCGAAAAAAACGACATGTTTTTTTCGACGAGAATCTCGGCCGTGTGTACGAGGCCTCAGAGAAGGAAAGGGTTTCTCTGCGGAGAGGTTCTTTCGTTCTTACACAAACATATGTGTCAGGGATATGTACTTTTACATCTGGTGAGGACACCAGTGATGCATAGTTCCCTGCGGCCCAGCAGGTGGCGCTGTCACTTTGGGCCGGGGTTGAACCATCGCTGCAGTGCCGTACCCTTTGTGACCTCTCGCAGCGGTTGTACGGCGGGGCGGGGAATCCGCCGCGCTTGCTGGGAGAGGGTATAAAGTGGGCGGACATCTTCGCCACAAGGTTCGAGTCCCAGGCACCTTCAGCCTGAGGGCTGCTGTGCGGTCGGTGTCCAGGCGGCCTAGGCCTGGACACTTGGAGTTCGTGTTCCATCCCAGACACCTTCAGTCTGGGGTGAGGTACTCAGCCGGAGGCCTGGGGCCCAGTACCTTCCACTGGGTCCCGCGAGGGAGGGATTGTCCTAGGGGGCCCCGGGAGTGGGGCACCCGAATCCAGAGGCATAAGGGACCGGAGAAGGGACTCACCCGAAGACCTGGTGCAGCAGATTGCCAGTGCCGGGTGAACCTCTGGAGACCGCCGGGAGGGATATCTCTCCCGAACAGGGGCCAAGTTCAGAGAGGAAGTTCAGTCCATGTTCAATGACCGGTGGCAGCGGTCCAACTATTCCAATCAGGTCAGTGGCAGAGACCTGCTATTAGGCCTGTGGCAGGGGCCTCAACAGTTCATCCGGTCGGTGGCAGCGACCAAAACTCACGGTCGGTGGCAGAGACCGTGCGCCAGGCCTATTTGCTAGCAAAGGAATAGGAGAGTTCAGTTGTGCCTGGGCCTACTCGTACCCACACCCCCTTGTTCATCTGTTATTGGAAGTTCAACTGATTGTGTTCACCGTATTGTACGAGAAATAAAGGAGTGTTGGACTTTCGATTGGTGTGGAGCTCTATTATTGGCAGACACATCTCCACAGAACAACCAAGGCTTCGTATGCAGTGGACAGACCCAGAGGTAATTGAACTAACTCTGCTCAAACCTCATGCACATACGAGGGGAGAGCTTGGCGTAGTGTTCCTGCACTCTCCTCTCCCAGGTACCCCTAGACACAAGCCCCTCAAACGAGGAAGCACAGAGAGGGAGAGTGAGGCTCCGCTACATATATATAAATAATAATAAAAAAAAAATGTGAAAAAAAAGGATTAGCAAACCTGTAAGATCGGCATGTTTCCCCCCTTGACCCCCCCCCCAAAAAAGGGTGGAGGGGGGATAAAATTGTAGACAGTTCATCCCCCCTGTCTCGCCCCTATCCCCCTTACCCCATTCCCCCTAGTTCCCTCTTTTGCAAGGGACCAAGGGGGGATCATAAGCTATGTTCATTAACGACTGTATTTTCTCAGTGGGGGGAAAAGAGGAACGACCAGAAGGCCGCCGAATTCTAACAGAAATATGTACCCCACCACAGGGCCCCTCCCCCTCTGCCAAACCCACCCATATTCTGCCCTCCATATATTGCCAATCCGCTCCTGAGATATTAGTCCCAGGAGTGGATATAGCCCATTGATCACCCCTCAATCCCCCTTACTTCCGACAAGTAATCCACATACTACTCCAAAAAATACTTTATGCCCTCAAACAGTAATTAGCCTCCCAAGCATATTCAAAATCAGATTGTTATAAAGCAATACTTATTATATCCCCCGGACATTAAACCATCTCTAAAATCAATTACATAGGCATTGCCTAAACATCCCCCTTATCTGGTCATCATAACTTATACAGGACCTATGTATATCCATATATCCATATGTCTATATATCTGTATTTCCAGCTTAAAATAAAATAAATAAATAAATAAAAAAGGAAAAAAGAAAAAGAAGGGGACACCAAAAATAGGGGTCTCGCCTTCTGGTAAAAAAAAAAAAAAAGGGGGGGGAGATGGGGGAAAAAGTACCTGAAAAGACTATGCCTCCTCTTCCTCTTCCAGGTAGTCTATTTCCTGTTAACCAAGCCATTAATCTTATGCCCAAGAAAAAAAAAAAAAAGGGAGAAAAACAAAAGAGTAGAAAGTATAAAATATAAAAGGATTTTTTGGGGTAGTGGACCCCTCCAAAGTGACTCTACTGTGGCTCCCGCTGACCGGTGGGTTCTTTTATCTGTGATCTACGCCTTAATCTATTCGTGCTTGTCTGCTGTACCTGATGATCCGGTCATTGGTCCGGGGTCTGCAGTTGCCGCATCCAGTCTGGTACTGGGAAGGGTGGTATATCCAGAAAGGAAAACAGGTCCGGGAGGTCTGCTGGTCGGTGCAATGCAAAAAGATGTTTCCATCTTCCTGATGGTCAGCGCAAATGGAAATCTCCATCAGTATGTTACACCTAGTTGTCGCAGCCGCTCCAGTAATGGTCTTAGTAAGGCTCGGCGCTGTAAAGTTGCCCTGGAAATGTCTCGGAGAATCTTTATATTCACTCCGTTAAAATCCATGAATCCCAGGCTCCAGGCCTTACGTATAATGTCTTCTTTATAAGCATACCTTTGTAAACGGCAAATAATATCGCGGGGCTTACTCGTATCTATCGGGCCCAAGGCCCTATGTAGTCGGTCTACCTCCAGCGACTCCGGCGGGTTAGGCTCCAAGACTCATCTGAGTATGGAAACCACTGTATCTTTCAGCTTCTCCTGACCTATGGTTTCTGGGAGTCCCCGAAGCCGTAGGTTTCCCTGTCTGCTTCGGTCCTCAAGCTCCTCTATGTGCAATTGTAGAGCCAAGGAGTACTCTCTTTGTTTTACCTGCTCCTGTTCAATTGCTGCTGTCCTCTCTACTATCGTCTCTACTACAGATTCCCCGTCTTTAACCCGTACTGCGAGCTGCTGGACATCAGACCGGACCTCTTGTAGTTCCCACTCATGTAACTCGGTCACCTGGAGGATCATAGCCTCTATGTCCGCCCTAGTTGGTAATGCCTCTATATCCATCCTAGTTGGTAATGCCCGCAGGAGTTCCTTTATCTCCCCGATCTCTGTGTCCACTCCTCCAGAAACAGGCCGCCGAACGTCCGGTCCAAGGCTATGGACAGCTTCATTAACACAATCATTAATTTGATTCGGATGAACCCATATGGTCCGTTATCTCTGCCGTCGGTGATGTCTCCATGTTAACGCCACAGGGTTTTACTTTAGTCATCCGGGAACTACGGGTCTGAACTCCCGGAAAGTAATCTTTGATGTCTGTCCGCCCTTGGTTCACTAAGTTTGTAGTCAGTGCCTGGGCTTTCTTCTGCTTGGCCGGGTTCCTTCCCGGTCTCATGCCATGCTGTATAGGTCGTAAAAGGTCCCTGCTTACAGCGAAGGGTGATCAGCGTTCAGGGAGAGCAGATCCTCACCCCGCCATCTTCAAGACACGCCCCCCCACCAAACCGGATCCCCAACTTAAAGGGGTTGTAAACTCTCATGGTTTTTCACCTTAATGCATTCTATGGAACTCCGGAACGTCAGCACCCAAGCTGAAGGTGCCTGGGTGCGGCCGCGTCCTCCGACTATGAACCCCAAGGTCAGTGCGTCCGCCCCTTTTATCTCCTCTCCCTTTGCGTCACAGCAGGTTCCCCGCCCCGCTGTACCAGCGCCAGGAAAGGACAAAAAGGCACAGTCTTGCGGTGTGAGTTCAACTCCGGCCCAGGGCAACAACGCCACCTGTAGGTCGCAGGGAACCTCACACCACCAGAGTCCTCCAAGAACCATAAAAGGGTCTCAGATTCCCTAGCAATCAGTGCATCTGGGTTACACTACCACCCAGATGCTTCCCCTGAATTCAAATACCCGCTACACTCTCCCCCTGGTGATTTGACACTGGTCCCCAGTGTCTGGTGCAAACCCATGCCCCCCAAAGAGTGGTAACATAAGTTCGACCCAGAGACAAACATTCACATTTCTCCAAATTCAGCAATTTCAAGTAGGAATTGTGCCAGGACCTAAAACAGGAAAGGGAAAACAGCAATGTAAAACCATAAACTTTTGTAATAAAATACTTTAAATATCTCACACATTTACATTTCTCCCTCCCCCTGGCTATCTAAGGACCACCCCATTCTCAGCAGCCTTGATAGACGAGTCTCCTGCAGAGGGAAGAAAAAGAAACACACATCCTAACATAATATATGTGTTTTGCTTGGAACGAATGGGTCTATTCGAGAAGAAACCCATTCAATCCAATGAGTGTTGCATAATGTACAGAAAAAACAAACTATCGTTGCGCAACACTGCCACCTGGTGGTAATGCCGCGGTAAAGACACTTATCAAATCCAGATGAACTTTTCTCTCTTGCTCTTTTTTTTTTCCTCTGTGGCCCTACACTGACTAAAACCCCAAAGTCTCTGATTTCTCTGAAGTGTAAGGAGAAGGAGGGAGAACAAAACAGTAACAGCTCTCATTTCTCCAAAGAGTAGAACGCCCAAATACAAAAAAAACTAGGGCACAGTCCTTGTGTTCCGGCAAAGGCACTCCGGAAAGTTCAGCAATGAGCAGCAAGAAAGAACACACAGGAGTCTTTTTCTCCTAAAAGTAGAACTTTGGATGCGGCAGGAACACAGGCTTCAAATGCTTGTCAAAAGCCTCCATGTTATACTCAACATTTCCTCCATCCTTGCGACAAATCACCACTCTGTCCGCATGGATATGCCTTCCCAGCATCCACTTAGCCTTACAGTCCTGAAACTTTTTAGTGACCGTTGGTGAACAAGAAAGGTATCGGTGTGCTTGGGGTACTTTGAGCTTGTCCCAAACAAAAGTATTGTACCATCTCTGGCAAAAAACTTCCACCTCGTAGAGCAATTCTCGAGGTAGGTATGGGTACTCCCACCCATACTCTTGGGCAACCTTCTGGCCAAAGAGACGCTGCAGCCTTGACAAAGGTGGCATCGTAACACGGTCTCCTTCTCCAGGTAACACAATTGCTTCCGGATGGCGAGGTGCGTTCACCACCTTGGTAGATTTGGGCATAGGGGCCCGTAGTGACTGGCGTTGCACTCCCGCAACAGGAGCAGGTCAAATGGAAGTTGAATCCAGAAGAGGGATTTTAGACAGTGGACCAGATTCTTCCCTAGGCGCCGAGGCCTCCACCCGGGGTGTACTATCCCCAATGGACATAGGTGGGTCCCTTGTGACACGGGACGAGGGTAACTTCATCTTGTCCCATCCCTTCCGGTGGAAGATTTCGTCTATCTCCCCATCATCGCCATTGTCAGACAATAAATCCAGGTCGGAGGTGTCATAACACTCAGTGGGCAGATAATTCCCAGTCACGGAATCATCCCCCTTGACGGCCTCCACCGACAGTGGGCTGCTGACACCTCCAACCACACACACACAGTCCAACCCCTGGCTCACCTGGGCCTTCAGAAGAACAGGGATGTCCAGGGCTCTTCCCTCCGGATCCATCCAGGCCAGGCAAGCGACGGGGCGAAGCTCTTCCACGACCACAGGAGGCCATCACTAGGCCGACTTTCCTCTTTGGCGGTCGGAGCAGGGAGCTGCTGGTGACCGAGGCAGCATCCTCGGATTTTTCTCTTTTAATCTCCGCTTGGGCAGTCACTTCGCCCTGGTCAGCGCGCGCAGGAATACCCGCCATGGCATCGATCTCTCCCTCCGGAGTGGCAGTACCTGTGAGGTAGTTGAGGTGGAAGGCGCGACGCCTTTCTGTGGATGGTTCCACCTCGAAGAGAAACTGCCTTGCAGACCTCACATCGCCCGAATGGCTTCAACTGAACCACCAGTCCCGAACAGCCGGGACAGATCACACCGAGGGCCTCTATGTCTCTGCAGGTGTACAGAGCCAATCGCCCCCAGGGCCTTAGTCTGATTCCTGTGTCCATAATGGGAGCAGCAAATGAAGTCATCTCCGTTAAAAAAGAAGCTGAAATCCACGGAGTGTTTGAAGTCATCTTCGCTGTTCGCTGCTCCAATGTGCACTGACCCACTCGCGCCGGAATCTCCACGTGTGTCCGTCCACATGGCCAGACTCCTCCCACACTGTGCACTTGTTCGCGGGCTTTTCCTTTTCCCCCGCCCACGAACTACGCAGCTATGGTTTGCCTCGTGGCACGTTGGCCAATATGGCCGACCTACTCGGAACTCCTCTGGGCAGCAAAGTTCAAATTCAGACACCATACACATCCCGGACGAGCCCCCACGTGTAGCGACCTCACCCCTCTCACCCCTTCTCATTCTCGGCTTGTCTGTCTCTGTCTAGGGGTGTCAGTACCGGGGGGAGGGATGAGATATACCACGGCCCATGTCCTCCATAGTGAAGAGGTGAAGGCCAGAAAGATCGGGCTTTGTGTAGGTGTCCTAGGGTCAAATCCTTTCCTCGGATCCACTCCCCTTTGCTCCTAGTAACCAGAGTTCCACAAACTGAATAGGTCCAACACAGTTTTATTCTTCTCAGCGAATAAAAATACAGCACAGTCAAGTTGGGACCTTTGCAACAGTTCAGTATTAATGGGAGTAGGTTGAGGCACAATCCTTTAAAGTATCGCTAACCACTGTGGTGTCACCAGTGGCGAATAGTCACTGCCACTGACTATATGAGGTAGAACATGAATTACCTTCGCTAGCACAGCCCCTGTCAGGGGAAGGATATCCGCCCAAGGGAGTCACCGGAGGCCTCTCTGTCACCAGCAAATGCTGCGCCAGACTCTCCAGAGAAGTTCCGCTCACCAGTCTCCTCGACCTCAGACACGGGCACCCAAGGAGTTAGGGCCCCCTCGGATTCCTCCACCCTCGCGGAACTCAGTCGAAGGTACTGAGCCCCAGGCATCCGCCATAGTACCTCACCCCAGGCTAAAGGTGCCTGAGATGGACTCCATCTCTCGCTTCTGCCAGGTCAAGGGCACCTGGGCCCGGAACTTCGAAACGCCAGCACCCAAGCTGAAGGTGCCTGGGTGCGGCCGCGTCCTCCGACTCTGAACCCCAAGGTCAGGGCGTCCGCCCCTTTTATCTTCTCTCCCTTTGCGTCACAGCAGGTTCCCTGCCCCGCTGTACCAGCGTCAGGAAAGGACAAAAAGGCACAGTCTTGCGGTGTGAGTTCAACTCCGGCCCAAGGCAACAACGCCACCTGTAGGCCGCAGGGAACCTCACACCACCAGAGTCCTCCAAGAACCATAAAAGGGTGTCAGATTCCCTAGCAATAAGTGCATCTGGGTTACACTACCACCCAGATGCTTCCCCTAAATTCAAATACCCGCTACATAAGTATGACATGTTTGTTTTTTAAAAACAAACAAAAAAATTAGGGTTTACAACCCCTTTAATTGATGTGATTTGGATCAAACATTACAGGAAGATTACACAGCCATTCCCTGAAGTTGCTTCAAAGTCACGCGAAAGTTATGCGAAGTCGCGGTGAAGTCACACCAAGGTCACGCCAAATCGCATGGCAAAGTAGCACTGTAAGTAGCTTGACTTTCAGGTCATGGCAGTGTGTGCCTTAGTGATAGATATGGAGGTACTTGTATGTTGCTGTAAAAGTTTCTAACCATTTATCTGAAAACAATAATCAGTAGAGTTCTTATTTTGAGCACCACCCCACTTTTCTAACAAAACTGAGGCTGTTAAGTAAAGGCCCCATGCACACAGGGCGTTTTTGCAGCTGCTAACAGCAGCGTTAGACGTTTTTTTTTACAGCTGCAAAACGCCCATCCATGTTATTCTATTAATGTTGCAAATAGTAAACACAGATGACCAAGAAGTTAACTGTACAGTATGTGACCTTTTATTACAATGTAAAACAATCATCTACCCGTATCTGTATATTGAGCGCCCTCTAGTGCTGCTGCTGTACAAATGCGGGATTATTATTTTTGCATTTGAAATAAAGTAGTAGGGCGCATTTACTAGGCAAATAGATTGTGCACTTTCAAAGTGCATTTGCTCCAGAGCCTCTTAAATGAAGTGAAGTTTCACATTGAAAACAAATACCCAATCATGTGCAATTTTTTTTTTTTTTTTTTAAACAGAATTTTTGATTGAATGTGATCGGATGATGGAAATCAGCATAGCTTCCCCTCATTTACTAAGCTCTGGAGCAAATGCACTTGCAAAATTGCACAGTCTATTTCCATTTAGTAAATCAACCACATTGCAACTATCAGCTACTAGGAGTACACGGACAATTTTTGATTGTACGCCATTAAAAATTGCCTGCAACCATAGCTAGTGATTTATAGTAGAACTAAAGGCATTTTCTTTCATTCTGGATAGAGTTATGCTGGCCATACACTATATAAAAAGTTGTTCATTTTTGAATAACACTCAGCCGTGAGAGCAAACAATAGTGACATCATGTGTTATGACTGAATTTCTTTTGATAAATCATTCACTGGACATAAATGAATCAGTTTTTTGTCTGTTTTGTCACATATGCGCAGTGCAAACAGTTCAATTTTTAGTGGACTAGAAACACATTAACCTTTCAATTTATTGTTTGTTCAGCAGAATTTTCCAACCTATTCCCTCGATTTTTTTCGCTCTGAAAAGTCAAAAACAATTTTCTATTTGTGCCCAATGACAGATTTTTTAATGATTTTGCAGCTAGTGTATGGTCACCATAAGTCATCTGCTTTTTTTTTTTGCCATCTGTGTCCCATTGGGGGAGAATTCCCTTCACTTTCTGTTCCATTGCCATAATAAGAAGTGAGAGGGAATCCCATCCATCAAAATTAGTGAATCCCTAGTTGTCCCCATTAGAAGATTTTCCCTCTATTCCTTTTTTTGGTGACAACCCAGAAATGTGGGATTTTCTTTTACTTTCATTCTCAGTGATAATAGTAGAGATAGGACAAATAGAGAGGGGCAATCTCCCAAACAGGGATGTAGACAGTAATAAAACCTGACAGGTGTTCTGATCCCACCCCACTCCACCAAAAAAGTGCCCTTATATAGTTGCACATAGTAATAATTGATCAATAGAGAATAATTATGGGCAATCAAGGCTGATTTATTAGCATGAAAGCACTACCATAAGTCACTGGTGTATACCCAACATAAAGTCTATAGTTTTATTGCTGTCTGTCCTTGTGGGGAAGATTTGCACGCACTTTCTTTTCCCAGTGATGGCGGTTCCCAGACACCAACTCCTTATAGCCCAATTCCAGGGAAAGAAAAAATCCTCCCTTGCAGGGGGGGCTACCCCTGTACTACAAGGGTTAAATATTGGTCTGTAGGAGAGCAGGATCAGGGAAGTAAAAGTTATTTTCCATTTCCACGGGTCTCCAAACTTTTGAAACAAAGAGCCAGTTTATTGCCCTTCAAACTTTATGGGGGCCGGACTGTGGACACTGGGAGTAAAAAAGGCCCTGGCATCAGTGGGAGTAAACAATGCCATAGGCTTTATGGTCAGTGGGAGTAAAAAATTTACATTATTGGTGTCAGTGGGAGGAGAGGAATAGTGCCCCTTCATTTGTGTCACTGGGAGGAATAGTGCCCCATCACTGGTGTCGGTGGGAGGAATAGTGTCCCATCACTGGTGTCACTGGGAGGAATAGTTCCCCCTCATTGGTGTCAGTGCTAGGAATAGTGCCCCATCATTGATGTCACTGGGAGGAATAGTGCCCTATCATTGGTGTCACTGGGAGGAATAGTGCCCCATCATTGGTGTCACTGGGAGGAATAGTGCCCCATCACTGGTTTCAGCAGGAGGAATAGTGCCCCATAATTGGTGTCACTGGGAGGAATAGTGCCCCATCATTGGTGTCATTGGAAGGAATAGTGCCCCATCACTGGTGTCAGTGGGAGGAATAGTACCCCATTACTGGTGTCAGTGGGAGGAATAGTAGCCCATCACTGGTGTCAGTGGGAGGAATAGTGCCCCATCTCTGCTGTCACTGGAGGGAATAGTGCCCCATCATTGGTGTCACTAGAGGGAATAGTGCCCCATCATTGGTGTCAGCGGGAGGAATTGTGCCCCATCATTGGTGTCACTGGAGGTAATAGTGCCCCATCATTGGTGTCATTGGAAGGAATAGTGCCCCATCACTGGTGTCAGTGGGAGGAATAGTACCCCATTACTGGTATCAGTGGGAGGAATAGTGCCCCATCTCTGCTGTCAGTGGGAGGAATAGTACCCCATCACTGGTATCAGTGGGAGGAATAGTGCCCCATCTCTGCTGTCAGTGGGAGGAATAGTGCCCCATCATTGGTGTCACTGGAGGGAATAGTGTCCCATCATTGGTGTCACTGGGAGGAATAGTGCCCCATCATTGGTGTCACTGGGAGGAATAGTGCCCCATCACTGGTTTCAGCAGGAGGAATAGTGCCCCATAATTGGTGTCACTGGGAGGAATAGTGCCCCATCATTGGTGTCATTGGGAGGAATAGTGCCCCATCACTGGTGTCAGCGGGAGGAATAGTACCCCATCACTGGTGTCAGCGGGAGGAATAGTACCCCATCACTGGGGTCAGTGGGAGGAATAGTACCCCATCACAGTTTGGAGACCCCTACCCTAGACCATGGGTGCAAAACCTGTGGCCCTCCATCTGTTGCAAAGCTACAAGTCCCATCATGCCTCAGCCTTTGGGAGTCACGCTTGTACCTGTCAGCTTTGCAATGCCTCATGTTTTTGTCCTTCATGTATTTAGAGTCTGCTACAGCTCTACAAGAAGCTTGCCCTTGTATTGGATCTGCTTGGACTTATTATGGACTCACATATTATACTTTCATGAACATTGTTCACAGCAGATTAGGTTTAGTGACCAAATCATTGCGCCTATAACCTCTCTCCCTTTTTACTTGGCTGCATTGGAGGTCAAAGGAGAGTTTTGGGGTCTAATAGACCCCATATCTCTCCATAAAGAGGACTTTTCACGGCCCATGCTATTACACAGGATGTTGTTCATCCCTTGTAATAGCAATAAAGTTGATAAAAAAATAAAATAGGTATCGGTAGTATCGGTACTCATATTCTGTCTTAAAAAACTGGTATCGGTGCATCCCTGATGACGACATCAAGGATCTTTATCTTGCTGAAATTCAGATCTTCAGTATTTTGGACTTGTATTTAGGTTATAAGGAGCAGTATGCAAAGTGTTATGACCCAAAACAGCTGAAATTCACCTCTCACTGATATAACTGAGAAATCTGAATTCTTTTGCACCTGATTACAGATTAATCCAGATTGCCAGAAATGAATACTAAAATAACTGAGCTGTACAACTACTCACATACAAAGACATACAAAATGCTGCCACCTAGTGTTTTTTTAGAGGTACTGCCTGCTGCTGTTCATATGTTTATACTGTACATACAAGTTATACACATATATATTAGAGCTGCATGATTCTGGCCAAAATGAGAATCACAATTTTTTTGCTTAGAATAAAGATCTCGATTCTCTGATGATTCTCGTGGCGTAACATCATCTTTCACATTATACAAAAAAATTGGGCTAACTTTACTGTTTAGTTTTTTTTTTTAAATTAATTAAAGTGTATTTTTTTCCCAAAAAATTGCATTTGAAAGACGGCTGTGAAATACAGGGTGACATAAAATATTGCAACAACCACCATTTATTTCTCTAGGGTCTCTGCTAAAATTATATATATATATATATATATATATATATATAATGTTTGGGGGTTCTAAGCAAAAACTAATGATTTTAACTTGAAACCAACAAATGTCAGAACATGGTTTAGTCTTTAAGTGGTTAAACTTTCCTCATTTACACACCGAAGTTCATTCCTTTGATCTAAAGGACAAAACGTTACAATGTTTATAGTTAGTTCTGCAGCTGAGGAATGTTGTGATACTTGGCAGACTGCCTGTTTTTTTGCTTTGTTTTTTGACAGCTGTCGGCTTCAGCAGAGAATTCTGTGCATAGAAAGAATTAGGAAAATGCTTTGTCAAGATCGCAAGGGGGAAAAAATCTCGATAATGATTCTTAACGATTAATCGTCCATAAAAGCTGTAAATTTCTTGTTTGTTTAAAAAGGCATAGTGACTACATGGCACAGAATTCAAGGAAGTAAGTTAAAATAAAATGTAGAAATAAATACAGTATCTCACAAAAGTATCTTTTCATGTGACAACACTGAAGAAATGACACTTTGCTACAATGTAAAGTAGTGAGTGTACAGCTTGTATAACAGTGTAAATTTGCTATCCCCTCAAAATAACTCAACACAAAAACAAACTAAACATCAACCTATAAAGTGTAGGTGACAAATGCTGCAACTTAAATGTGAGACACACACAATAGAAACCAGTAAAAAATTAAGAAAGCTGCGCAAAAACTATGAACAAAAAATCTTTGTGGTGAACCAAGATTATCCAGAACTCAATCCTTTGCAATAAAGGCGAACAATAGATTGATAAATTGTTCAGAATGTAACTAAACAAAAATATGCCGATATTAGAAAAAGAGTCCTGTAAATGAAAAATAGATCTTCAAGGAAATGTCCGACAGAATGACATAAATATGTGAAGGTCTCCTATTCCCTGTGGTGACTTCAAACTCAAAACACCCGATGGAAAAGTGCTGTTACTCTGATAGACAAAGATTCCACCACCATTAGAGTTTACTGCCGCTTACCGGAACAACTTATCCCATCAGAGATCAGTGAAAGCAGATGGCTGTTATCCCCTGCCAGGGTCTCTAAGAGTGTCTGTGAATCTGAACTCCTCCACTAGGATTACACGCCAGTTCTCTCCATATAGCCTGGATTCAAATTGCCAATGGAAAAGAAAGCCACCATAGCGTAATCCAGTTTAAAATTGCATTTAATAAGATTAAAATTGCACTTACAATTAGTTGAAAAACAAAAGGCGTGTGGTGTATTATAGCCGGCCGGCTAAAGACAGCCCGTTCCTTCCGGACTCTCGGTATGTTGGTGATGTCAGCACGCCGCTCCTCCCTACGTCGTTTCGTCACAGATGACGTCGTCCTGGGGCACAGCCATTAATGTCTAAACCGCTGGCAACAAAAGTCAGTCACATGAAAAGATAGAATAAAATATTTACAAAAATGTGAGGGGTGTACTAACTTTTGTGAGATACTGTAGCTGTAGTTTTAAGACATATATTTACTTTACACAGTTCTCTTATAACTTGTATTATAACTTGCATGGTAAAATCGGGGATTAACCACCTTGAATCTGACTAATTTTACTGTTGTAACATTGTGAAATGATGCAGTGCCACTGAAAAGCCTACAAAAAAAACAAAAAAACAAATAAGTAAGGTGCCTTAACCACTTCCATACTGGACACTTTTACCCCAATCCTGCACAGGCCAATTTTCTTCAGCGCTTTTGCGCTTTGACAATTACACGGTCATGCAACACTGTACCCAAACTGAATTTTTATAATTTTGTTCACACAAATAAAGCTTTCTATTGATGGTATTTTATTTCCACTGTTTTTTTTTATTTTTTGCTAAATAAACAAAAACATACTGAAAATTTTGAAAAAAAAAAACTGTGTATTTCTTCATTTCTGTTATAAAATTTTGCAAATAAATAATTGTTCTTCATAAATTTAGGCCAAAATGTATTCTGCTACATTTCTTTAGTGAAAATAACCCAAATCAGTGTATATTATTTAGTATGTAAGACACTTATAGATTCCACAAACTTTGGTATATACATATCTGAGAATTGATCAATCCTGATGTACTGACAGACTCATCTCATTTCATGAGGCCCTAAAATGCCAGGATGGTGCCAGGACGGTAAAAATACCCCCCAATGACCCCTTTTTGGAAAGTAGAAAGTCCAAGGTATTTAGTAAGAGGCATGGTGGGATTTGTGAAACTGTAATTTTTTGTCGTCATTCTTTGTAAAATTAAGAAATTTATAAAAAAAAAATCTCAATTTTTTTTTTCTTTTTACATACTGTCATCAGTGCAGTACAGAATCCTCATTTAACTGGTGTGGCAGTGATCAGGGACACTGACTGGTGACAGTGTGAAAAAAAAAAATGTTAATAATTTTTTTAAACTTTTTTATTACACTTTTTTTCTTATTTTTACGTTTTTTTTTTTTTTTAATACACTGTGGTCAGAGCATTATAATGTTACCATAGCATTTATTTTTTTAAAAAAGTGAACTTATCCTTTTAAAACAATGAGACAGCAAAAAAACACAGTGAAAACTCACTGAGAGAGCTGCTGATGACCTTGGATCTTGCAGCTGCGTGACCTCCGGGGGTGTAGTCTCAGTGCGGATGTCACGCCGCTGCACAATCAATGTGCCTCAGCCGCCTGTCAAAACCCAGCAATGGTCGCTAGATGGCCCCACACAGTGTTGCAGAAGTGAGATTTTTGTTGCAGCAAAAAAAGTAGCACATGTTGCGTCCTGTAAGCGATACAGCCTGGCAACGCGCCCCATAGAAGTGACTGAGACATGCTGCAACTGCATCTAATGGATGCGGTTGCAGCGCAGTTAAGAGGTATTTTAGTGCGTTAGTATTTCAGTGTAAATTCCCCCCTTCAAGCATGCAGAAGGCGGCATATTACCTCACCACATCTTTTCTTGCTCCTGGTTTCTCCCCCTTTCCTGCTCAACATCTTTAACCACCTCAATACAGAGCCCTTACACCCCCTTCCTGCCCAATTTTCAGCTTTCAGCGCTGTCATACTTTGAATGACAATTGCCGGTCATGCTACACTGTAACCATGTGAAATTTTTATAATTTTCTTCACACAGATAGAGCTTTCTTTTAGTGGTATTTAATCACTTCTGGGTTTTTTATTTTTTTCCTAAAAAAAAACAAAAACTTTGGAAAAAAAAGTTTTTCTTAGTTTAGGAAAGTAAATTTTGTGAATAAGTAATTTTTCTCCTTCACTGATGGGCGCTGCTGAAGCGGCACTGATAGGCTGCACTGATGGGCACTGATGAGGTGGAACTTATGGGCACTGATTAGGTAGCACTGATGAGGAGGCACGAATATGCCGCACTTATGGGCACTGATAGGTGGCATTGATATGTGGCACTGATGAACACCAATAGGCAGCACTAATGGGTGGCACTGGTGGGCACTGATGATAGGCGGCACTGATGGGTGGCACTGATGTGCATTGATGGGTGGCACTGATGGGCAGCAGTGATGGGCATTGATGGGCAGCAATGATAGCCAGCACTGACTGGCATCACAATTGGGCACTGATTGGTCGCCCTTGTGGGTACTGATTGCTGGCACTGGTGGGCACTCATTGCTGGCACTGGTTGGTACTCATTTCTGGCACTGTGGGGGCTTTTTTGTAATCAGGGCATCTTCAGTGCCCTGATTACATGTGTAGATGTCCTCTGCAAGTAGATGTCGCTGATCAGCTCTCCTCGCCACACACTCTGTTAGTGTGTTAGTCCGATTACGGCATCTCCGTGTTTACATGTGACCGGCTGTGATTGGACACAGCCGATCACATGGTTTAAGAGCCACAGCCAAGGCTCTTTACAGAGATTGGGGTCGCCCCGTGTCCTAGCAACACGTTGCGGCGAGAGCGGCCATTCTGGGACGCCGTCATATGACGGCGTCCCAAAATGAGAGCCGCACCTCCCTGCCCTGCTGTCATTTGTAGTTGGGCGGGTGGCAAGTGGTTAAAGTGATTCTAAACGCTTGGTTTTTTTTTTTACATTAAAATAACAAACATGTTTTACACACCAGCTCTTTGCAGTGGTTGTGCACAGAGCAGCCCGGATCCTCCTCTTCTCAGGTCTCTCGCCGGCACTCCTGGCCCCTCCCTCCAAGCAGCTTGCTGTGGGGGCACCCAAGCAGGCATGCTCCAGAGACGTGGCCCTGTGTGTCCATACACACGGAACCGCGACTGGGCCCAGCCCCCTCCATCTCCTAATTGGCTCAAAAGCCAATCAGGAGTGTGAGTTCCCAGGGACGCAAGGCTTGCGTGGACATCGCTGGATCGAGAGGGGGCTCAGGTAAGTTTTAGGGGGGCTGAGGGAGAAGATTTTTTACCTTCATGCATCGTAGGTAAAAAACCTTGTGTTTTTACAACTACTTTATCATCTTTATCATCTCCAAATGCCGCGTACACACGGTCGGAATTTCCGACAACAAATGTTCGATGTGAGCTTTTGGTTGGATATTCCGACCGTGTGTAGGCTCCATCGGACATTTGCTGTCGGAATTTCCGACAACAAATGTTTGAGAGCTGGTTCTCAATTTTTACGACAACAAAAGCTCTTGTTGGAAATTCCGACCGTGTGTATCCAATTCCGACGCACAAAATTCCACGCATGCTCAGAATCAAGCAGAAGAGCCGCACTGCCTATTGAACTTCATTTTTCTCGGCTCGTCGTATGTCTTGTACGTCACCGCGTTTTTGACGTTCGGAATTTCCGACAACATTTGTGTGACCGTGTGTATGCAAGACAAGTTTGAGCGAACATCCGTCGGAAAAAATTCAGCGGTTTTGTTGTCGGAATGTCCGATCGTGTGTACGCGGCAAAAGACTAAGGCTGCATTTACACCCGAGCAAAACGATTTTCAGGCGTTTTTACTTGAGAGTTTGTGTGCATTTTCAAAGAATATTACAAGCGTTTTACAGCTTCAGGAATTTTTGTTTAGCCAATAGAAAGCACTAGGGGGAGAAAAGGGAGAGGAAATTAGGGGTGGAGAGCTGCTATTTGAGCAGAAAACGCATGACCAGACGCTCGTAAAACGCTCATGTTACACATTTTCAGGCATTCCTATTGAAGTCTTTGAGGCCCAATCTGCCTCCAATCTGCCAAAAAGAAGCTCATGTACATTTTTGAGCGTCACGTGTTTTGCTTCAGGCGACAGAACTCTCAAATGTGAACAAGGGCCATTGAAGTGAAAGGGATTTTGGCTTGTTGAGTGTTTTAGAGCTACAAACTTTAAGCCGAAAATCGCTCAGTTGTGAAGGGGGCCTTAACCACTTGTTGCAAACTGCCGTAGCTGTACAATCGGTATTTTGATGCTAAATATAGTGGTTATGGCAGAAGCTAGCTGCCATAACCATGGTATTTTCAAAAACGGCGGGCGGTCCTCTTTAGGATAAAAGTGGTCTCTGCAGCGGATTCGCCGCAAGATCCTTTTTATTGGGGGTGGAAGAGAGGCCCCCCTCCCGCCGTGCTCCAGTCATCTCCGTCGCTTACCGGAGCCGTTGATGGCGTCTTCTCCCCTGACAGACCTGGAGCCGAGTGAGGGAAAGATTCGGCCCCATAACATTGGATGACGGAAGCAACGTCAAATGTCACTTCTACCCAATGCTCTTAAAGGGCCCCTTCCCGTCGAGCTCACGTGCAGAAGTGAACGCATACGTAAGTCACGCCCGCATCTGAAAACGGTGTTCAAACAACACATGTGAGGTATCGCCATGACCGTTAGAGCGAGAGCAATAATTCTAGCCCTAGATCTCCTCAAAACTGGTAACCTGTAGAAATGTCGCTTATGGAGATTTTTAAGGGTTAAAGTTTGTTGCCATTCCACGAGTGGGCGCAATTTTTAACATGACATGTCAGGTATCAATTTACTCGGCGTAACAATATAAAAAAAAATTGGGCTAACTTTACAAAAAAGTGTATTTTTCCCCTAAAAAATGCACTTGTAAGACCGCTGCACAAATACGGTGTGACATAAAGTATTGCAATGACTGCTGTTTTATTCTCTAGGGTGTCTGGAAAAAAAAAAAAAATATATATATATATATATATATATGTATATATATATATATATATATATATAATGTTTTGGGATTCTAAGTAATTTTCGAGCAATAAAAACAGATTTTAACTTGTAAACAACAAGTGTCAAAAAGGGGCTCGGTCCTTAAAGCGGTGTTCCAGCCAATTTTTTATTTATTTTATAATTTTTTTAAAGTCAGTAGCTACAAACACTGTAGCTGCTGACTTTTAATAAGGACACTTATCTGTCCAGGGAGCCTGCGATGTCGGCCCCCCGAGGCCGATGCGTCCATCAGATCGTGTGTGTCGGCCCCTGCCATCCTAACTAAGGGAAACAGGCAGTGGAGCCTTGCGGCTTCACTGTCCGTTTCCTACTGCGCATGCGCAAGTCGCGCGGCGCTTTGTGAATGTCTGGCTGTCTTCTGGGACACACACGTCCCAGAAGACAGCGCACGCCCCATTACCCAGAAGAACACGTGAGGGAGGAAGAAAAAGAAGAGCTCCGCGGTATAGGAAGTGGCAGATTAGGAAGACTGCCTAGCAACAGGCGTTTCTGGTAAATAATAAAAAAAAAAAATTTCAATAGTTTTTTTATAGATTTTTTGGAGAATGTTAATGTAATTTTTTATTTTAGGGTGGACCTCCACTTTAAGTGGTTAAACTGGCCAGAGATGAATCAAATCCAAAATTTAAATTTAAAGTAGAAAGGGGTGGGACTTTAAATGTGCCTTAGTGGGGTGTAAATAATAATTTATGACACAGTTTTAAAAATAAAAAATAAAAAAAATTATATATATATATGAGAAGTATTGCAGGGTGAAGTGCACATTCGTCCCAGCTGTTTAGTGCAAGCAATCAAGCCTTCCCACAGGCCGGTATATAGAAGAAATAGCGGAGGGATTGCTGCACTTAAAATTATTTATTTAGAATAAATTGCCTGATTATGATGTATTTTTGACATCTTATTCTAAATAAATAATTTTAAGTGCAGCAATCCCTATATATATATAAAGAAACTTTATTTTAAAAATATATTACAATCTAATAAAAAGTACAGTATACTGCTTCTTGAATCCAGGGTGTGCAGATCCTATTATAAGATGTCGAAGATATGGCCTACGCATTTCCGCGGGGGAATCCCGCTTCGTCAGGGTCTTTAAAGCAGCACAAAGAACAACAACATGTAAGTATTGGGGATATCATAAAGATACACAATTAGTAACATTATGAGATAATGTTAAGTAGACATTAATTTGCATGTACAACATGTGAATAAGTTTCTACAAAGACACTATGTCCTTGTAGGGCATTTAGAATTGCTCATTAACCACTTAACGACCGCTCACTGTATATGTACGTCGGCAGAATGGCACCGACAGGCACAATCACGTACAGTGTACGTGATCGCCTTTGTACAGTTGGGGGGTCCGATCGGACCCCCCTCCTATACAGTGAGCGGCCGTTTATCGTTGGGGAGCGATCCGAGATGAGGGGACGGCCATTAGATTCCGGCCACCCCCTCGCGATCACTCCCGGCGAATGAAAATGCTCCCTCTGCCCGTGTAATGTAAACACAGGCAGAGGAAGCAGGAGGAAGTGATGTCATCTCTCCTCGCGGCGGTCTTTTCGTCCGCAGCGCCGAGGAGAGAAGAAGCAGGTTAGTGCACCAACAGTCCACTGACACTTAGGTACACATAGGCACATATTTCACCCCCCAGTCACCCCCAGATCACCCCCCAGGTCACCCCCCAGCCCCCAATCACAGTGTCACTGATTGCAGTGATCATTTATTTTACTGATCACTGCATTTAGTGTCATCTGTGACAGTAAAAAGTTGCAGGGCAGTTAGGTTTAGGCCCCTTTAGGTCCAGGGTATCCCCCTAACCCCCCCTAATAAAGGTTTAACCCCTTGATCGCCCCCCAGGTAACCCTTTCACCCCCTAACGCCAGCGTCACTAAGCGATCGTATTTTCGATCGCTGTATTTAGTGCCGGTGGTGCCCTAGATAGCCAGTTATTTATTTTTAGTTTCGCCGCAGGTTTTTATAGCGTCAGGTACCCCCATATATTATTTTAACCCCCTGATTGCCCCTAGAGTTAACCCTTTCACCAGTGATCACCGTATAAGTGTCACTGGTGACACTGGTTACCCAGTTAGTTATTTAGGTAACCCGTCAGGTTTTTATATAGCGTCGGGTACCCCCATATTTAACCTAATAAAGGTTTTAACCCCCTGATTGCCCCTAGTTAACCCTTTCACCAGTGATCACCATATAAAGGTTACGGGTGACGCTGGTTGGTTAGTTTGCTTTTTATAGCATTAGGGCACCCGCCGTATATAACCCAATAAAGGTTTAACCCCCTGATCGCCCGGCGGGTGAGATCAATTAGGTTTTAGCGCCAGAGAGGGTCTGCGTCGCCCCAGGCAGCGTTAGGTTAGTGCCAGTAATGCTAACACCCACGCGCAAAGCATACACCCCCCTTAGTGGTATAGTATCTGATCAGATCTATACTAGCGTCCCCAGCGGTTTAGGGTTCCCAAAAACGCAGTGTTAGCGGGATCAGCCCAGATACCTGCTAGCGCCTGCGTTTAGCCCCTCCGCCCAGCCCAGCCCAGCCCAGCCCACCCAAGTGCAGTATCGATCGATCACTGTCACTTACCAAACAAAAACACACATAACTGCAGCGTTCGCAGAGACAGGCCTGATCCCTGCGATTGCTAACAGTTTTTTTTGTAGCGTTTGATATATTTGCTGACGACAGTCAGGTGCTTTTTTTCCTGTGAAACTTACTAGTGTACCCCTAAATTTAGAGCCCAAAGTGGCAAGTCGAAGGTACACTAGTAAAGAGGCCTACGAGATTCTGAGCATGACAGATAGTGAAGAGGAGGTCACGTATCTGTCAGATTCAGGCTCAGAATATCTTCCCGTAGAAGACAGTGACGTCAGCGGCCCCACGTCAGATAGCTCTGACGACGAAGTTGAGGTCCCTGCTAAGGTCAGGCGTACCCGATCCCGATCTTCTGAGGTTGTTGAGGAGCAAGAACCGCAGGGCTCTCGTATCATGGAGCAGAGTAGTACTAGCGCCGCTATTCCTTCTGGTAAATTGGCAAGCACCAGCGGCCTAGTCCAGCACTGCAGTATCACGTGGTGACGTGGCGAGTCCCATAAGTGCAGTTCAAGCTGGCGAGGTGGCAAGCACAAGTAGTGTCCCGCTGCCACCAATAAGAAGACAAAGGCAGGCCCGTCGTACCCATAGTGCCCTTCCTGCAGAATTCGCCTATCCTGATTGGGTCCCCACCACTTCTGCAGAACCCGTACTTCCCCCATTCACTGCCCAACCCGGTATTCAGGTGGAAACAGCTGATTTTATGCCAATTGATTATTATTCGCTGTTTTTCATGGAAGATCTCTATAGATCTATTGTGGACCAGAGTAATTTATATGCTGGTCAATTCATCGCCGCTAATCCCCAGTTGCCTTCCATTGCCAAAGATTGGAAACCAATTACGGTTTCCGAATTTAAGACCTTTCTGGGCCATTCCCTCAACATGGGCACACATAAATTCCCGTCATTGCGTGCTTATTGGTCCACACACCCAATTGACCACATGCCCGTGTTCTCTGCCTCCATGCCCAGGAAACGATACGAGCAGATTTTGCGGTTCATGCACTTCAACGACAATGAACTTTGTCGTCCACGTGGGGACCCTGAATACGGCCGGCTCTATAAAATTCGGCCCCTCATAAACCACTTCAACGAACGTTTTGCAACCTTGTTTAATCCCGATCAAGTTGTCTGCGTTGATGAGTCCCTGATTAAATTTTCTGGCCGCTTGGCTTTCAAGCAGTACCTTCCCAGCAAGCGTGCCAGATACGGGGTCAAGCTCTATAAGTTCTGTGACAGGGCAACAGGCTATGTATGGAGCTTTATGGTTTATGAGGGAAAAGATAGTCAGGTTGAGCCGGTCAACTGCCCGGATTACATAGGGAGCGCTGGCAAGATAGTGTGGAAATTGGTGTGACCCTTATTCGGAAAGGGGTACCACTTGTATGTGGACAATTATTACACGAGCGTGCCACTGTTTAGTCACTTGTTTGATCATCAGATTGGAGCATGTGGCACCGTGCGACCTAATCGCCGGGGCTTTCCCCAGCGGCTTGTAGATGCCCGTCTTAGGCTGGGGGAGAGAGCCTGCTTGAAGTGTAATAACTTGCTCGCTATGAAGTGGAGGGACAATAAGAATGTTTTCCTTCTTACCTCCCTTCATGCAGACACGACAGTCCAAATTCCTACGGCGACTGGTGTTGTGGAGAAACCCCTCTGTGTCCACGAATATAACAAAAATATGGGAGGGGTGGACCTCAATGACCAGTTGTTGGCGTCGTATCTAATTGACCGTAAGGCGAGACGCTGGTACAAAAAAGTGTCTCTATCCTTATTCCAATTGGCTTTGCTGAACGCTCATGTGCTATACAGAGCTTCAGGCGGGACGTTATCTCTCCTAAAATTCCAGGATGAGATTGTCACAGAACTCCTGTATCCAGGCGGTTCTGCACCTCACCATCCCCAACCAAATGCAGTAAGCCGGCTGCATGAGAGGCATTTATACGCATCTCCTCCCGAGTACCCCTACCCAACAAACCCCCCAAAAAAGATGTCGTGTCTGTAGCAAGCGCGGATTTAGGCGTGACACCCGTCATTATTGTCCACTCTGTCCTGACAAGCCTGGTATTTGCCTTGGTGAATGTTTTGAACGCTACCACTCAAAAGTGAAGTTTTAGCGTAGGGTACAGCATTGCACAGACATTTACACAGGGTCTCCCAAGATGCCATTACATTTTGAGAGACCTGAACCATTACAGTTGTTAAAGTTACAAAAAAAAAGTGTAAAAAAGAAAAAAAAAACGTAAAAAACAAAACACAAAAAAAATATAAAATAAAAAAACCAAAAATAGTTGTCGTTTTATTGTTCTCTCTCTCTCTCTATTTTCTCTCTATTGTTCTGCTCTTTTTTACTGTATTCTATTCTGCAATGTTTTATCATGCTTGCTTTTCAGGTATGTAATTTTTTGTTTTCAGGTGCGCCATTCAACTGCAGCGCGGAATTATTTATCTTGACAGCAACAGCGTTTGCTCCCACGATACATAAAGCCGTGACTCCAGTGCTGTAGGAGGTGATTTCACCACCACAGTTAAAAAAAAAGAGCATATATGCCGAAGCATGGGGGCAGCAGGGGCGGAGGAGTGATTTTGCTCCTAATGGCGCGTACATACGGTCGAAATTCCGACGGAGGCTTGCCCGTGGAAAAGTCCGACCGTGTGTACGCGGCATAACCTTTTATGCCGCGTACATACGGTCAAAATTCCGACGAAGGCTTGCCCGTGGAAAAGTCTGACCGTGTGTACGCGGCATAACTTTTTTGCGGGAGGATGCCCCCATGCTTCGGCATATATGCCCATCATTAGAAGTGGGTGGATGAAGGGAGGTATTCTAATAGTGGGCATACCCACTGATCAATCTCTTTTTTTCGTTCAGCCAACAGGCTGCATGAAAAAAAAGATTACAATACATGTCCAACAAGGACCAGCAACGTACTGGTATGTTGCTGGACTTTGAATGTTTATACCAGAATGATGCCTGCAGGTTTAGGTATCATCTTGGTATCATTCTTTTCAGCCAGTGGCCGGCTTTCATGTAAAAGCAATTCTAGCAGATAATTAGCCTCTAGACTGCTTTTACAAGCAGTGGGAGGGAATGCCCCCCCCCCGGGAAAATGGGAAAGCATTTTATCACACCGATCTTGGTGTGGTCAGATGCTTTGAGGGCAGAGGAAAGATCTAGGGTCTAACCCCCCAATTTTTTTCAAAAAAAGAGTACCTGTCACTACTTATTGCTATCATAGGGGATATTTACATTCCCTGAGATACCAATAAAAATGGTAAAAAAAATTAATATGGAAGGAACAGTTTAAAAAAAAAAAAAAAAAAAAGCAAAATAAATAAATAATAATAAAAAAAAAGCACCGCTGTCCCTCCTGCTCTTGCACAAAGGCGAACGCAAGCATCGGTCTAGCGTCATATGTAAACAGCAATTGCATCATGCATGTGAGGTATCACCGCGAAGGTCAGATCGAGGGCAGTAATTTTAGCAGTAGACCTCCTCTGTAAATCTAATGTGGTAACCTGTAAAGGCTTTTAAATGCTTTTAAAAATGAATGTAGTTTGTCGCCGCTGCACGTTTCTGCGCAATTTTAAAGCATGTCGTGTTTGGTATCTATGTACTCGGCCTAAGATCATCTTTTTTATTTCATCAAACATTTTTTCAATATAGTGTTTTTTAGTGCATTAAAAATAAAAAAAGTGTGTTTTTCCCCCAAAAAATGCGTTTGAAAAGTCAGAAAGGGCTTTGTCTTCAAGTGGTTAGAAGAGTGGATGATGTGTGACATAAGCTTCCTATAATGTTGTGCATAAAATGCCAGGACAGTTCAAACCCCCCCCAAATGACCCCATTTTGGAAAGTAGACACCTCAAGCTATTTGCTAAGAGGCATGTTGAGCCCATTGAATATTTTTATTTTTTTGTCCCAAGTGATTGAATAATGCCAAAAAGAAAAAAAATTAAAAAAATGTACAAAAAGTTGTCACTAAATGATATATTGCTCAAACATGCCATGGTTATATGTGGAATTGCACCCCAAAATACATTCTGTTGCTTCTCCTGAGTACGGGGATACCACATGTGTGAGACTTTTTGGGAGCCTAGCCGCGTACAGGACCCCGAAAACCAATCACCGCCTTCAGGCTTTCTATGGGTGTAAATTTTTGATTTCACTCCTCACTGCCTATCACAGTTTCGGAGGCCATGGAATGCCCAGATGGCACAAACCCCCCCAAATGACCCCATTTTGGAAAGTAGACACCCCAAGCTATTTGCTGAGAGGTATGTTGAGTATTTTGCAGATCTCGCTTTTTGTCACAAAGTTTTGAAAATTGAAAAAAAAAAAAAAAAAAAATATGTCTTTCTTCATTTTCAAAAACAAATGAGAGCTGTAAAATACTCACCATGCCTCTCAGCAAATAGCTTGGGGTGTCTACTTTCCAAAATGGGGTCATTTGTGGGGGTTTTGGGCTATCTTGGCATTTTATGGCCTTCAAAACTGTGATAGGTAGTGAGGAGTGAAATCAAAAATTTGTGCCCTTAGAAATCCTGAAGGCGGTGCTTGGATTTCGGGGGCCCGTACGCGGCTAGGCTCCTAAAAAGTCCCACACATGTGGTATCCCCGTACTCAGGAGAAGCAGCAAAATGTATTGTGGGGTGCAATTCCGCATATAACCATGGCATGTTTGAGCAATATATCATTTAGTGACAACTTTTTGTACATTTTTTTTTCTTTTTGTCATTATTCAATCACTTGGGACAAAAAAATAAAATAAATATTCAATGGGCTCAACATGCCTCTCAGCAAATAGCTTGGGGTGTCTACTTTCCAAAATGGGGTAATTTGGGGGGGTTTTGTGCCATCTTGGCATTTTATGGCCTTCAAAACTGTGATAGGTAGTGAGGAGTGAAATCAAAAATTTATGCCCTTAGAAACCTTGAAGGCGGTGCTTGGTTTTTGGGGTCCCGTACGCGGCTAGGCTCCCAAAAAGTCTCACACATGTGGTATCCCCGTACTCAGGAGAAGCAGCAAAATGTATTTTGGGGTGTAATTTCACATATGCCCATGGCATGTGTAAGCAATATATCATTTAGTGACAACTTTGTGCAAAAAAAAAAAAGTTTGTCATATTCCCGCAACTTGTGGCAAAATATAAAATATTCCATGAACCCACCATGCCTCTCAGTAAATAGCTTGGGGTGTCTACTTTCCAAAATGGGGTCATTTGGGGGGGTTTTGTGCTATTTTGGCATTTTATGGCCTTCGAAACTGTGATAGGTAGTGAGGAGTGAAATCAAAAATTTGCGCCCTTAGAAATCCTGGAGGCGGTGCTTGGTTTCAGGGGCCCGTACGCGGCTAGGCTCCCAAAAATTCCCACACATGTGGTATCCCTGTACTCAGGAGAAGCAGCAGAATGTATTTTGGGGTGCAATTCCACATATAACTATGGCATGTGTGAGCAATATATAATTTTGTGACAACTTTTTGTAATTTTTTTTTTTTTGTCATTATTCAATCACTTGGGACAAAAAAAAAAAAATATTCAATGGGCTCAACATGCCTCTCAGCAATTTCCTTGGGGTGTCTACTTTCCAAAATGGGGTCATTTGGGGGGGTTTTGTACTGCCCTGCCATTTTAGCACCTCAAGAAATGAGATAGGCAGTCATAAATTTAAAGCTGTGTAAATTCCAGAAAATGTACCCTAGTTTGTAAACGCTATAACTTTTGCGCAAACCAATAAATATACGCTTATTGACATTTTTTTTTACTAAAGACATGTGGCTAAATACATTTTGGCCTAAATGTATGACTAAAATTGAGTTTATTCAATTTGTCTTATAACAAAAAGTAGAAAATATAATTTTTTTTCAAAATTTTCTGTCTTTTTCCGTTTATATCGCAAAAAATAAAAATCGCAGAGGCAATCAAATACCATTAAAAGAAAGCTCTATTTGTGGGGAGAAAAGGACGCAAATTTCGTTTCGGTACAACATTGCATGTCCGCACAATTTACAGTTAAAGCAGCGCAGTGCAAAATTCTGAAATC
Organism: Rana muscosa; assembly: GCA_029206835.1. Classification (NCBI taxonomy): domain Eukaryota; kingdom Metazoa; phylum Chordata; class Amphibia; order Anura; family Ranidae; genus Rana; species Rana muscosa. Next base: position 271,235,411 of record CM055122.1, read on the forward strand.
ACCTCTGGTCCTTTAGCTACCAAATGGTCCTGGGCTAAAGTGGTTAATAAGGCCCTAACAGATCAACATAGAGTTTTAACACAAAGGTGCAGTTACATATCATACTGTTTCATGTGCAGCGGTGTCTCTCAAGCGCAGGGTTGATCCAAAAGGGGAGAGGGGGAAAAAGGGTAATCTAGTTATATATTTAAATATTAAATCTGTTTTTATAGGTATATTCATTTAAGATTTATCTTCAGACTGTGCAGGTAGTATATCGGTCCAGGAGGAACACTGAGCCTGAATCTATGGGCAGGCTGGTTGTACTAAAGTAGATCCATCAATTGACTTCGGTACAACCAGCCTGTCGGATTCTTTTCATGCAATCACTGCCAGTGTCTACAGCCGCTAGCAGTAATCATTGTGTTCTGCCGGTTGCGAAGGCTCCCTGGTCTCCCCACTGACAGAACACAATAGCGCCACAGTCAGAGTTGATGGAGGAATAGAGCAATTTTCTTTCCTTCCACCCCTGGTGGAAGGAAAGAAAATTGCATAATCTATGGGCTGCCTTAGGATCCAAAATTGTTGGAAACCGGGGATGCTGGAGTATGCAAATGAGGGTTTTAGAATTAAATCGAACAAATTTGTTGCACAATCAAGGCATTTTTAACTTGTTTGCTTTTAAAAATGGGCCAAGGTCTTGTTGCTTAGAAGATTTAAGAAAATCATAAAGAAATCTAAAAATATTGTTGTTATAAATATAAAAATATCAGCAAGAATGTGTTCTTTTCTTTATTAATAAGGATACTTCTATTATTTTGCCAACCACAGAGACTTCTCTGAGTTTTTCAGTGACCGTCCAGTTTATTGGTATTGCTTTCCTCTGGGCATGCTCCCTGATTGTAAACATCTGAGATTAGATATAATCAAAGCTGACGTAAAGAGGACACAAAGATGGCGGGACAGGCGTCAAGCCATTGTGGCGATCAAGTTTTTGAGGAATTTAAACACATACACTTCACAGTTTGTGAGTTTTCTTTTTAAACAATTTAATTATTTCCACTTTTCCCCTTCATTTGATGAGATTCATAAGACTTCGGTCACAGCAGACAGTCGGGGAAGTGATGAAATTTCATGTCATTGGGGAACTGTGCCATAATAATGTGTTTTACTAAGCTGCACTCAGCTGGATACAAAAATAAACACAACCAGAATGTTTGCATTTGTATGTATGCATGGATGGTAGAGGAGAAAGTATAACCTTTGTAGAATATAATTTATTTGTTACATACGTGGCGGCACCTTCTTCTGTGGCCCTGTACAAAGTTAACAAGGGAGAAAAGTACAGATAATACATAACACAACATGTCTAAACACTAATAGATATAGTTCTCTAGCAGGCAGAAACGTAGTAGAAGAGTGTTTACAATGTAATTTCTAGATATACAGTGGAACTTCGAATTACGAGCATAATCCGTTCCAGGAGAATGCTCGTAATCCAAAGTACTCGCATATCAAAGCGAGTTTCCCCATTGAAGTCAATGGAAACGAAAATAATTTGTTCTGCATTGACTTCAATGGGATGCAATACCGCATGCGGCCAGAGACAGGGGGGGCGCCGGAGAGCCTCGGAAACGGCCGGAAAGGTCCGAGGACACGTCGGCTGACCTCGGCAAACCTCGAAAAGACTTTGTTCCCGAGATTTACCGAGATCAGCTGTCCTCGGGCCTTTCAGTGCATTTCCGAACGGCGCCGTTCAGCTACGGCGCCCCCCCACCTCAGGCCAAACGCGGTACTGCACACCGCTTTGGCCTGAATCATGCTCGTTTTGCAAGACAACACTCGCAATCCGAGTTACGATTTTAAAAAATACAGTGCTCGTATTGTGAAGCGCTGGTTAACTGCGTTACTCGCAATTCGAGGTTCCACTGTACTTGTGGCAAAGTCTTTTTTCCTTTTTTGGTCTAATGAGAACCTCCAAGGCCAAAGATAGCTGACATCCTTCAATATGGGGTGGGTTGTGAGGCATAGTGGATGCAAAGATGGTGAAAATCGTTGGGCGCCAGACACTTCTTCTCCGTCCTGCGCACCGCCGGCTCTCACCGCTGTCAGTCTACAATTGTGAGACTACCCTGCAGAAGAGCGATTTGAAGGCGAGGCTTGAAGCACTCCTGGAGCGTAGCGTGGAAGGAATGACGTTGATGGCAGGAAGGAGGATGATCTATGTGGACAGCTTTACCCCGGATCCCTGCATACTTAGATATGTCTGTTTTAATCATCAATCATGTGACTTGCTAAATGTTGTACCTTCATTAAATGTAACCATATTGCTACACTTAGAGGCGCCTCTGTTCTGTTTTATACTCTGTTGTGACATGACGCTACTTGTATAACAAGATATCGCTTGTATATCAAGTCAAAATGTATTTACAAATTTTGCTTGTCTTGCAAAACGCTCTCAAACCAAGTTACTCTCAAACCAAGGTTTTACTGTATATTTTTAAATATTTGAGTTTTGTTTTTCTTGAGAGCGCTGCACCAACCCAACTATATTTGAACTATCTGCATGTTTGTTATTGATCCAGGATTCAAAGAACTGAAGCCAGAGAATGAAACTGACACTGGATATGTCAACAGAGGCAAAACCCATGTCCCCGAGACAGATATCCTACACTGTAGGTCCTGTAGCATTTCTTTATAGCAGCCTGCAGAGGGCAGTATGAGACCTGGTAATGCTCAAACTTTTTAAAAGCTCATTCTTTTTGTGACTTTCTTTGAACAATAAGCTTTCACTCCTCCCCAGATCACCTTCTTTATGTTCTGTTTTTATTAAGCTCTGCAGTCACTTTATCCAGAAGACCATGCAAGACTTTTAATTGGCTGTTTAGCTTTGGATCCTTGCAATTGAATTCACATGGGACGTCATTATTTGGGAGAGTAGCTTTAACAAAACTAATGTTTGAGTTACAATAGCACATGACCTGTGATTGTTAACAGGTGGACGGGACGCCCAACCTGTAAAACGCTTGAGTTAAAGTTAAATGCTTTCATCACGTAAAGGGTTAAACGTCGTCACGCAACATTAGTAAATCAAATTTAAAATTAGCACCTCATTATGCTCTGTTTAGACTGAATGAAAGCTAGAAAAACTTACAGAGCTGTATTATTATCAAGGATTGGATATCCAATTCTGGACACAGTAATCGGCCTCGTACACACGGCCGAGAATCTCGTCATGAAAAAACTTGTCGTTTTTCTTGACGAGATTCTTGGACAAGAAACTTGTTCCGGCCAAAAGTACACACGCTCCATTCAAAGAACCCGCGGTTCTTTGAACGGAGCGAACGCGGTGACGTCATCGACTACGACGAGCGTGTGCTCGTCACATTCGATGCCGTCGCCGCCATCTTGCTACACCCTACCTATACCTAGGAAGCTACCGCGCATGCGTCAAAGTCAATTCGAGCATGCGCGGGTTTCCACCGCGACAGGTAAGTGTACACACACACACTTTGCTGGTTCTCTATTTTTCTCGTCGAGATTCTGGTCAGTTTTCTCAACGAGAAACCATACACACGAACGATTTTCTCGGCAAGAAAGCTCTCTCGGCAGTTTTCTTGTCGTTTCTTGCAGAGAAACTCGTTCGTGTGTACGAGGCTATCCTGTGTGCTCAGAGTGTGAATACATTTGAGCAATAAAAAATAGGCAAGGGGGCATGCCACCCAGTAAGGCCAAATCGGGGACGACAACAGAAGCTGATTGGTGTTTGTATCTGCGGTAGGTCCATGTGTCCTGGTGCACTGTGGTGGAGGTGCCTGCTAGTCAGTGTTTTAGCTCACTACCATTTTCTTTTTTTCACGGGTTTGTCCAACTAGACTTTCAGCTAAAATCAGTTTAAAAAGTAGACACAGCTTGTGTAGAAGTGCCTGTCCCCTGCCAGCCTACTTTGTGTGGAAGCAGTGGTCTCGTTGCAGAAGTCCAGCACACCCCCTGCTAAGTCAGAGCTGAAGCTGTAGCTCAGCAGTGACCATGAGCTTTGAAAATTGCAGAGCTCTCTAGCTAGGTATGGATCAGCGGGGGGGTGTTGACCCTTTGGACCTCTGTAGAGAACACTGCTTCCCCCCAGAGCATGCTGGCAGGTGACAGACATTTCTACACAAGCTGTGTCTGCTTTCTGTTTCAATCAATTGTATTGACATTTTTGTAAAAGAGTAAAAGAAATATGAACATTGTGCAAAGCAGCAAACAGTCCTTGCATGCTCTGTATAGACCGGGGGTTGGCAACCCGTAGATCGAGGTCCACCTGTCAACTGCTTGCAGGTGACAGCTGGACCGCGAACAGGTTTCTGCGCCGCCCACCTCCACCTTCTAAGTGGCGGTCCTTGCCTTTCCTCCCAGTCGGCTCTGCCTTGCTGTCACATCACAGTCTCTCTCTCCCTCCATCCTCCTCCGGGGCTTCGGTGCGCTCCCTTTGTCCTGGTCCTTCTCTCTCCCTCCCCCTCCAGCCTCAGTGAGCAGCGGAGACCGGGATTAAGCGCAGCTCAGGACGGAGGGCAGTGGGAGGAGCGAGCCAAATAAACGTTTTAAGTTAAACCACTGGTGATTGGTTGCTAGGACACAGGGTGGTCCTGAGCAACCAATCACCAGCTTGCTAATATGAAAATTGACTCTGCCAGCTCCCGCCCTCTGTCCAGAACTGTGTTGCTTCCCGGTCTCCGCTGTGGAAAAAGGTGAGACACTGCTATGGGAGGGAAGGGGGGCCAAAGGTTTCTGCTATAGGGGAAACGGGGGGGGGGGGGGGGTAAAGGACGCCACTGTGTGTGTGTGTGTGTGTGTGGGAGGGGGGTAAAGTGAAGGGGGCAGAGGACACTGTTATGGACAGGGTCACCCCCATAGCAGTGTCCTCTACCACCCTTTACATCACCCCCACCCCCCCTGAACCCTGCATTCTGAGCCTAATAAACTCCTCAACCCTGAATTCTGAGCGCACTCACTCCTGATCCCTGCATTCTGAGCGTAAAACAAACTCCTGATCCCTGCATTCTGAGCGTAAAACAAACTCCTGATTCCTGCATTCTGAGCGTAAAACAAACTCCTGATCCCTGCATTCTGAGCGTAAAACAAACTCCTGATCCCTGCATTCTGAGCGTAAAACAAACTCCTGATCCCTGCATTCTGAGCGTAAAACAAACTCCTGATCCATGCATTCTGAGCGTAAAACAAACTCCTGATCCCTGCATTCTGAGCGTAAAACAAACTCCTGATCCCTGCATTCTGAGCGTAAAACAAACTCCTGATCCCTGCATTCTGAGCGTAAAACAAACTCCTGATCCCTGCATTCTGAGCGTAAAACAAACTCCTGATCCCTGCATTCTGAGCGTAAAACAAACTCCTGATCCCTGCATTCTGAGCGTAAAACAAACTCCTGATCCCTGCATTCTGAGCGTAAAACAAACTCCTGATCCCTGCATTCTGAGCGTAAAACAAACTCCTGATCCCTGCATTCTGAGCGTAAAACAAACTCCTGATCCCTGCATTCTGAGCGTAAAACAAACTCCTGATCCCTGCATTCTGAGCGTAAAACAAATTCCTGATCCCTGCATTCTGAGCGTAAAACAAACTTCTGATCCATGCATTCTGAGCATAAAACAAACTCCTGATCCATGCATTCTGAGCGCAACACACTCCTGATCCCTGCATTCTGAGCACAACACACTTCTGATCCCTGCATTCTGAGCGCAACACACTCCTGATCCCTGCATTCTGAGCGCAACACACTCCTGATCTCTGCATTCTGAGCGCAACACACTCCTGATCCCTGCATTCTGAGCACCATGTGATGGTGACTTCTGACATAAAGGGGAGTTCTGATGTGATGCAGGAACCTCTGATGTGACGGGGGACCTCTGATGTGATGGGGACTTCTGACATAAAGGGGGGCTTTTGATGTGATGCAGGAACCTCTGATGTGACGGGGGGACCTCTGATGTGAAGTTAATTTCATGAAAGGGATTGTGTGCATTGTCCCAGGCTTATATTTCCCATTGATAAGTAACATTTATGGTTTTTAACATTAATTGTTTTTAAATTTTAGACTGGGGTGCCTGAAAAAATTTTCATACTTTTAAAGGGTGCTGCAACTGAAAGAAATTTGAGAAACTCTGGTCTAGAACACAATGAAAAAACAAGCACATTATTAAAATTCTCTCTTTTGAACTGAACTTATGGGGACATCTTGAACTGTTTAACATGGTGCCACCACCAAAACCTTCAGATTACAATGTGTAATTCCCAAGAAGGCATCATTAACACTCCATTACAATGTAAACAGCAGAAGTCTTGTCAAACACAAACTATATTAAAAAGCTCTCTTCCCCATACATAAGAACATAACAAAGTCTGACCTTATCTTAAGTTCAACATAACCATGCTTAGTTTGCTGATACAGCACATGTATGGGCATAAGTGACCTAAATATTTAAGTGCCAAATTCACAGAACCATCTGCCTTGTCCTAGAGTCATTAGAGATATTTGGTCATTTTTCAGCACAAATCAAACATGTTATTGTAAACTTATCATTCTAACCTGTGTGTTGTACTGTCTTTTTCGTATGAGGGCTGTCATCGCTTGGAGATTATATTAGTGAAAATGGACATGTTTTGCCAATAACGCCACTAGAGCTCTGCAAATCTAAAGGGAATTTTATCTTTTAAGTGTATGGTAAGGCAAATAGCAAAAAAAAAAGAAAAAATTATATAATAGCTTATCTATTTACAGAATATTGTAAAAAGTGATTTGTTCAATTATTTTGTCCAATTTTAAGGGCTGATTCCCAAGTGAACCTATTTCAAGGAGTGACAACGCTGCTCTTGGAGAGTCTCACTGCAGGAGTAGTGTTGTCACCCTGTGCTGTTTCCTCTTGAAAACCACAGAGCGCTTAACTTGTAACTTGTAAGCAGAGAGAGTTGGCCACCCCTTCTGAAACACCTCTGGAGCAGTGATGAAGAGCAGCATTGGGGGACCATGCACACCAGGCTATGACGTGCGCTCCTGCAGCAGAAACCACCATAGTCTCTTGCAGGTACATGAATGTCTTCTAAATACAAACATTTTTAAAAGCTCCTCGATCCCAAAAGAAACCATACCAATTCTCAATATTTTTTTCGATTAAAGCCAAATACAATACATATTTATTTCACTAAAGGGTTTTGGTTGTACTACAACTTTGGCTTCCATAAGGGTCATTGTCGACAAGCTTTTGTTCACTTGCTTCTGTTACTATACAGGTCTAGTGAAAAGAAAATGCAGCTTAACAGATTAGGAAATAAGCCAAGTGATCAGACATGGAAAAAGACAGGCCATAAATAATTCGATTTTTTTTCCTTCCACCATGGGTGGAAGGAAAGAAAAACGCTTGATTCCCCTATCAACATTGACTGCCTCCCGCAGCACTATTGTGTTCTGCTGTTGGGAGGTGGAGGGCAGGGGCGTGAGTGCCTTCTTGGCCTAAAGAACACAATTATTACTGCCGGTGGCTATAGCCCCTGGCAGTAATCGTATGTAAAAAATCCAACAGGCTGGTCGTACCCAAGTCAACCGATGGATCGACTTGGGTACAATTAGCCTTTCCATACATGGATCAAATCTCAGCCGGTCCCTGTTGAACCGGCTGAAATTCAATCCATATATGGCTAACTTAACTGTGGGTACCCCAGTAGTAAATGTCACTGCAAATAAAATATGTTAGGTGGGCGGCCTGACAACAAATCTTGTATTTCCAGACCACTTCGGCAAAGTAGTTTGTCCATTTCCTTTGTATGTCATGAGCTAAGCCTCTCAGAAGTTTTATCAGGGTGTGATTGTGCCTTTCTCATACCTCATTGTTTTGTGGATTATATGGAGTAGCTTGCGACTTCTTAATGCCTAATGAGTGGCACCATTCTTGGAAGACCTTGCTTTTGAAACAGGTTCCTTGGTCTAAATGTAAAACCGAGCTGATAATTCCCCCACCTGTGCCCCCTCCATGACTTTTCCATAATGCAACCATCAATCCCTCCCCTCACGCCAGGGTACTAGGTATAATTCTAGACTCTGACCTGTCCTTTCAAACCCAAATCCAATCGTTGTCAAAAGCTTGTAGACTTCACCTCTGTAACATCTCTAAAATATGCCCCTTTGTAACTAATGAAACCAACAATCTACTAATTCACTCCCGTGTTATTGCTCGCCTTGACTATTGCAACTCTCTTCTCTAGGCCAACTTCTCCATAGGCTATCTCCTCTTCAGTCTATCATGAATGCTGCTGCCAGACTCCTATACCTTACCAACCACTCAGTGTCTGCCACCCCTTGTCTCCAATCCCTCATCTCCAGGACTTCTCCAGAGCCTCTGGATCCTCTGGAACTCTCTACATCAATCTGTCCAGCTATCTTCTACTCTAGCTGCCTTCAAGCGATCCCTGAAAACTCATCTCTTCAGGGAAGCCTATTACACCTCTAACTTTGACCACATCCATCAGTTCATTCCCCACAGTTACAGGCTTTTGTACCACCTGAGCCACCCTATTGGATTGTAAGCTCTTCTGAGCAGGGTCCCCTTAAACCTCTTGTATTTTATTGTAATGTAACTGTATTGTCTCCCTTTTATATTGTAAAGTGTTGGCGCTATATAAATCCTGAAAAAGGGGGGGTGGTAGATGTGGCGCTGTCCAGATATGCAATGTAATAGACAAGGAAATTTTAGGTGATGGTATACCTATGACGGTATCCACTTTAGAGTATTATAAATCCAAGAAAAATAAATATATAAATAAAAGATTAAAATTAAATTGAAATAAAATTGAAAAAATAAATTGGCTAAGCCGGGTGTTTGTTAAAAAGAATTTTTTGTTAGATTGAAATATTTTGATTGGGTGTCTTTCCAGCAAGACGTGTCCCTCATGTGTGAAGCGAAAATTTTATTTGAAAAAGTGAATAAAATACTTTTTTAATGGAAAAGCATTAGTGAGACCGATGGTCGGCCGGGTGTTTGCTAAAACAAAAAATTGTCCAAAATGTGTTAAAGATGTGTTCATAAAGAGATGTGTGATATTGGTAATAGTCTATGCTAGTAAAGGGGTAGATAAGCTGATATGGTCTCAGCCGGGTGTTTACTACTCCTAATATGTTCAGAAAAAAGTGCTGCCTTATAGCATTCAAATGAAGCTTAAAACTATATAAAACATGCGATATACATAGTACAGTGATAACAGAAAAGTCCAATAATTAGGTGGCAGTGAAAAAATGTGACTTTTTCTTGGTATGCTTTATGTTCCTTCAGTTTTCTTATGAGTGAGACAATCCGTAAGAGTTTAAATATGTGCACTCACCAGATCCTTCATACCCTCTAGGGGTATGCTGCAGCCACAGTATGTGCCACTGTGTAGCAATCAGGGGATGGTTCCAGGGGTTCCTTGCGGTTCTCCGGGGTGCAGATTCCGAGATGATGAAAAAAGTTGTTATAGGAGGGAAGAAAGGATGTCCATAGCGTGAACCCGTTTTAAAATGTTTTAATTTTAAAATCAGAAGGGGGTACTTACAATACGACAAGTAAAATTGAGCGTTTTTGTATAAAATGGCGCTCAGCCAATACAAAGTGATTCCAAGTAGGAAGTGATGTGCGACGTGTCTCCGCCCTACGCGTTTCGTCAGTCTGACGTCATCGGGAGCGTAACGTCGGTCTGCACTTCACTCTAGAATTTATAGCCCTTCTTGCGCATGTGTGATAAAACTTTTCAGCCGCCATTTTGGATGAGATTTTGAGGACAGAAGTCCATGGCTGTATTTAATAGGTTTTTTGCAAATCAGAACAGTTTCTTTCAGGTCTAACAGCAATCTCATTACTAAAAAGTGCTCTGAGGGGCTATAGCATTCTAATTTGCAGAAACATATATATATGTACACTTATACTTTAATATAGAATATTTGATACAAATTTCATTAAAATAAGAAAAAATTAAAATAAAAATAAAAGTAAAAATGAACCATGTAATATTACGGGAACTTGGAGAAAATCAAGAAATGTTAAAATTATTCAATCTCAGTGTAGACAAGATTCGTAAAAAACACAGCGACCATCTTATGTTGGTGCTGTAGGTACCAAAATGCTTGTATTGAAGTACGATTAAAATACAATTAAAATAGGTGTAAATCCTACTGTGTGAGCAATATGTGTATTAACCACTTAACAACCACCTGCCGACAAATAACGTTGACAAGGTGGTTGCTTAACTCTGGGAGGACGTTATATAACGTCCTCCCAGAATCGCGCTCCCGCGCGCCCCCTGGGGCGCGCACACGGGAAACTCCGTGACCGCCGGGTCCAGAGGACCCGGCGGATCACGAATCGCGGTAAATCGCCGCTGATAGCGGCCGTTTACCACGTGATCGCTCCGTCCAATGACGGAGCAATCACTTGTAAACAGACAGGCGTCATTTGATGACGCCGGTTCCTCCCTCCCCTCTCTGTACCGATTGGTACAGTGTGAGAGGGGAGGGGGAGGGAGCGGATGGCAGCAGCAGCACTGTGGGCTGGATCTGTGACAATTGCAGTCACAGATCCAGCCATCCATCCATCCCTGCTCAGCCATCCCTGTGCTATACCCTGCCAATACTCTGCAATACACCCTGCCAATACTCTGCAAAATACCCTGGTGCAATACTCTGCAATACCCTGGTGCAATACTCTGCAATACCCTGGTGCAATACTCTGCAATACCCTGGTGCAATACTCTGCAATACCCTGCGAAATACTCTGCAATACCCTGCGAAATACTCTGCAATACCCTGCGAAATACTCTGCAATACCCTGGTGCAATACTCTGCAATACCCTTGTGCAATACTCTGCAATACCCTGGTGCAATACTCTGCAATACCCTGGTGCAATACTCTGCAATACCCTGCACAATACTCTGCAATACCCTGCACAATACTCTGCAATACCCTGCACAATACTCTGCAATACCCTGCAAAATACTCTGCAATACCCTGCACAATACTCTGCAATACCCTGCAAAATACTCTGCAAAATACTCTGCAATACCCTGCACAATACTCTGCAATACCCTGCACAATACTCTGCAATACCCTGCACAATACTCTGCAATACCCTGCACAATACTCTGCAATACCCTGCACAATACTCTGCAATACCCTGCACAATACTCTGCAATACCCGCCACAATACTCTGCAATACCCTCCACAATACTCTGCAATACCCTCCACAATACCCTGTGCAATACCCTCCACAATACCCTGTGCAATACCCGTGCAATACCCTGCCATACACCGCAATACCCTGCCATAGTCCGCAATACTCCGCAATGCCCTGCAATACTCCGCAATGCCCGGAAATACTCCGCAATGCCCGGCAATACTCCGCAATGCCCGGCAATACTCCGCAATGCCCGGCAATACTCTGCAATAACCACTTCCCGCCCTCCGGCCGTCATATGACGTCCTTGACTTTGTGCGGGGATATCTGAATGATGGGAGCGGCTACAGGCATCATTCAGATATCAGCTTTTTCAGCCGGCGATTCCCTACACCATAAGAACAATCATAGCGGCTGTTCCGCCGCTTGATAATTCTTACGGGAGGCGAGAGGGGATGTCCCCCCCCCCCCGCCGCCCTCCGGTGCTTCTACCGACTCACCGCTACGATCAAAGCCAGGATTGTTGTTTTTTTTTTTTTTTTTTTTTCAGGCTTCCCAGCCTAGAGGTGAGATGTGGGGTCTTATTGACACCCCCCCCCCCATATCTCACTGTAAAGAGGACCTGTCATGCCATATTCCTATTACAAGGGATGTTTACGTTCCTTGTAATAGGTATAAAAGTGATCAAAAAAATGTTTAGGGCGGAAAAACATGTCAAACTAAAATAAATAAAGTAAAATGAAGAATAATTTTTTTTTTTTTTTTAAAGCGCCCCTGTCCCCGTGAGCTCGCATACAGAAGCGAACGCATACGTAAGTCCCGCCCACATAAGAAAACGGTTTTCAAACCACACATGTGAGGTATCGGTGCGAACGTTAGAGCGAGAGCAATCATTTTGGCCCTAGACCTCCTCTGTAACTCAAAACATGTAACCAGTAAAAATATTTAAAGCGTCGCCTATGGGGATTTTTTAAGTAGCGAAGTTTGGCGCCATTCCACGAGTGTGTTCAATTTTTAAGGGCGACATGTTAGGTATCTATTTACTCGGCGTAACTTCATCTTTCACATTATGCAAAAACATTGGGCTAACTTTACTGTTTTTTTTTTTTTTAAGCACAAAACATTTTTTTTCCGTAAAAAACGCGTTTAAAAAATTGCTGCGCAAATATCGTGCGAGATAAAAAGTTGCAACAACCACCATTATATTCTCTAAGGTCTTTGCTAAAAAAACATATATAATGTTTTGGGGTTCTATGTAATTTTCTAGCAAATAAATGATGATTTTTACATGTAGGAGAGAAATGTCAGAATTGGCCTTGGTGCTCCAGAACGCCTGAAGGTGCTCCCTGCATGTTGGGCCTCTGTATGTGGCCACGCTGTGTAAAAGTCTCACACATGTGGTATCGCCATACTCGGGAGTAATAGCAGAATGTGTTTTGGGGTGTAATTTGTGGAATGCATATGCTGTGTGTGAGAAATAACCTGCTAATATGACAATTTTGTGAAAAAAAAAAAAGAGAAAAAAAAAATCTTGACTTTGCAAAGAATTGTGGGAAAAAATGACAACTTCAAAAAACTCACAATGCCTCTTTCTGAATACCTTGGAATGTCTTCTTTCCAAAAAGGGGTCATTTGGGGGGTATTTGTACTTATCTGGCATGTTAGGGTCTCAAGAAATGAGATCGGCCGTCAGTACTTCAGGTGTGATCAATTTTCAGATATTGGCACCATAGCTTGTGGACTCTATAACTTTCACAAAGACCAAATAATATCCACCAATTTGTACTTATTTTTACCAAATGTGTAAATATGTAGCAGTATAAATTTTGGCCAAAATTTATGAAGAAATTCATAGTAATTTGCAAAATTTTATAACAGAAACGAAAAAAAAATCATTTTTTTACAAAATTTTCAGTCTTTTTTCTCTTATAGCGCAAAAAATAAAAAACCCAACAGTGATTAAATACCACCAAAAGAAAGCTCTATTTGTGTGAAAAAAAGGGCAAAAATTTCATATGGTTACAGTGTTGTATGACTGAGTAATTGTCATTCAAAATGTGAGAGCACCGAAAGCTGAAAATTGGTCTGGTTATTAAGGGGGTTTAAGTGCCCAGTGGTCAAGTGGTTAAAAGAGGAAAAAATATATCTGATTAAATGGGAACTGGATATTTTGTACCTTTGAGGATAATTGGTGGATAATTGGTGGATAATTGGTGGAAGAAGTATGGATTGTTAGGAATGTGGCTATTTTAAAGCAAAATTAAATTAGAATTATATTAAAATTTCAGTTGAAAATTATTAAAAATTGGTGAGGAAGCAGTTAAGGTCGAGATCAATGTTCATTCCTGTTGGTTGGAGGGTCTCTAGCTGGTATATCCACTTAGTCTCGTTTTGTGATATTTTAATTTTCTTATTTTCCCCTCTCCAATGACCTTTTATTCTGTCTATGCCATAGAAGACCATACAGGAGGGGTCTTTTTTATGATAGTTCCTGAAATGTCTGGAGACGCTGTGTTTAGGGAACCCATTCTTAATGTTATTTATGTGTTCTCTGACTCTGACATGTAGCTCTCTGGTGGTTCTCCCCACATACTGCTTGTGGCATGGGCATTCTAACATGTAAGTTACGTGTGTGCTGTGACATGTGATCAGTTCTCTGATATTGTATTGAGTTCCATTTGCAGTTGAGGTGAATTTTGATGTTTTCTTCTCAGTCTTCTTACTGGTTCTGCAGGGAAGGCAATGTCCGCATTTAAAGAATCCTTTAAGATTTTTGAAGATCTTGATCTGTTTTGGAGGATCCAGTACGTTATGAACTAATCTGTTTCTTAGGTTAGGGGCTTTTCTGTAGATGAAGGATGGTTTGGCTGGTAATATGCTGTTTAGTACTTTGTCGGATTTTAGGATTGGCCAGTGTTTCCTTATAATTTTCTCTACACTTTTGTGCTGTCTATTGAAACCTGTGAGGAAGGCCATATCTAGATTTTTCTTGTTCTTATTCTTTGTGGTATTTCCTGTTACCATGGTATTTCTATCCATTTTCTTGACCTGCTCTTTTAGATTGAGTAGGTCTTTTTCTTTGTAGCCCTTGGCTATGAATCTGTTAATGATGATGTTTGCTTGTTCTTCATATTCATTGAGGTTACTACAATTGCGGAAAATACGCATCAGTTGGCCCTTTGGTATATTCCCAATCCACTTTGGATGGTGGCAACTTTTTGTTGGGATGTACCCATTCCTATCTGTCTGTTTGAAAAAGGTGTTTGTATTCAGATGTCCATTATCTTTATATATTTGCAGATCCAGATAGTCTATGCTGTTATGGTTCCATATGCCGGTAAAAGTAATGCCATAAATGTTCTGGTTGATTTCATCAAAAAAATCTTGCAGTTGTTGTTCTGTGCCTCCCCATATAATGACGATATCGTCTATATACCGTCTGTATAGGATTAGATGTTTTCTATGTACACTAAAAACCTGCTCTTCTTCCCATCGGTTTAAGAACAAATTGGCTACGCTTGGAGCGTACTTTGCTCCCATGGCTACCCCCTTGGTTTGGGTGTGATACTCGCCTTTATACCAAAAATAATTATGGCTCATAGCCATTTCCAATCCTTCTAAAATAAATTTAATTTGCTGTTCCTTCATGTTTGTTTGTTTATACAGGGCCCATTCTACACTATTGATGCCATCTTTTTGTATGATGTTTGTATAAAGTGAGTTGACATCAATTGTCACTAGTATGTCGCTATCCCTCATGTTAAGATCTTTTATTTCTGCAATGAGTTGTCTACTATCTTTTAAGTATGACCTTCCCTCTGTTACTAGAGGTTGCAGATATCCATCTATATAAGAGCCTAGTCTTGAAAAAAGTGAGTCGATACCACTAATAATCGGTCTTCCTGGTGGTGATGTTTGATTTTTATGTATTTTGGGGACATAGTATATTACTGGTGTCTTTGCTGTTTCTGGGGTCAGAAAAATGGCTTAGCATATTTTAAGCCTAGGTCTAATAATTTAAGTTCTTCCTCATTAAAAGTAGTATCACTTAAATTAAAAATGCCTTCTCCCACTATACACGCCTTCTTTTTCTTGACGCCCCCTCGTTTGCCTCTGGTCCGTTTTCTCCTACCCAATGTTGGGGTCTGTAATTGTAATCTGTCCTCTCCTCGTATTGGTATTCTTCGGGTTCCCAGTTGTTCATTCGTCTCCCATAGGGTCGTGATTCCCTGGGGTTCCATCCTTGCTGTCCTCTGTAATTCCTTTGTTCTCCCTGGTATTGTTGTTGATTTCGTTCTGGATGTCTGAAAGGTCTCCAGCCTCCTTGTGTTTGGTATGGTCGATGTTGGCCATTCCAACCCCTGTTCGCAGGGGGTCTCCATCTGTTCCCTCTGTGAAAATCCCCTCCCTGTTGTGGTCTTCTATAGGGGGTATACTGTGGAAAATGTCTTAGTGGTGAATATCTATTCTTTTGCTATATAAATCCTGTATAGAGTTGAGCGGACACCTGGATGTTCGGGTTCGACGGGTTCGGCCGAACTTCGGAAAAAAGTTCGGGTTCAGGACCGAACTTTAACCCGAACCCGGACCCGAACCTGAACCCCATTGAAGTCAATGGGGACCCGGACTTCTAAGGACTAAAAAGGCTCTAAAAAAGTAATGGAAAGGGCTAGAGGGCTGCAAATGGCAGCAAAATGTTGTTAAGAGCATGGCAAGTGCTCTGCAAACAAATGTGGATAGGGAAATAACTTAAAATAACATAAAAAAAAATAAAAAAATAATAATCTTGACCTAGGAGGACGAGGTCCATATGGAGTAGGAGGTTGAGGTGGCGGTGGATGTGGCTGTGTAGGTGGAAGCGGCGGTGGAGGAGGACGAGGTAGCCAACACTGATTCAAAAATACAACAATGGCTGGGTAAGGCCGGTGATGTGTCGAATTCTGTCCCCCGTCAAATAGTGTCCACCCTGTACTGCGCTTGCTCAGTATGTAGGACAAGGGGATTTCGAAAATCTCCCAAGACGAACGGCGCCTGCGTGGTGAGTTCAGGTGAAGGCCACACCATCCGTGGTTCAAGCCGAGCCAAGTGAGGCTGTGCCCGAAGCGTGGCGATCGAACCGAGCCCGTGAGGGGCCCTGTTACTATGTGCTACCGTATGTCCACTTGGATGGTGGGGCTTGAACCTGCACTCACAGCGCAGGCGCCGTTCATCTTCGGAGATTTTGTGAATCTCCTTGTCCTCTGTACTGCGCAAGTGCTGCGCCTTCGCAGTATGGGCCGGACACAATCCGATGGCCGGACAGTTTTTGTCACAACACCGGTATACATGTCTATTCTGCACAAGGTACGGACAAGTCCTGTGGGATCCATGCCTGGTTCATTTTAATGAACGTGAGCTTGTCCACATTGGCTCTGGACAGGCGGCTGCGCTTGTCTGTGATAACGCCCCCTGCCGTGCTAAATACACGTTCAGATAATACACTGGCTGCAGGGCAGGCCAGCACCTCCAAGGCATAAAGGGCAAGCTCAGGCCATGTGCCCAATTTGGAGACCCAGAAGTTAAAGGGGGCAGACCCGTCATCCAGTACGTGTAGGCCTGTGGACACATACTGCTCAACCATGTTGGTGAAATGCTGCCTCCTGCTAAGACGTTCCATCTCAGCTGGTGGTGCTGGTTGTTGTGGCGTGCTGACAAAGCTTTTCCACATATCAGCCATGCTAACCCTGCCTTCTGAGGTGCTGCCGGTGCCCCGGCTGCGTTGGCGACCTCTTCCTCCTCCTCTGCCTTCGCCTTGTGCTTCCACCGTATGCCCGCTGTCAGGTGGGAATGCCACCAGCAGCGCATCTACCAGCGTGCGCTTGTACTCGCGCATCTTACGATCCCGCTCCAGTGAGGGAATTAAGGACGGTACGTTGTCCTTGTAACGGGGATCCAGCAGGGTGGCCACCCAGTAATCAGCACCAGTTAAAATGTGGGCAACTCGGCGGTCATTGCGGAAACACTGCAGCATGTAATCGCTCATGTGTGCCAGGCTGCCCAGAGGCAAAGAAAAGCTGTCCTCTGTGGGAGGTGTATCGTCTGTGTCCTCTGTATCCTCCCAGCCACGCACCAGTGATGGCCACGAGCTGGTCTGGGTGCCACCCTGCTGTGAAAATGGCTCCTCCTCCTCCTCCTCCTCCTCCATCTCCTCCTCCACCTCGTCATCCTCCAGAACTGTGCCCTTTCTGCCGGACAATTGTGTACCTGGCGTTTGTTGGTGCAGGAACCCACCCTCGTAGCCACTTGTAAAAGACTGCCCTGAAAGCCTTTGAAATGATCCCGCTTCCTCCTCCTCCTCCTCATCCTCCTGTGCCACATCCTCTTCCACCATCGCCCGAAGCGTTTTTTCAAGGAGGCATAGAACTGGGATAGTAACGCTAAGAACGGCGTCATTGGCACTGGACATGTTGGTGGAGTACTCGAAACAGCGCAACAAGGCACACAGGTCTCGCATGGAGGCCCAGTTATTGGTGGTGAAGTGGTGCTGTTCCGCAGAGCGACTCACGCGTGATTGCTGCAGCTGAAACTCCACTATCGCCTGCTGCTGCTCGCACAGTCTGGCCAGCATGTGCAAGGTGGAGTTCCACCTTGTGGGCACGTCACATATGAGGCGGTGAGCGGGAAGGCCGAAGTTACGCTGCAGCGCTGACAGGCGAGCAGCAGCAGGGTAAGAACGCCGAAAGTGCGCACACAGAGCCCGCACTTTCTGCAGCACCTCTGGCATATTGGGGTAATTTTTAAGGAACCTCTGGACCACCAAGTTCAAACCGGCTAGGCCCAGAGCTGCTACGAGATTTCGCCCATTATCGCACACCACCAGGCCGGGCTTGAGGCTCACTGACAGCAACCACTCATTGGTCTGTTGTTCCATGTCCCTCCACAACTCCTGCGCGGTGTGGGGTTTTTCCCCCAAACAGGAAAGTTTTAAAACTGCCTGCTGTCGTTTACCCCTGGCTGTGCTGAAGTTGGTGGTGAAGGTGTTACGCTGACCGGATGAGGAGGCGGTAGAGGATGAGGAAGCGGAGTAGGAGGAGTTAGCAACAGGAGGCAAACTGAAGCGCCCTGCAATCCTCGGTGGTGGAAGGACATGCGCCAAACTGCTATCTGCCTCGGGCCCAGCCGCCACTGCATTTACCCAGTGTGCTGTTAGGGAGATATAACGTCCCTGACCGTGCTTACTGGTCCACGCATCCGTAGTTAGGTGGACCTTGCCACAGATGGCGTTGCGCAGTGCACACCTGATTTTGTCCCCCACTTGGTTGTGCAGGGAAGGGATGGCTCGCCTGGAAAAATAGTGGCGGCTGGGCACGACGTACTGTGGGACAGCCAATGCCATCAGGCTTTTAAAACTCTGCGTCTCCACCAGACGGAATGACAGCATTTCAAAGGCCAGGAGTTTTGAAATGCTGGCATTCAGGGCCAGGGATCGCGGGTGGCTAGGGGGGTACTTCCTCTTCCGCTCCAATGTTTGGGAGATAGAGAGCTGAACGCTTCCATGGGACATTGTGGAGATGGTTGGTGACCCAGGTGGTAGTGTTGCTGGCAGATCCTCTGTTTGCGGGGTGGCAGGTGCCACTGTCACTACAGAGGTGGATGAAGAGGCCGAGACTGCAGCAGAAGAGGAAGCAGGAGGAGCCAGAGACCTTTCTTGGTTTTTGAGGTGTCTACTCCACTGCAGCTCGTGCTTTGCACTTAGATGCCTGGTCATGCAGGTTGTGCTCAGGTTGAACGTTTATGCCTCGCTTCAGCCTCTGATTGCACAGCCTGCAAACCACTCGTGTCTTGTCATCAGCACATTGTGTGAAGAACTGCCACGCTAGGGAACTCCTTGGACCTGGCTTTGGTGTGCTCGGTCCCTTGCTGCGTTGGGCAGTAGCAGACATACTGTCTAGCGGACGGACGCTCCGCTTTTGCACCCTGCTCCCTCTTCTGCTGTGCTGGTGACTCTGTGCGACCACCGCCTCTTCCTCCAAACTACACTGGTCACCTGCATAACGTTCATTCCATGTGGGGTCGAGGACCTCATCGTCCTCCACATCATCTTCCACCCAGTCTTCACCCCTGCCCTCCTTGTCTGTCTGCACAATTGCGAAAGCAGCAGCAGTTGGCACCTGTGTTTCGTCATCATCCGAGACGTACTGCGATGGTCCTCCCATGTACTCATCATGAAACATAAGTGGTTGGGCATCGGTGCACTCAATCTCTTCCACTTCTGGGGCAGGGCTAGGTGGATGGCCTTGGGAAACCCTGCTAACAGAGTCATCGAAAAGCAGAAGAGACTGTTGCATGATTTGGGGCTCAGACTGCTTGGCTGATTTGCAAGGGGGTGAGGTGAAAGACTGATGGACATGGGTTTCAGGTGCCAACTCTGTTCTTTCATCAGAAGAGTGGGTGGGAGACAATGTGAAGGAACCCGAGGCACTGTCAGCAACCCAATCTACTATCGCCTGTACTTGTCCTGGCCTAAACATTCGTACAGCCTCATTAGGCGCGACAAAATACCGCCGCAGGCTCGGTCGCCTACTCGCACCTGAGGAAGGTGTTTCACTTGTGCGTGTATCTGGCACAGATCCACCACGTCCTCTCCCTGCAACAGGAGCTCCACCAGCAGCACCACGACCGGGGCCACCACGTCCCTTTGACCTTCTCCTCATATTTTCCAAATTTAGGATCTTGCCCTAAATGGGTGTTTTTGGAAGAGCAGAACACACCCACAGTACGTAACCGCTGAATCGCACAGCTACAGAACTGCAGAAAATGCTATTCAAAAAAAATGTTGTTTTTTTAGTATAGCACAGTAGGAGAAAACTATATAGAAATTGTTTATTTCACTCACCTCCAAATATGTATAACACACTGCAAACTATTTTTTGTGCCCCTGAATGGCTCTTTTTGCAAGCGTACATTAAAGTGCAATTTTTTTTTTTTTTTTTTTTTGCCCTAAACGGGTCTTTTTTTGCACGAGCAAAATAAAATGCTTTTTTTTTTTTTTTTTTGCCCTATGGGTCTTTTGGAAAAGAGCACAATAAAGTGCCTTTTTTTTCCCCCTAAAAGTTAGATTTTCTCTGACACTGGGCTAATGGCAGTGTAAAAAGACTGCACTGCAACACAAACAGGTAAACCTATGCAGATCGCTGATTTTAATCTCTGAATCTGGACTCCTATATAATATTCTCTCTCCCTGAAAGCACCAACAGGAACCCGGCCCTACACTACACTATCTCTCTATCTTTTCCCTCAGATTGTAGAATCAGGACTACCTCATCTATTTTTCTATCTCTCCCTAAAAGCAGCAGCAGCAGACTAGATCCTCTCCATATTTATTCTGAAGCAGAGTGACGTGTGTGCTGTGTGCCTCTAGCTTATATAGAAGCTGGGTCACATGTTGCACTGACCAATCACAGCCATGCCATTAGTAGGCATGGCTATGATGGCCTCTAAGGGCACACCAGCTAATCAAAAGGTGATTGGCTGGCCCCTGAAGCATTTCTAAATGCGTAATTAGATTGCCGAACCCGAACCCGGACTTTTGGGCAAAGTCCGGGTTCGGGAAAAAGCTAAAGTTCGGTACGGACCCGAACTTTACAGTTCGGGTTCGCTCAACACTAATCCTGTATAATAATAATAATATTTTCTGCGGACAACCAAAAGGAAGGCAGAAGTGCTTCCACTCCATATGGGCAATGGTCTTGCCAGTTTGTTCACCAGCCGGTACTGCTACTGCAGATTTGGTAAATAGGTCCACCATAACTAGAATGTGAAGGTATACGTCTTCTGATATGTTCAGAGTAAGAAAGTCAACCGTCAGTACTCCCAGTAGGGCAGATGTATGCCAAGTCAGACGGGAATGAAAGCTTTACAAATAAATGAAAGCTTCACAAACATGCACTTTACAGCAATGACACTACTTCAGTTAGAACACAGACAGCTACTTGCACTTATGCTCCTAAACAATATACTTTTCAGTGAAGTCCAGGGTTGCTCTGGTAACATAGGTGAACAGCTGGAGGAATCCAAAGTCCAAGGACGAAGGGCCACTCTCCTGGAGCTAGAGTTCTTTGATGACATTTAGTGATTGGACAACAACAGTAGATGTGTTTTCCTTAGAAGCTAGATGCTATTAGACTCTGGCCCAGGTCAACAAACCAGTTCTGACAGTGGAGGGCCTCAAACCTGGTTGTAGAGCCCTAGCACAGCTAACTCATCGGGTGTGACCTCTGTGAGGTGCTGAAGGAGGGTAGCTAAAGAACTTGCATTCCCTGGGTATATCCAGAAACCCAGGATGTTTACGTAAATGGAGTTAAAGGGACCTGCATCTGCATCTGTGTATGGTGAGTAAATGGACAGTCCACTACAGAAGCTTAGGTAGGTCAAATTCAGATCAACTGCAATGAATTCTGAAAGATCTCACAAGTTCCCAAAAGTGATGTCAAGCGCACACTGCATTTGCCCAGTGAAGCCCATTGACTAAAGGACCTAATTCTACTGAAAGTTCTAAACATTATTTATTGTAAGAGTTATACAAATTTCCAAAAGCCCTCCTTACTTTCCTCATACCCACTTTATTTCCTGACAGGATGGCGCCTTATCGTATGGTGCTGTGAATGTGACTCAGTTGTTTTGGACATAGCTAGGTGACTTTAGTCCCAAATGTTCACCACCAATAACTGGTAAATCGCCATGTTGATTCTTTTACTGCCTGCAATATTTCTGCATAAACTGATCATGCCACAAAAAAATTTATTAATTACTTCTGACAAAATAGGAAGTAAATTTAATGAACCTACTGCCAAAGAGAACCAGATAGAAATGCCCATTTGTAAGAATCTTCTAGAGTTCAGTATCCCAAATTACTTATACATAAGGTTTTAAAGCTTAAACCAACAAAATAAGTTAAGCCTATTTATTTTGCAACCTCTTAAGGTGTAGAATGTGGTTTAGTGACATATAAACCCTAGTGGCAGGAGAAACCCCAGCATGCGGCTAGTAGAGCTTTCCTTCAATGGCAACCTAACCTCTCACCCACCAATTAGGCTGTATAATTACATTTTTAACCTTTAACCTAAGCTCCTCCCCAAAGTCTAAAGCCAGCCATTAGAATTTAGGTTAAATGTTATTCAGCGCATTCGATAATACCATTTTGTACCTCATTAACACAATATAAAAATGTATAATAATCATCAAATATAATCAACCAGAAAAATCGAATCTGTTAAATCATAAACAAAAATGTGCAATACTTAAAATCCACATGCACACCAATACTATAGGTGTTATGTAAATTAACCATCAAGTCCTCCATCTGCTTTCTCGCTAAAAAACCGCCACCATCCATTGAAAATCACCTCCACTCATGTGTAATAACTAAACGCCTACCCCCTTTATTTTACCTCCTAATTTATAGGAGGTCATAAATCACATCAGAAAGGTGGTATCATCTACTTCCCCTTGTAAGCCAACGCAATGGAAGATAAGGACACCACTCCTGCTTCAGGTATAAGATTGCTCCAAGCCCCTTCTCCCTTTTCCAGGGTTAAAACTGTGTAAACTCATTAAAGTGGTTGTAAACCCACTTAGACAACTTGCACCTACAGGTAAGCCTAGATTAAGGCTTACCTGTAGGTGCAAGAAATATCTCCTTAACCTACACGGTTAAGGAGATATTTGCTGTAAAACACAGCACCGATGACGTCACACGCATGCGCACTAGCGGGCCGGCATCATTGCCGGTTTTCTGAATGGGCGCTTGCTGGCCCGAACGCTCATGCGTGTGACGTCATCGCCGCTCTGGCCAATCACAGCGCCGGAGCGGCGATAACAGGAACTCACTCCGAGACAACATGTTGGCGGCTGGCGGGGGAGACGTGGACCGCTGCGGGGGCTTTGATCGGAGGTAAGTAAAACATAATCAGCTAGTATGCTTTGCATACTAGCTGATTATGCCTTTGTCTTGCAGGATCTTTATTTTTTTCGTTTTTGAACGGAGGGTTTACTTCCTCTTTAACAGACATAAAACACACCATCTAATGCTCTCAGTCTTCACACGATTTATTTTGTAAGAAACAAGATTGCACACAAATGTAAACTGGAAATAACACTCCTTCAAAGTGGCATAATATAGATTACTCTGCATCCAATTTCTTATGGCAGTGTCTTGATCTAGCACAACCGGTTCCACCTCCCCAGTGTGATGACATCCAGGGCCAGTGCTACCACTAGGCAAACTAGGCAGCCGCCTAGGGTGCCCTGCTGCCTAGGGCACCCGGCCATTGGTGTTCCTACTCTCTTCTCTCTGCAGCAAGCAAATAAGTCTCAGCATCAGCCGCCGCTCCGTTCACACAGTGTCAGCGACAGCGGAGGTCTGTGTCCTGACTCCCGAATGAATGGAAGCAAGCAAACATTCATTGATGGGCACTGGTAGGCTGCATTGATGGGCGCTGGTGAGGCTGCATTTGATGGGCGCTGGTGAGGCTAAATTTAATGGGCGCTGGTTTAGGCTGCATTGATGGGCGCTGGTAAGGCTGCATTTGATGGGCGCTGGCGAGGCTGCATTTGATGGGCGCTTCATTAAAAAGGTGGGGTATACATGGGCAGGGCAAAGAAGGTGGAGTCAGGGGTGGAGCCAAGGGGGGTGGAAAAATTAGGTTTCACCTAGGGTGTCAAAAATCCTTGCACCAGCCCTGATGACATCACTGGGTCCACCTGCTTTATACACTGCATCCTGACTGACTTCCTCAGAAGACCACTGAAGGGGCACAAGGCAGTTTTGTAGCACTACACAATTTTTCTAATTTTTTAGATGTGTGAAGCGTGATTCAGATAATGGTGCATGCTGGCTCTGAGTTTAAATTTGGGGGTTTTCACTGCACAGTAATTTTATATATATATATGTAGCGGGTACTTGAATTTAGGGGAAGCATCTGGGTGGTAGTGTAACCCAGATGCCTTGATTGTTAGGAAATTCAAGGTTCCCTTTGTGAGACTTGGAGGACTCTGGTGGTGTGAAGTTCCCGCCGGCCTATAGGTGGCGTTGTTGCCTTGGACCGGGGTTGGGCTCGCACTGCAAGACTGTACCTTTTTGTCCTCCCCTGGAGCTGGTACAGTGGGGCGGGGAACCCGCTGTGGCGCGAAGGGAGAGGTCATAAAAGGGGCGGACGCCCTGATCACGGGGTTAGAGTCCAGAGCCAGAAGATGCGGCCGCACCCAGGCACCTTCAGCTTGGGTGCTGGCGTTCCGGTGTTCCAAGCCTAGGTGCCCTTGACCTAGCCGAAGCGGAGATGGAGTCCATCTAAGGCACCTTTAGCCTGGGGTGAGGTACTATGGCGGATGCCTGGGGCTCAGTACCTTCGACTGAGTTCCGCGAGGGTGGAGGAATCCGAGGGGGCCCTAACTCCTTGGGTGCCCGTGTCTGAGTTCATGAGGACTGGTGTGCAGTAACTTCTCTGAAGAGTCCGGCGCAGCATCGCTGGTGACGGAGAGGCCTCCACTTCCCCCTTGGACGGATTTCTTTCCCTGACAGGGGCAGAGTGAGCGAAGGTAATTCACGTTCTACATCACCTAGTCAGTGGCAGTGACTATTCACCACTGGTGACAGCACAGTGGTCAGCAGCAGAAGGGAAAGGATTGTGCCTCGATCTGTCCCCATTTTCCAAAGTAAAGAAACTGTTTTATTGCTTGGCAAGAACAATAAAACTGAGTTGGACATATTCACTGTGTGGAACTCTGGTTACTAGGAGCAAAGGAGTCAGGGATGAAGTACTGGACTTGACTCTAGGACACCTACACAAAACCCAATTTGCTGGCCTTCGCCTCTTAGCTATGGAGGACATGGCCCGTGGTGTGTCTTATCCCTCTCTCCCAGGTACCCCTAGACATCAGCCATATAACCGATAAAGATAGAGAGAGGGGTGAGCCCCGCTACACGTGGGGGCTCATCCGGGATGTGTATGGTGTCTGAATTCGAACTTTGCTGCCTGGAGGAGTTCCGAGTAGGTCGGCCATATTGGCCAACGCGCCACGAGGCAACCCACAGCTGCGTAGTTTGTGGGCGGGGAAAGGGAAAAGCCCGCGAACAAGTGCAGAAGGTGGGAGGAGTCTGGCCATGTGGACGTACGCACGTGGAGATTCCGGCGCAGGTGGGTCAGTACGCAATGGAGCAGCAAAGAGAGAGGATGGCTTCAAACGCTCCGTGGATTTCAGTTCCTTCCTTCGCGGATATGTCTTCTCTGGCTGCTCCGATTATGGATACGGGGATAAGACTAAGGCCCCGGGGGCAATTGGCTCTGTACACCTGCAGAGACATGGAGGCCCTCGGTGTGATCTGTCCCGGCTGTTCGGGACTGGTGGTCCAGCTAAAGCCGTTCGGGCGCTGTGAGGTCTGCAAAGAATTTCTCTTCGAGGTGGAACCATCCACAGAAAAGCCTTGCGCTTTCCACCTCAACTACCTCACAGGGACTGCCACTCCGGAAGGAGAGATCGATGCTGGTGCGTTCCTTGAGCGCACTGATCCGGGCGAAGTGACTGCCCAAGTGGAAGTGAAAAGAGAAAAATCAGAGGATGCTGCCTCAGTCACCAGCAGCTCCCTGCTCCGGCCACCGAAGAGGAAAGTCGGCCTAGTGATGGCCTTGTGTGGTCGTGGAAGAGCTTCGCCCCACTGCTTGCCTGGCCTGGATGGATCCGGTAGACAACGTCCTGGACATCCCTGTTCTTCTAAAGGCCCAGGTGAGCCAGGGGTTGGGACTATCTGCGTGGTTACAAGTGGTGGAAGCCCACAGTCGGTAGAGGCCGTCAAGGGGGATAGTTCCGTGACTGGGAATTATCTGCCCGCTGAGTGCTACGGCACCTCTGACCTGGATTCATTGTCTGACAATGGCGATGATGTGGAGATAGACGAAATCTTCCATCAGAAGGGATGGGACAAGATGAAGCTACCCTCGTCCCGTGTCACAAGAGACCTGCCCATGTCTACTGGAGATAGTACACCTCGGGTAGAGGCCTCGGCGCCAAGGGAAGAAGCTGGTCCTCTGTCTGAAGTTCCCCTTCTGGATTCAACATCCATTTCACCTGCTCCTGTTGCGGAAGCGCAACGTCAATCACTGCGGGCTCTTAGGCCCAAGTCTACCGAGGTGGTGAACGCACCTCGCCACCCAGAAGCGATTGTTCCACCTGGAGAAGGAGACCGAGCCACTATGCCACCTTTGTCAAGGCTGCAGCGTCTCTTTGGCCAGAAGGTTGCTCAGGAATATGGGTGGGAATACCCGTATCTGCCTCGGGAACTGCTCTACGAGGTGGAAGTTTTTTGGCAACGATGGTATGATATCTTTGTGTGGGACAAACTTAAAGTACAGCAAGCACGGCGGTACCTTTCCTGTTCACCAACGGTCACCAAGAAGTTCCAGGACTGTAAAGCTAAGTGGATGCTGGGAAGACACATTCATGCGGACAAAGTGGTGATTTGCCGTAAGGAAGGAAAAAGTGTTGAGTACCATGTGGAGGCTTTTGATGACCGTCTGAAGCCTGTGTCGTTGCCTCATCCAAGGTTTTACCTGTGAAAGGAAAAAGAGGGAAAGAGACTCCCGTGTGCTCTTCTTTTCCATTCATGGCTGAACTTTCCGGAGTGCCTTTTGCCGGAAGACAGGGACTGTGCCCTAGTTTTTTTTTGTATTTGGGCAGTTCTACTCTTTGGAGAAATGGGAGCTGTTTTTGTCTTGTTCTCCCTCCTTCTCCTTCCACTCAAGAGAAATCAGTGACTCTGGGTTTTAGTTAGTGTAGGGTCACAGAGAAATGATCAAGAGAAAGAAAAAATTTCATCTGGAAGTGATGAGTGTCTTGACCGCGGCACTGTCACCAGGTGGCAGTGTTGCGCAACGATTGTTTTTTTTTTTTCGACATTATGCACCACTCATTGGAGTGAATGGGTTTCTTCTCGGATAGACTCATTCATTCCAAGCAAACACACATATGTTGTTAGGATGTATGTTTCTTTTATTTCCCTCTGCAGGAGATTCGTCTATCAAGGCTGCTGAGAATGGGTGGTCCTTAGATAGCCAGGGGGAGGGAAGAATGTAAATGTGTGAGATATTTACAGTGTTTTATTGAAAAGTTTTATAGTTATATTGTTTTAAGTTTTCCCTTTCCCATTCAGGTCTTGGCACAATTCAGGGCTAAAATGTGTAGTTTGTTTCTGGGATGAGCTTATGTCACCACCCTTGTGGGGTATGGGTTAATACCAGACACTGGGGACCAGTGTCAAATCACCAGGGGGAGAGTGTAGCGGGTACTTGAATTTAGGGGAAGCATCTAGGTGGTAGTGTAACCCAGATGCCTTGATTGTTAGGAAATTCAAGGTTCCCTTTGTGACTCTTGGAGGACTCTGGTGGTGTGAAGTTCCCACCGGCCTATAGGTGGCGTTGTTGCCTTGGAGAAAAGAAAAACAATGCGCCTACTAAGTGCAGTATGTTAGTAATTTATTTTAAAAAAAGTTAAAATAACAGCCAAATGGCTACTCACAAGATGGAAGTGGAGTACAGGCATAGATATATTTCTCTCTGTAGGTTGTCTGCGGAGGGCATGAGTCAATCCGTGCATCTGTGGTCTCCCAGTTGTGGAGTGCTGCCAAGGTGTGGAAGTGCACTATAGTAATGCTGCAGCGATGGGGAGATTGCAGTGAAGCGATGGATGTAAAGCACTGTCGCTCTGTAACGATATGAACGTTCAGTTCCCCGCAGCATACGGCTACACATCTCTACTGCATACAGGGTTCTCTTCGCTCTACAATTGCTGCCAATAGTGCATATGTTTTAAAGACTTGTATTTTTAGCATTCTCATCATATGGACTTTCTAATAGAGAGATTTTATATTTCAAATCCCATTGATTTTTACCTGATTTATTCACCAGTTAGGTTTTTGTTTCTTTTCCTTGCGCCGTCATTTGTATTGTAAGGCGTTGTTGCCTTGGACAGGGGTTGGGCTCGCACCGCAAGACTGTACCTTTTTGTCCTCCCCTGGAGCTGGTACAGCGGGGCGGGGAACCCGCTGTGACGCAAAGGGAGAGGGGATAAAGGGGGCGGACGCCCTGATCACGGGGTTCAGAGTTCAGAGTTGGAGGACCTTCGGCCTGGGTGCTGGCGTTCCAGTGTTCCGGGCCTAGGTGCCCTTGACCTGGCCGGAGCGAGGATGGAGTCCATCCCAGGCACCTTTAGCCTGGGGTGAGGTACTATGGCGGAGGCCTGGGGCTCAGAACCTTCGACTGAGTTCCGCGAGGGTGGAGGAATCCGAGGGGGGCCCTAATTCCTTGGGTGCCCGTGTCTGAGTTTGTGAGTACTGGTGTGCAGTAACTTCTCTGAAGAGTCCGGCGCAGCATCGCTGGTGACGGAGAGGCCTCCACTTCTCCCTTGGACGGATTTCTTTCCCTGACAGGGGCAGAGTGAGCGAAGGTAATTCACGTTCTACATCACCTAGTCAGTGGCAGTGACTATTCACCACTGGTAGTGATGAGCCGAACACCCCCGGGTTCGGTTCACACCAGAACCCGCGAACGGACCGAAAGTTCGTACGATCATTAGAACCCTATTAAATACAATGGATGCGAACGTTCGAATTCTAAAGTGCTAATTATAACGACTATTATGCATGTTATTGTCCTAAAAAGGGTTTGGGAACCCGGGTTCTGCACCAGGGGACATGTATCAATGCAAAAAGAAGTTTTAAAAACGGTAGTTTTTCGGGAGCAGTCATTTTAATGATGCATAAAGTGAAAAAAAAAAAGTCAAATATTCCTTTAAATATCGTACCTGGGGGGTGTCTAAAGTATGCCTGTGAAGTGCCACGTGTTTCCCGTGTTTAGAACTGTCCCTGCACAAAATGACACTTCTAAAGGAAAAAAAAGCCATTTAAAACTGCTTGCGGCTTTAATGTAATGTCTGGTCCCGGTAATATGGATGAAAATCTTTAAGAAAAATGGCATAGCTACCCCATGACCCCCCCCCCACCCCAGCCCATTACCAGCCCCTTTGGGTCTTGTATGGATATTAAGGGGAACCCTGCACATAAAATAAAAAAGGCCCTATATACTCTGAACAGCCGTATACAGGCGGTAC
Source organism: Rana muscosa (assembly GCA_029206835.1). Lineage (NCBI taxonomy): Eukaryota > Metazoa > Chordata > Amphibia > Anura > Ranidae > Rana > Rana muscosa. The sequence continues at coordinate 271,264,722 of CM055122.1, forward strand.
ATACAAGACAGGGACTGTAGGTTTGTTCTTATGTAGAATCTGTTTGTAATTTTGAACAGGTACATTGTTTAAATGTAGCTCCAGCCCAAAAATCTATTTTTAAACTTTTTGGAAAACATAGGTAAGGGTTATCACCCCTGTAACATTTGTTTTGCTGTCTGTGCCCCTGTTCAGAACATTTCACCTCACTTTCCGTCCCAATGACAACTGTTTTTGAAATGTGGTGTTTTTCTTGAAACAAGGATTGGTGATAAAGCATCAGTACAGAGGAGACACCTTTCTCCCATATTAATTCTTACAGGAGAGAATTTTCCTTCCTAGGGGTAGATTTCCTCTCACTTCCTGTTGTCTTCTTGCGTTTGCAAGTAGGAGTCGTTTGTAAGTTGGATGTTTGAAAGTAGGGACCTGCCGTATATACTCTGCAGAAATAGGCCCCTTAGTTGTTGGTGTTGGCACAACACTGTAAGCACTCACAGTTACTCTTGGTTGGTGCTGGAACGCCCTGCTGTCAACTATTATATCAGGAATTGTAATTACATATAATTGTTGAACAGTGGTAGTAAAAATTGGGCCTTTGATGGTGGTGCTGGTGCCACAACACTGTAAGCCCTGACAGTTACTCTTGGTGGGTGCAGCAATGGGCCCTGCTGTGAATTATTAGATCAAGAATTGTAATTGCATGCCCCTGTTGAACAGGGGCTGAAAAATTGGGCCTTTCGTGGTGGTGGTGGTGGTGGTGGTGTTGCCACAACACTGTAAGCCCTCAGAGTTACTCTTGGTGGGTGCAGGAATGGGCCCTGCTGTGAATTATTAGATCAAGAATTGTAATTACATGCCCCTTTTGAACAGGGGCTGAAAAATTGGGCCTTTCGTGGTGGTGGTGGTGGTGGCGTTGCCACAACACTGTAAGCCCTCAGAGTTACTCTTGGTGGGTGCAGCAATGGGCCCTGCTGTGAATTATTAGATCAAGAATTGTAATTACATGCCCCTGTTGAACAGGGGCTGAAAAATTGGGCCTTAGGCACTGGTGGCACAACACTGCAACCCCTCACAGATACTGTACTTGGAGCACAGCAATGAGCCCTGTTGCAAAGTATTGCTTCAAAAATTGTAATTACACGCCCCTGTTAAACAGGGGCTGAAAAATTGGGCCTTAGGCACTGGTGGCACAACACTGCAACCCCTCACAGATACTGTACTTGGAGCACAGCAATGAGCCCTGTTGCAAAGTATTGCTTCAAAAATTGTAATTACACGCCCCTGTTAAACAGGGGCTGAAAAATTGGGCGTTAGGCACTGGTGGCGGCACCCATAAACAAAAATGATCTTCCAAGCTATCATCATCAATCGTATCATTGAGGACTCGGAGGAGGAGGATAGCCAGTCAACATAACAGCACAGGCACTCAGCATCAGCATCAGTCTTGAAGGGATGTGACATTTGAAAATAAATTAGTCTGTTATATCAGCATCAGGTGTGTGGTAGCTGGTGGTGATCCAAGACTGGTTCATCTTGATGAAAGTCAGTCGATCAACCGAGTCGGTGGACAGGCGCACCCTGTGATCCGTGACAAATCCTCCAGCAGCACTGAATGTGCGTTCCGAAAGAACGCTGGATGCAGGACAGGCCAGTAGCTCAATTGCATACTGTGCAAGCTCTGGCCAGTGATCCATCCTCAAGACCCAGTAAGCCAGAGGATTTTCGGTGGGGAAGGTGTCCAAGTCTGACCTTGCCCCTAGATATTCCTGCACCATGTTTATCAGACGCTGGCGATGGTTGCTGGAACCGATCATACTTTGGGGCTGCGGACTAAAGAATTGTCTGAACGCATCGGTCAGACGGCCACCTTCCCCACCGCTCCTTCTTTGACTGGCCGAAGCCTCAGCAACTCGTTGTCCAGGACCAGGAGTTTGTAACCTCCCAGTCTCTGGGAACGCGTTGCACAGACCTTTCTGCAAGGCCTCCCGGAGTTGTCTCATCCTCTGCTCCCTCTGCGACGGTAACATAAGGTCCGCAACCTTACCCTTGTACCGTGGATCAAGGAGAGTGGCCAGCCAGTAATGGTCCCTCTCCTTGATCCGAAGAATACGAGGATCCTTCCGCAGACTTTGCAGGATCAGGGAGGCCATGCAGCGTAGGTTAGCTGAGGCATTCGGTCCGGAGTCCTCTGGGTCACTAAGGACGACATGATCCGCAGCCACCTCCTCCCAGCCACGTACAAGTCCACGGGTTTCTTGGGACTGTAAATCATCCCTAAAAGACTGCTGCTGTTGATGCTGCTGAATGCCAGGCTCCACCTCCATGCTGACACAATCCTCCTCCTCCTCCTCCTCCTCGTCCTCGTCCTCTTCCTGTGCGATGGGTGGGACAGAAGGAACATTGTCTGGGTAAAGGGGGCCTTGAGAGGCAAGGAAGTCCTCCTCTTCCTGCCTCTGTTCTGCCTCAAGTGCCCTGTCCATTATTCCACGCAGCGTGTGCTCCAACAGGTGGACAAGAGGTACAGTGTCACTGATGCATGCACTGTCACTGCTCACCATCCTCGTGGCCTCCTCAAATGGTGCCAGGACAGTGCATGCATCCCTGATCATGCCCCACTGGCGTGGAGAAAAAAAACCAAGCTCCCCTGACCCGGTCCTGGTGCCGTAGTCGCACAGGTACTCATTGATGGCCCTCTGCTGCGTGTGCAGCCGCTGCAGCATGGCCAACGTTGAGTTCCACCTGGTGGGCATGTCACATATAAGGCGGTTCTTGGGCAGGTTCAACTCCTTTTGCAGCTCAGCCAGGCGAGCACTGGCATTATAAGATCTGCGGAAATGCACACAGACTTTCCTGGCCTGCCTCAGGACATCCTGTAAGCCCGGGTACCTGGCCAAGAATCGCTGCACCACCAGGTTAAGGACGTGAGCCACACAGGGCACATGGGTCAGTTGTCCCTGTCGGAGGGCGGAGAGGAGGTTGGTGCCATTGTCGCAAACCACCATTCCTGGCTTAAGCTGGCGTGGCGTCAACCACCTCTCGGCCTGGCCCTGCAGAGCAGACAGGACCTCTGCCCCAGTGTGGCTTCTGTCCCCCAAACACACCAGCGCAAGCACGGCATGGCATCTTTTTGCCTGCGTACTTGCGTAGCCCCTTGAACGCTTACGGAGCACCGCTGGTTCAGAGGACAAAGCACAGGAAGAGGCCATGGAGGAAGAAGAAGAGGAGGGGGTGGAGGAGAGAGGTGTGTCACAACCAGTAGTAGCATTTTGGAGGCGTGGCGGTGGAACAACCTCCAACACTACTGCACCTTGTCCTGCATCCTTCCCAGCTGCCAAAAGAGTGACCCAATGGGCCGTGAAAGAAAGGTAACGTCCCTGTCCATGCCTGCTGGACCATGAGTCAGCGGTAATATGCACCTTACCGCTGACCGCCCTGTCCAGCGAGGCCAAGACATTGCCTTCCACATGCCGGTAGAGAGCCGGAATAGCCTTCCGTGAGAAAAAGTGGCGTTTGGGAACCTGCCACTGAGGAACCGCACATTGCACAAACTCACGGAAGGGGGCCGAGTCTACCAACTGAAAAGGCAGCAGTTGAAGCGCTAGCAATTTAGCCAAGCTAGCATTCAACCGCTGGGCATGTGGATGGCTGGGAGTGAACTTCTTTCGACGGTCCAGCAGCTGGGGCAGGGAAATTTGCCTGCTAGAATCGGACGTCGGTGTACTGCTAGCAGAGTGGCCGCAAGTACTTGGCTGTGACACACCTAATTCTACACCTTCATTCCTCTCAGTGCATGTTTCAGAGAGGACTGAAGTTATAGTGGGGTTGGAGATCCCAGCTGATGCGGTGCAAGGAGAGGTCCGCTTTGTTCTTTGGTGTGGGTCTTTGAGGTAGGCTTGCCAACGAGCTGCATGGCAGGTCAACATATGTCTGGTCAGGCATGTGGTACCCAAGCGGCTGATGTTTTGGCCACGCGATATACGCTTGAGACATATGTTGCAAACAGCAGCTGTGCGATCTGATGCACTAGCCTCAAAAAAGGCCCACACCAAAGAACTTTTTGAATGACGGGCAGAGGCAGCGCCCTGCACAGGCGGAGCTCTGCGGTGTGATTCCGTCGGTGTACTGCCCTTACGCTGGCCACCAAAGGGCATCCTGCCTCGTTGGAGATGTGCCTCCTCCTCATCCTCCTCCTCCTCCTCTCTCCTATTAGGCACCCACGTGGAGTCAGTGACCTCATCATCCCCTCCCTCCTCATCACTGGAGCCAATCTGGCAGTATGCTGCAGCTGCTGGAACATGACTGCCAGATTGGTGTCCTTCTTGAGCATCCCCTCTGTCTGCTCTCACGCTACTGCCTTCCTCTAGCTGGGTTTCATCATCAGACCCTTCGAAACGCTGGGCATCCTCCTGGAGCATGTACCCAACACTGTGCTCAAACAGTTCGGGGGACTCCTCAGGAGGAGGACATGGTGGGTCTAGGGAAGGAGTGACTGATGATGAGTCTGACATTGATACCAGGGAAGAGGACGCTTTGGCAGCTGCTTTGCCAGTACCCTGAGCCTGGGTGAGAGAGGATGAGGAGGAGGAGGAGGGCTTGGTCATCCACTCTACCAAGTCTTCGGCATGATGTGGCTCAACATGTCCAGCTGCCGAAAAGAAGGACAAGCGTGTCCCATGGCCATGTGCTGATGACAATGCACCGCGTCCACGACCAGCACTGTTGCCCCCAGACACAGAGCCTGCTTGCCCTCTTTTATTGCCTCCTGACTGTCTGCCTCTCCTTGTTTGCCTTCCAGACATTCTAATGGATGGCCTGCAGGGAGATGGGAAAAAAAGCAATAAGGGCTACCTTCAGGTGTCCTTCTCTGTCCCTTTACTTAAGGATTTCTAAATATGGTTGAGGATGATTGCTTTCGCACAGAATAGCACAATGACAATTTCCCTGACTGTCCAAAAAACAAGGATTTCAAAGATGGTTGATGAGGAATGCTTTAGCACAGTATAGCACAATGAGAATTTCCCTCACTGTCCTTCCCTGTCCCTACAAACAAGGTTTAGCACAGTAAAACACACTGACACTCTCCCTACCTATAGTTTTCTGTCCCTATAAAAAATGTTTTTTTAAAGATGGTTGATGAGGAATGCTTTAGCACAGTATAGCACAATGAGAATTTCCCTCACTGTCCTTCCCTGTCCCTACAAACAAGGTTTAGCACAGTAAAACACACTGACACTCTCCCTACCTATAGTTTTCTGTCCCTATAATTTTTTTTTTTTTAAAGATGGTTGATGAGGAATGCTTTAGCACAGTATAGCACAATGAGAATTTCCCTCACTGTCCTTCCCTGTCCCTACAAACAAGGTTTAGCACAGTAAAACACACTGACACTCTCCCTACCTATAGTTTTCTGTCCCTATATTATTATTTTTTTTAAAGATGGTTGATGAGGAATGCTTTAGCACAGTATAGCACAATGAGAATTTCCCTCACTGTCCTTCCCTGTCCCTACAAACAAGGTTTAGCACAGTAAAACACACTGACACTCTCCCTACCTATAGTTTTCTGTCCCTATAAAAAATGTTTTTTTAAAGATGGTTGATGAGGAATGCTTTAGCACAGTATAGCACAATGAGAATTTCCCTCACTGTCCTTCCCTGTCCCTACAAACAAGGTTTAGCACAATAAAACACACTGACACTCTCCCTACCTATAGTTTTCTGTCCCTATAAAAAAAATTTTTTTTAAAGATGGTTGATGAGGAATGCTTTAGCACAGTATAGCACAATGAGAATTTCCCTCACTGTCCTTCCCTGTCCCTACAAACAAGGTTTAGCACAGTAAAACACACTGACACTCTCCCTACCTATAGTTTTCTGTCCCTATAAATTTTTTTTTTTTTAAAGATGGTTGATGAGGAATGCTTTAGCACAGTATAGCACAATGAGAATTTCCCTCACTGTCCTTCCCTGTCCCTACAAACAAGGTTTAGCACAGTAAAACACACTGACACTCTCCCTACCTATAGTTTTCTGTCCCTATAATTTTTTTTTTAAAGATGGTTGATGAGGAATGCTTTAGCACAGTATAGCACAATGAGAATTTCCCTCACTGTCCTTCCCTGTCCCTACAAACAAGGTTTAGCACAGTAAAACACACTGACACTCTCCCTACCTATAGTTTTCTGTCCCTATAAAAAATGTTTTTTTAAAGATGGTTGATGAGGAATGCTTTAGCACAGTATAGCACAATGAGAATTTCCCTCACTGTCCTTCCCTGTCCCTACAAACAAGGTTTAGCACAGTAAAACAGACTGACACTCTCCCTACCTATCCTTCTCTTTCCCTAAACTAAAGGAATCCAGGTTAAGCAAGAAAAAAAAAATGTCACTGTCCCTGCCTATGCTTCTCTTTCCCTGCTCCGGAACACACTACACTAGGCCGCCGTGCTGGCGGCCTTTTATAGTGTGGGGCGTGTACTAAACACCCTCAGCAATAATTGCCCACAGGCATCCTGCCTGTGGCCAATCATTGCTCTCCTCGCTGCCGGCGCTGTGATTGGCCAAGCATGCGGGGTCACAGTGCATGCTTGGCCAATTACAGCGCCTGGATGACACTGCGATGGCGTAGTGCATTGTGGGCCGCGAATTAGGCGCGAACGGCCCAAATCGTTCGTTGTTCGGTGAACGATCGAACAGCCGATGTTCGAGTCGAACGTATGTTCGACTCGAACACCGAGCTCATCCCTAACCACTGGTGACAGCACAGTGGGCAGCAGCAAGAAGGGAAAGGATTGTGCCTCGGTCTGTCCCCATTTTCCAAAGTAAAGAAACTGTTTTATTGCTTGGCAAGAAGAATAAAACTGAGTTGGACCTATTCAATGTGTGGAACTCTGGTTACTAGGAGCAAAGGAGTCAGGGACGAAGTACTGGACTTGACTCTAGGACACCTACACAAAACCAAATTTGCTGGCCTTCACCTCTTAGCTATGGAGGACATGGGCCGTTGTGTGTCTTACCCCTCTCTCCCAGGTACCCCTAGACAACAGCCATATAACCGATAAAGATAGAGAGAGGTGTGAGCCCCGCTACATATATATATATATATTAGGGCTGTGGAAATTAACTATTAATTCCTTGATTAATCGATACATTTTTTTGATCGATCAAAATTCTTTTGATCGGTACTCACCTCTCCGCCGTCTGCTTTGCTGTGCCTTCATATCTGCATGCTGGCGGGACCTTACTATCTGCCACACGCAAGGACTGTTACACTTCCCTATATCACTTCCTTCTATCAACCTGGGATTCTACAGCCATCCACTGGGAGTTGTGATAGTTCCCTTCACGGGACATCTACATGCCGACGGACTGATGTTAACCCCTCCTCATCTGGATTCAGCAGTGGTATCATTGTACACATTTTTATACCAGTATCATACTTAGCTACATGTTTTTATGACTGCTTTTGCTACCGTTTGGTATTACTCGCACCATTTTTACAGTTTATGTAGCTACATCGATTTTATCTCCAGTGCAATATTTATTTTGTTACCTACTTGAAGACTATAAAAGTTTTAATGCTATTCCCATCGAGCGCTGCCTTTGTGTGTTTTTTGTATCCTGCTATCCCTTTTTTCAGTGGTTGGTCGCTGCACTGGGAATCAGCCTGCAAGGAGATCAGCTAAAAGTAGTTGGATCTGTATGTGCGTTATAATTAATCAAAATTAGTCGATTAATCGATTAATCGATTAAAAAATTTGATTAATCGAATACAAATATTGTAATCAGTAACAGCCCTAATATATATACACACACAGTGCTTTGAAAAAGTATTCATACCTCTTGAAATTTTCCACATCTTGTCATGTTACAACCAAAAACGTAAATGTATTCTATTGGGATTTTATGTGATAGACCAACACAAAGTGGCAAATAATTGTGAAGTAGATTTGTATTCAGCCCCCGTTACTCTGATACCCCTAACTAAAATCTAGTGAAACCAATTGCTTTCAGAAGTCACCAAATTAGTAAGTAGAGTCCACCTGTGTGTAATTTAATCTCAGTATAAATACAGCTGTTCTGTGAAGCCCTCAGAGGTTTGTTAGAGAACTTTAGTGAACAAACAGCATCGAGAAGAGCACAACAGACAGGTCAACGATTAAGTTGTGGAGAAGTTTAAAACATGGCTAGGTTATAAAAAAATATCCCAAGCTTTGAACATCTCACAGAGCACTGTTTAATCCATCATCCGAAAATGGAAAGAGTATGGCACAACTGCAAACCTACCAAGACATGGCCGTCCACCTAAACCGACAGGCCAGGCAAGGAGAGCATTATTCAGGGAACAGCCAAGAGGCCCATGGTAACTCTGGAGGAACTGCAGAGATCCACAACTCAGGTGGTAGAATCTGTCCACAGGACAACTATTAGTCGTGCACTCCACAAATCTGGTCTTTATGGATAAGTGGCAAAAAAAAGCCATTGTTGAAAGAAAGCCATAAAAAGTCCTGTTTACAGTTTGCGAGAAGCCATGTGGGGGACAAACATGTGGAAGAAGGTGCTATGGTCAGATAAGACCAAAATGTTACTTTTTGGCCTAATAGCAAAACGCAATGTCTGGCGGAAAACGAACACTGCACATCATTCTGAACACACCATCCCTACCGTGAAACATGGTGGTGGCAGCATCATGTTGTGAGGATGCTTTTCTTCAGCAGGGACAGGGATGCTGTTCAGAGTTGATGGGAAATGGATGGAGCCAAATACAGGGCAATCTTAGAAGAAAACCTGTTAGAGTCTGCAAAAGACTTGAGATTGGGGTGGAGGTTCACCTTCCAGCAGGACAATGACCCTAAACATACAGCCAGAGCTAAAATGGAATGGTTTAGATCAAAGCATATTCATGTGTTAGAATGGCCCAGTCAAAGTCCAGACCTAAATCCAATTGAGATTCTGTGGCAAGACTTGAAAATTGCTGTTCACAGACGCTCTCCATCTAATCTGACAGAGCTCTATAGCGCAAAGAAGAATTGGCAAAAATGTCCCTCTCTAGATGTGCAAAGCTGGTAGAGTCATCCCCAAAAAGACTTGCAGCTGTAATTGCAGTGAAAGGAGGTTCTACAAAGAATTGACTCAAATTCACGCCACACTTTTCACATATTTATTTGTAAAACATTTGAAAACCATTTATCATTTTCCTTCCACTTCACAATTATGTGCCATTTTGTGTTGGTCTATCACATAAAATACATTTACGTTTTTGGTTGTAACATGACAAAATGTGGACAATTTCAAGGGGTATGAATACTTTTTCAAGGCATTGTACATACAGTATATCATTTTTACCATTATGGGCCTGAAAAATTTTGCTCAATTGCCATGCCAGTGTTTTGAATTCTACATTCAATTTCAGGATGCATGTGCACATTTCTGAACGAAAACTACATTCACAGTTCGAATTTTGTTTGAGAAAAATTTCTCATCCTCCTCCTTTGATTTTCTTATCACTACAGTTAAAAATGATCGTCAATTTTACCCTATTGACTGTTAGAAAACGGAACTATCTATTCAGTCTATTGGTGTGTGGCCAGCCTAAGGCCCCATGCACACTGGGTGTTTAGCCCCAGTGCATGGGGCTTCGCATTTAGCTGCAGGCAGAGAGCACAGGTCCTCTTTTAGAGTTTGAAAGGCTGCAGGGAGTGGGGCTGGACGGTGCACTTAGCTGTACAAACTGGACCTCTACAATGCTTAGGGTTAAGGATTAGGGTTGGGTCCTATGTACACTGGGCATTTAGCCCCGGTGCATGGGCTTCCGGTGTTTAGCAGGAGGCGGAGAGCACAGATGCCCCATCCAGCCCCACTGGTAGCCTGTAAAACTCTATGAGAGCCTTATAACTGTTGCAGCTGGACAGGGCACCAAGCGATCAAACTTCTAGGGCAGTATGTGCCCAGGGACGAATGCCTGGAACATAAGAAGTCTGCATACTAGGTGTTTGTCCCTGGGCTTATCCCGCCCTAAACGTTTGTACCGCTCAGTGCCCCATCCAGCTGCAGCAGCTCTCAGACTCTCATAGAGTTTTACAGGCTATGAGCAATGGGATTGGATGGGGCACCTGTGCCCTCCAGCTGCAGCTAAACACCAGAATCCCATAAATCCGGGGCTCAGTGTGCATAGGGCCCAACCATAATCCTTAACTTAGCCCAGACGTGGTAGAAGTCCAGTTTGGCTTTAAGTGCTTACCCTATGTTTCCAAGTGCTGCCCAGGGTTACAATGGGTTGTGTTGCTTTCATTATTTGCCATGAAAATTACATTGAGTAAATTTATAATTTAGTACATGGCTGCATTAGGATGTTTTTTTTTTATCTGCCTGGAGTGAGTCAGGCTTTAAATCTTAAATGCTACTCATGTAACCTGTCTCATATCACCAGATTGTAGCTCAATGATATGCAGCATAGAAAGAAAACTTCAACATGTACAGAATTGCTCAGCATAGAAGTCAATGACTACAGGTGTTCCATGAATGATGCCAAGTAATATGAAACAGATAAGACCTCAGAGGTATGAGATGAGGAGGACCAGCTGGATGGGAACTGCTGCAGGAAGCTAAGCTGACTAATAAGGATTCTCAACACCATATTTCATCTGCAGCTAATCTATAGATTATGTGTTAAGTACTGTCGATTTATACCCAGAAGCACATGATCTGTACTTTACAGACCTCCAGACAGATATAAAAGTCCACCACTAAATACAATTTACATTTAGTATATATATATATATATATATAAATAACAATAACAATTATGTAGCGGCCTCCTCACCCCGTCCTCTTTAGCTAGGGGTATGTCACGCGACAGAGTGAGGTGCGCTACGGCCCATGTCCTCCCCATAACTGTGGGTGAGGTGAAGGCCAATATCTGATGTTTGCTCGGGTCGGTGTGTCTTGGGCATGTACCGAGTCTGTTGTGCAGAAACCACCCTTTGCTCCCATTAACAGAGTCCATACACCGATCACAGTCCAACTGTTGGTTTTATTTCGTACCTCCACATACAGGCAATGCGATGGCAGGATACGGTGGGATAAGCAGGTCGAGGCACTATACTGATCTGGGTCCCTACACCCCCTATGCTATGACCAAGGGTTGCAGGAGTCTTAATTCGAATACCTCCGCTGCGTTGCAGCCCCTATCAGGGGAAGATGTCCTCCAAGAGGGTTACCGGAGGCCCATCCGTCACCGGGTTGACGCTGCACCGGAATCTTCGGACGGGTGACCTCCCCAGCCTCCTCACCTCAGATGCGGGTCCCCTCGCAAGGGGCACCCTGGAATCACTTCACCCTTGCGGGACCCAGTCGGAGTCACTGGGTTCCAGGCCTCCTCAATAGTACCTCATCCCAGGCTGAAGGTGCCTGGGATGGAATCCCAGCTTCATTCCGGCCAGGCCTAGGGCGCCTAGGCTGGAACCTTGAACCGCCCGCACCCAGGCCGAAGGTGCCTGGGTGCGTGACGAGATGATCCCCGAAGACCTCGTGGCGAGGGCGTCTCCCCCTTTTATCACCTCCCATCAACACCACGGCGGGTTCCCCGCCCCAGCCATACCATCTCCAGGAAGGGACAAAAAGGGTAGCACTGTGGTGATGGTTCTACCTGAAGCCTGTAGGTACTCCGCCACCCACAGGCAAAGGAGAATATTACATACCCCAATCCTCCACGAATAACAAAAAGGGGTCTAAACCCTGACATAATTACACACCTGGGTCACACTACCCCCAGGTGTATCCCACTAAATCTGAAGACCCCGCTACACACTCCCCCTGTGATTTGACGCTGGTCCCCAGCGTCAGGTGCACACCCATGTCTCCCAAGGAGTGGTGACATGGAGCAAGCCCCAGAGGCTGTCCCCAAATTTGTGAATACTAAGTGTGCCAAGACCTGCTCAAAAGGGAAAGGGAAAATATAAAACGATAAACTTTTGCATAAAACATCTATTCTGTACACATGTACAATCCCTCCCATCACTGTCTAAGAACCACCCCATACTCAGTAGTCTTGACCGATGAATCTCCTGCAGAAGGGAAACAAAAACAACATCCTAACAATCTGTGTTAACTTGGAATGAATAGGTCTGTCAGCCGAGAGACCCACTCACTCCAATAAGCAAAGTGATGCATGTGTAACATTTTCAAACAGTCGTTGCACAACACTGCCACCTGGTGACAGCGCCGCAGTCATGACACTTGCCGAGATCTTCCTTCTTCCTGCTTTTCTACGCTAACTTTTACCCCCAGAGTCTCTGCCTTTGGCACATGAAGAAGAGGGAGAAAAACAACAGCTCCCAAGTCTCCAGTGAGTGAAAGAAAAGCCCAAATCAAAACAAAAGTAGGGCACAGTTCTGAGCGTCTGGGAATGTTCCTTCCAGAAAATTCAACAGCAAACAAAATAGGAGCTCACTTCTCCTACAAGTAAAACCTTGGATCCGGCAAAAACAGGGGCTTCAGGTGCTTGTCAAACACTTCCACCGAATATTCAACATCCTCTCCTCCTTTCCTGCAGATGAGCACCTTATCGGCATGAATATGGCGCCCCAGTCTCCAATCAGCTCTGCAGTCTCTAAACTTTTGATACAGGCGGCGAACACGACAGGTATCGCCGGGCATGAGGCACTTTGAGCTTTTCCCATACAAACTCGTCGTACCACCTTTGTCGCAAAACTTCGACTTCATACAATAAGTCCCGAGACAAGTAGGGGTACTCCCACCCATATTCACGGGCGACTCTTTGGGAGAAAAGCCTCTGCAATCTGGCTAGAGGTGGCATCACATCTCGCTCGCCTTCTCCTGGCTGTACGATGGCCTCCGGGTGCCGAGGTACCTTCACCATCTCGAGTTGCTTTGCCTTTGGTGCCCGCAACGAAGCACGCTGCGTCCCCACTTTCGGAGCGGGTGATGTGGTTGAAAGTGGAAGGTCGGTCGGAGGACTAGATTTCCTCGGGAACTCCGGGGCCTGCGCCCGGAGCGTACTGTCTTCTATGGACATGGGGGAATCCTGCGGTTTACACAGCATAGGTAGTGGGCGTCTGTCCCAGCCCTTCCGGTGAAACAGTTCGTCTATTTCTCCGTCATCACCACAGTCTGACAACGACTCTAGGTCGGAGGTGTCATACATCTCGGCGGGAAGGTAGTCTCTAGTAGACGGAAGGCTACCCTCCCTTGCGGGCTCCACCGGCTGTGGACTCCCGACACCTCCAACCAACACCACAGTCCCAGCCCCTAGCTCACCTGGACCTTCTGAAGAACTGGGATGTCCGGGACTCTCTTCTCTACCGGCGCCATCTAGGCCAGGCAAGCGGCGGGGTGAAGCTCGACCACGACCATAGGATGCCTGTACCAGGCCGACTTTCCTCTTCGGAGGTGGCAGCAGGGAATCTGTGGTGACCGAAGCAGTGTCCTCGGATTTCTCTCTTTCCGTCTCTGGTTGGGCAGTCAGGTCGCCCTGGTCAGCGCGTACAGGAACCTCCGCAAAGGCCTGGATCTCTCCCTCCGGAGTGGCGGTTCCTGTGATGCAGTTGAGGCGAAGGGCCCGGGGCCTTACTGTGGATGATTCGACCTCAAAAAGAAACTCTTTGCACGCTTCACATCGCCCGAACGGCTTTAGTTGGACCACCAGTCCCGAGCATCCGGGACAGATCACACCGAGGGCCTCCGTGTCTCTGCATGAATACAGAGCCAACTGTCCTCGGGGCCTGAGCCTTATCCCCGTGTCTGTCAGGGGAGCAGCAAATGCAGTCATCTTCATAGGGTAAGATACCGGTATCCACGGAGAGCTTGAATTCATTCCGACCACTTGCTGCTCCATCACGCGCTGACCACGCGCCGGAGTCTCCACGTGTATCTCCACACGTGGCCAGACTCCTCCCACGACTTGCACGTTTTCGCGGGCTTCCGCCAGCCTCCGCCCACAAATTGCGCAGTCATGGGGTGCCTCGTGGCGCAGTGCATTAACAGTCCCCACATGTAGTACTTCACACGGCTGGACCTCTCGCAACTCCTCCGGGCAGCAAAGTTCAAACACAGACGTTCTCAGTTCCATCGTTAAGACACACACAATCCCGGACGACCCCCACGTGTAGCAGCCTCCTCACCCCGTCCTCTTTAGCTAGGGGTATGTCACGCGACAGAGTGAGGTGCGCTACGGCCCATGTCCTCCCCATAACTGTGGGTGAGGTGAAGGCCAATATCTGATGTTTCCTCGGGTCAGTGTGTCTTGGGCATGTACCGAGTCTGTTGTGCAGAAACCACCCTTTGCTCCCATTAACAGAGTCCATACACCGATCACAGTCCAACTGTTGGTTTTATTTCGTATCTCCACATACAGGCAATGCGATGGCAGGATACGGTGGGATGAGCAGGTCGAGGCACTATACTGATCTGGGTCCCTACACCCCCTATGCTATGACCAAGGGTTGCAGGAGTCTTAATTCGAATACCTCCGCTGCGTTGCAGCCCCTATCAGGGGAAGATGTCCTCCAAGAGGGATACCGGAGGCCCATCCGTCACCGGGTTGACGCTGCACCGGAATCTTCGGACGGGTGACCTCCCCAGCCTCCTCACCTCAGATGCGGGTCCCCTCGCAAAGGGGCACCCTGGAATCACTTCACCCTTGCGGGACCCAGTCGGAGTCACTGGGTCCCAGGCCTCCTCAATAGTACCTCATCCCAGGCTGAAGGTGCCTGGGATGGAATCCCAGCTTCATTCCGGCCAGGCCTAGGGCGCCTAGGCCGGAACCTTGAACCGCCCGCACCCAGGCCGAAGGTGCCTGGGTGCGTGACGAGATGATCCCCGAAGACCTCGTGGCGAGGGCGTCTCCCCCTTTTATCTCCTCCCATCAACACCACGGCGGGTTCCCCGCCCCAGCCGTACCATCTCCAGGAAGGGACAAAAAGGGTAGCACTGTGGTGATGGTTCTACCTGAAGCCTGTAGGTACTCCGCCACCCACAGGCAAAGGAGAATATTACATCCCCCAATCCTCCACGAATAACAAAAAGGGGTCTAAACCCTGACATAATTACACACCTGGGTCACACTACCCACAGGTGTATCCCACTAAATCTGAAGACCCCGCTACAATTATATATCTATCTATCTATCTATCTATCTATCTATCTATCTATCTATCTATCTATCTATATATATAGATATAGATATAGATATATCTATATATATACAGGGCTTTTTTTCTCAGAGGATAGGTGCAGGAACTCCCCCCCTCTGAGTTACCCCTTGTCTCTACCCCGTACTCACCTCCAAGCACTGTTTCTTGGTTCCACCCCACCCCACCTCCCAGTACTGCCCCTTTTAGAGAATACAGAACCAAGTATAATTTTGTGGTGCTAAGTAATTTGTATGGAATTTGTTAATGACAACAAGAAAGACAGTAAAATAGATTCCCGGTAGCTAGCAACAATGGACCACCCAGCAACAGTAGATCCACATTAGACTTCCAACAGCCAGCATCAATAGATCCTCCAGCAGACAGCAACAATAGATCCTAACTCAACAGTAGATCCCTCCCAGCAACAATTGACCCCCCCAGCAACATAAGACCCACCCCTAGTAGCAAAAGACCTTCCACCAGCAACACTAGACCTCCCCAGCAACAATAGACCCCCCTCCCTGCAAAAATAGATCCCCTCCAGCAACAATTGATTCCCCAGTAGCCAGCATCAATAGAACCTCCAGAATCAGTGCTGGAGGTGCCGGAACTGCGTTCCCCCGCGTTCTCACTGAAAAAAAGCCCTGTGTATATATAGATATCTATATACATATATATATATATATATATATATATATATATATATATATATATACACACACACAGTGGATATAAAAAGTCTACACACCCCTGTTAAATGTAAGGTTTCTGTAATGTAAAAAAATGAGACAAAGATAAATCATTTCAGAACTTTTTCCACCTTTAATGTGACCTATAAACTGTACAACACAGTTGAACCACAAACTGAAATCTTTTAGGTGGAGGGAAGTAAAAATAGAAAACTCAAATAATATGGCTGCATAAGTGTGCACACCCTTAAACTAATATTTTGTTGACGCACCTTTTGATTTTATTACAGCACTCAGTCTTTTTGGGTATGAGTTTATCAGCATATATATATATATTAATTGCATATATATATTTTTTAACAAGAGAATTGCATATATTTTTTAGATGAAATTCTGACCCACTGGGCCTTCAGATAAATAACACAAAAAATGTCTACCGCAATATTTTGCCTTACAGTCAAGCTACAACACACAAACCAAGTGCACGGCTCCTAAACTTGCTGCCTATAAACATCAAAGCTGCTAATATAGTGAAATTGTTACGGCTTAACAATGCTAACTGGAGACGTAAGGAGACCTTTAGCCCCTTTTGTTTTTCTCCGTTCCCATCTTTGTTCCTTTGCCCCCCTCTTCATGCACTTGGAATTAGTCATGTCTTCAGGCAGGAAATTGGAAAGTGGAAAATAAAATCTTAGCTTATAAATAAAGATCCTCTGTAAATAACATAACTGATCTTATCTCCATTTAATCTCATTAGGGGGCGAAGAAAAAAAAAAGAAGCTTTGTGGTGCTATAACACACTTATAACATTCTTTCTAGACGTGGTATATATGCTTGTCCATAAATAATATTGAATTTATTGGGCCTACGAACAAACCAATGTAAGAGGGTTGATTTACTAAAGGAGACTAGGCTGTCTGTCCACTTTGCAAGGGAAGGTTGTGCCTTGCAAAATAATTTGCCACAGAGCTTAGTGAATTAGGAAAAAGGGGAGGGCGTGGGAGCGTGAGGACGGTTGCTGAGACTGACAAAACCTATACTCCAAGCCACAAAGTTTTGAAGTGGACTATCTCGGTACTGATACACAAAATACAGATCTTGGATGAAAATGTAATCATTTATTACATATAAAAATACATAAATAGATCACATTAAAAAAGTATCAAAAAACAATATACAAATACTCAAGGGTTTCCCCAAGAGATATCTGTTGAAGATGTTTTCTCATAGATTAACCAGTCCTCTTCTAGTTTCACTGTACATAGACTGCTTCGTCAGGAGGAATAATTTATAAAACAAATGATCAAATAAAACACAAGGACACATAATCAAAGAATTACAGAATCATAATATATACATAGAGCTCAGCGGTAACATTGAGAGGTTGCTTACCCAACAGGTCAATCGCCAGGTACAAAACCCAGCCGCTCAAAGGGCTTCCCCCGCGACGGACAAGGAGGATTTATGCGGAAATTGAATCTAAATAAAGGTAGACATAGATATATGCGGAATGGTTGGTAAAGTAGTACCCATCTGGGGAGTATGTAGTGCACCAGGAAGGGGGGGGGGGGGAGAATAGGGGAAGGGGGGGGAAGGGGGGGGGGGAGGGAGAAAGAGGGAGGGGGGAGAAACGGAGAAACAAGAGGGGGAAAGGAGGGATGGAGGAGGGAAGAGAAGAAAGAGAGAAAGGAAAGAAAGGGGAGAAGGAGAGAGGGAAAAAGCTTAGTGAATTAGATGAAATCTCACTTTGCCAGGAATACCCAATCACATGCAGTATTTTGGCTTATATAGGATTGGATGATGGAAGTCAGAAGAGCTTCACCCCATTCACTAAGCTGTGGGGCAAATTCCCTTGCAAAGTGCAACTTCCCTTGCATAGTGAACACCCAAATTTCCTGTAATAAATTGACCCCTAAGTGTGTTACTGACAAAATTGTTAGATAAAAATAAAGGGAAAAAAAGCTTTAAAAAAAAATAAATAAGAAAATGACCAAAACTACTACATCTAAAGGACTGGTAAGCTATTATATACTACATTTTTGTTACAGGGTTAACATACGCAGGACTCGACAAACCCCAGGCACCAGGTCCCCATGGCGACCAGAAGTTCCATACTGGCTCTAATAATGCTGGCTAATAAGTCTTAGACAGATGATGACCAGTTGGTGTGGTGGCATGCTGCAGTGGAACTGAGCCAGGGCAGCACTAAGGTTGTTTCACCTACAGGCCCAGTTGCTGGTGAACAGATGATAGGATTGGTGCACTGTGTTGAGTGTGACCCTAGACACTGGGGCTATTGCGTCACTTCTGAGAAAAATTGTAACCACTAAAGGGCCATACACAGAGGCGTAGCTTGAAGCTTGTGGGCCCCGATGCAAAAGTTGACCTGGCCCCCCCACTACCACCCACCACTTCCACCGTGCATGTAGATACTCCAACCGCACGCCAAGATACTCAAAGTGGCTTAAGAGTTTTGAGTTCCCAGAGTTCCTCCTTACATCAGAGGACAGGGATCACCGCTGGAGAATCAGAGGACAGGATCACCCCTGGCAGGTCACTTGACAGAGCTCCTTTCCCATCCCAGCACTGTATACAGCGCCTCCCCCACACTACACAGGGCTGAAATCACATTCCTTTACACACAGTCAGCCTTCACAGGGTGTATCTGGGTTTTTTTTGTTGCCGTTCTGACCTGTGAAATTCTCTGGTCAAAAATGCAGTGTAGTCGCAGTAGGCAGATACACCCTGTGCAGATCGTGGCTGACTTGCTGTGTTGTAAAGGAATGTGATTTCAGCCTTGCGGAGGAGGAGCAGTATAGAGTGCTGTAATGGGAAAGGAGCTCAGCAGCTGGGCATAGCATCCAGGGTGGGGGGAGGGTGTTAGGGGGCTTTGGGGGGGTGGGGCAAAACTTATATCTAGGAGGGCAAAGCCATGTGACACTAAATCTGGAACCTGCAGCCCCTCAGGAGGTGTTAAGGGATTTGTTTTAGCAATTTCTGAAGGTTTCTCTGTCAGTGTTGGCAGATGTTGGGGAAAGGTCACCTCCCGGAGGTGTGTGTCTTTTCCCCAGTTGTCATGGAAGTGGGGTAAGCAGACTGTGACCCCTGCGATTGTGACCCCTGCAACCCCTTATGCTACGCCCATGGCCATACAGATGCTCAACTTCGCGGGTGCAGCAAAAAATTAAACAGCATGCTGCATTCAACAGATGTTGCACAATCCATGCAAACCTATGCAGTGCATGCGATTGCAGACAGTGGGGGGTACAGAGAATCCCAGCTGGTGACTAGGAGATACGGAGCAATGACTTACATCACCAGTGACATCAGTCCCATCGTGGCTACAAGACGGCACTCTCCTCCTCTTAACTCGCAGAGCTCGAGTTACCATTCCATGTTGCCAGCACACAGCACAAACACTTCCCCATCCTGGGCTGTTCTCACCCCATACTCCTCTCTATTCAGGAAATGGCTCACAGCTTCTCCCCAGCCAATGAGAACAGAGGGGTGTGGACTGTGGAAGGCATAGTGGAAGCCCAGTACTGGAATATGGCTGTGGGGCCCTAGGGCAGATCGGAGCTTGACTTTGTGAAGGATATGATAATATGACAGGGAGGCTGCAGGGGCCCCCTGGGGTTAGGGGTGGGGTTGCGATTGTGACCCCTGCAACCCCTTATGCTACGCCCATGGCCATACAGATGCTCAACTTCGCGGGTGCAGCAAAAAATTAAACAGCATGCTGCATTCAACAGATGTTGCACAATCCATGCAAACCTATGCAGTGCATGCGATTGCAGACAGTGGTGAGACATTTACATGGTTAAATCAGGCTGTGAGGAGGAAATTTACCACCTGTCAAATGCCACCATTGATCGTAGTTCAGAGGGGGTGTCAAGGGCTGCAACATATGTGAAAATGAATCTGTTCCTAGGGTGGAGAGAGAGCCGAATAACGTTAATATTTTCCTGTGTACTTTTCTACTCTTTTCTTTGTCTGCTCTATAAATCCTCATAAGTAGGTCCAGTAGCAGGACTGGGGAGGCATGCCTGAGAGAACTGGGAGATTGCAGTTTGAGATGGGTGCAGAACCAGAAGAGAAGACTGTGGAAAGGGCAGTGGAAAGAGGTCATTGCAGCCAGGCTGGCTGGCAGGGCCTGAAGAGAGCTATCTGGGAGCGGTAGCTGAATAGAGGATAGCTAGCACCAGAACAATTTCTTCACCACAGGGGCCCGGGGTCCCTGCCCGCAAATGGCAGTTCATTGAGGCCTGGCTGAAGCAGTGTCAGGCCTACCCAGGCGGTGCTAGCTAGCCTGGAGGAGTAACAGTCTGCAGCAAGGGAAAGTGCCAGAGGAGGAACAGTCTGCAGCAAGTTAAGGGGTGGAGGAGGAATAGTCTGCAAGCAAGGAAAGTGCTGGGAGTGTACATAGTTTGTCCCAATTGATTGTTCTAAAATTCACCAATTGATTGATCTAAAATTCGCCAATTGGTTGTTCTAAAATTCCTGGGCATCCCCTAATTCCCAAATCCCCATCTAAGTTTAATCCCCTCGAATAAAAACAAAAAAAAAACAAAGCTAAATGCAGCCTGTGTACAGCTGTTTCTTTGGATTGGATATGAGGCAATACGCTTTTGGTCATTAAACCTTCATATCCAGAATAAATGATTGGATTAGTTATATGGAAGAGAAGGAATTAGGCAGATTTAAGTAATAAAAGTATAATTTATAATTCTGGAATTTACACACGCTAAAAAAGAAAAACTGCTTACAGAAAACACACATTTTGAGATATTATTGAAAAGTGTGCTAGAAAAATGACATCTGGAATATTGACGGGTGATGTGGACAATTCTGCTTTCTTCTATAATATTTAGAGCTTAAAGCAGAGCTCCACCCTAAAGTGGAACTTCAGCTCATCGGATTCCTCCCCCCCAGCTGTCAGAGCGGATCTGCCTGGATGGAGTGGAGGTCAGGGTGGAGGATCCCCCCCACTCTTTGCTGCAGCTGCGGCTGGAGATCTTCTCCTGCTTGCCCAGGACACAGCTACGCCTCCTGGCACCAGATCCTCTCCACTGACTCCAGCTGCTGCAGGATAGGTGAGATCTGGGGGGATTGGTCATTCCCAAAGTGTGTGTGATCAGAGTGACCCTGCCCCCCTTCTCTCCTGCTGCCCCCCTCCTGTGACACTGCCCCCCTCCTGTCACGCTGCCCCCACCTGTCCCACTGCAGCCCTCTTGTCATGCTGCCCCTACCTGTCTCACTGCAGCCCTCCTGTCATGCTGCCCCCTACTTGTCTCACTGCCCCCCTCCTGTCACACTGCCCCCCACCTGTCCCGCTGCCCCTTTCTGTACCACTGCCCCTACCTGTCCCGCTGCCCCCCTCCTGTCCCACTGGCCACCCTTGTCCCACTGCCCCCCTCCTATCATGCTTCCCCACCTGTCATACTGCCCCCGCCTGTCCCGATGACCCCTTCTGTCTCGCTCCTCCCTCCTGTCACACTGCCCCCTGCCTGTCCCACTGCCCCCCTTCTGTCCCGCTCTCTCCCTCCTGTCACACTGCCCCCCACCTGTCCTACTGCTCCCCCTCCTGTCCCGAGGCCCCCCTGTTCTGCTGCCCCCCTCCTGTCCCACTGCCCAGATACCCCTCTCCTGTCACAATGCCCTCCTGTAAAAATGGCAGGTGTGGCAGGAGGATGGTGTGTGTGTGTGTGTGTGTGTGGGGGGGGGGGGGATAGGCAAAATTAACCTTTGCCTGTGTAGAAAAATCTAATTCCTACCCAGCCTTACTGTCTCTGTCCTGCCCCTTTCCTTCATTGGAGGCTCAGCATCCCATGTGGGTGTTATATAGGTGTAGCGGCCTCCACTCTCACCTCTTTCTCATCAGCTCGTCTGTCTCTTGTCTAGGGGTACCTTAGAGGAGAGAGTGCGGGGTCACCACGCCAAGCCTTCACCGCAGATGTTTGTGTGGCGTAAGCAAAGTTCTTGTTTTACCTTCGGGTCAGTGTTCTGCACCTGGAACCTCCAAAGAGAGTTACCTTGAACAATGTCTGCCAGAAAACGAGCCCCACACTATTAAAGTCCAACACTCCTTTATTCTTCTCAATGCAAAAGTGAACACAATCAGTTGGACTCCCTTAGAGAACAGAACAGACAAGGAGGTGTGGATGCGAATAGGCCCAGACACAATGAACTCTCCACTTTCCTCCCTGAAAGTGGGATGCGGTCTCCCAGCGAAGGGGGATTTCCTTCCAGGCGGTCTCCGATGGAAGGCTCACCTGTCACCGGCAATATGCTGCACCGGGTCTTCAAGCAAGTGTCTCCCACCGGTCCATTACGCCCTCCGGATTCGGTTACCCTCTCCCAGGGTCCCCTAGGATCTCCTTCCCTCGCGGAACTCAGTGTTGGGCACTGAGCTCCAGACCTCCATCCGAGTACCTCACCCCAGGCTAAAGGTGCCTGGGATGGAACACGACCTCCGACTGTCCTCTAGGCCTAGGCCCGCCTAGAGGACCGACACGAACCACCGCCCACAGGCTGAAGGTGCCTGGGACTCGACCCCGTGACAAAGATGGCTGGCCCCTTTATACCCTCTCCCAGCAAGCACGGCGGGTTCCCCGCCCCACCATACCGCTGCCGAGGGAGGACAAAAAGGGAGCACAGCACACAGCAATGGTTCAACCCCAGCAAAAGGCGACAGCGCCACCCGCGGGGCTGCAGGGAACTGCACATCACTGGGGTCTCTGCCAGTTTTAAATACACAGAAAAGTGTATACCCGCTACATAGGGTAGTCTAAAGGCCAATTCAACTCCTCCAGAATGACATCTACTTGTTAGCATGGGGGAACTGCAAGCTGTCCGATTTGTACTGTTGTTTATCCTGATAGCCAAACTACTTCTTCGGGGCCCTAAATACAGAAGGCATTTTGATATTTGCATATCTCCTTCCAAGAAACAGCCCAACGTTTGCTTCAGAAGTAAGAGTTTTTGAGAGGAGAATTTAGGCAGGGTGCTGTGATGTTTTCAGGTAGCTATGTATAGCAACCTGCCAACTCCTCCCATCAGCCATGATCTGCCTGCATTGTATAGAGAAGCACAGAAACCCAGCAAAGACATCACTGTTTCTAAAAAGGTATATATTGAAAACTCAAAGGTTTTATTTCAAAATGTATTTAGCATACTGATGAGGTTGAAAGGAGGAATCAGAGAAGGCAAGATATAAGCAGATTAAACGTCAGATTTACGTTTAGCACAGTTCTGTATAACATATATTGAAATGTGTCACATGTTTGTGTCACAGCGAAGACACTGGACTCTCTCACTGTCATCTATGGAATCTTAAGACAAAATCCCAAATGTCTTGTAAGTGCAAGAATGTTCAGGGAGTTATGGCATCCAATTTTAAGTCATCTTGATTAATGTACAGATGACAATGATAATACTTCACAGTAAAGCAGACCGGGGGGGGGGGGGGGGGGTCATTGCACTCTATTACGGGAACTGTCCTCTCCATACAGAAATGCATCGTCTACATCTGGACATTTTTTAAGTTACGTGTTTTTAGATCCATCCATCTTTATTGCATTTAATAATTCTGTAACTGAAGTATAAATCTTCAGAATTTACCCAAAAACCATATATTATAAACATGACAGGGATAATATATGATTTTCATTCCATTAGTAAAAGGAATCCATTGCTTTTGGTGTAAGCAAGCACATCCTTTGCAGTATATCAAGATGATCATTTGCATTACAGCAATCACATGTCTGAAAACAATTACAGGCTCTGTGATAATGGAGAGCAGTGTATGAACTATGATTGAGATTGAGGATGTTGGATGAGAGGGCCAACAATAGGGATTCACTATGGGGCCCCTTTCCTGTCACTTTTAGATTCTTTTTAAAGGAAACCTGTACTTAGAGCAATATGTGGGTTGCTATTTGTGACCTCATTCTCGGGATGCTATCTGCTTGGTTGTGAGGCTGAAGCCAAAGCTAAAGCTGAAGTTTAGGTATGGCAAGTTACATGGGTCCAATGTTAGTATGTACTTTATGTGTCATAACTGTGAGATCCCCATGGAAGCTAGAAATCATTGTAGTATGTACCACTACGACAGTGATCTCCACTAGCTTCTGAGACCTGTGCTGAGCGGTTGCCATACTGGCACTGCTTACTGAACACAGAAGGTCACTCACTTGGCATGGATACCATTTAGAGAACACGGTACATTCTCTCAATGAATGCAAAATGTTCTCTGATTGGACAAGGTGGATGTCACTGTCCTACCTCTCCATCCTGTCCAGTCTGAGAACACTTTGCATTCATTGAGAAAATGCAAAGTGTTGCCTGAAAAGTGGCCATGCTGAGCGAGCAACTTCCTGTGCTCACAATGCAGCAGGGGAGCCACTTGGCACTGGACCCAGAAGCTAGTTGAGATCATTGGAGTAGTAGTGCCCAGGGCCGCTGATAGGGGGGGGACCACCAGCCCTCCTGTAGGGGGCCCCGGCACACAGAGGGGTCCGGACAGCAGGAGGATCGGTGGAGAACAATGCCCTCCATGTCTCTCACCCAGGTTTCTCCCCCTTTCCCTCCCACCAGCTTTTAGCTGGAGGGATAATGAACCTGGCCTGCCACCACTGAGCTCCTTCCCTTGCCCCGCTCGCACTCACAGCTGGGACAAGGAGACCGGAGGCTAGAGCAGAGAGGAGACATCCAGGAGGAGGTGCGCTGTGTTGTGCTTTCCTTCCTGTCAGAAGAGCTTTCCACATACAGCACATGAGACCGGATCGTTCGTACTGTATATCGCATTGCACTGTATACACACAGCGCCCCCTATCCACATTTCCTGCTGCTGCGAGCAATCCTTGGAGGAGATAGCGGGTGGTGTGTGTGTATACAGTGCAATGCGATGTACAGTCAGATCCAGTCTCATGTGCTGTATACTGTAGATGAACGATCTTCTGACAGGACAGAACAGAACACAGCACACCTCTTGCTGGCTTTGTAGTGGCTTCTCCCTGTAAGTTGGGGGAGGTGGATGGGTGGGTATCTTTGCTGGGAAAAGTAATGGGGATTTAAGGATGAGGAATATGTGTTAGGAGGAGGGTTTGGAGTGGGGGGGGGTTGAACCAGGAGAGGGGATGCTAGAGGGAGTTGTGCTAGGAGGAGGGATTTGTGGGAATTTGTCCTAGGAGAGGGATTGAAGAAAGAAGATTTGTGCTGGGAGGGGAGATGGGGGTGATTGTGTACAAGGAGCCGGTGGGAGAATTTGGGGATAACAGGAGGGATTGGGGGGGGGGGTGGGGAATTGTGCAGGCAGGGTATATTTGGCAGAAGAAGATTTGTGCTAGGATAGAAAGATTGATGTGTGCTAGGCTGGTGGATTTTTGGGGTGAGGGATATTTGTACTAGGAGGGGGAATTGGGGTGGCATCTGTGTCCATTAATAATGATTTTCATGTATTTTTTGTGTAAAAATATTGTATAAAATACCGTCAGGTGTGTGTGTGGGGGGGGGGGGCCCATCAGGTAGGCTGTACGGGGCCCCATGATTCCTAACAGCGGCCCTGGTGGTGCCTACTGTAGTGCTTTCCAGCTCCCCACAGGTATGGCACATACATACTTACATTGGTCCAAGCTGGACATTGGTCCAAGGTGGAACAATATAACTATGTAAAAATTGCTATACCTAAACTGCAGCTTTAAAGAAAACCTTACTTAAAAAGTCAAGGTCTGCTTATGTTGCTGCCCCCACCACCTGCTTTTAAAAAGAAAGAAAAAAAACAAAACACTTTGGGAGAAAAACATAAAAAATACTTCCAGGCTTCCGGCCAGCTTATCTAGACTAGAGTGATATAAGTGGGTCTTTTTGCCTAAACTTTGCCAGTATCCCACCTTGAGGCCCAGTGACATCAGTGACGGGAAGCAGGAGGAAAAGTCTGATTCCTGTGTAGCATTGTCAGCCCACTGTGCAGCCTCCTGAAAGCTGAGTACAGGAACAGCATCTGACACATTCCTGTAGCCCAGCAGAGTCAACTTGTGACATTACAGGCAGTGGCTCCTCCTAGGCAACTCAAGCTCTTTCATTGACAGTGGCTCCTGTAGAGCGTACCACTGTCAAAACTCTAGGATAGACATGTGCAATTCGTTTCGTTCCGAATTCGTTTTTTAACGAATTTCGACAAATTCGTTAATTCGGAAATATCCGAATTAACGAAAACTCATTTAACGAATTTTAACGAATATTCGTAAATTCAAATTTACGAATGTACGAATTTACGAATATACGAATTTACCAATGCACGAATTTACGAATGTACAACTATCCGGAAATTCATAAATTTGAATTTACGAATTTCCGAATATTCGTAAATTTGTACATTCGTACAATCGTAAATTAGTAAATTCGGAAATCTGAAATAATAATTAACAAATAACTTAACTATTACTAACTATTCAATTATAGGTATTGTAATTTCCTTTCAAATTTGGCTGTTAGTGAACTTAACGAAGTTACGAATTGTTTTCCGACATAATGAATGCCGTATCTAAACGAATGGAACGTAATGAATTAATTATAATAATAAATAACAATAATAATAATAAAAACGTTTTATTATTATTATTATTAATTTGTTCCGTTCCATTTGTTTAGATGCGGCATTTGTTATTTCAGGTTATGCGTAACTTCAGATAAATTTGTATTCGTTACGTTCGCTAACAGCCAAATTTGAAAGGAAATTACAATACGTTAGAAGGCTAGCCATTGGCTAGCCTGAATTTGTAGGAGGAGGGTGGGGCGTTATATTCTCCCCATCCTCCCCCTGGCTGGCGTCAGCTGTGTTTCCGGGTTGGTCAGCTGTGTTTCCGGGTTACAGGTCAGGATCCGGCGGTGACGTCATTTCCGGTTCCGGGGTCACAAGCGGTGGCTTCACAGGCAGCGTGCGGAGCGGTGTTCCTTCCGATAGGGTCGGTGCTCTTTACTGACGGTCGGTCAGTGGGGGGGCAGTACAGGAGTTTTACTTTCTTCTTCCCCGCTACAGGAAGCAGCTGGCGGGGTTTGCAGCGGTCCCGGCGTCTGGCGGCAGGTTGGGCCTTTTTTCTCCTCTCAGGGCTGGCGCAGCATTGGCAAGTTCCATTACAGGGACCTCTCGTGGCAGCTGTCGTTCTCTTTTCCATGTGATCGGTACAGGTAGGTCTCGGGCTGATTGGGGAGGGGGGGGCGGGCGGTCGCTTGCTTTTCGTTTCTAACATTATGGAATACATGTCGATGTACCTGTTTGTTTTTCTGCTGGGGTTTTAATTTTTCTATGCCACCCCACGCCCAGGGTGCGTTTCTTTTCGCAGGTCGTCCAGGGGTTCCAGTTCTTGGTACAGGTAGGTTCGCCTTCATCTAGCGGGGGAGGGGCGGTGGCTCGGGTATCTGGTAGGTGGGATGCAGTGTCACCTTTCTTACTCTGCCAGCCTCGCCTTCCACCTCTTGTTGGTTCGTCTGCCCCCTCATCAGGTCCTTTGGGGGGGGCCCGGGTTACTAGAGTGGGGGTCTGGGCTTGAGGTGTCCTCTACGCCAGGTTCCCCCGGTTCACTTCATCGGTTACCTCTGGTCCACTTCCCACTTAGGTTAGCTTGCACTAGCTGTCATTTGCAGGTTGCCGGGGCGATAGTTCAGCCGGCAGGCCACTGGGCTGCTTTTGCATACGTGGTCAGCACTCGTTCACGCCTTGTCACTGGGTCCCGCTAGGGTTCGTTGTAGCTTCGGGTTAGGTCACCATCAGGGTGGCTTCTTCATTTCTCTCGTTTGTCATTTCCCGTCACAGTACACGTACACTCTGTGTTGCTCAAATCACCACGAATTTGGTTAGGGGGGCACAGCTCGCTCTGGGCGTCATTTGTTCAGTGCGTACATCTAAATGTTGTTACAGGTGGAATTCTCTGTTCATTCGGACGCTTCAGGTGCGTACTGTGGCCTTTTTACTCAGGGGTAGTTAGTAGGTTACATTCCAGGATCTGTCACGTCTTCGGATCCGTACAGGCTGAGGTTTTCGTTTTTTAATTGATTTGATGCAATCTTCTCGCCTGTACATTCATACGTCATACGTGCACGTCACTTACATGCCTATATCTGCCTACCACGGTCTGTAGGTACTAAGCCCTGAGTGTTCGTTTTTAATTGCCTGTCCGGCGCCACAGGTTGCTCGGGCTCACGCTACACTCACGCAGGGGGTCACGGTCATTAGCTTCTTCAGGCGCCTGGTTTGGCATCAACTGCACACATCATTACGTTAGGGCAGGTGGGCGGGGGTTAGGTAGGTAAGTGGTGTTGACTGGTGGATCATTTGTGTTTTGTTCACAGATTGGGAGTATGTCGCATATCTCTGAGAGCGTGGAGTTTGCGGTCATCCCTTCCACGCCAGCGGGCCCTTCCACGCCAGCGGGCCCTTCCACACCAGCTGGTCCTTCCACACCAGCAAGGGGCTCGGAGCTCGGCAGCACGCCTTCCTTGAGGAGCTGGACTATACCCAAACTCATTGCCGAACTACGTTGCAGGGGCATTCCTTTCTCGGCGTCGGCCAGGAAGGCGGAGTTGTTCAGGCTCCTTTTTCCAAACCCAGCCCAGCCTCTTCCTTCCACCGGTACGGAGCATGCGTCCCTCCTCACCGCTTTGACGCAGATCCATTCGGTGTTAAATACTCTTTCATGTTCGGTCCAGCTTTTACAAGATAGGATGGATGTGCTGGAGGCCCGTCCAGACAATGTGGTGGTTCCGGTGGCTTCCTCAGCTCCTGGTCCATCTGGATCTCCGTCAGGTGTCACAGGTGGGCCGCTACCGTTGGCTGATCCTGCTGTGGCCAGTGTTTTTCCTTCTGTTTCCCCTGCCCATTTTGTCCCAGCTAATCTAAAGAAGGACATCCTGGAGGGGAAGGACGTCAACCTGGCATCCCTGCTCATTGCCTCGCAGGACATTGTGGAAAACAAGGCATATGCTTGCGGGGAGGTCTCGGTGGTCCTCAGGGCCCGGGATCCCAGGCTGAACCGTAAGCTTAACGTGGCTGAGTTTGTCCTTGCGTTTGGTATTTTCAGGGATGTCATTTGTGGCGTTAGTCCCGGCAGGAGGGAGGAGTTGGACCTGTATCTACACAAGGTAGTCGATTTGGCCCACAAGTATGGTGGCAGCACCTTCTATGACTATCATAGGTCTTTTTCGTCTAAGGTCGCTGCCATGTGGGCACAGTTTCAGGTGGTATCATGTTGGAGTGTCATTGACACAGAATTGTTTTGCAGACATTTCGCCAGTCAGAGATCTCCAACATGTGCTACCTGTCAGTCGGCTGCTCACACCACCAACTGGTGTCCCAATGTTGATCATCCAGGGGTAGCTGGGACCAGTAGGTCAGGGTCTGGCAGTCTTGCCGTAGGGTCCTCAGGGTTGGTGGACAAGCTTGGCAGGCCCATCCATATGCTGGGCAGGTCACAGCTGTGTAATAATTACAATTACACATCATGTAATTACAACCAGTGCAGACTGCTGCATGTCTGTGCTAACTGTTTCAGGGCCCATCCCAAAACCGCGTGTCCAGTCAAGCCATCCAGTGTATCTTGACTGAGCCGGGTTAATGTCTCCAGGTTGGGGTTATGGCTGGATCTCCACCCATCCCCGGCTCTCAAGCAGTTTTTGATGAATGGTTTTGTGGAGGGTTTCCATACGGGCCTGATTACCCTTCCGTGTCACTCACACGAGTGTGATAATCTGGTGTCGGCTGTCACCAATCCTGAGTTGGTGGATGAGTTGTTGAGGGTGGAGTTGTCCAAGGGATTTGTCATTGGGCCTTTTTCTTCCCCGCCTTTGGATTTATGGAGAGTGAGCCCCATCGGGGTGGTCAAAGGAAAGTTTTCTAATAAATACCGTTTAATTTACGATCTGTCGGCTCCTCATTTATCACCAGCACCTAGTTTAAATTCGCTCATTCCTTCGGAAGAGTTCTCCTTGAAGTACGCTTCAGTGGATTCCGCTGTTCAGCATATCCTGCGGTTAGGGAGGGGGGCATGGTTGTCAAAGGCGGACGTTGCGGACGCCTTCAAACTCCTCCCGATCATGCCATCTCTCTGGCAATGGTACGGTGTCAGATGGCGGGAGCAGTTTTACTTCGCCACCAAGCTGACGTTCGGGTCCAAGAGCAGCCCTTGGCTTTTTGATACGTTCGCCACTGCGCTGGAGTGGATCCTTTCTGCACAGCTGGGGTGTGGCAAGGTTGTTCATTATTTAGATGATTTCCTGCTGCTGGAAAGCCCTGCACGGCCACCCAGGGATCTTGCCACTCTCACTGAGTTGTTCAGGGATCTGAACGTCCCCTTGGCTGTCCACAAGATCGATGGGCCGTCCACCGTGATCACGTTTTTAGGGATCGCTTTGGACACCGACCGTATGATCGCTTGTCTACCTCAGGACAAGCTGATCAGGATTCGGGGGGTCATTCATGAGTTAGTTAGATCCCCAGTATGTTCTAAGAGAGAGCTGCAGTCTCTCTTGGGCATGCTTAATTTTGCCATGAGGATCATCCCACAGGGCAGGTCCTTTGTCTCCCGCCTGTTGGCTCTCCTTCCGATCTACCCAGACGCAGACTCGGTGGTGAGTTTGGGGGCGGGTGCCAAGGCTGATCTGCTGATGTGGGATCAGTTTTTATGCAGCTGGAATGGGGTTGCTTTATTCATCCGTCCACCCACGGCAGCCTCCCCGAGGGTGTACTCAGATGCCGCGGCCTCAGTGGGGTTTTCGGCCATTTTCGGGGGCCAGTGGCTGGCAGGCCCCTGGCCTTCTGAGGTGGCGGATATTCCAGGGTTTGCCAGGACTTCAGCGCTTTTCGAAATTTTCCCCATTGTGGCTGCTGCCTGCACCTGGGGTCCTTCGTGGTCCGGGTAGACCGTCATCTTTTTCACTGACAACAGCGCCACGGCTGAGATCATCAACAGGGGGAGATCTGCTTCCCTGTTGATCATGTCATTCATGCGCAGGTTGACTTGGTTAGGCCTCAAATTTAACTTCCATTGTCAGGGGCAATTTGTGAGGGGGGTCTATAACGGGGCGGCAGATGCCTTGTCCAGAGCTGACCTTCCTCGTTTCTTCCTGCAGCATCCGGAGGCGGAGCGGATAGGCTTGCCTGTCCCGTCGTTTGCCCAGCTGACGTTGGACTAGTCGCTCTCGGGTCTCAAGCAGCCTGCCTCATCAATGCTTCCTTGTCCGCTAACACTCTCAAGGCGTACAGAACGGGGTGGAGGTGTTTTGATGGTTTCTTGTCCCAGTACCCGGGCCCCAGGGCGATTGATGTCAAGTTCCTCTTGGCATTCATGGCCCATTGTCATGGTAATCTGGCTTTGTCCCACAGCACCATCAAATCATACCTGGCTGGCATTCAACATTTCCTTTCCCTACTCCATCCTGGGTCATCATCGGTTTTTGCGGCTCATCCTATCAGGGCCATGCTCAAGGGTATTCAGAAGACGCAAGGTAGACCAGTGGTCAGACGTTTACCTATCTCGGGGGTCATCTTCCGGGGGCTGTCAGATTTGTTGTCCCGCTCTCCCTTCGGGTTGGGTCCCAGCTTGGTCCTGAAAGCTGCGGTATACCTCAGCTTCTTTGGGTTCCTCCGGCCGGGGGAAGTGACCAGGGCAGGGCCCCATGCTCCCGTTCTCCTCAGGGGCGATCTCATTAGGTTGGCGGATCATTTCGTACTGCAGCTCCTCAGGTGCAAGAACTCTCAGGTGGGGCTAGGTTTTGTTGTCCATTATTACAGGACCGGCACGGCCTGGTGTCCGGTGGTGGTTCTGGATCAGCTCATGGGCTTATTCGCTGCCACCCCGCTTGATAGCCCTTTGCTCCCTTTTCCTACACGGGCCCTAACTTCCAGTCTCTTCATGTCCCATGTCAGGCTTTTGATCGGTAGGCTGGGTCATGATCCTGGCCTGTACTCTGGGCACTCGTTCAGGATTGGGGCGGCGTCCGCGGCTTCCAAGCAGGGGGTTCCGTCGCATGTCATTCAGTATATGGGGCGGTGGCGTTCATCATGTTACAAGAGGTACATACCAGATCCCCATGTAGAGGTGAAGCGGGCTTTCACTGTTTTGTTGGTTTGACTGTCATGTTTGCTTTTCATTAAATTATCTTGCATACCTAGTCAGTGTCATTTTTGCCCTCTTTTAGGCGTACTCTCACGGGCGACCATGGCACAACTCAGGTCGCCGGGGGTTGGGGGTTGGCAGTCACGGCTGCTACTACTACGCAGTATCCTGTATCCAGACTCTGACTACAAGTTAGAAGGCTAGCCATTGGCTAGCCTGAATTTGTAGGAGGAGGGTGGGGCGTTATATTCTCCCCATCCTCCCCCTGGCTGGCGTCAGCTGTGTTTCCGGGTTCCCACCCACCCGGGCCCTCTTATTTTCACTCTTTTACTTATTCATACTCTGGGTATGCCCTCTTTTAGGCGTACTCTCACGGGCGACCATGGCACAACTCAGGTCGCCGGGGGTTGGGGGTTGGCAGTCACGGCTGCTACTACTACGCAGTATCCTGTATCCAGACTCTGACTACAACTATAATTTAATAGTTATTTTTTCAGATTTTCAAATTTTCGGGTTTTCGAAAATATCGAATTTCCAAATTTCCGAAATTACGAATGTATAAATTTACGAATGTATAAATTTACGAATGTACAAATTTATGAATGTACAAATTTACGAATGTACAAATTTACGAATGTATAAATTTACGAATGTACAAATTTACGAATTTACGAATTGCGATCATAACGAATGACCCGAAAAACGAAAAAAACAAAAAACGAATGAAACGAAAACGAAAACTAACGAATTTTTTGGCAGTGCACATGTCTACTCTAGGATAGCAAACTGGTACAGTAGCTGTGACATGTGCAAGGGGCCAGAAAGCAGTCATTTGACTGGACCAGGGATCGATTTAACTACATTGGTCCTAGCCGGGGTCAGTGCTGTCTCGAGCCTGGGTGCTCAGGATTCTTTTTTAAGTGCCACATATGTTTTTTTAATAATATTTTTTAAATAAATATTATTATATGAATCTAATATTTTTTTTTTCATTTAAAGTTTGAGTACTCCTGGATACTTTCATTGGCTGCACGATTTATCATAAGGATCTACTTTATTGGTTTGTTCTATAAGAGATGAGTGGAGGTCAGATGAATCAGTGGTCAGGTTCCATTTTTGTGATTTTAATTTAAACCCAGATTAGAATTTGTGCATGCAAAGAAAAAGCAACAGGTTCATTAAAATAGTGGCCCCCAGCAGCAAAAACACATCTTCCCTTTGCTCAACCACCACTTCCAGGTATTATTATTATTATTATACAGGATTTATAAAGCGCCAACTGTTTGCAAAGCACTTTACAATATAAAGGGAGACAATACAGTTACAATACAATAAAATAGGGTTAAGAGGGCCCTGCTCATAGAAGCTTACAGTCTAATAGTGTGTAGCAAGTGATATAAAACGTAATAACTGTGAGGGATTAGCTGATTGTAGAAATAAAAATGTGGTTGTTAGTTGGAGGTCGGATAAGCTTCCCTGAAGAGATATGTTTTTAGGGATCGCCTAAAGGTGGCCCAGAGTAGGAGATAGCTGGACAGATTGAGGTAGAGAGTTCCAGAGGATGGGAGAGGCTCTGGAGAAGTCCTGAAGATGAGCATGGGAGGAGGAGACAAGAGAGCAGGAGGTCATGGTAGGAAGATGGTTTGGGTGATATTTTGAGACAAGATTGGTGATTTAGCTCGGGGGAAAGTTGTAAATGGCTTTGTATGTTGTTAGTATTTTTTATTTAATTTGCTGGGCAATCGAAATCCAGTGGAGGGATTGGCAGAGAGGGGTGGCAGACACTGAGTGGTTGGTAATATAGACAAGTCTGGCATTAGCATTCACGATAGACTAAAGGGTAGCAGAGATGTTATGGAGGTGAAGTCTACAATCTTTTGATAGTGATTGGATTTGGGGCTTAACGGTGAAGATTGGATGACAAGATATTAATGAGAGTGACAAAGTAGGTTTGTTTGGAAGTGTGGAAGCAGGAATTGTATTTTAGGAGGGCAGATTTGTATAGGGTGAAGTTTTTCAGGGATTCGTTTTACTTCACAGTCGTCGCTCAAGAGCACAGCTATGCCTCCTGAGTTTTTTGGTACAAACAAATGGCCACTCAAATTTAGAGTTAGGACTACAGAAATACATACAATTTGGAACTTACAGGTGCTTCTTAGCTCTGGAATGACAAGGGTGTGAAAAAAAGGTAAATATACATCATATCGACGGTGTGAGATCATCTAACAATTATTGACGCACTCTTGCTTCTGAAGACTCTAAGAGCCCATTCACACAGGGGCAACATGACTTCCAGCGCGATTTCATGAGGCAACTCAGACACGACCTGAGAATGAATCACAGCACGACCTGGAGCTATTTACAAGGCAACTCCAAGTTGCCTGCAGGACAGGAGACATTCCAGTGGCCAATCAAACAAGAATCAGCTCTGTGGGAGGGAGGGGGGAGAGAGAGTTTTGCCTGATAAATGTATGTTTTCTTCCTGGAGAGTTGCTCCTATTAAGACAGTGAGAGGCGACTCCCATTGAAATGAATGGTTACAGGTCGCCTAGGAGTCGTATTGAAGTAGTACAGGGACCTTTTTTGAAGTCGAAGCGACTGCAGTAGTGTGCATAAGGACGGCTCCATTAACTTACATTGATTTCTTCAGCCAGCGCGACCTGAGGCGACTAGGGGCGACCTGGGGCGATTTGGAGTCGGATCCAAAGACGCCCCTGTGTGAATGGGCTCTTAAGATATGGAATGAGATTTGGTGATGTAGCTACTATGCTGCTCAT
Organism: Rana muscosa; assembly: GCA_029206835.1. NCBI lineage: Eukaryota > Metazoa > Chordata > Amphibia > Anura > Ranidae > Rana > Rana muscosa. The sequence goes on from CM055122.1 coordinate 271,299,426, forward strand.
TGTTTCCTTGCTGGAGAAGAAGCTGTACCTGATGATCTGCAGTGCAAGAATCTCCCAAATATACTTTACAAATAGTGTTGCTCTGTCAAATCATCAAAGTATAAAACACTACCACAAGTGAAGATAAAAATCGGCCAAAAATATTAATAATAAAAATAATAATAATAATAAATAATAATTATTATTATTATTAAGTATCTCCTAGCTTCTGCTCACCCCACCAGTCATCAGATCACAATTAATCAGGCTCTTACATGAGGAAACAAAGCCCTGCCTCTTCCAAGATGGCTGCCTCCACATAGAGACACAGTGCAGAACAAGACACACTAAGTCAGCCCGGGGTAAAAGACCACCTGCAGGAAGCCTACAGCCAATGTTGGTTACTAATTCTTTGCCCTTTTATTTTGTGGGTATTCAAAGTACCGTATTTGCCGGCATGGAAGATGACTGGGCGTATAAGACGACCCCCTAATTTTTCAGCTAAAATGTTGGTTTTGGGATATACTCGCCGTATAAGACGACCCCCTTCCGACACACTTCACTGTGGCCATTGCATACCTCACTGTGCCCATTGCATACCTCACTGTGCCCATTGCATACCTCACTGTGCTCATTGCATACCTCACTGTTTCCATTGCATACCTCACTGTGCCCATTGCCTACCTCACTGTGCCGATCTCCAGATCTCCAGATCTCCATGCCTTATCGATGTATGCAGAGTCAGACTGCGGGCATCCATAATTCAAAAGCCGCACCTCCTCCTCGTCCTGTTCCTTGATAGGCGGAACACTCAGTTTTCCCAGCAGAGCCTATCACGGAGGTCCACTTGTCCGAGGATGAGAGGGCCTCCGTGATAAGCGGAACACTGAACAGAGGTTCTGCTGGGAAACTGAGTGTTCTGCCTATCACGGAACAGGACGAGGAGGAGGCGCGGCTTTTGAATAATGGACGCCCGCAGTCTGATTCATACAGGTACCGGCGTATAAGACGACCCCCGACTTTTGGGGGATATTTTTAAGTACAAAAGGTCGTCTTATACGCCAGAAAATACGGTATACACAGTTTCCAAACCACAAACATTTCACTTTAAGCAAGAACAATACGAAGGGAAAAAAGTCACCCCATTGCAATATCACACTAATAAGGGTTCTTTGAAACCCAACGTGCCTCACTTTCAGTGGGTGGCCAGGCCAGGCTATGATTGAAGTCAATGCCACCAATCCCTCCAGATCAACTTTTTCCTTTCCTGAAAAGATTAAATAAACACAATTAAAAGAGAACGCACAGACAATCACAAGCAGAAGCACTACAAACAGAACACAATACCCTAAAAACCAACATGAGCCTGTCTTTGAAAAGTCTGGGAAAGTAGAGGTGAATTCCAGGACTGGGTTCCCCCGTAGTGAAGAGATCACCTTGGCATTAGCAATGTTTATTTTAGAAGTTATCATAAGTTGGGACATGGCTGAGCTCTAAGTATCTAAATAAGTTTGGGCTGGAGCCTCAGCGCCTGGACACCACCGCGTGTAAAGACAACAATCTTCTCTTAGGTCTTGAGGTTCTGGGCCCCTCCTGGTCATGGAGCCGTGTTTGCTTTGGAAGGACAACCATAAACAACTAGAGGATATTGCAATAAATGATTTGAGGCTTAACTGGGGAAACAGAGTTTGTCATATGAGGAATCTCATGCTGTGTTTGCTTTTGCTGTATGCAAATAAGAAAATAAAGCGAAAGATAAGCTTAGAAAAATAAAGTATCAGGTGACTGAGCAAAAAAAAAAAAAGAGAAAAAACGATCTAATGCGCAATTTATATGACATTTTGTTTTGTTTGGTTACAGCTAAAAAAAAAGGATAAAAAAGATCCCCAGTTTAGAAGTTCCCAATCGTCTCTCTTTTTGACCAAAACCTTTCTGCCCTTTTGTCCTCCATACCTGATCCTATTTTTTCGATGAACAGATCTGTGTTTGTATCATGACTGTCCCATCTAAAGAAATCATGCCATGAAAGATACTGTATATGGGCTGCCATTGGTGATTGAGGATATTACATTTAAAAAAAAAAAATTATATGATGCATATACAGCGTTTAGTATGCTCTGTAGTTTAATTCATGAAGCTTTGGCTTTAAAAAAGTAGGATGTAAATTCTCAAAAGTGATAGTGGATCGAACCATAGAGTGCAGCAGGGGACCAGGAAATTGACACTGCCAGAAATGTTGAATTCTGTAGAATCTTTATGTAGCGCCCCCTACCATAGGTAGGTGTTAGAGGTGAGGATTTTTTGTGGTAGCTGCCAGGCAGGTAAATTTAGGCAGGCCTATGCTGTATGCTAGGCCTGCTTGTTTTGATCTGGGGGCAGGGAGTGGTTAGTGTAGCAGTGGGTGTGACCACCTGTCCTTCAGTTCTTGGGCGCCTCCCGCTTCCAGAGAGAATGTTCTGGAAGAGGGGCAGGGCTGGGAATTGGAGTGACAGGGAGCTCATGTGAGGAGCTGTCAGGGAATGCCCGTGAGACATTTTGCACACAGACGTGCACAAGCACATAGCCTTTGCCATAGAACGACCAACGGGCGTGCGCATGCGCGCCACAGCCCGCAATCGCGGTGTGCACATGCGCGAGCGTGCGCACATGCACGAGCACGCGCGCACACGCACAAGCCTTATTCTCTCTGGCGCCAGATGGCCTATTTAAAGGAAGTCTGGGCTCTTGTGCTTTGCTGACTGATCTTCAGCTGTGTTCCTAAATCTTGCTCTGATCCTGTGTGTCCTCCCAGTATTTAGACCTGGCTTGCTCTTGACCTTGGCTCTGTGTTCTGTTCCTGTACTGTTGCCCATCTCTGACCCGGCTCCGTTCCTGACTCTGGCTCTGTCTATGATTTGGTACCTCACTGTCCGCCTGCTGACGAATCTGGCTATCCCTGAGACCTTGCTCCTGTCTATGTTCCTGATTGCTGTTAACTCTCGGTTACCTGCCTGGCTGTTTCCTGTTCCTGCTCAACACATCACAGTCTACTCCAGACCACTGAACCCTGACAAGCAGTTCACCCTGGACCTCCTGCTCCAGGCACTCGTGTCCCTCTTGTCCTTTGGCTTCCTCTGTCTCACCTTCAGCGGAGCCAGGACAGGAGATATAAGAGAGGCCGACCTCATCAAATCAGTCTCCCATCCGATCCCTGACAGTATCAGTCAGCCAATAATGGAGTCTGAAAGGGAGGCCTCTCCACCTAAGGACTTTTTGCAATCAATCTCTGCACTAACGCGCATCGTGCAAAAGTTGCAAGCAGATCTAAGTCGCATGGAAGATCAATTACCAACCGACACAGAGACTTTGCCACTTTTAGGTTCTTCTACTACTACAGATGTAGCCACTAAGATGGAGGCCTACACATCCAATGGAACCTACCCTATTCCCGAACCCCGAATGCCTATACCCGAACGCTTTTCTGGAGATCGCAGGAAATTTCAGACTTTTCCTAATGCATGCAAACTTTACTTTTCTCTCCTCCCACAAACTTTCTCCACGCAAGATGTCAGGGTGGGATTTGTTATCTCCCTCCTTTTGGATGAGCCCCAATCCTGGGCCTTTCAGCTTCGTGAGCAGCTTGACCCAGCCCTAGCCTCTATGGACTCTTTTTTCTCTGCCATGTCTCAGCTGTACGCTGACCCCTTTTGTAGGCAGACTGCCGAACAAGAACTCAGCAAACTACAGCAGGGTCCGAGACCTGTCGAGGATTACGTAACCGATTTTCGCCTCTGGAGTACCGATACAGAGTGGAATCAATCAGCCCTTCATTACCAGTTTCGTCTTGGTTTATCTGACGCTATTAAGGATGAACTTGCCAGAGTGAAAGTAGCCCCGGTTCTGGAGGACCTGATTAACCTTGTCATTTTGATTGACTGACGGTTACGGGAACGCCAGTCTGAGAAAACCCACAGAGACTCTTCTCATCACAGATCCAAGAATGCCATTACCTGTCTCTCCAGTGACACGACTAGCTCACCACGAGCTCCTTCTCGGAAACGTTTTTTATGGTCCCCTCTGTTTGCAGCCGAATGCCTTCATCGCCAGCACTCTGACCTCTGCCTCTACTTTGGTGATGCCGGTCACTATCTGCAAAGTTGTCCTGTACGGCCACACAAATCTCCTACCAACTGGATCCACACAATACATCCACCTGGACCTGATCGGGTTCACCTAATCCTTCCTTGCCACCTACAGCTTGCTGAGAAAACCATTTCTGTCTCTGCAATCATGGACTCTGGTGCCTGCAGCTGCTTTGTGGACTCTAGTTACGCAGCCCGGCACAATCTCCCTCTATGTACCAAAAAACAAGGGTTCGTGGTACACCTCACTGACGGCTCCGGTATCAAGTCTGGCCCAGTAACACAAGAAACGGTCCCCATCCTCTGCCTTTCTTCTATTAGTCATCAAGAGTTCCTATGTCTAGATGTCATCTCGTCACCCATGTTCCCCATCATCCTGGGTATGCCCTGGCTGAAGGCACACAATCCCAGCATCAATTGGCTTACAGGAGAGGTCCTTTTCTCTTCACCTTACTGCCTGGTACACTGTGTTACGCACGAGGTACCCACCACTACACCTCTTCTGGCCATCCAGTCTGATCCGGAAACCTCAAAACTTGTTCCTGCAGTCTACCACGACTTTCTCGATGTCTTCAAAAAAAAGAATGCAGACTCTCTCCCTCCTCACCGGGCCTATGATTTCCCCATAGAACTGTTGCCCGGAGCTGAGATTCCGTTTGGCCGTATCTACCCTCTTTCTGAGCTCCGTTCCTGACTCTGGCTCTGTCTATGATTTGGTACCTCACTGTCCGCCTGCTGATGAACCTGGCTATCCCTGAGACCTTGCTCCTGTCTATGTTCCTGGATGCTGTTAACTCTTGGTTACCTGCCTGGCTGTTTCCTGTTCCTGCTCAACACATCACAGTCTACTCCAGACCACTGAACCCTGAAAAGCAGTTCACCCGGGACCTCCTGCTCCAGGCACTCGTGTCCCTCTTGTCCTTCGGCTTCCTGTCTCACCTTCAGCTGAGCCAGGACAGGAGATATAAGAGAGGCCGACCTCTTCAAATCAGTCTCCCATCCAATCCCTGACAGGAGCCCTGACCAATCCCCAATTGGAATTGGCAGGGGGCAGGCCTCCTACCTAAAGGGGTTGTAAAGGTACAATTTTTTTTTCCTAAATAGCTTCCTTTACCTTAGTGCAGCCCTCCTTCACTTACCTCATCCTTCGATTTTGCTTTTAAATGTCCTTATTTCTTCTGAGAAATCCTCACTTCCTGTTCTTCTGTCTGTAACTCCACACAGTAATGCAAGGCTTTCTTCCTAGTGTGGAGTATCGTGCTCACACCCTCCCTTGGGCTACAGGAGAGTCAGGACGCTCTCTACATTGGAGATAGAGAAAGGAGCTGTGTGTAAGTGGGCATCCTGACTCTCCTGTAGTCCAAGGGAGGGGGCGAGCACGATACTCCACACCAGGAAGAAAGCCTTGCATTACTGTGTGGAGTTACAGACAGAAGAACAGGAAGTGAGGATTTTTCTGAAGAAATAAGGACATTTAAAAGCAAAATCAAAGGATGAGGTAAGTGAAGGAGGACTGCACTAGGGTAAAGGAAGCTATTTAGGAAAAAAAAATTGTACCTTTTCAACCCCTTTAAGCTCAGGTCCAGCCCACTGGAGGAGTTGTCTGCTGGGTGAAGTGAAGAATAGAGCGTTAGACTGCAGCAGGAGGCCCATCCCCATCTGGGGGGGTGCGCGCCTCGGCGGAGGAGCTCGGGAGGAAGCCTCTCTCCTTACACAGTCATGGAGGAGGTGTTCTGGAACAGAGGAGCTGGAGAAGCAGTCGGTACGCATATCCGGGTAAATTCTTTACCAAGGACTCTGGCAGGAGAAGATCGGTGAGTGAGTCACAGTGGATATCTGGAAGAGGCATGCCAGGGGAGCTGGGTGCAGGGCCAGAGGAGAGACTGTGGGGTTTTGTGTCAAATCGATGTGGCCTGCGGGCACAGGATTTGCAAGTCGGGCTAGCTGGGATCAGTAGTCCACCAACTATCCAATGCTGCTAAACAACTAGGCCGCCAAGAAGGGGTACTGCAGGCCCCTGGCCTATCAGAAATCAGCAAAGTTTCAGCATTCATCAGGGATTGTTCAGAGCGACCCTTGGTGTAGTGTAAAGATGATGGGGCAGAAAGACTAGCATTGTACAGTGAAGTTTGTGCAGGAGGAAAAGAGTCCTGGGAGTAAGTCTGCAGGAGTGTGTGTGCAGAGGAGGAGTAACGGTCTGTAGGATGTTAGAGTCCATCATTTCATTAAGTGCAACTGATTCAACAGTTCTTTAATATTGATGGAAAAAGTGATCTGTTCTTTGGGCATCCCATACCCCTTCCCCAACCAAGTTATATCCCCCAAATAAACAAAAACAAAATAAAAGCAAATGACTGTTCATTGTCTACTGGAGAGGGATGTATGAAGGTCTGGCAGCAGGATGAACATGGTGGATGTTAGTAACTAGTAGTAACCATCCGCTACATTTATTCAACAGGTTCTCTTCACTACAGCAGAGATCAGTAGAAGAGCAGCAAGAGAGGGGAATATTCCATTTGTACTTTGCAGGGAGTGCTTTATTGTATAGGGCTCGTTTTAATGGCACATTTTTATCTATTTAATATCTATATTATTTGTAATCCAGAACTGGTTAAAAAAAATTAAGATTAAAATAATTTATGATAATTATTTTAAAAAGGGAGTCTGGCATGTCTTGCAGGATGCTCACAAACATTATCAATTGTTTCTAAGAGATCCTATAGGTTGTGGAGTCATTATGGGCTTTTTCACTAATGGATCAAAGACATGGAGATTATTGGCTGTCAGATATAGATGATAACAATAAGGATCACAACAAAATTACAACATTTAAACATTTAAGGGTAATTACTGGTTTTTACTTTACAGATGTGTATTGCATGCATCTACCAGGGACCCTCGGAATGAGGACTAATTGCAGGGCTGGGCCATTAAAATCAATACTCTGGTATCAATCTTCTGTTTTGCAGTGACATGAAAGCTTAGTGATAGACTATATGCAGATACAGTCATTTTTCTAGTAAATTAATATTGCACTTAAAGAACTTCAAAACATTGCTTTAAAAGTTAAATTAGGCATTTTGGGTATATTATTGGAAAATATATAGCATGTGTAATTATCAGGGACTCTTTTTATATTGAAGCAAAATTACAGCCAGAATTATTTTTTGTTATTGATACGTTTGGTTATTATTTTAATCTGTGTTCCCCTTAGGGATTCTCCCTTCAAATCCTGTCCTGATAGGAGATACACTATAGTGTCAAAAGTATTGAGACACATGAACTTTACACGCACATGAACTTTAATGGCATCCCAGCAGGGTCGCTGATAAGCCAGTACAACTGGCCCTGTTGTACCGGGCCCGGCCAGCAGGGGGGGGGGGGTGGAAATCTAGGATGAAAGAATGCAGAGTAATAATTAAAAAAATACAATTTCACCAGCGATCGTAACAACCCCCCCCCCCCCCCGCAAGCTACGCTACGCTCTGACTTATCAGCGTTTTTTAAATGTACTGGTTCCCTCTCTCGGATTTTCTTCTGGGTGTGTGGGAGGGGCTATGTCTTGTATTTCGGGGCGCATACGCGGCCGCTCCGCATGTTAGTGCTGGCTCAAGTCCCGGCCTGCAGATTGCCTTTCCCGGCGGAGTGATTTATCTCCTATCTGAGACTGGGGAAGATGCAGTGTCGAACAGCGGCGGCAGAGGATTCATCTCATCATCTGGTGTCATCATTGAAATTGCGACTCCAGAGTCCAGGGAGCAGCAGGATCAGAGAGGAAGTGGCTGGTGGTGGGGACTGACACAGGTGTGTGCTTAGTGCTTGCTTGGGGGTGATGCATTGTGCAAGATCTACTATATGATGATGATTGATTACACACTGTATCTGTCTCTGCAGCATCTACACATTATGGCACTGGCAGCATGGGTGGTTCTGTTTCTGCAGGCAGCACATGCTTTATGGCATTGGCAGTGCCACCCTTGCTGCAAATGCCATAACGCACGTGCTGCCTGCAGAGACAGTACCACCCATGCTGCCAATGCCATAACGCTTATGCTGCCTGCAGAGACAATGCCATAACGCATTTGCGGCCTGCAGAAACAGTGCCACCCATGCTGCCAATGCCATAATGGCATTGGCAGCATGGGTGGCACTGTCTCTGCAGGCAGAACATGCGTTATGGCATTGGCAGCATTGGTGGCACTTTTGTTACTGCAGGCAGCACATGCATTATGGAATTGGCATGGATGGCACCCACTGCAGCACATTATGGCATTTGCATGTCCCGCTGTCAAGTCGCTGATTGCCACGATTACCTGCAATTTGTTTCAAGGCGGGGTCTGGGGAGTGGCCAGGGGTGTGGCCAGGGGTGGGGCTGAAGGAGGGACAAGGGGCAGGACCAGGGGTGGGGCTGAAGGGGGCCCCGTCAGGTAGGCTGTATGGGGCCCCATGATTTCTATCAGCGGCCCTGCATCCCAGTCTTAGTCTGTAGGGTTCAATATTGAGTTGGCCTACCCTATAAGCTTCAACTCTTCTGGGAAGGCTGTCCACAAGGTTTAGGAGTGTGTCTATGGGATTGTTTGACCATTCTTCCAAAAGCGCATTTGTGAGGTCAGGCACTGATGTTGGATGAGAAGGGCTGGATCGCAGTCCCTGCTCTAATTCATCTCAAAGTTGTTCTATTGGGTTGAAGTCAGGACTCAAGTTCAGAGTAAAGTTCCTCCACTACAAACTCGCTCATCCAGGTCTTTATGGACTTTGCTTTGTGCACTGGTCCAAATCATTTGGTGGATGGGGGATTGATTGTGGTGTGGGGTTGTATTTCAGGGGTTGGGCTTGGCCTCTTAGTTCCAGTAAGGGGAGCGCTTAAGGCGTCAGCATACCAAGACATTTTGGACAATTTCATGCTCCCAACTTTGTGGGAACAGTTTGGGGATGGCACCCTCCTGATCCAACATGGCTGCACACCAGTGCACAAAGCAAGGTTCATAATGACATAGATTAGTGAGTTTGGGGTGGAGGAACTTGACTAACCTGCACAGAGTTCTGTCCTCAACTGGATAGAACACCTTAGGGATGAATTAGAGCGGAGACTGCAAGCCAAGCCTTCTTGTCCAACATCAGTGCCTGACCTCACAAATGCGTTTCTGGAAGAATGGTCAAACATTCCCATAGACACACTCCTAAACCTGGTGGACAGCCTTCCCAGAAGAGTTGGAGCTGTTATAGCTGCAAAGAGTGGGTTTGACAATATAGTGTAGGTGAATCTGCTCGGGTTCAATTTAAATCTGCAAACCTGAGCTTAGCAGTAAGCCCCACTGACGTCTATGGAGGCAAATCCTATTAGTAGATTATGGGAGTTTTTAAGGCTAATAGGCAAACTACTGCCAAAAAGGAATGAAAAGCCGTGCACTGCGATGTGGGACATGTATCAGTTGCAAAACAAAAGAAAAAAAATACCATACAAAGGGGAGAGGGTCTTTTTATGCAACTTTGAGGGCAACATGTAAAATACACAAATCACAAATAACAGGCTTGAGGAATACCCTACATTTTACGTTGTTGTAAAGCTTACCCCCATAGGAGCCGCTGTTTTCTAAGGTCCCCTGTCCCCAGATCCCACAACTCTGTAAGCAGCACCGTGCTCTCTGACGGACTCAGAGTAAAGCCTTGACACACGATCGGACTTCCATCAGACAAATCCGTGGATTTTTGTCCAAAGGGTGTTGGCCGTGAACTTGTTCTGCATATGTCTAGACGGCAGAACATTTTCAGCCAACATACATCAAACTACGTGTTTTTTCAGCTCTTTACCGCCACCCTTTGGGCACTTCTGCTATTGTTGTCTGATGTTTAGTGTTGGTTCCGCGCATGCGTGTTTGTACTTTGGATTTTAGTCCGACGGATTTGTGTACACACGATCGGATAATCCGACGGAACACATTAGTTGCCGGACAATTTGAGAGCATGCACAGCCAACATTTGTTGTCGGAAATTCCGACTACAACTGTCCGATGGAGTGTACAGACGGTCGGATTATCCAACAAAACACGTCCATCGGACAATTGTTGTCAGGATATCCGATCGTGTGTACGGGCCTTAAAAGCTAGGTTCACATCTGTGTGAGGTGCCGGAATGCGTGTAAGCGCATGAATACCTGCACACAAAACACAGTGCTGCACAGAAGATTTGCTGGGGTGGCATTAATTCCTAATGGCACCCCACTAAACTGAAAAACAAGGTGCAGTTTCCCACACATGGAAATGCATGGTGCAAAAGCACCATGCCGTTTCTGTGCAGTCGTGTTTTAAAAGAGGTGCAGAAACCAAACGCAGCTCGCTGAGCCGCATACTTTAGATATGCTTAGTTAAAGTGGAATGCACTGTCTGTTTATAGAGCTTTTTTTAAAAAAAAAAAATATATATATATAGCCAATCTTCCAAAATAATTTTCGAAATACGCATCAATTCATAACAACAAATATACGAAACGAATCTGAATATACAAAAATTCTGAAAATAAATCATTCTAACATAATAAATATGATGAATTAAAATTTTAAGTTACCAAATTAATCCAAAATTAAACTTAACAAATTTTTCCATAGTGCACATCTCTAGTGAATGTGTCCATCAAAAACTGTGACTTTTAGTACATAATTGAGTTGAGACATTCTGTACATTTGCATTGCTTTTTGTTGATGTAACACCTGTATAAAGATCCAGAAGATTCTGAAGCTGATTTCTATGACTCTGCAGGCAATGGCTGGCCTAGCTACCTGTTGACTGGCATAAAAAAAAAACCTGTGAAGCTCTTGCTGAACTCATCAAAAACATTCAGTATATCCCATCTTGGTAAACGCACAGGGTGTTCAGTGAAATCGAACACCAATTGCCTATTTGTAGTAGGTTCATGTTGGTCTAAGGCCTCGTACACACGACCGGTTTTTTCGTCAAGAAGCGACAAGAAAACTGCTGGGAGAGCTTTCTTGCCGAAAAAAACTTTGTGTGTATGGTTTTTCGTTGAGAAAACTGCCGGGAATCTCGAATGAGAAAAATAGAGAACCTGCTCTCTATTTTCTCGTCAGGATTCTCGTTTTTCTCGTCGGGATTCTCGCCGGTCGTGTGTATGCTTTTCCGAGTCTTAAAAAATCACGCATGCTCAGAATCAAGTATGAGACGGGAGCGCTCCTTCTGGTAAAACTAGCGTTCGTAATGGAGATAGCACATTCGTCACGCTGTAACGGACTGAAATCACGAAGACTGAAAAGCGCAAATCGTCTCTCCCCAAACTTTTACTATCACGCGGTAACACAAGATCAGCAAAGCAGCCCAAGGGGTGGCGCCCATTGGAATTGAACTTCCCCTTTATTCTGCCGTCGTACGTGTTGTACGTCACCGCTCTTTACAGCGACGAGATTTGGAATTGACAGTGTGTATGCAAGGAAAGCCTGACAAAAATCTCGTCAAGCTTGACAAGAATCTCGTCGAGAAAAACGACAGGTTTTTTTACGACGAGATTCTCGGTCATGTGTACGAGGCTTAAGGCTCTAAGGAATCCCAGTGACACCAATCTCTCAGGATACAATGAGAAGTGTGAAATTTTAGAAGAATTCCTTTTCATGTCCCCCCTATCCTGCCAAATGGCACCTGAAACAGCTTGTTGAGTATTCTCCCTTAGAGGAATTCTCCAGTACACAATGCATCTCCACCATATGGAGCAACATTGATCTACCACCTGTGTAAACCAACATTGAGGGAAATTAATTCTGCTAATGAAAACACTGGTGTTCATGTAACTAAAGCATTTGCTTTTTTACGTGGATGTATGTCGTCATTTAGTATTATTATACAGGATTTATATAGCGCCAACAGTTTACGCAGCGCTTTACAACTTGAGGGTAGACAGTACAAATACAAAACACTTTATTTCAGTAGGAATCAAAGGGCCCTGCTCCTTAGAGCTTACAATCTAAGAGGGAAGGTCAAGAGATACAAGAGGTAATAGCTGTGGGGGATGTGCTGATGGAGAAGATAAATGTACAGTTATTAGGTGGGGGCCAGACAGGCTTCTCTGAAGAGATGAGTTTTCAGGGATCATCTGAAAGTGGATAAAGTAGGAGAAAATCGGACAGATTGGGGAAGAGCATTCCAGGGGATGGGAGAGGCTCTGAAGAAGTCCTGAAGGCGGGCATGGGATGAGGTGACAAAGGGGTTTGAGAGCAGGAGGTCTTGGGAGGAGCAAAGAGAATGATTTGGTCGGTATTTTGAGACTACGTTAGTGGTGTAGCTGGGGGCCAGGTTGTGGATGGCTTTGTAAGTTTTATACTGTAGGCAAATGTAGAAATATGCATTACTTTGATATTTAAGATCTTGTTATATTGGCTGCTCCAGCCTTTAGGAAATACCAGCAAAGGATGATTCAATATTTCGAAGATTTGCAATAAAAATACCCCAATATTATGCCAGATCAGGAAATTAAAGAAAAAACAGTTCAAGGCAGAACAACAATTGGAAAATTGCTCATTAAAAGATAACATACTGTAACAAAAAACAAACAGCTTTTGCTACAATACTTGTCTTCAATCCAGAGCTTTTTCCTACAGTACTTCTTTTCCTTCACTAGATGGCCTCAGTCTTCCCCTGTGAATAGCTTCCTGTATCACTGAACCAACTTACCCTGAGCCCAATTGTCATGGATCCACCCATAGCCTGTGACCAGACAATGAAGAAGAAGTTATGAGCTCATCTCTCTGTCACTCTGCTATCTCTTTTCTTAGCAAGTTCCATGTCAGCACTGATTGCCTCCTTGTGCTGCTTCTTCCTCTCACATGCCAGCCCTGCTGTACAGGAACTGCAGAGGCTGATAGCATGTTAAACACAGGTATTTACACTGCTTGCATTTAAAAATATATATTTAATGATGTTTTAATAAATTAAGTTTTTATTTTTAAGTACACTACTAAGTGGTTGCAGCTAATTCACTGTCATTATACATGCACAGTGGAACCTTGGATTACGAGCATAATCCGTTCCAGGAGAATGCTCGTAATCCAAAGTACTCACAAATCAAAGCGAGTTTCCCCATTGAAGTCAATGGAAACAAAAATAATTTGTTCCGCATTGACTTCAATGGCATGCAATACCGCATGCGGCCACTCGGAAAGAGCCAAGGACACCTCGGCTGAACTCGGAAAACCTTGGAAAGGTTCAGGAACTGAGAATTTCTTCGATTTTTCAAGCATTTCCGAACGGCGCAGTTCGGCTCTGCTCAGCTCCGGCGCCCCCCCACCTCAGGCCAAACGCCGTATTGCACACCGCTTTGGCTTGAATCCTGCTCGTTTTGCAAGACAACACTCGCAAACCGAGTCAGGTTTTTTTAAAATACAGTGCTCGTATTGCGACAACGCTCGTTAACCGCGTTACTCGCAATCCGAGGTTCCACTGTACTATATATTTTTTTCTGAGTTTATTTTCACTATATTCACTGGAGGCTGATGGTTTATATTTGCTTAAAAATTAGAACATAGTAGCGCGCAAGTTTTTTCCCTTATAATTAATAAATAATGCATTGAATTAATTTTTTTTTCTTTTTTTATTTGCCTAGAGTTCAGCTTTTAAATGTGGATCCCATGAAAATAAACATCATTTTTTTTTTTTTTTTTAACAAAACAGAATGCTCCTTTATTGATTTAAAAAGTCAAGGCATGATACAAAAATTCATCCGAGAATGGACTAAATCAAAAGACAAAGTACAGGCGAGTATATTAGGCAGGTAACAGAGTACACATCAAACAAGCGACAACCCATAATCATGTAGGTTAAGCCCCACAGAAGAGAAAATAAATATAATTCATTCAAACTTTTACCTACATTCTTTGCAATGCAGTCAGAGGCACCATTTTAAAAAAGAAGTTTGAGCAATTCTATCAGTTTCTAAATTTAGTTGATTGTCTAATGAAGACAATCACTGCTGGAAAACTATAATGGATTGGGTCAATTTTAGTAAATAGTTTTTTCATTTTTATAAATTTTTAGACTAATGTTTTATGTCTGTTTTTGAATATTTCGAAAATAAAAAGTTTTTGCTTTACAAGTACAGTAAAACCTTGGATTGCAAGCATAATTTGTTTCAGAAACATGCTTGTAATCCAAAGCACTCTTATATTAAAGCAAATTTTCCCCATAAGAAATAATGGAAACTCAGATGATTCATTCCACAATCATTTATTCATAAGTCCTTCATTTTATAGTCCATCTAAAAAGATTATAGCAATGTGATAGGTTGTGTAACCATAAAATGCCTATCCACTAATGGAATCCTCCACAAGGGGATTAGACGCAATATCCAGCAGGAGCTACAGAGTATTAAATAGAATAGAGGTGTCTAAGTGTAGCAATATGTTCCTAAATGTTGTACCTTCATTAAATGTAACCATATTGCTACACTTAGAGGCGCCTCTCTTCTCTTTTATACTCAGTTGTGAAGTGATGTTACTTGTATATCAAGACATCGCTTGTATATCAAGTCAAAAAGTATTAAAATATTTTGCTTGTCTTGCAAAACACTTTCAAACCAAGTTACTCTCAAACCAAGGTTTTACTGTACATTTTTAATACATTCTGAACCTAGGACAGTGGATCCAGAAAGTATAATATATTTTCTAAAGGGAAGACACCTGTTTTTGGGCATGCTGTGTCTGATTGAAACCTCAGGCAGAGCTGTATGGAGGGAGGGGGGGGGGAGCAGGGGTGACTACTCCAATGCTTAACCTGCTGGATGAAAGTGAGAATGCAAAATATTAGTATTAAGAAAGGAAACAAATATTTTAAATGTTACTTTTTGTTAGTCCTGATAAAACTAAACAAATAAAGAAAATGTACACAAAGGCACTATACATTTCCTTAAAAGGACAAATTCACTTTAACCACTTCCCTACCCAGCCATAGTAATATGACGTCCACAGATGGGATCTCCCATCCTGGGTGGATGTCATATGACGTCCTCTGCTTTGTAGGGGAATATCTGAATGATGCCTGCAGCTAGAGGCATCATTCAGATATCCTTTTGTTCTGCCAGCGATTCTCTGCACCATAAGAACGATCATAGTGGCGGTTCCGCCGCTTGATCGTTCTTATAGGCGGCGGGAGGGGGCACCCCCCCTCCCGCCGCCATCCGGTGCTTCGCCGGCTCTCCCAGGTACCGTTGTGTTCCTTAGGACACAGCAGTTCCCTGATGGGGGTAAATGAGTGGCGGCGGAGCAGCAGCGGCGGGCAGCGGAGCTTTCTGTGCGGTGCGGCGGGCAGCGGAGCGGCTTACCGGCTCCCATATGCAGAGCTGCAGCAGCGGCGTGCACGGCGCCCGCGCCCCCGGGGGCGCGCAGCGCGGCGATCTGGGATCCGGTGTGTCCCTCTGGACACACCGATTCAAGTAATGTGGCGGCGGGCGGCGGAGATTCCGGTATAAACTTACCGGAATTGATGATGCAGAGCTGCGCAGCGCGGCGATCGGGGCTGAGGTTTTTCCCTTGGATACAGCCCAGCCTCGATCAGGGTAAAGAGCCAATGAAATTGGCTCTTTACCACGTGACCGGCTGTGTCCAATCACAGCAGGTCACTAAATGTAAACAAAACACACAATTGTGTGTAACTCACTGTTGCCTGGTTCTCCTCTTCACACACCTGTGAGGAGGAGATCAGCTAACAGTGAGTTACACATATGTTATACACATATACATATGTACTACTGTGCCCAGATTGCCCCCCCTAAATAAAGAGTACCTGTCATCTAGTACCTGCCACCAGATCACCCACCACCCACCTGTCCATCAGGAGTACCTGTCCATCAGGAGTACCCGCCACCTCAGAGTACCCGCCACCTCAGAGTACCCGCCACCAGTCCATCAGGAGTACCTGTCCATCAGGAGTACCCGCCACCTCACCTGAGTACCCGCCACCTCAGAGTACCCGCCACCAGTCCATCAGGAGTACCTGTCCATCAGGAGTACCTGTCCATCAGCAGTACCCGCCACCTCACCTGAGTACCCGCCACCTCAGAGTACCCGCCACCAGTCCATCAGGAGTACCTGTCCATCAGGAGTACCCGCCACCTCACCTGAGTACCCGCCACCTCAGAGTACCCGCCACCAGTCCATCAGGAGTACCTGCCCATCAGGAGTACCTGTCCATCAGGAGTACCTGCCACCTCACCTGAGTACCCGCCACCAGTCCATCAGAAGTAACTGTCCATCAGCAGTACCCGCCACCTCACCTGAGTACCAGCCACCTCAGAGTACCCGCCACCAGTCCATCAGGAGTACCTGTCCATCAGGAGTACCTGTCCATCAGCAGTACCCGCCACCTCACCTGAGTACCCGCCACCTCAGAGTACCCGCCACCAGTCCATCAGGAGTACCTGTCCATCAGGAGTACCCGCCACCTCACCTGAGTACCCGCCACCTCAGAGTACCCGCCACCAGTCCATCAGGAGTACCTGTCCATCAGGAGTACCTGTCCATCAGCAGTACCCGCCACCTCACCTGAGTACCCCCCACCTCAGAGTACCCGCCACCAGTCCATCAGAAGTACCTGTCCATCAGGAGTACCTGTCCATCAGGTGTACCAGCCACCTCACCAGGAGTACCCGCCACCTCACCAGGAGTACCCGCCACCAGTCCATCAGGAGTACCTGTCCATCAGGAGTACCCACCACCTCACCAGAGTACCCGCCACCTCACCAGAGTACCCACCACCAATCCATCAGGAGTACCTGTCCATTAGAGTACCCGCCACCTCAACAGAGAACCTGCCACCAGAGTACCTGCCACCTCACCAGCGTACCCACTATGTCCAGAAAGGTGTACACCCCAGAAGAAGCATATCAAATACTCAGTCTGACCGATGAGAGCAACGGGGAGCTCTCACCGCTCAGTTCTGATTCCGATTCTGGTTCGGAATATGAACCCCCCGAAGGCAGCACATCCGGATCTGAATTAGAGGAGGACACAGTCCGTCCAAAAAGAAGACGGTCTGAACACCAGGCAGCGACCAGCAGTCTCAACGGCGGTAGACCCCAGGAGGCGAGGTCCAGTGCAAGCGCTGCTAGACCCCAGGAGGAAAGGCCCAGTGCAAGCGCTGCTAGACCCCAGGAGGAAAGGCCCAGTGCAAGTACACGCCAAAGAAGTAGGACCCGAACCCAGCTTCCAGATGGCTTGGCAAACCCATTGTGGCTGCCTTCTACCTCAGGGTCAGCCACGATCCCCCCTTTTACAGCACAGCCAGGTGTGCAGGTCAACACTGAGGGTTTTTCCAAACTTGATTTTTTTAATGTATTTTTCCCTGATGAATTGGTTCAAGGCATTGTGGAGCAAACTAATCTTTTTGCTCAACAATTCATTGAAAACAACCCCAGCTCCAGCTATGCCCGCCCTTTTGAATGGAGACCCCTAACAGTGGTGGAGCTTAGATTGTTTTTAGGCCTAACGTTTAACACGGGGCTTACAAAAAAAAATGAAATGAATAGGTATTGGTCGAAGAAACCCATCCACCATATGCCAATTTTTACATCGGCCATGTCCAGGTCCCGATACGAACTTATAATGCGGTTCCTGCATTTCAGTGACAACTCACAGTACCCCCCCCCGAGATCACCCAAACTTTGACAAATTATATAAAATTCGCCCCCTAATGAATTTTTTTTCCAAGAAGTTTGCCGAACTTTATGTCCCTGACCAAAACATTTCTGTGGACGAATCCCTGGTGCATTTCACAGGCCGGCTGGGAATCAAGCAATATATCCCCAGTAAGCGGGCGAGGTACGGCTTGAAGCTCAACAAGCTCTGTGAAAGCGCCACTGGTTATGTGCACTCATTCCGCATGTACGAAGGCAAAGATTCCCAGCTCGAGCCCCCTGAGTGTCCATCGTACATGGGAATAAGTGGAAAAATTGTTTGGGAGTTGGTATTTCCACTCCTCCAAAAGGGGTATCATATTTATATGGACAATTATTATACCAGCCTGCCCCTTCTCCGCCACCTCTACCTAAAAAAAACTCTGGCGTGTGGTACAACAAGAATAAACAGAAAGGGCTTCCCACAGCGTCTTGTCACCACAACCATTCAAAAGGGGGAATCGGCAAGCTTGAGGAACGAGGAAGTGTTGGCTGTGAAGTGGAGGGATAGGAAAGATGTGTACATCATGTCCACCATCCACGATGACACCTCGGTGGAACTTCACAGAAGACGCAGTACCGTTCGCAAGCCTTCCTGCATCAATGAGTACAATAAATTCATGGGGGGTGTGGATTTAAATGATCAAATGTTGCAGCCCTATCTTTCAACCCGAAAATCCCTCTTCTGGTATAAAAAAAATCGCAATTTACTTTTTTCATTTGGCCCTGTTAAATTCTTTCATAGTCTACCAAAAATCCACACATAGACCCACCACCTTCATGAGATTTATTGAAGACATTGTCACTGCCCTGATCTACCAACAAACATCCCCCCCAGAAAGCATTCACTCAGATTGTGTCAGCAGACTACATGAGCGCCATTTTTCAGACCATATTCCACCATCACGATCCGGAAGACGACGCCAAAAAAAATGTCGGGTGTGCACCAGAAGAGGAATTAGGAAAGACACCAGCTTCCATTGTCCCGACTGTCCCTCCCAACCTGGCCTTTGCATCGGAAAATGCTTCAAGCGATATCACACTCTCGAAAACTATTAGCCCATATTTCTAATACTGCCATTTCCCCGTTTTCAATATGTCCTGAATATTTCCCTGCCTCAACCAACCATATCATTGTCTTCCATGTGAACTGACCCTGGCCTGTTTCTCGACTATGTCTCTGCCTACCGTCTGCATTGTTTATCCGCCATGTTTCTGCCTTTCACGTGAACTGACCCTGGACTGTATGGATTATGCCTCTGCCTACCGTTTATTTCTGCCTTTTACCTGCACTGACCTCGGCCTGTTGACCATGTTTTTGCCTGCCCCCTTGGACTGATCTTTCACCCTGCTACACAGGGGTCTCACATATGTGAGGGGCTCCAGAATAGTGTTCTGAGTTCAGAAAACCAGTTTTTGGTTTTCTGTGTTCCCAGAACAGGGTCTGGTTGTCCGGAGGCTTCAAAGCGATTTGGGTGGGAGAAGCCTCTACCCCTGTCCCCATTCTTTCCTGACCGTTGCCCTAAGCTTGAGGTCCTGCCTGCTCCCTGGACAAATACTCTGGCTGTGCTGACCATACCTCTGCCTGCTGCATGTACTAACTATGGACAGTATTCCTGCCTGCTGCATGGACGATCCTTTGTTCCTTTTGCTACTGCTGACCACATCTCTGCCTGCTATCTGGACCAATGCTTTGGCTGTGCTGACATCATCTCTACCTGTACTGACTATTCCTGCCTGCTGCCTGTTTTGCTGTCGCTGTCCACGTTCCTGCCTGCTGCCTGGACCGATGCTCTCCTCTTTGGACCACTGCACTACTAAAACCGCAGGTAATCTTTTCTTTACCCTTTTTCTCAGAAGAATGTATTTTGGTTTATAATTGGTATGTACAGTACATGCTATGTTTTAGAAATATGAAGGGCCTTCAACAATGTGATAGGTTGTCAGGAATTTATGTGTGTAATTTATGCTCCTAGAACACATGACGGTGCTACTTAGATGTTAGGCCTCTGTATTTGGCCAGGCTGTGTAAAAGTCTCACACATTTGGTATCGCCATACTCAGGAGGAGTAGCAGAATGTATTTTGGGGTGTCACTTTTGCTATGTACATGCTATGTGTTGGTAATATCTTATAAATGGACAACTTTGTATAAAAAAAATGCGTTTTCATTTTTTTCCTACATATTCCAAAAACTTCTGGAAAAAAATGAACCGTTCAAAAGACTCATTATGCCTCATAGATTATACGTTGGGGTGTTAGCTTTCCAAAATGGGGTCATTTTATGGGAGTTTCCATTGTCCTGGTGCTCTAGGGTCTTCAAAACTGTAATAGGTGGTTGAGAAATGAGATGTGTAATTTATGCTCCTAGAATGCCTGAAGGTGCTATTTCAATGTTGGGCCTCTGTATTTGGCCAGGCTGTGTAAAAGTCTCACACATTTGGTATCGCCATACTCAGGAGGAGTAGCAGAATGTATTTTGGGGTGTCATTTTTGCTATGTACATGCTATGTGTTGGTAATATCTTATAAATGGACAACTTTGCATAAAAAAAATGCGGTTTCATTTTTTTCCCACATATTCCAAAAACTTCTGGAAAAAAATGAACCGTTCAAAAGACTCATTATGCCTCATAGATTATACGTTGGGGTGTTAGCTTTCCAAAATGGGGTAATTTTATGGGCGTTTCCATTGTCCTGGTGCTCCAGGGCCTTCAAAACTGTAATAGGTGGTTGAGAAATGAGATTTGTAATTTATGCTCCTAGAATGCCTGAAGGTGCTATTTCAATGTTGGGCCTCTGTATTTGGCCAGGATGTGTAAAAGTCTCACACATTTGGTATCGCCATACTCAGGAGGAGTAGCAGAATGTATTTTGGGGTGTCATTTTTGCTATGTACATGCTATGTGTTGGTAATATCTTATAAATGGACAACTTTGTATAAAAAAAATGCGGTTTCATTTTTTTCCCACATATTCCAAAAACTTCTGGAAAAAAATGAACCGTTCAAAAGACTCATTATGCCTCATAGATTATACGTTGGGGTGTTAGCTTTCCAAAATGGGGTCATTTTATGGGCGTTTCCATTGTCCTGGTGCTCCAGGGTCTTCAAAACTGTAATAGGTGGTTGAGAAATGAGATGTGTAATTTATGCTCCTAGAATGCCTGAAGGTGCTATTTCAATGTTGTGCCTGTGTATTTGGCCAGGCTGTGTAAAAGTCTCACACATTTGGTATCGCCATACTCAGGAGGAGTAGCAGAATGTATTTTGGGGTGTCATTGCAAGTATGCATGTGCTGTGTGAGAGAAATAACTTGTTATTATGACAATTTTGTGCAAAAAAATAAAAATTTAAAAAAATTTAAAAAATTTCCCAAGAATTGTGGGAAAAAAGTACAACTTCAAAAAACTCACAATGACTCTTACTAAATACATTGGAATGTCTGCTTTCCAAAAAGGGGTAATTTGGGGGGTATTTGTACTTTCCTGGCTTGTTAGGGTCTCAAGAAATGAAATAGGCCTTCAGTACATCAGGTGTGATCAGATGTGATAATTTTTCAATGATTTGCACCATAGCTTGTAGACTCTATAACTTTCACAGAGACCAAATAATATACACTTTTTTGGTTATTTTTACTAAAGATATGTAGCAGTATACATTTTGGCCCAATTTTATGAAGAAAAATTACTTATTTGCAAAATTTTACAATAAAAACAAAAAAAAAAGTGTTTTTTTTTTAAAAAATCTAACTTTTTTCGCTTATATTGCAAAAAATAAAAAACCTAGCGGTGATTAAATACCACCAAAAGAAAGCTCTGTTTGTGAGAAAAAAATGATAAAAATTTGGTTTGGGTACAGTGTAGCATGACTGAGTAATTGTCATTCAAAGTGTGAGAGCGCTGAAAGCTACAAATTGGTCTGGTAAGGAAGGGTGTATAAAAGCCCTGTATTGAAGTGGTTAATGACGTTGTCCATAATGGAACCTCTCCCCCCCCAAAGTGTGTTCCCCATGGGTCTACACTTGTACTCCACATGGAGTATAAATCCATCCATAGGACTGAATGGGTATGGCGGTACACATGCAGGACAGTATAAGGACCTGTCCTGAAGAAAGGACTGTACAGGGTTTGGTAGAACCACAGTGAAAATCTCAAGAACTTACCCACAGCGACTGCACTTTTTTTGGGTCCCCCTAAAAGGATGAAGTCACTACAAAATAAGTTGTATTTAACAGAAACCTTTGCTAAGGGCAACTCCAGGACTGCCATCACTGACCTCCTTCTGGAAATTGTAAATGCTGATAATGTTGACCCTCTGTATTCCATTGATCTGGAACAAGCATGCAGCAAATAAAGTCAGAACTCCTGGTCTGCATGTTTGTTTCTAGCCAATGACTGAAGAAAAGGGTTATAATGACAGCCAGGCAATTAGCTTTGTCAGATGTAATCAGCAATCGAAGCCCAAAGAAACGCCAAGAGGGCATTGCAGGTACCCATGAGCACTGTATTAAAGGGTAACTCCACTTTCGTGGGGAAAAAAAATAGCAAATAAAGAAAAAATAATATAGCGTGTACAATTGCGATACTAGTCATATTGTAATTGAATGTTAATAAAAATTACCTTTCCTTTTCAATCTGCAGCCGCTTTAATGTTCTATAAATGCAATATGGCTACCTGGAGTTGTTCTGTACAGAGTGTGTACTGACCACTCTGCAGAAACATCATTTCCTGCTTGTGTGATTGGCTCACCAATGTTCACAGAAGTCTGCACTCAGATACAAGTCAGATTTCAGGCATCCCCTGCAACAAAAATTAAATTTTTGGTGAGATATTTCCAATAGGACTACGTCTAAAGGGATGCAGGCCCAGCAGCTTTCCTCATTAGTACTCTTCAGCTATCACAGGTGATATATAATTATGAAACCCCTCCCATTACACCACTTGGCACAGAGGCACAAACAAACACACATGAATTTCTTCAGAATAACAAAGGGTAGGAATCTGCAACAAAGGTTGTTATAATCCTTGCAATGTACATAGATCACCCAGAGGGGAATGTTTTTTTCTCAACAAAAGTGGAGTTACGCTTTAAATATTAAAGACAAATTGAATTTTCATTTTAAAGTGGTAGTAAACTCAGAAATTACAGAAATGCAACATTCGCATTGGTTGTGCTCTCAACCAAACTGTCAAACCATCCAATGGCTGGTGTCATAACTGATCACATGTGCAGAATCATGGCAGTTGTAGATTAAACAGAGGCAAATATGTCAGCTTCCTTGGCTGGAAAAAATAGGGGGTTTACTTACACTTTAAATCAGTTAAAAAAATTCCAGGTGTATCAAAACAAAAGGTGTACAAAGTCTAGCAGTTTGTTTTATTTAGAAACCAGCCATGACCTGAATAGAAAAGCCTGTCCCTGCCAGAATGCTGCAGAGAAGCAGAGGTCTCTGCTGACTCAGATCTACAGCTCTGCAGTCGGCAAAACTCATGCTTCCTGCAGACTGGGGAGCTCTAGCTCTGAATCAGCAGGGACCGTGACAGAGAGGCCACTGCTTCTACGCAGATATCAAGGGGCCTTCTCTGCAGCTTGCTGGCAGGATACAGGCTTTTCTACTCAGGTTGTGGCTGCTTTCTGAAGATAATTAACTGTAAGGGTCCTTTCATGGCATTCTGTCTGTCCATTTTTCATCCATCCTTTGACAGATGAAAAATGGGTAAATGGATGTAAACGAATGATCATACATTTACAGCAGTGTCTGTTCAGAGAGCAGACCTAAATGGATGCAAACGGGCAAACGGTCTGTTTTTGCATTGGGTGTTATGAGCCAGCACCCGCCAGCGTCCTAACAACCATGACTTATTTCTGCTGTCAGCATGAAATTCCCCACTGACAGCAGAATGTAAACCAAAGAGCTGAAATAAAAAAATTAAAAATGGCGTGAGGCACCCCCCCCCCAATCCATACCAGGCCCTGGAATGCTTGGGCCTGGTATGGATTAGGGGTAAAGGGGGGAAGCTCACGCCATTTTTTTTATTTTCAGCTCTTTTGTTTACATTCTGCTGTCAGCAGGGAATTGCTGGGGCGGGGGTGCCAGCTCCTTAAAAACCGATGACTCATCCCTGCTGCTGACAGCAGGGATGAGTCACTGGTTGTTAGGTCGCTGGCGGGTGGTGGCTCCTAACGACCAAAGCAAAAACGGACTGTTTGTTTACATCTGTTTAGGCCCGCTTCCAATTTTTAAACGAAACAAAAATAGAACTTTTTTTTTTTAAATGGACCTGAACACGCATGGCTGTAAACATTTGTAAATTTATGATAATACGTTTACATCCGTTTGCTCATAGGAATGTATTGCTGTCTTTTTTTCCTCCATCAATGAATAGATAGAAAACAGACAGATGGAACGCTCATGTCAAAGGACCTTAAGAATTTGAACACCTTTTTCATGCATTTGGAATGTATGTAGCTGGTTTAAACGGAAAGTTTAGGTTGGATTTAAGAGATTGAAGACTTTTTGTCAACTTGCAGAAGCCTGCCCGTTCTCCTGTGACCTCCCCCATATAAAAGGTGTTTTGGCCCCAAAAAACTGGATATTTATTGCTTTTCCATGACTTGTTAACTCTACAGATTTTATATACGTGAATATTCCAGGAGATCAGCAGTTTGTAAAACACTGCAACAATTGTGTCTGGAACAGTCATTCCACAGCCAAAAGTCTTTTAGATCATCCATCTTCCCCCATTCTAATATTTGATTAAACAAGAACCTCTTAACTAGAAATGAGCCGAACAAACCTGGGTTCGGTATGGGGCAGGTTTGGCAAACATCAATACATTTCAGGTGCCAAATCCAAACCCCATTAGTCTATGGGAGCCGTCAACAAACAGTAATGACCATTTTCTAGGCTTATAGGCTAAGGAATACCAAAAAAATGGCATGGGGACTAGGAGAAAATGATTTTGTGTGACGGGGAGCAGCAATTATAAAATGGTTAAAGGGCATTATTAAATATTCAAAATGAAAAATGTAATATATTGCAGTTTACCAATCATTAGATGTGGTGGCTGTATCAATCTTCTTTTCTTTGGCTTTTTTTTGGCTATACACTTCTTGCGCCATTGTGGAACCTCCCTACCTAAACCGCCTATGCCATTCAAAAACAGTTGATTTCTTCACTCACACCTTTACCAATTTTCAAGCAAAATTGTCATGTAAATTTTTTTATACGACTCCATAAAGACTGAGTCAACTGGTCTGCAACCCAGGAAAGTGCAAGTTAAAACTAATCAGAACATGCTCTCATGCAAATGGCTGTGTGATTTACCACCATAGTGCTACGCTGCAGGCATTCTGGGAAATAAGTTGTACATAGGGCTTGTGACCCAATGAGACATTATAACCAAACAGGTTATAAGGAATCAAAAGCCCTCTGAGACCCTACAGCAACCTATATGGTGGTACTCTCATTGGGTCCCAAGTTCTACTCCATAGAATCCATGGTTTCCATACAGTGCACTGATGAAGACCATAAAGCCAGAAACAGCCGTATGCAGTTTGGAATAAGTGCCTCTATACTACAGTATTATGCCCTGTACACACGATCAGATTTCCGATGGAATAAAATCTGATGGATTTGTCCATCGGAAATCCGATGAAGCTGACTTCCATCAGTCTTGCCTACACACCATCAGTCAAAAATCTTGACCGTCCCAAACGCCGTGACGTAAAACACTCCGAAGAGCCGAGAAAAATGAAGTTCAATGCTTCTGAGCATGCGTCGACTTGATTCTGAGCATGCGTGGGTTTTTTATCCGATGAAGTTCCCCACAGACGATCGGAATTTGCTATAGTTTTTTTTTCCATAGGTAAAAAATAAAACATGTTCTATTTTTTATACCGATGGAAAAAAGACTGATGGGTCCCACACACGATCGGTTTGTCCGATGAAAAAAGTCCATCAGTCTTTTTTCATCAGAAAAACCGATCGTGTGTACGCAGCATTAGGTTGTATCTGTACTATATATCAATGGGTCTGGAGGTTCATTTGGCTGTTGGGGCATAAAGCAATGATTTGTATGGCTCTGCTCACTCTCCTTAAATGAAGAGTCACCCTCTTATTTTTGGGACATGTGTCAGAATGAGACATGTGAATACCTTCTCTTCTATGAAGGCTTTCCTGTACTATGTACTTATTACAATATTGTAAGAGCAATACAGAGAGGCATGTGTGGGTGAGACCTTTGGAAAGCACTGAACTCAGAGTGACCCATGAAAGCTCGGTCATTACACTTTAATAAGATGTGGTCAGACAGACAAATAATTGTCATCTCTTGGGAATAATCTCAGGAGCAGCCAGTTGGCTTCAAAATCTATTATTCTTTCAAGGAAATCTTGCTGCAATTTTCTGTAATAAATGACTATTTACAACATACAAATGTACAGCTAACATAATGTTTACCATGCAATGATAAAATATAAAGTTAGATAGGAGTAAGCTGTGCAGACCACCAAGTGGCAGATGAGGTCATGTATGCTAAAGAATATCTAAACCCAAGAACAAAATGTAATTATTATTTGTGGCTGTATTGGCTTTCCTTTTGCAGGTTGGGTACATTTTCAGCAAGTACAGAAAATACTTGTTGATCCTGCCAGAAATTCAGTGTCCTTCCTGTGAGCTAGACTGGAAGCAAAACAATCCTATTTTTCTCATGTAAACTTCTAATCCCATCATCATTTATTTTTATTAACTAAGGCAGACGTGTTTGAAGTCCAAAGAAAACACCAGCTGCAATCAGAAAAAAAATCCGAACCCTCGTAACTTTATTCCCCTGGACAACGTGAACCCGAGAGTCTCTGGCTGCGACATCTTCCTCTGATGCTGATTTTACCCACAAGACTGGGCTTGTATAGGTCCGACTCTACGATTAAGCCCAGCCTTGTGCGCAGTGGCGGTGCATCCATAAGGGCGCACGGGTGCCGCCCCCTCTCTCCTGCCACCCCCTCTATGACCAATGGATAGATTCATGCATAGCATGAATCTATCTATGGCCGCCACTGACACCCCCTATTTAGACCTCCGGCCCAATTTCGGGCGCCGGGCTCCTGAATTACAGCGGCAGGGGTGTTTTTGAAGCACCTGATTAGAGCCATTGGCTCTAATAGGGGTCAAAAACGGTGACCGCCTCTCCGCCAATCAGGTCTGTTACCCGTCACCTGATTGGCTGAGTCATCAGGCGCTGTGATTGAATGCCTATCAGGCATTTGATGGGCATAGTGGGAGCATTTGATGGGCTCAGTGGCAGCATTGGATGGCACAGTGGCAGCATTGGATGGGCACAGTGGCAGCATTGGATGGCACAGTGGCAGCATTGGATGGCACAGTGGCAGCATTGGATGGGCACAGTGGCAGCATTGGATGGCACAGTGGCAGCATTGGATGGCACAGTGGCAGCATTGGATGGCACAGTGGCTGCGTTTGATGGGCACAGTGGCTGTGTTTGATGGGCACAGTGGCTGCAATTGATGGGCACAGTGGCTGCGTTTGGCACAATGGCTGCGTTTGATGGGCACAGTTGTGGCATTTGATGGGCACAGTGGCTGCGTTTGATGGCACAGTGGCTGCAATTGATGGTTTTTTTTTTCAGAATTTTTCAGTTTGTTTGCACCCCCCAAAAATTTTGAGCACCAGCCACCACTGCTTGTGTGTAAAATTCATTGAATAAAAAAAAAAGTTACCACCATTTGAATTTGGATTTGTGCAGTCTGTCGAGGGTAAAATGATCTTCTGCTGTTGTTCAATACCCCCACACTTTCACCAATATTTAGAGTCTAGCCTGAGTGACAACCTTGGCTCCTTCCATAAATACAAAGAAGAAATGTGAGTAGCCATCCAGGGACAGGAAATATGTTATTCGCAGGATTACCAGGTGAAAATAAAGAAAAGAAAAACCTGAACAAAAAAAACGAATGCAGCCAGCACATCTAAGAACTGATAAACTGCACTATATTACCCCACAAGGCAGAAGTTGCATATAGATGAAGCAGACCCCCCATAATTGGGGTCGCTATGCCTAAATTTAGGGGGTGGTCTGAGCAAATAGTTAGGCTCAGGCCGTTGGAATTCTCTAAATTGGCCTCTGCTCTGTTGTGATGTTGCCTGGTAGTACAGTTCCCTGTGGCCTGTAGGTGGCGTTGTCGCCCAGGTCTCAGGTCGAACAACAGGTGGCATTGCAGCCCTATTGCGTGTCCCCTCTCGGCAGCTGTACAGTGGGCGTGGTCTACCCGCTATGCATGCTGGGAGAGGATACATAAGGGGCAGACGCCATTATTCGGGGAGCAGTTTGCACCTCCCGGCCCTCCAGGCCAAGGTTGCGTGTGTGTGTTCAGTCCCGGGCACCTTTAGCCCGAGGCTGCATCGTTCCAGGTAGGCCAGCACCTTTAGCTGAGGACTACACCAGAAGAGGAGTCCCAGGGTACCCGTGGGAGGGTGACCCGCTCTGAAGGAGAGGGAACCAGGGGAGGACCTATCCAGGGGATCGGTGAAGGAAGTCACTGTCTCGGGAGAGGCCTGGTTACCTATCAGAGGGAAGGACTTCACAATCCACCACAAGCCTTGTAACGTGCCCCATTGGCACCTAAGGTCTCAAGTGTTACAAGTGCTGGGAAGTTTAGGACTTAGAGGCTAATATCCTGATCGTATCCTTAGAAAAATTCTAAGCAAATGTTCATTCTCCACACCGGCTGCTAGGACCTTGAGAGGGGACTATCCGGGTGAGCAAAACCCACTCAGGCTTGAGTGGCGATGAGGGTAATTAAGTGCCGCATGCCTGAACCTGCCTCCCTGTTCAACTTTCTCTATCTCCAACCTTTCCTGTCAAGTTGCAAGCAAGTAAAATAAACTCTTTTATTGGGTTTAATACTGTCTGGACAATGGCCTTCTTCAGAGAGAGAGAATAGACTTTTCCCTACACTCTAAGGACGAGAACCAATGGAAAGAGGTAACTCGCTGCAGGACCCAAATCTATTAACACCACTCACCCTCTACAAAGATGGAGGATACTGGGCATGTGGCATGGTGTGTCCCACTCTGCAAGTGGAGGTAAGCAGGGTAAAGGATCTGTGTGCTACATAGAGAACCAGCAACGGTATTCAGTTTGATAGTATAGACTTTATTGGGTACAAAAATTGTGTACAAAAATTTACCAAAAAATTGACAGGCACAATGGCCCGCCCCTCCAAACACTGATTAAAAATGGTTGTCACTCACACTTAACACACCATGACGCCACTCACACATGCAGGCTGTCACATATCTGGTGGGTAGAGCCTGGTTATGCAGAGGAAGGCCTCTCTTGCAACTCTGACTCTGGGCCCTTGGTAGTGTATACTGGTAGCGCAGGAGTGCAGAGTTGCACGAGTGCCGGCTAAACTTGCTGGTTGGGCTGTTGATCCAGTAGTTGGCCACATGTCAGGAGTACTCACCCAGGCCGAGATGCTGAGAGTGTCTCCCCTTGCAGCTGAGCGCACTCCACCCCTGGAGGTGATACAGTAGGTGGAAGGCACGGAGAGGCACGGGTCGTCAGCAGGTTTAGGTGACTTGAGTGGTGACCGTTGGAAGGAAACTGGAGCACTGTGTCATGGTCAGCTGGGTACCAATCTGGTGTGAGAGGCCAGGCTGGGACTCAAACACGAGAAGGCAAGCGAGGTAGTCCTTAAAGCAGGCCGAGGGTCGGGGCGTGTCCTGATGTGAGAACCGGCGGACGTGTATCTGAGGAGCTCCGGGTATCCTGATTCAAATCCTCTGCCATCCGTGCATATACTTGCCTAAATCGAATAATCACTCGTGCCAGCTTATTCCCCTGTGTCACCTGTCTCATCCTGGGCCGACATTGCAGAGACTCTCTGCCCGGATCGCCTACACGCTAGGCTTTCCACACTCCTGCGGCCGCCGCCATCTTTCCGGCCTGTGCTGTTCTGAGGAGGCCCGATCCCAGCTCGCCTGGAGGTAAGAGACTGTCCTCCGACCACGTCTGCCTGCCCATCCACCTTCCTGGCACGATCCGGAGGCCCGCCTGGCTGCTGGAAGGGTCCGTGGAGGATGCGGCCTGGTGTGGCCTAGTGTGGCCTGCGAAGCACCGGTGTTTCCTAAACTGACGTCCCACCGGAGGTGCACCGCGGCCGACATCGACGAGCGCTACAGCGCGGATCACCTATCTCCTCACACCCAGCCACCCCTGTCAGGACCTGGGGTGCTGCAACACTGAGACTGCTCAATCTGTGTCGGTAGTGTTGCTCCTGGAGCCCAACTTCTCAGGTCCCCTGACACCCCTCTGCCTCAGTCTTGCTGCCCTGGTCCCCGCTTTACACCCTTACCACCTTGTCCCTACCTATTCGTCTGCTGTGGGGTGGGGGGTTGCTGGTAATCACTGACGGCCTGTCCAGCCGGTGGGCTGTCTCTGCCTGGTGCCTACTGTGAAGTCCGGGCTGTTGGCGGACGCTGACGGCCTGTTTGGCATATACCCTCCTGTGCCTCAGCACCTGCCGTCGGCCTGGGTCGCCCCTTACCTGCCTCCTGGGTGCTCATCTGAACACAGACGAATCTCCTGTACAGTGGGCCCCCCTGGTTGACTGTCAGATGCCCTCCTCCTCCAGTAAAGGGAGGGGGTCCTCTAAAGCCGCGAAGGCCAACGCACCACCCGGCTGCCACCGCCATCTTCCCCACAATCTGATCCCATACTTGTGGGTCGGCTTCGGGCCTTGCTGGCGATTTAGAAATGGATCCCCTTGAAGCTCCGCTGGCAGAGGGGCCAGCCCCACTGGCTCAGGATGGTACAGCTATGATCCTTGCTGCGATAGAGCAGAGTAAGACCTTGCTGCTGGTGCGCATCGACCACCTCGCTGAAGAGTGCAACCTCATACGAAACGACCTTGACAAAATGAGGGGTAGAATGTCCGAAACCGAGACTAGAGTGTCAGTTACCGAAGATCTTACGGCCTCCCATACCGCCTCTATTACCGAGCTGCAGCGCACAGTATAGTCCCTTGTCGCAAAGTCGGACGATGCCGAGAACAGGCTGAGGCGCAATAATGTCAGGGTCCTGGGTCTGCCTGAGGGGGAAGAGGGGGACCACCCTGCTGTATTTGCGGAGGAGTTCTTTAAAAATCTCCTGGGCCTTACCGACGTTCCCCCTACTTACGTGGTGGAGAGGGCCCACCGGGTGCCCACAGGCCGAGCCATCCTGGGAAAACCCCCCAGGCCCTTTTTAGTCCGCTTCCTTAACTATCGGGACAGAGACAGGATTCTCGCGGAAGCCCGCCAACATCCCACGCTCAAATATTGCAACTCCTCTGTCCTCCTTTTCCCTGACTTTTCTGCGGATTTGCAGAGAAAGAGAAAAACCTTTAATGATGTCCGCAAACGTCTTAGAGATAAGAACATTAAGTATGGCATGCTTTATCCAAGCCGCTTGCGAGTCCAACATGAGGGGGCGGTCCGCTTCTTTGACAACCCAGCGGACGCTGACGACTGGCTGACCAACTTGCGTTGAAGGGTTCTTCTCACTGATTCTTCTGATGCACGGATCTTCCACATCCTTGTTCGCTCTATCCTTCTATACTTTATTCAACCACCGGAGTTACCTCAAATGTACCTTTACACGAGACCCCCACGTGTTTTTGTTTGCCCTTTGTTTTTGTTTTTTTTTGTTTTTTGATGCCGCTTCTTGAGTCGCGGAGTTTGTTCTTCGCTCACTTTGTTGTTACTGGTTTGTGGGATTGATATCCCCCGTCCCTCTGCTCCCGATTCTTACGAGACGGAAGAGACTCTGCCCGTCACCAGAGTGGATGAACTACTACCAGAAGTGTAGGGCCCCAGTTTAGGGGTTAACTAGCACTCTTTATTCAAGGTTTTTTTTTTGGGGGTAAAAACTATTCCCCGACCCTCCCCCCCTGTTAGGGGGAAGGCTGGGACATAGTAGGATAGGCACTTGTGCCTGGGAAGTTTGATTAGGGATTTAGTTGTCCCTTTGTTCTTATGTTTTTTTATTTCTTATTTGTCTATTTCTGTTTCGTGTTATGCTTAAGTACTGTCAGTATTTTCTGCAATGTGACCGGGATCTTGCTGCTCATGGGGTGCACCCGTACATACCCCTTAGGGTATCTCTTCAATTATTTTTCCCCATCGCCCGATGGCTAGTCAATTAGCTGACTCCTTTACCGTCCTTTCCTGGAATGTCAGGGGTCTTAACTCTAAATTCAAGCGAGCCCTTTTATTCCAATACTTAAAATCTCACTCCCCACAGCTTATTCTCCTCCAGGAGACTCACCTCATGGGCAGTAAGATTTTGACTCTCAAAAAACCGTGGATACAGCGAGCGATACATGCCACATATTCCACATACGCCAGAGGTGTATCGGTCCTTATTCACAAGAATTTCCCCTGTGTTATCGAGGATATCCGTACTGATCCACAGGGGAAATTTGCAATAGTGGTGTTCACGCTATGGTCTGTCAGATATATTGTTATTAATGTGTACATCCCTCCCCCGTTTTCATCCGCTTTATTATATGAGGTTCTAGAAAAGATTTCACCTTTCTGCCCAGGGAGGGTGCTCGTCATGGGAGACTTCAATGCCATTTTATCACCTGAACTAGATAGACCTACCCCGCCTAAGAAACAGTGTATGGACCTCTCTGCTTGGGCTCAGGCGGTGGGGCTGGTAGAGGTCTGGAGGTGGAGACACCCTACCACAAGGGCCTATTCATGTTTTTCGGCATCCTATAAGACTGCGTCGCGGATAGACCTGGCCTTCTCCAACCCTGCACTGTTAGCGGATGTTCTGGAGATGTCCTATCTGTCTAGCGGGCTGTCTGATCATAGTCCCCTGGTGGTGGTGCTTCGCTCCCCGGCTTCCCGAAGCGCTGCGCTCTGGAGGTTGGGCACACAATGGGTCTCTCATCCTGACATTGCTGACGAACTGCCGCCCCTGCTGTCTGAGTTCTGGGAAAATAATAAGGACTCCTCTTCTCCCGACATTGTCTGGGATGCCTTTAAAGCTTTCACGAGGGGACAGTATATTTCTTCTATTGCTAACGTTAAAAAACAACAATCGGCAGCGACTATGGAGCTGCAGAAGGCTGTTGATGACCACACTGCTACATATAGTGATGACCCCACCCCTGTTCACTTTGACCTGCTGATGGCGGCTCGGAGGGAACTGCAGTTACACCTGGCTGAGGTCACGCGACTCCAGTCCTATAGGGGTAAACAGAGGGCCTTTGAACAAGGTGACCGAAATGGCCGCCTGCTGGCCATGATGGCACAACACGACCAACCCCTTACCCTTGTTTCTACCTTACAGACCCCGGGGGCGGGACGGTGTCCTCCCCCTCTGATATCCTGCAGACGTTCAACTCCTTTTATGGCACTTTATGCTCGTCCGGTCTGCCCTCGGAGTTTCAGCCAGAGTCGCTGAACGGCTTGTTGGATCCGTTGGCACTTGGCTGGCTCTCTGACCACGAAAGAGAGACTTTGGTCCAACCTTTTACGGTCTCGGAGGTCATAAAGGCTATCCGGTCCTTCCCCCCCGGCAAGGCACCGGGGCCAGATGGGCTTCCGATAGACTTTTATAGAGCTCATGTGGAACTTTTAGCACCCCTGTTGGCACAATTGTATACTGTATGTCTGGCAGACGGCGGTCTGCCTGGATCGATGTACCATGCCTACTTGACACTGATATATAAGGCTTCCAAAGACCCCACTTCCTGTGCTTCGTATCGTCCTATTGCACTACTTAATTCTGACTTCAAAATTCTGACTAAACTTCTGGCCCTTCGGTTGTATCCCATGCTACCTTCGGTGATAGACCCAGACCAGACGGGTTTCATGCCTCGTAGGTCCACAGATGTAAATCTCAGAAGGCTATTCACTAACATACACGCTCACCACCTCAATAAGGGATCTCGAGCGGTGGCCTCTCTAGACATGGAAAAGGCCTTCGATACGGTCGAATGGCCCTTCTTATGGGAAACCTTATGCAGAATGGGGTTTCCTCTGTTATTCATCAGGTGGCTCCAGGTGATTTACAAATGCCCCACTTCCTCGGTGCACTTGGGGGGTGGACTATCTGTCCCCTTCGGGCTCACCAGGGGAACAAGGCAGGGCTGCCCTCTCTCTCCGGCTTTGTTTGCCCTTGCTATCGAGCCGGTGGCGGAGGCACTTCGCACCTCACCGCACATTAAGGGTCTCCGACTCGGGTTGCTGGAGGAGAGGGTAGCCCTGTACGCAGATGACATGCTGCTCTTCCTGAATGATGCCGGCCCGTCACTGCAGGGAGCGCTAAATGTTCCGGACACCTTTGCTGAGGTCACCGGTCTTGGAGTAAATTGGTCCAAATCCCTCCTATTCCCAATTGATCCAGCGGCCAGATCCACATCCCCTCCTGATAGCCCCCTCCTGTGGGTAGATTCCTTTAAATACTTAGGGGTACATGTCTCCAGTTCAGCCTCGGACTTTATATCTTTAAATCTTACCCCAGTACTTTTAGAGTCCCAAGCGAAACTCAAATCCTGAAGTAACCTGCCCCTGTCATTATGGGGGCGAGTTAATCTCATAAAAATGAAGATTATTCCCAAACTAACATATCTTTTCCGTCACTCCCCACAATGGGTGCCCAAGTCCTTTTTTTAAAAATTGAACTCCATTTTTTCTTCCTTCTTGTGGGGCCCCTCTCCTCCCAGATATCGACTGGCGACTTTAATGAGGCCACGAACGCAGGGTGGCATGGCATTCCCGGACTGCTATAAGTACTATCTCTCCGCGCAGTTGGTGACAGTGGCATGGTGGCTACAGCCGGACAGAACGAACTCGTCGACTGTGCTGGAAGCAACAGTGGTCGGTTCGCTGGAAGCTCTTCAACTATTACTTTTTAGGGGCCCTCGTGCCCCTTATCCTTTGACCCCTTCTATGCTTACCACCCTGCGGGCATGGCGGACGGGATTAGCCATTGAGAAATGTAAACAGTCTGAAATCTCCCACAACGCCCCTATCTGGTTGAACCCCAGTTTATCCCACATTTAAAGCTAGTGTCACACATAGTATCTCAAAACTCCTTACTCCCTTTCTCACACCTTTCCTCCCAATATAACCTCCCCAACCACTTCCTATTCAGATACCTTCAACTGGCCCATGCATTTGCGGCGCAATTTTCGCAATCTCCGTGCATTATGGCCCAGTCGGAACTGGAGAAGACACTTAGATTGAGTTGTGAAGAAAAGCCCACCTCGCATCTTTATTCGTACTTGATCTTTGTGTCTCTTCCACCTCTGGACAAACTCTGGAATAAATGGCAGTCTGATATCCCCACGTTGGATAATGATGACTGGGATGATGTGTGGGACCTCCCCTTCAACTCCCTAGTCTCCATGCGTGATAGGTTAGTGCAATACAAGATAGTTCATAGGGCTTATTTCACCCCACACAGACTTCATAAGATGGACCCTGCTCATTCCTCAGAGTGTTGGAGATGCGGCGCCTCACCTGGCGACTTCTCCCATATCTTCTGGCGTTGTTCAGGGGTTCAGCAATATTAGGTTGGGGTGTTGGATCTGGTTAACAGAGTTGCCTTAGTCGCTGTGCCCTTGACAATGGAGGTGTGCCTTTTGGGGCTCATTGAGACCATTGTACCGTCCTCTGCCAAGCGCACACTAATTACCTTGCTGCTTTTCTATGCCCGTAAGAATGTCGCTATGCAGTGGAGGAAGCCTGCCCCCCCCTCTATGGCGCAATGGAAACACTTGGTGAATAGCAGCCTTCCTTTATACAAAGATACTTATGCCAATCGGGGCTGCTCACTGAAATATGATAAGGTCTGGCGCAATTGGTTAGATGAGCCTGAAACAGCTTGATGAGTTGAGGGTGAACCAGGTCATTGTGTCAAGGTCTTGCCTTGCTTTTCTACCTTCCCTTTCCTCCGATGACTTCTGATTTATCAATGTTGACTAGTGGTTTTTAGCATAGCGGATGCCCTCCTTGATTTTACTTGGGCGGTGCTGCTGTACCCTTCCATGGCTATGCATTATATCGCTGGGTTCACATTGCAAATTGTATTACCCACTGAACATGCTCCTTTTTTATAACTGTAGGTGCTTAAGCTGTATGTGTTGTATATGTTTGCAAACTTCAATAAAAATAATTATAAAAAAAAAAAAAGAAGCAGGCCGAGGGTCAAACACAGGAAGCAGGCAGAGTAGAGAAGTCCTTAGGCAAGCCGAGGGTCAAACACAGGAAGCAGGCAGAGTAGGTCCAGAACAATCCGGGTCACAACAGGTAGTCACAAGATAGCAGGATACTGAAGCAGGAGCACAGGAAGCTGAAAGACAAACCAGCAATTCCTCTGAGCACTTGCTCAGCTTTTATAGGCAGCCAGAAAGTCATGTGATTTCTCTGACAGCTTCTCACTGTCAACTTTGCTGCCATCTAGTGTTCAAAGTATAGTATGTTTCTTATAATATGCTTCTCTGACACCAGATGGCAGCGGGTCTCTCTGGGCAGGAAAAGGCTGGTACTTGGCCGAAGAACAGGTCCTAAAGGTAGCTGGACAGGTGCTAGCAACTTGGTAGCTCTGGAGGGGCTAGAACAGCAGAGTCAGACAAGCCGGGTCATACACAAAACGATCAGATCAAGTACAGATGCGGAGGCAGGAGAATGGTCAAAGGACAAAACGGGGTCGATGCAGGTGGAGAACAGGAATAGTCAGAAACAAGCCCGGTCAATACTTCAAGAGCAGATACAGGTAACAGGAAACAGGATACTCACAGAACACTGTAGACGAGACAGCACTGATCCTGGGTGCTGATCCAGCTTAAAAGCTTAAATAGCCCATTTGCCGCCCTTATCTGTCTTGGAATGCGCCGCACACACTCGCGCATCCGCATATGCGTTTGCACGTTTGCGTGCGCTAACGCTCTTCTTTCAGGCATTCGGGGAACAGGAATTCTTCTGCGGCTATTATTCTGTTTTCTGACAGAGCCTTCCTGATACAGGCATACCACAGTAACCTCCACAAAACTTCCTAGTATCTATACCTTCGAGGTTTGGGTAGGGGGTCATAGGGTGCTGAGCAATACTTGCCCCATACAGGGCTGGTTGTAGGCTACTAGCACTTCTAACTCCTCCACTACCTTTGACAATTCTGTGAAATCACGGCTCTAAAACTAATGATACATTATAGGAAGGAAATAACAATGTACCATAAGGTAGATCTAATCATAGGCTGCAGCCTAGTATGAAACCTGTTGCACTAATTAGTGTCTCAAATCAGTCCCAGGTATACCCCTAGGGGGTTCTTAATTGAAATTGACACAGAGTATGGAATATATCCAATTATATATAGCTGGCCAAGTAGGGGGAATGCTTGTAAATTCAAAACCCAAGTAACATATGAATGTCCCTCATAGTCCCTCATCAGGTTTCCATGGGGATTCCTAAAATGTAGGGGGATGCATTCAAAGGTGTAGGGGACAGTCAGTAGCCAGTCCTTGTAACAGACTAATAATGGCAGCATATCAAGTTACTCCATGCCAAATTTGGAACTGGTAGATGGCTGGGTTAAAACTTGCTTTAAAGGAATGGACTGACACACAGGCAACTTCAAGTGTGAGACCAATCTCTCATGTTGAAAAGACCAGCATTATTGCCGTATTGGCAGCAAGGTTAGCTCTGTATCAGTGTGTACTGCACAGACTGCCCGGGTGGGAGGTGGCAAGGGAAAAACACAACTGCCCGGAGGCTCTCACCACTCTGCGGTGCTGGTGTCCTTGATCCAACTTATCCTCCTGTCATTCCCCACTGGCGGTGATATAACTTCAGCGGCTAGGATTTTTCAAGAGAGGGCTGACTGATTTTTCTGGCTTCCTCGTAGTTGGCACTGTGTAATGTATACAGTCCCGCCTGGTGACAGAATGCAACAGTTGTGGCGCTAGGAACGCGTGTCAATGTTTGGCGTCCTGTTGCGATTTTGTTCAGGACATCCCCAGTATCCTTAACTCAGGATGGTAACTCAAACACCAAATCCTTGATGAGAGAGTCAATGTATTTACCAATCCTTTCCATGGGACCCCTTATTGCATATACAAGAGGCCTGCCCGGGGGATTACTCTTATTCTTGTGTATTTTGGGGATGATGTAGAAAGTGGGAATGTTAAAGTCCTCAACTCTCAGGTATCCAAATTCCTTTTTAGTTAGTAAGTACACCTCAAAAACAAAGAACAACTTGTCATTAACCAGGGCGACCATTTGGGGGAATGGATTGGAATCTAATTTTTTATAGGTCAGGCAATCTGCCAATAGGTGTCATACCTCTTTCTCATACATTTCCTCGAAAAGCAAGACCACATTCCCCCCTTATCCCTTTTTTTAATCACAAGCTTCTCCGCATCTTGTAATTCACGCAGGGCTTTTCGTTCATCGGGGGGAGAGATTATCCAGAGTTTCATTTTGCCATTGAAGTTTTTTATGGTCATCCTGTACTAAGTCTAGGAAGACCCTTAACCATTTATTTTTTCTAAACTGAGGCATAGACGTGGACCTTATTTTGAGGTTAGACTTCCTTTGCCATGGGTTTGTTACTTCCTCTTCTGATAACTCCCCTCCCTCCTCAAATAGAGATACCAGATGATCTAAGCTTCCTTATCCTGTATTTTATCCACCTCATCTTTTTGGTCAAGCTTTTCTCTCCCTGGGAATATTAATTTGAGTAGACCCTCCTGAGGAAGAGACACAGATCTTTATAAACTTTAAAATGATCCATTCGTTCTACTGGTGAGAAGGACAAGCCTTTACTCAAGAGTGTGATATGTCTCTCTTCCAAATAACAGTCAGACAAATGAATTACCTTTTTCTCATCATTATTTTTAATTTTAGGGATCATATTAGTTCTTAGTGAACTACCTTCTACTCCTAATCTTTGTATTTCTGACTCCTTGTCCTTGTTCGATCGTCTCTCCTGGGTTTCCCACTCGCTTTGGGCTTTCCACTTCCTCTTCCTTTTCCGACTTCTCCTCTGCCTCCCTTCAAAATTCTCCTGGACATATGGGGAGATTCCTGATCTAAAAAAAACAACTGTTCATTGATCCTCTTCCTCGCTCCCTTATGTGGCTTGACCAGTACTAGATCCAAGCCGCGAAGAATTAATTTGCCGTCTGGACCTACTTCTCCCTTGGTGTGAGGTTGAAAATTTCCCCCTTGGCCCAACTGCCCCAGTTGAAGTACTTGTGTATGAAACACGTCGGGATTGGTACACCACTCCACTTATTGCCCTTTTTTAATCATTTTGTACTGTGATCACTTTAAAATTTTGGCAGTTTTTCAATAAACCCACATTTTCCTGCACTATTGGAGCACCTCCTCTTTTTTCCCCTTTCTTCCATGGTTTGGTTGATTGAGTTGCCGTTTGGAGGTTTTTTCCACCATGCCATTCTTAAGTCCTGAAAAGGATTCCTAGATTGGAGGTTACTTCATCACCATCTGAAGACTACAGGGATATTCAGTGAATCGAGAGTCTCTTCGAGGTTGGGATTTCCTTGAAACGAGTGGCCATCTGTGATTTGTGTGGTTTACCCAGAGTCTTCATGCCAGTTGATGCGACTTGCCATCGGGATTTCACATGCTCTAACGATCTGCCTAATAAGTAGATCCACCGGTTCCGGTAAGAGTATTCTCCCTTACTCCTTTGCCAGAAGATTTATGAGATGACCCATATTGTTACACGTCTGCTTTGATCATCACATTCTATGGACTTTATGTGGACTTATTTAATTATTTTTCACATATAGCACATTGTGACATATCTCACTGGGTGCGATTTGGTTTCTCCCTTTTTTAGCGTTGCATTTTAGTTATAAGTTGTATTTGAATTTTGGTCACGTTCTGTGCAGCCGCTTTTGTTTGTTTTGCATTTTCACTTGTTATTTTTCACCGTTTGGTTTAGTCACAGGACTAGCGCAATATTCCCCTTTCCACTTATATTTAATAATAAGTCTCTTATGTTCCTTAAACAAAACCTTTAGCTCCTCATCCAGTTCATCTCCTAGTATAAAGGCCATTCTTCTAATGTGAAAAACTCTATTGTACTTTAAGGGTATAGACTGTTTCAACAGAAAAAGGTGTCTGGAGGGTTAATATTATTAGTAGAGTCACATCAAGAATTGCTGCCTATACGGCGTTAAAGGAACACTAAAGGTTCCCGTTTTGTTTTTTTTAAATAACAAACATGTTATACTTACCTCCACTGTGCAGCTCGTTTTGCACAGAGTGGCCCCGATCCTGGTCTTCTGGGGTCCCTCTGCGGCTGTTTCAGCTCCTCCCCGCAAGGACTCCACACCATAATGCGAGCGAGCTCGCATGGTGTGGAGTTACTGCGGGCGCGCTCCCGTGATACAGCGGCGCCATAGCCGCCGACTGTGTCACTCGGCGCCGCCCCCCGGCGCGCCGCGTCATTGGATATGATTGACAGCAGCGCCAGCCAATGGCTGCACTGCTTTCAATCCATCCAGTGTAGGCGTTTAACGGCCGGGCTCAGGAACTCGGAGGATGACGGGAGCGAGCGCGGGACTTTCGAGGGGCCAGGTAAGTAAAACGGGGGCCCGGGGGGGGCGGTATTGTCAAATGTTTTTTCACCTTAATGCATAGGATGCATTAAGGTGAAAAAACATGTACCTTTACAACCCCTTTAATGCTGGTCTTTTTAACATGAGAGAGTGGTCTCACACCTGAAGTTGCCTGTTTGTCAGTCCATTCCTTTGAAGCAAGTTTCAACCCAGCCATCTACCAGTTCCAAATTTGGCATGGAGTAACTTGATGTGCTGCCATTATTAGTCTGTTACATGGACTGGCTATGGACTGTCACCCACACCTTTGACTGTATCCTCCTACACTTTTAGGAATTCCCATGGAAACCTGATGAGGGACTATGAGGGCCATTCATATGTGACTTTGGGTTTTGAATTTACAAGCATTCCCCCTACTTGGCCAGCTATACATAATTGGACATATTCCATACTCTGTGTCAATTTCCTCACGAACCCTAGGGGGTATACCTGGGACTGATTGGAGACGCAGG
This sequence comes from Rana muscosa, assembly GCA_029206835.1. NCBI lineage: Eukaryota > Metazoa > Chordata > Amphibia > Anura > Ranidae > Rana > Rana muscosa. Next base: position 271,340,311 of record CM055122.1, read on the forward strand.
CTGCAGCCTATAATTGGATCTACCTTATAGTACATTGTTATTTCCTTCCTATAATGTATCATTTGGCCGAGAGCCGCGATTTCACGGAATTGTCAAAGGTAGTAGAGGAGTTAGATGTGCTAGTAGCCTACAACCAGCCCAGTATGGGGCAAGTATTGCTCGGCACCCTATGACCCCCTACCCATACATCTAAGGCATAGATACTAGGAAGTTTTGTGGAGGCTACTGTGGTATGCCTGCATGTGTAAGTGGCGTCCTGGTGTGTTGAATGTGAGTGACAACGTTGTCTACTCTTTTAAAAGCATTTTTATTGGGTGTTTGGTGGGGCGGGCCATTGTTATTTTGGTAACTGGTCACTGACCTGCCCTCATTATAATGCCCTCATTATAATGACTATCAGGAAAGGTGTATCACCACAGTGTTCTGTCCTCCTGTCAGGAAGTACCTAGTGTTAGATTGACTGCATTGTGGAGTATGGCAGTGCCTGACTCTCTCACAGTGCTGTTTTTCAGCTTTGTAGTGTAGTGAGTCTTACTTTACATGGAATTACAGAAGGCTAATATACAGATAGATTCAGCTACTTGCCGTACTTAATTATTCCCGTACCAATTTTTATTAGTGAATACACAATTAATTGTCTGTTTAGATATTTGTGTGTGACCTGGATACATAAAAGAAAGGATGGCAAACATTATTGTGTCTTGCCCCAGCACAGCACTGAAAGCCTTCTGTCACCCAGTTTAAGAGGAGGCTTAACAGTCCACCACAAGTTCATTTCTTCCAGATGTCCCTCCAAGCTCTAATATTGTACTTCCTCCAGATGTAACCTTTTGTTGTTCCTAACTTTGAAGCAACATGGGAAATAGCATGCATGTGCTAGATGAAACCAATAAAATAAATGTTTCAAAATTCCAATATATTTTAATTTCTTTATAGAATATCACATTGTTCCTCCTACAGATGGAACCAGAGTCATCGCCATGTGACATGCAGACTAACGTATGGAACCAAAGTCATTTATACTAGTATATAGCAGATATCACAGAGGGATCCATCTACATTTCAGTTAGGAAACATGGTGCAGATCATGTCAACCAATTAGATTAAGCTTTGGTGAGAGCTACAGAATGGTGGATATATCTGGCTGGTTATTATAGGCAACAACATTTTCATCTTTGGTCCAGTTTTACAATTTAGTCACATTTACTTTATACTTTCATTCCTCTTAAAGGTTAATCTTTAACCACTTAAGACCAGGACCATTTTGCAGCTAAAGGACCAGGCCACTTTTTGCGATTCGGCACTGCGTCGCTTTAACTGACAATTGCGCGGTCGTGCAACGTGGCTCCCAAACAAAATTGACGTCCTTTTTTTCTCACAAATAGAGCTTTTTTTTGGTGGTATTTGATCACCTCTGCGGTTCTTATTTTTTGCGCTATAAACAAAAGTAGAGCAACAATTTTGAAAAAAATGCAATATTTTTTACTTTTTGCTAAAAAAAATATCCCCCAAAAATATATAAAAAAATTTTTTTTCCTCAGTTTAAGCCGATACGTATTTTTCTACATATTTTTGGTAAAAAAAATTGCAATAAGTGTTTATTGATTGGTTTGCGCAAAAGTTATAGCGTTTACAAAATAGGGTATAGTTTTATGGCATTTTTATTATTTTTTTTTTTTACTAGTAATGGCGGCGATCAGTAATTTTTTTCGTGACTGCGACATTATGGCGGGCACATCGGACACTTTTGACACATTTTAGGGACCATTGTCATTTTCACAGCGATCAGTGCTATAAAAATGCACTGATTACTGTGAAAATGACACTGGCAGTGAAGGGGTTAACCACTAGGTGGCGCTGTAGCGGTTAAGGGTTCCCTGCATAGTGTTTCTTACTGTAGGGGGATGGGTTCTGTGTCACATGACACTGATCTCCGCTCCGAGTACACGGAGCCAAGATCAGTATCATTGTCACTAGTCCCCAGACACACACAGCACTGGTAAGCCATGCCCCTGCTCCCTCCTTACACAAGTTTGAATGACAGCAACAAAAGCCTATGGCTCCTGTTGTTCTCAGTGTCTCCTGTGAGACCGGGAAGTAGGAGAAGCGGTGCCACAGCTAGGACAGCGCTGGAGCAGTGGTAAGTGTTTAGAAATGGGGGTTGGTAGGACAGGTAGTGTTTTTTTTCTTTTTACCACAATGAAGAGAATGCATTATGGTAAAAAAAAAACAAAAAAAAAAAACGACATTTGAACGACTTTAAAGCTAAAGATTAGAACATATTATATATAACTTTTGCAATTACATTAACGTGTTAAAGCTTATATGAAATTTTTGAGAGTGATTAATTACAAGTGATTGGGTTCACTGTATACTGTATATACATTTCCAGGATGTAGGAGCTTGAGACACAGAAGATCTCCATATTTTTTGAGGGTCCTTAGTTATTTCTACATTTTTTCAAGGCTACAATTGCCAAGGGACCTTTTTGGCAAGCAGAAAGCAAAACTATTTATATCTTTTTTTTAAATATGTTTTAGACACAAACTGTACAAACCATAACTTTATTAATAAAAACATATTACCCTCAAGAGTATATCCCACGGGATTGTTTGGAGTTTGGAAATGTTGTAATATCAAAATTGTGAAATAAATTACATATTCAGCAATATGTGATAACCTCTTCTATGGGTCTGTATCCATTTTCATTAAACAGAAACACAATCCAAAGACAATATCCCTTTCTGGGACCGCTGTGCATCACCCCACTTACAGGCCGCAATCTAGCACTATATAACAAACAGCAGGAAGACGCCAACTAATGCTTTCCTTTGCAATATTCCAACCAGTTGTAATTTTTTTTTTTAATATCAGCAAGATTTCCACTTAAGCCCCAAACTTTCCAGGCCGTAGTCAGAAATGTCCCTAAAAAAAGCATCTTGTATGTATTAAATGGGAATGTTATAGAAGCTAAATGAAACATTCAATTCATCCCTGCTGTGCCACATTATTAATCTAAAAGTTTTTACTATCAAGGGACGCAGGTCTAAAAGTATATCTGCTATATGGAGTTTACCCAACAAGTATCAATAAAAAATGTTGTCAGGCCAATAGTCCCTAAAGAACGTATCGAGTAAAGTCGTCCAGAAGTGTAATTGTTACACCACGCTGGATATTGCTCCATTTTCATCTCCTACAATTGTTTATTCCCGTCCAAAGTGTCCCAAAGAGCCTTTTAGATAATATTTACTATAAAAGCTCTTATATGTTTTATACAAGCAGCTTACAAATCAGGCTCATGTTGAGAAGTAAAGAGGAAATTTCTGCCAATTTCTGAAACAATGGCGTGTAGAGGGAAAGATGAAAGGGAGTCTTCTCCCACAATGCTCCATCACTGTGTGTGCGCCTTGTGTTACTGAGGATGAGGAGTCTGAGCATGAATAAAAATCATACTGATACCTGGAGTTTTACTGGTTTGGAGGAAGAAAATATGTTGCAATATATAAAATCCAGAGAAAGATAAACTAAACTGAGGCTGGACTCACCTTTTATGGGCTACCACCCATGATCAAAGTTCTTTAGTGCCACACAACGTTGCACATCTTAGTCAAAGGAAATTAATGTAATCTTCCAATCATCATCCCTTGTGTACAGCTAGTCTTAAAATTGAAGAGTCTTTTTTTTTTAAATTGGGGCCATTGAGTAAAATTAAATGTGGTCTTAGCAAATCTGGTCTTTACAGCTCAGATAAATAAAAATATACATTTAAAAGGAATATGTGCTTTGCTCATGCAACTGGTTCACTTTATTACCCTCATATTACAGAGGGCTGAATACTGTTTCCCCATCCCCACCTGCGTATGACAGTGCTGGGCTAATTACCCAGCACCAGAGCTGCCATATGAGAGGAAGTAAAGTGAATAATATGCTCCTTCATACCAGGACATACTGGGTATTTTCTTCAATCTCAAAAATTTAATGGAGCAGCCGGGGAGCAAATGGAAACTGAGTGTGTGCTGCTTTAGAGGGGGTATCATGAATCAGTTGCTTTGTTCTGCATGGGGATAGCATAGGTTTGCTTAAAGCTCAACTCGGCAAAAAAAAAAGTTTTCCCTTGCAGTGGGGTTGTGCCTGCACTGCAAGGGTTAACTGCTCATTTTTGTCTAGGGGATTGAAGAACAGAGATATACTTACCTAATCCCCCAATCCTCCCCACACAAGACCAATTTCTGTGGCTCTTGCCCCCCTGGTCTAGTGGTCTTGTGCGGTGGACTGTTCCTGACATCATCAAGCCCATAGACCTGCTCAGGACATGAAAACATCAGGAACAGTTCACCACGTGGAGGAGCGGCGATTGTTGCTGGAGCGAAGGATCGGGTGAGTGTAAGCTTTCTAGTTACCCCTGGACCAAAGGAGCAGTTTATCCATGCAGGCACAGCCCCACTGCATGGGAAAACTTTTTTTTGACTAGAGTTGGGCATTAAATAAGGAAATTAACAATTTGAAAACCAATCACAAATCACTTTTCAATGTTCTAAGTCAGTGTTTCTCAACTCCAGTCCTCAAGATGCCCCAACAGGTCATGTTTTCAGGCTCTCCATTGTTTTGCACAGGTTATTTGATCAGTTTAACTGCTTTAGTAATTCCCACAGCTGTTTCATCTGAGGGAAATCCTGAAAACATGACCTGTTGGGGCGCCTTGAGGACTGGAGTTGGGAAACACTGTTCTAAGTGTTCAAACCAATGGTTGTCAACTTACTGAATAAAGAGAACCACAATTGCAGTTCTTGATATCCCCTTGGGTTCTTGCGTGATATTTAAAATATATAATACAATAGAAGATTGTCAGAGACTGCAAACACTGCAAGATATTTTAAGAGACTAAGGACATGAGGCAGGTGTGGGTGGAGAAAGGTACATTTTATATGAAACGACTAGAGATCAGTGCTCTTGTGGCAAATGAATGCTCCTTCTTCAGAACTCTTCAGCCCTGGGGCCACAAGTTGTCCATGAGGGGTTTTCAACTGATGAAGATACTTTGGTTGTTCTGGGCTACTTTACCAAAACCAATTTGCTAGGGATGCCAAATCAAAGGTGAAGAGTCAAAAGTGCTTTAATAATTTTTTTAACAATATTATTTTTTATGATGTTGCCAAATAATAAATAAAAAAGTTTGGACTCTTTACCTTTGGCTTGGTGCCCCTTGTATATTGGTTTGAGACACTTGCTTGGGACCGACTGGAGGGGATCCCTGTTTTATATGAGCAGCCATAATGGAGCCAGTGAGCTCAATTAATTAGTGTACATCCTTCATCCCAAACTATTGACTACTCGGAGTCCCACTCCACCGCCACTTGGATAAGTTTCTCTGGGCTACATTCCATCAGTACTCTCTTGGGTTACGTTACATCAGTACTTTCTTCAAAATATACAAAAGTAAAATATAAAAAAGACATCTACAATTATTTGCTCTTTAATGAAAAATGAAGTTTTCACACATTGCATAGGCTTTTAATATGTTTGTTGTCAAGCATTTCCCAGAATTCCTGTAATCTTTGTTAGTTTTGCAAGTGATCGGCTTATAAAAAATGTAAATGGAAAAAAAAAGTCTTTCAAAATCAGCACAGAGGTACACAAGCCAGATAAGACCAATATGGAAAATACATTCAGTTGATTAGTCTGTTGTTTCCAATAAACATGGTCTGAAAATAACATTAAGTCTGCTTTTCCTACAGATAATTCATCATTATAAAACATTCCTTTTTTTCTGGCTAAAATGTACAGTTTAGGAAATATGGCCAATGTAAAAACAGTATTGCAATTTTCTTTAAATTTATAAACAAACCACACGCCCATACTTGACAATATCACATCATACATATAGAAACAATGCAGTGATACCAGTGTAAACATGCCCTTGGATTTATAATATATTGCACAGAAAAAAATGAATTGAAGTCTACATTGGGCCAAATTAGCTTTTCTCTTGGTGTATAGCCATGCTGCTAGCGCAAGGACAGATGTGTTCTTCCACACAAGCTGGACAACAATATGGAGCCAATGTCAGTTTAACTGTTATTTTTATATTTATGAGACATTTGTATATGCTGCTTCTATACTGATCCTGGGCACCTTTCACTGTTCATCCTTTATTTAAATGAAACATTTTGGTGACTGTGCCATGCTTGAGACCTCCTAACACAACACAAACACAACACTGGAGCCCTGAAGGATGAGGAGATCTTTGGGCACCCATAATGCATTGGATGTTTTATGTTTTCTTGGAATAACAAATATATTAAAGATTCTTGGGATAATACAGTATCTCACCAATGGAATCCACAAGGCATGGATGAACTTACTAGAATCCAATATTGGAAGAGCAGATTTTTTTTTTAAATCCCATTCAAATGATAAAAATTGCAGTAGAATCAAGCAGCTACACAGAAAAGTGTTTCTATACCCTAGTGCAAGTTGATTAGCAACCAACATTGGGCATATATGGTGCAACATAGGGCAGATATGACATAAGGACATCAGATGCCAGATCTTTGGGGCAATTTCACTGGTGCCTGAGATGTCTCATTGGTTTGCTCTTTACGTTTCATACTTGTATTTTGGTAAAGGAAGCAGGTGAAGCCCAGAAATGGTGGTTTCTAAAGGTGTGCTAATTGTAATGTTTAGCAACAAATATGTGTTGAACGTCAAGCATAGGGTTGTAGCACCCACTACTTCTGTCAAATTTGATATGTGTGCTTGCTTGCTGACCCTATTAATAGCAGTGATGCAGTATGATATACTTTTTAGGCATCTGACAGTTCATATAGAGGTGCTCCACTGGCACAAATTTGAGACAATATACAGTACACAATTTAAGACGGTGTTGTTGGCAATACATCTAAATTATCATTCTTGATTGGAAGCCACCAACCATACAATCAACAAACATACAATACACAGGGCGCCTGTAGCAGTTCTGGCAAACCCAATTTTTTTATCTGTTCATAGCAAAGTCTCGTAGGTATGAGTTACTTTGTACCCTCGATCCTAGTGAGCATAGCTACAATCTTACCTAAAATGGCCCCTTCACTGTGAATCAGCAACAAGCACACATAACATCATTAATTTTTCATTGCACATATTCTATAATAAGACATGACCTTTAGAACATTCACACAACTGTATAAAATACAAAAAAAACACCTATACTCAGTTTCTAGAAAGTATGGCAGAGGAAATAGGGATTTGTGCTTCGCCTGATAAAGTATTGCCCACAGTTTTTTTTAAGGCACTTTCATATAAGCAGTCACTCAATGCCGCACTCCCTTCTCAGTGATGCATTTGTTGCGTTCTGTTCCAACATGGAGTCAATCCCGTATCGTTCGCAGAACAGTAGTGGTTTTAGATTTGGTTGTAGACTTGTACAATCCCACAGGTACAGTAATTCAGGCACTGCCTTCGGTTACATTTTCATGAGACCTCAGTTTCAAGTCTGTAAAGTGTTCATCTTTTGCGTCCCAGCACAACTGCTTAGAACCTGGTAAAATTCATGTGAAACCTTTTCTGAGATCTTTTCAAGGGGTTGGTTCAGCACCACTTGGAACCAACTCAGCATCTGATTGACGCAGTACATTCAAGAAGGCATCTTTTTGGTAGAAAAATAACTTTCCATATTGCAGTCAGAAAGAATTTGTCAATTCATGCCTCAGAAGCCTTGTTTGTTAACTTTTCTGTGTCATCCGCTAAGTCTTCCTGCGGTGGTCTGGCCCGGTCGAAAAATCCACACTGGAAAGAAAAAAGGATCAGATTTTAGGAATTCTGTAACATTTATAAACATAGATGCAGATTGTTGAGTATGAAGTGGTCGAAGATAAGCACATCTACTGTATATGAGTTACATGCTCCTTCCATGCTTCCATGTGCACTGGAAAGTTTGAGAAACAACTACAAATGCTTGTTCATAACAGTGAGCATGAAATCATTAAATGGATTAGTGTCCATTGGTGGGAAATGTGAGTGGAGTTTTGTTTCCTGTCATGAACTAGTCATGTCTGAATAAACTACCAAAATCGGATTTCTCAGAAGGGTTTTTGGGTTTATCTTCACCAACAAGGTGGGGAGAGTTATGCCGCGTACACACGATCGGAAATTCCAACAAGAAAACCGTGGATTTTTTTCCGACGGAATGTTGGCTCAAACTTGTGTTGCATACACACGGTCACACAAAATTCCAACCGTCAAGAAAGCGGTGACGTACAAGACGTACGACAAGCCGAGATCAATGAAGTTCAATAGGCAGTTTGGCTCTTCTGCTTGATTCTGAGCATGCATGTTTTTTTGTGCGTCGGAATTGGAAATTCTCTTGTCGGAAAAATTGAGAACCAGCTCTCAAATTTTTGTTGTCGGAAATTCCGACAGAAAAAGTCAGATGGAGCCTACACACGGTCGGAATTTCCGACCAAAAGCTCACATCGAACTTTTCTTGTCGGAAATTCCGATCGTGTGTACGCGGCATAACAATCCAAGAGGTTATTTAGGTAGAGATGCTACTTCTTTGAAGCGTGAGTTACCAGCTAGGGCAATCTGGACATCTTACAAGAAAGCTCCATGGAAGGCCCCCTAGAAACTGTAACTGGTATGTCTATCTGAGAAGAGGCATAAGCAAGACCCTCAGTCACCTGCTAGAGTTATATCTCTTAGATCCCTTGGAGGATGCAACTGCACAAACAATGGGGTTGATTTATTAAAACCGGAGAGTGCAAAATCTGGTGCAGCTCTGCAAAGAAACCAATCAGCTTCCAGGTTTTATTGTCAAAGTTTAATTGAACAAGCTGAAGTTAGACAATGATTGGCTACCATGTACAGCTGCACCAGATTCTGAGTGCTTCAGTTCTAGTAAATAAACCCCAGTGTCTTCTTCAATCTCCTTAAGCTACGATCCCCCACAATTTTACACCTCACTTCCTTTCCTGAAGATATAAGAGGAAGCAAGAGGAGTTATTTTTAATGTGATGGTAAATTCTCAGTTATGTGTCGTTGTATAAATGTCACCATTGTAAAATTTCCCCTCTATTCCTGCTCTGGTGATAGCTCAAAATTCTGGATTTTCCTTCACAATAAAGCTGGATATATACTGAAATTCGGATGGTTCAATAGGAACTGGTGGAATTTCGGTCTGTGTGTACCCCTCTCTGTTCAACAAAAAATGGTCGTTAGACTGGCTTCTACTGAATGGTCCTGCTGAAAAACTTGCATTTGATCAGCCAGGTAGTCCCTGCTGTCAGAATACAATAGCACAGCGGGAGAGGCCCCTGCATCCACATCGCTTGCGTGGATGTGTTGATCAGTGAGTTTTTTTTTCCGCTCAACACACTAGTTGAACAATAAACAAAGTAAACGTGTTAACCCAGCTTAAGTCCTGGTGACAATGGGCAGCAGAACAAATAGAGAGGATGAATCTCCCCAGTGGGAACACAAACAGTAACAGACAGCTAAGAGAGTTGTTAATCTTTCCATGCTTTAAAGTGTATCTAATGCTCAAACTTTTTTTTTTTAGGTTTCTGTACAATAGGGAAGGATTTTAACCCCTGTCATCTTGGCTTAAAGTGATGGGAAATTATAAATGTTTTAGTTTTCATCAGAACAGGAATAATGGGGAAATATTCCAATGGTGTGATTGGTGTCTGAGTGAGGATTTTCCTCACTTCTTGTATTTACAGGACAGAAAATGAAGAAAATCTCCCCAATTGGACATAGATGCCATAATAAAACTTTAAGAGTATTAACAGTTCCCCACTCTATAGAAAATGAGAAAAAAGTATCATCTTTAGATACACCTTATCCTTCATTGAAATATTGCCTGAAAGGGACATGACTATTTTAATCATTTGTGGATATTGAGCATGCAACACACCCAAAAAAACGTCAAAGTACACAAGGCACCAAGCTGCTGCTTCCCCATTGCCCTTGAAGGGAAATGCTTCCCCATTGCTCTTAAAGGGAAATGCTTCCTCATTGCTCTTGCTGGCAACTCCCAGCTGTCAAAATGACATCCATGAGTTGTCGTGTATATAGAGCAGCTACTACAACATCTGCTGTCATATGGACTTTCTGACATAGTTTTTATAAACACTGTTAAGATGTAGGATTAACAGATACAAATTAATATTATTGTTACTTTTGTATTTTCTTTGTTCCATTCATCTGCAGATCAAAGGGATGGGCATTGTCCGACATATGATTTCACTTAAAACAATTTAACAAGTAAAAAATAATGCATTCCTATTAAACCATTAACTAACCCTTAGTTCAGGGGTCTTCAAACTATGGCCCTCCAGTTGTTCAGGAACTACAATTCCCATCATGCCTAGTCATGTCTGTGAATGTCAGACTTCTACAATGCCTCATGGGATTTGTAGTTCCGCAACAGCTGGAGGGCCGTAGTTTGAGGATCCCTGCCTTAGTTTACCCTAATCAACCCTAATTAACTCATTCTTCCCTTTTTCCTATTAGCTATAATTTTCCTGCTGTTTTTTTAATTATGTGTTTCTAACCATTAATATTTAAACTTATCTTTCATTTTTTTTGTTTTGATCATTATGTTATTAGTATCTTATTAAAATAAATAAAGTTGAAAAAAACCTTTATTTATAAATAACTTTGCAATGCTTTGTACCAGAATGATACATTTTGCATCGTTTTAAAAAGAGTAAAAATGATAATATTACTATAAATACTTTTTTTGTCTACAGATTACAAAAGACAAAAACATGCCCGGTCAGTCTCCCATTCCCTCTTCTTTCCTTCTCTTTTACCTACCCCCATTTTTCCTTTTTTTCTATCTCCCTTTTAAAAAAACATTTTCTTACTACTCTTACTCTTATTCCATTTCTGTTCAACTATATTATATTTAAAGATAATATTTGTTTTTTTGTTTAGTTTTTTAGTTTTTCTTGTCCGATATACAAAATTTGATCTTATGTAATTTGTCATTTTATTTCCATTGTATTATTTTATTTGTAATAAAAATTATTGTACTAAAAAAAAAAGTCAGTTCTCCTTTGTTTTTGTCTTAAGTAATGATGAAGTTATTGCTTTATACAAAAGCCCACAGCAGAAAAGTAAGAATTGTTTTGGTCCATATGATGTGTACAGGTGTGAGAACTGAAGAGATTAAAACTCATGTAAAAATATAAAAAAAAAATTGGACACTGATAATTAGAAGAAAACCAACTGGTCTTCAAAGAAAAAGGTTAAAAGTAGAGTTTTTTAAAATAAAAACAATATAAAAGACTAGAAAAAAGCGGCACATTCTTTCTATGGGTGTACCTGTTAATCCAATGCTTAAAATGAAAGGGGGGACTTTTGTTTTCTCTTAATATTTGATGGATGTAGCAGGTTTTTACTCCTGAGTTTTGGCCGTATATTTGTCTGTGATGTTATGTTCCTATAATCTTGCAAATTCATTAAATGAAAAGAACATTCCTTGGGAAATATGTTTTCCTTAATCCCCCTGAGCTTGTATAGCGTTATAATTTAAAGTCAAAACAATGTATTTTATTACAAAGTGCAATGAGGCACGATTACTGCTATACGGTTGTAGCGTCCGAAGAATTTCAACTTTATTTTGGCAAATGGAGACATAAAGGAAACTCAATCAGCAGTAAAGTTACTGTGTTGGAGAAAAACAGACATTTTATGAACCCCCCCCCCCCACAATATGAAGAAACAGTCATAAATGATGCTGAAACTTAACCAGTGGTACAGTTGGTTTGTTGAGAAAGAACAACCAACCTACTGTATATAACCAATGTCACAATATGGAGAAATAGACATTGTGGCTATGCCAAACAATCACATGAACTGTTTCTAGAAAAAGAGGGAACGGGATAGAAACCCGGTTGTGTTTTTATTGCTGCGCATGTTCCTGTTGGAGAGATTTCCCCCCACTTCCTGTCCATTCTAGGTATCACACAGAACAGGAAGTAGGAATAAATCTTACTAAAGGGGAACAACATCTGTAAGGTGATTTGATTGTGTCACCAGTTCAATAGACTTTCCTGTCCAGGTGAGGGGTGTCAGACAGTACAGGTTATATCTGTGAATCTACCTACTGGAGACACAAACAGCAAAAATAACCCGACAGGCTGTAAATTACAATTTCATTGCGTCAAAAGGTCCAAAAAAGAATAAAAAAAATCATAAATCAAAAATAAATGTGTATATGTATACTAACTATAGTGTTGCTGCCCACCTTTAAATATAACCAAACATTCTCAGATGGATCTGATCACTGGCAAATACACAGATCATGAGGTACTACACACATAGAAACACAACTATGCATAACATTCAGTAAAACATAATAAACCAGTGTAAAAAAATAAATAAAAATACATCCTAACAAACTGTGAGCAAATGAAAGTTATTTCACCACTTTTCCAGGCTAGTGATCACCACTCCTAATATGTAGTAAGTCTCACTCACCAGATCAATTTGCCTCACATCAAATGATGATCAGCAACACAGGCTTGTTAGTAAAGTTAGCTCCCGATATTCCAAGACCTGCTTACACCATACGTGAGTAAAGTTCACTATACGTGGATAAGCGGATCATTGGAATATTGGGAGCTAATCTTACCAACAAGCCTGTTGCTGATCATCATTTGATGTGAGGCAAATCGATCTGGTGAGTGAGACCTTACTATATATTGGGAGTGGTGATCACTAGTGTGGAAAACTGCTGCACATTCTGTGGAAGATTTGTGGAATAGTGGAATATTCACGCAATATTAGGAGTGTGGAGGAATGTGCAATACTGGTACTTATTTGAGAACTTTCATTTATTTCATGTTTTTTAGGATGTATTTCTTCTTTTTTTTTTTGTTTACACTGGTTTATTATGTTTTACTGCATGTTATGCATGGTTATAGTTCTGTGTGTAGTGCTACCTACGACCTGTGTATTTGCAAATGTTCAGATGAATGTGGGAATAACCTGACAAAGTTTAAAATCTTATCTAAAGCTAAAAAACAATTTTGGGCTAAAAACTTTTTGAAAGGATATTGTCCACTTTTTTTTTTAACTTTACAGAAGATACAGAGCGGTACTGTACAGTTGTAGCAAATGATCACAAAAACTATATACCTTAAGGTGTGACCTCTGGTTGGCTACAGGAACGTTATCTGCTTAATTAGGATTGAGTTTATATTGTAAATTGTCACCAGAGCGCCCTCTCTATATAAGTTCAGAGTGCATGAAAATGGCATGTGGTGGGAGCCCATTGGTTGTCTAGGCAAAAAATAACAAGTAAGAAAGGAAAAAGTACATATGGCTCATCTTATGGCTCATTTACACTTGCGGTTGAGGGGGGTGGTAAAACGCAGAGGTTGAGGTTTTTACGGCCCCTCAACTGCTCCCCATTAAGCTAAAAAGACAGCGGCTAGGAATGCGGCCACAATTATGCCCTCTGCTATTCTTTGTGGGCAGTACCGCCTGCCAAATGCAACCATTCAAGTGGATAGGTCCATGCTTCAACTTTCCCGCAACCAAGAACCACGCAATGGCAGTAGTCTGCCATTTAAGGGGTTAATACTCACCACCTGTCAAACTCACCACCTGTCAAACTCTCTCTGAAGAGCGATCCGATTGTGGAGGCCTTACAGAAGAAGTATTTAGTTACATTCTACTGGACTTGTTATACAGTATAATGCTGAAGAATTTTTTTTACTGAATCAAGTAACTTTCCAAGATCAGTAAACAAAGAAGCAACCTGGGTAAGCAGTCTTCAACATTACAGAACAAGTCCAGCATAAAGTCATAACTATTGCTAGGTGTACCATGACCTGGATAAATAACAATATTTAACCTTTTTATCAATTACCAATATGGATCCATCCAACAAGTCTGTAGGTTGTCAATCAGCATCTGGCCACACCTAGTCCCACCCACAGCTTTTTGGATTTGAAGCACTGCCTCTGTTGCTAAGACCCTCCCACTGTGAGATGCAGTGTCTGGAAAGGGGAGTGTGTAAGACCCCAATGAAGGAGGATTTGGTTCAGGGAGGGTAAAGGAATTTTTTTTGGTTTACTTTATGAGGCCTGTGCATGACATACTGTAGTTTAGTCTGTCATGTAGGAGCTTTTAGTTATATTTTAAAGTGATTGTAAAGTCTTTAAATAACAAACATGTTATACTCACCTCCTCTGTGCAGTTGGATTTGCACAGGGCAGACTGAATCCTCCTCTTCTCGGGTCCCTCTTCGCTGCTCTTGGCCCCTCCCTCCTGTCAAGTGCCCCCACAGCCAGCAGCTTGCTATGAGGCACCTGTGCCAAGTCACAGCTCTGTGTGTCCATTCAGACACGGAGCTCTGACCTGGCCCTAACACCCTCTCTCCCGATTGGCTAACTGACTTTGATTGACAGGCGCGGCAGCCAATGGCGCTGCTGCTGTGTCTCAGCCAATCAGGAGGAGAGTCCTGGATGGCTAAGACACTCGTGGACATCGCTGGAGAGAGATGGGGCTCAGGTGAGTAATTAGGGTAGTGCTGGGGAGGCTGCTACACATAGAAGATTTTTTTATCTTAATGCATAATGCCATAAGATAAAAAACCTTCTACAATTACAACTTCTTTACGCTCTAGTGTTGGACAAAATGCGGCAGGTGGGAGAGTCCAGGCAGAGCCGTGATCTGACCAATAAAGATCAATAAAGCTGTTTGGAAATGCTGCAGGTGGGTGTGCACCAGTACACTTTTATCAAGTTATGTGATCTTGCAAAGAGTTATTTTCTTGACAGCCACTTTTCAAGGCAGATCTGATACGGAAGGAACCCCAGGTTTTTGTCACAAAATTAATCATAGCCTACAATTGTTTATCATAGTTATATAGCAGCATTCTTACCTTCCACATCACAAGTGTAAGTATGGCTAGAACCAGTAATCCCAGCAATATGGCAAGTATGATAACCCACAGAGGTATGGCGAATGAGACATTCGGAGTGGCCCAAATCACTGATGTCTTTATCTAAATTAAACAAAAGAAAAGTAAAATGGCATCGTCCGTATATCTTCCATATTTCACAGACAGTCTGTTTCCACTTTCCTACACTTAACTTAAACAGAAACATTGGTTGAGTTTGTAAAAACCTCTACAAACATGATTCTTAAAGTACTTCTTCTGCATATAGCTGTGATTTATACAAGATTTTGGAAGACCCTCAAAAACCCCAAACATGTAAAACGTACTTTTGTATCTTGATGAATGGATATAAACCTCCCTAATGCTTAGAGAACAAGAATCTTTAAGCCGATGCACAGCTTTCTAGGAAATCATAAATCTTTTATATCTGATGGCTGAAAGGTTAAACATACATTTTAGTGCACTTCAATGAAAAATAAATTTACATTACCACAATGAGTTGAGCTGTCAGAGCTCTGAAACTATGCCAATAAAGTTAAGATGATGCGTACTTGCCTTGGCTCAGTGGCAATATAGAATATGGATGGTTCATTGTTTTTAAACACAAGGAATGTATACAGATGGTATAAATATTTACACCTTGAAAAGCGAATACCATGGTGACTATGATCCACATAAATTACTCACAAATAATTTGTGCAAGCTAGGACTTAACTCTTGCGTGGTCAAGTGGATATGCAGTTGGCTAAAGGATAGATACCAGAGTGTGGTTGTAAATGGGGTTCATTCAGAACAGAGACCAATCACCATTGGTGTACCACAAGGCTCTGTACCAGTTCTTTTTTCATCTGTATCTAAGTGATATAACTAAAGATTCGGTGGGTAAGGTACGTATTTTTGCTGATGACACAAAGGTGTGCAATAGGGTTGATATCCCCGGAGGTGTCCATTACATGGAACATGATTCGGCATTGCTGGATAATCGGACAAAGCAGTGGAAACTTCAGTTCAATGCTTTTAAATGTTAAATAATGCACCTAGGGAAATCAATCCCTTGACAAAGTACAATATTGGGGGTACAGTGTTGGCCAGAACTACAGAGGAAAAGATTTGGGGGTTCTTATCTCAGATGATTGCAAATTGAGCAAACAATCTGACCATTCTGTGGAAAAGTGAATAGAATTCTAGAATGCATCACTAGAGGGATAAACTCAATATGTACAGTTTGGGGGAAAGAACGGAAAGAGGAGACACAATTGAAACCTTTAAATACTATACATTAAGGGTGTGAATAAGGTTCAGGAAGGCAGTTTTTTTTTTTCTTTTTTTTTTAGAGGTATGCAGTAAAACCTTACAAAATGACACAACAGACCATAGTTGATGACATCCGTTAATATAAATGTAAAAAACGTAAACAAAGAATTTATAGATATTAATAAATTATCAGACAAGATTCCAGCACTTCAGTATAAGGTGTCTTTAAATTTCAAGCTGTAGCTACATACCGTAGCCATACAGCAAGTATATCCTACATTGCGGTGGAAAACATATGACATGCCATACCTCAAACTAGCAGGAGGTTCTAAAGTAATCTTAAAAAGTAGTATTTTACCAAAAGAGTAATGCTTGGAATAGACTTCCAGTAGAGGTAGTGAGTCAGTCAACAGTAGTTGGATTTAAATATGCTTGGGACAAACAAAGAACTGTATTCAGACAAAAAAGTAAAAAGACCACAAAAAAACAACACATACACACCTTTTTTTTTCTGCCATCAATCTTCTAAAATTAGACATAAGTAATAAAGTACACCATAATAAAATGGGAACCTTTGGTTTAATGGGGAAACACAACCAACAGACCCTTTCATGGTTGGGAAAGGTTTCTGTGACTAAATAAAGTATATCTTGAAAAGTTTGACATTGCTCCATTGATTAGTTGGACCTGGTAAAAGGTGGTTATTTCTAAAGGTGATGGTTAAGTGTGAAAGACCTTATTGCACCTTTCAGCATTAGCTTCCTTTGCACCCTTGATATATGCTCATATGACATCTCAGAGTCCCAAATCAGGTTGGCGTTAGATTCTTCCCTCTATCATACAGTTAATACTCTGACTTATGTCGGAATGGTGAATCTCCATTCTGGGCCACCTGCCCAACATATCATATTAAGATTGGCCCTGGAGACAAATGCCCCTTTGCCTTCACGGCCAGGTCTAGTCATCCTTTAATGAAAACTGAGGAGCTTACAAACAACAAAACAGATAATATGCTAATTGCACCACTTTCTGATCTGCCCCACTGTAACATGCTGCATTTGTAGAGTGGGGTGACCACACACAGGACATCATTTTTTTTATCCTTTGCTGTTTAGATGCTTTGAGAACGTGAAAATGATAAGCTTGTCTTTCTCAATCTCTTAATTATAATCTTGATGATAAAACAGGTTGCATTCTCTAACAGAAGCAGAGGACAGCACTGATATACGCGTGTCAGCTGCTCAAAACTGTTTGTTCACCATATGGTAATATCATGTGCATGACCAGGTGGCAGGTAGATCGCTCAAGCAAGATAGCATAAACTTCCAGGTCTCTCTACATGAGAAAACATCTAGTGTGCCATAAAATGGGAATGCTAAAAGAGAAAGCAGCCAGAGGAAAATAGTTCACCTTTCCCTGGACACTAGCAGGTCTCGGCCCTTCCTCCGTGGAAGGAAGTCTTGACTTCCCCTGACAATGGGCTGGTCATAAATTATGAGCTATGAACCCTCCTGCTCATACAGGGCAAACCATATGTTCTGTTGTTTCATTAGCAGGAATAGTGATCATAGTATGCAAACATGCAGCCCATATAGAAAATAAGGCCCTCTAAGAACATCCAAAAGGCAGGGTGCCACATGGCCAGAAGAGTTAGATGTTTTGGTATGGATATGCTTCTGTGCACATTATTAAAAGTGAAGTCTGTTTTTTTATTACCTATTCATACTTACCTCGGTGAATACAGCAGCTGTCCCCCGGCATCTCTGCACTGAGAACCGAGCCACCGAACCTTGCCGATGGCTCGGTTCTCACTCCTCCCCAAGCAGAGCGATGCTGACTGTCAGTCAGCATAGCTTCTGCTCTACTTCTCAGCACTCATTGGAGCGCTGAGCAGTGGAGGGGCGGGGAGAGGCTGCCATCAATCAGGGCAGCTGATGGATCCAGACTTGGAAGTCGGGATGACACGCTGCCCTGACTGATAGCAGTGACGTCAGCGGAGAGCGGACTTCAGACCGCTCTCCGCTGAAAGTGGGTCACAGGAGTGCAAAACAAATTGCACTCCTGTAACCCAGAGGAGAAGCCCAGCCTAAAAAGCTCAGGTTGGACTTCTCCTTTAAGTATTATATGCTATAACATATGTCTACCCTTTAAGTAGCTAAGTTAACTTGTCAACAGTAAAGGTGGGCCTGACACTGGCCCTACTGCTTGGCTGACTTCCTGAACTTCCCAATGGACTTCAATATTCTTCTTTCTCAATAATGACCCTATAAGCCTCTTGGGATTATTGGGGTGTTGCATATCAAAATTTAAAACCTGCAAAGCTTAAGAGTGTTTTTTTGGACAAGTCCATGTAATGTAGTCTACCACTTAATGCTGGGTTCACACTATCTTTGCATGTGGCTCACAGCAGGGATTCGGTGTGTCCCCGTTCACCATTTCAGGTCCGATTTCAGAGCGAATTTTTGTCTGAATGCAGACCTGAAATGGACCAAAAAACGCACAGGACTGCTGTGCAAATTCGCACCGGAGCCGCAGCAGAGATATGTGAACCGGCTCCATAGAGAGCTGGTAAAATTTCCTGCTATAGCAAATTGGATCTGGGGAACCCAGTATAAGCCTACTTGGTCTGCATATCAGTATGCAGCAGAGGTGTGTTCTTTGCCTTCCTACTGTGTGTCCCTAAAGCTAGCCATAGATGGAGCGATTTAGATATTGTTCGATATTGTACATAGAACAATATCGAACCTCTGAAAAGTATAAGCATGCATATGTACTCAGTACTTGGTTTGGGCCCCTTTTGCAGAAATTACTGCCTCAATGCGACGTGGCATGGAAGCTATCAGCCTGTGGCACTGCTGAGGTGTTATGGAAGACCAGGATGCTTCAATAGCGGCCTTCAGCTCTTCTGCATTGTTCGGTTTAATGTCTCTCATCTTTCTCTTGGCAATGCCCCATAGATTCTCTATGGGGTTCAGGTCAGGCGAGTTTGCTGGCCAATCAAGTACAGTAATCCCACGGTCATTGAACCAGGTTTTGGTGCTTTTGGCAGTGCTTTTGGCAGTGTGGGCAGGTGGCAAGTCCTGCTGGAAAATGAAGTCAGCATCCCCATAGAGCTCGTCTGCGGAAGAAAGCATGAAGTGCTCCAAAATCTCCTGGTAGACGGCTGCGGTGACCCTGGACTTAATGAAGCACAGTGGACCAACACCAGCAGATGACATGGCTCCCCAAATCAACACACACTGTGGAAACTTCACACTGGACTTCAAGCATCTTGTAGTGTGTGCCTCTCCATTCTTCCTCCATACTCTGGGTCCAAATGAGATGCAAAATTTGCTCTCATCAGAAAAGAGGACTTTGGACCACTGAGCAACAGACCAGGTCTGTTTTTCCTTAGCCCAGGTAAGACGCTTCTGACGTTGTTTGTTGTTCAGGAGTGGCTTGACAAGAGGAATACAACATTTGAAGCCCATGTCTAGGATCCGTCTGTGTGTGGTGGCTCTTGATGCACTCCAGCCTCAGTCCACGCCTTGTGAAAGTCCCCAACACTTTTGAATGGCCTTTTCCTGACAATCCTCTCTAGGCTGTGGTCATCCCTGCTGCTTGTGCACCTTTTTCTTCCACACTTTTCCCTTCCACATAACTTTCTATTAATGTGCTTTGATACAGCACTTTGGGAACATCCAACTTCTTTTGCAATTACCTTTTGAGGCTTTCCCTCCTTATGGAGGGTGTCAATGATGGTTTTCTGCACAACTGTCAGGTCGGCAGTCTTTCCCATGATTGTCATTCCTACTGAACCAGACTGAGAGATCATTTAAAGGCTCAGGAACCCTTTGCAGGTGTTATGGCTTAATTAACTGATTAGAGTGGGACACTTTGAGCCTAGAATATTGTACCTTTTCACAATATTCTAATTTTCTGAGATTGTGGATTTGGGGTTTTCATGAGCTGTAAGCCATAATCATCACAATTATGACAAATCACGGCTTGAACTATCTTGCTTTGCATGTAATGAGTCTATCTCATATATTAGTTTCACCTTTTAAGTTGCATTAGTGAAATAAATTAACTTTTGCACGATATTCAAATTTTTCGAGTATCACCTGTGAATATTGTACATTCACATCAGTCCCTACCCTCAAGGAGCTTACAATTTAAGGCCTCTAATTCACATTGATACATATATATTCTAGGGCCAATTTAGACAGGAGCCAATTAACCTACCAGCATGTCTTTGGATTTTGGGAGGAAACCAGAATATCCGAAGGAAACCCACACAGGCACAGTGAGAACATGCAAACTCCAGGCAGGCAGTGCTACTAGGAGGAAGTGCTAACCACTTGGCACTGTGCTGCCCACAAAAATTGTATCTTATGAATGGAGGTAATTACTTTTGTACTGAAAAAATAAGAAAGCTGAACAGTTTTCAAATAAATGTAAAAAAAAATAATGTAAAAAAAACAAAAAAACAAACAAAAAACAAACTATTATAGAATCACTGGTAGATCTACATATGCCAACCCTGGGGAGCTTCAGAGTAGTTTTAACCAATTACAGATCTTTACCGGCTTGTTTTGAGTCATGAGTTTAAACGATAATTTACTCATACAATATTTTAAAGCTGCAGTGGTAATTATATAAAAAAACAAATAGGATGATGAGCCTGTTCAATTATACACCTGGACACTTAAGAAAATTCAGCCTTTGCTCATAAAAGTCCTCATTGTGCGCCCTGAACGGAGGCTAGAAAATTCAGCGGTAAACAGCTTGAGGCTACAAAATAGCTTTCTATTATAAACAAGATTCTGAAAATATTTATTTTAGAGTTTAAATACGGTGCATGCCAAATGTCACATATCCCAGAACCGGCTCCTATTTTTTCCATTCCATTGTAAACTTCTACTCCAAAGGTCCAAGAACCGCTTCACTACGTTAAATACTGTAAACAGATGTCATGAATATTAATTGCCAAGAGCTCTGTCTTTCTGTTTTTCTAACAATTATTTCCAACAACTTCATCCTAAATCATTATTGCTGTTATTACAAGTCTTTGCTCATTCGTCCAGCAGGGAAGTTTTTAACTGAGCTTGAAATAGTGCAGTTTATGAGTAGAAACATAATGGGGGTATAAAACATAAAATGCACAGTGGTTTTACAGTCTGAGTAAATGTCCTGAGTGAACAGTGCACCAGTTTAACAGATTTTCTTCATTTTCAAGCACATGGAGTGTTGAACAATTGCACGAAGCACAGTAAAGTGCACAGGCGGCATTTAATGGCCTTCTCAGATCCTTATGCCGCGTACACACGACAGTTTTTAATGTCATTAAAAAAAAACTGCATTTTTCTCGACGTGATTTTTCGTGTTTCCTCTCAAGCCTGCCTTGCCTACACACTATAGTGGAAAAAAAATGTTCGAGTAAAGCGCGGTGACGTACGACGGCACTATAAAGGGGATGTTCCATTCGGATGGCGCCACCCTTCATGTTAGTAAAGATTATTGAGCGACGATTCGCGCTTTTCAGCCTCATGCATTTCAGTCCGTTACAGCGTGACGAATGTGGTATCTCTATTACGAACACTAGTTTTACCAGAACGAGCGCTCCCGTCTCATACTTGATTCTGAGCATGCGCATTTTTTTCACGTCGTTAAAGCCCACATACGGCCGTTTTTCATGCCGAGAAAAACGACGATGTAAAAAACTACGTGAAAAATTAGAGCATGTTCCAATTTTTCTCGTCGGGATTCTCTGCGGGTTTCTCGTCGGGAAAAATGCTGGAAAGCCCTCACATGATCATTTTTAATGACCATTTTAAAAAATGAAATTTTTTCTCGTCATTAAAAACGGTCGTGTGTACGTGGCATTACACTGAAATATTCTTGATAACTCCCAACGTATGTCCCAAATCCTGACAGATTTTACATTTGATTATTGCTAGCGGTTATTATAGCTGCTAGCAGTAATCACTGTGTTCTCCCAGCGGGGACGGCTCCCTCTGCCAGGAGAACATAATAGCTCCGTAGGTGGGATTCCCCCATAAGCACTGTCTGTGTTGATGGGGGAATCAAGCAATTTTCTTTCCTGCAACCACAGGCTGATGGCTTCCACGCCACACCGCATTGAGGCAGTAATTTCTGCAAAAGGGTCCCAAACCAAGTACTGAGTACATATGCATGCTTATACTTTTCAGAGGTTCGATATTGTTCTATGTACAATTTTGAACAATATCTAAATCGCTCCATCTATGGCTAGCTTTAGGGACACAAAGTAGGAAGGCAAAGAACACACATCTGCTGCATACTCTGATATGCAGACCAAGTAGAAAAAATACATAAAAATGATTGGTTAAACCCACAGATTTTTTCAACACTACTTTTAATTTATACTAGCTTTCCAAAATGAAAATGTGATAATTTAGAGGTTGGATAAAAGCTTTAGTGCAATATAACACTTTTGTTTAAAGAGGTTTTTTTTTATTGAGGTCTATACACCAGAACAGAAAGAAGGACAACAAAGAAAAAAGAGGGTCAGAGAGAGAGAGATATGGGTCCAAAAGTAGAACGATCCCTCAAAATGAGGGACAGTGCCGAGATATACCATTGGTTCCACCTAGTACTATATCATCCTAAGGCAATGGCACCCTGGTAAAATGGTTTGGGTACCACAGCCAGAAGCTCCAATGTCTCTTGTGTGCCCCCTGGGCAAAAAGACCAAGGAGACCTCACTTTAACCAGACAAGACCATATTCTGTAAGTAGGCAGAGTCTCAACACATACAGAGGGTAGGCAGTAGCAAGAACACAGGATTGTAAAGTCTAAGCAGTGACTCCTGGTATCCCCCCTTCTAAGGCACTCTCTCAAAGCACCTAACATATTTTTAAACTTAAGGCTTTGTGACATCACTGCCATGTTGGCCCTCAATTGCTCCGTAGCCCCAAGTTTAAATCAGCATACGTAGTGGGTGCATGAGCCATAACAAAGTGACCAAGCCAAGGAGGAAGACGCTAACATAGACTCTGGCTACAAGCACGGAGGACCCCCAGCTACCCACAGGTGGTGAATGTGGCGGTTTCCTTACATGAGAAACTGTATTTGACAAATAGGATTAAAAAAAACAACTATGGTGCAACATCTTTTTGATGCAGAACTACTGCCTTAATTAGGATTTGGGGTGCAAAGAAAACAGATAATGAATTCAGTCCAAAAAAGTGAAGCAGACATTTCTAGAGCACACAAATGTTGTACTCAGTTCATGGGCCTCCATCTAAAGCCAGATCAATCTTGGGGGATTTACCACCAAAAAAAAACCAATTACATTGGAAATTGCCACCTTATTTATATTACTCATTTATACAGCGTCGTATAAATTTTCTCTTTCTTGAAGAATATTAAAGGATAACTGAAATAATAAAAACATGCCACCTAAAGCCCCGTACACACGGTCGGACTTTTGCCCAACAAACTTTGTTTTAAGCAAGTTGGACCAACAATCCGACCGTGTGTACGCTCCATCGGACAAACTTTTTTCGTTTGGTTTTGGATTTCATCGGACAAAAGTTGGGTCTGCAAACGGACAAACTTTTGCCCAACAGAAGTCCGATGGAGCAAAGTCCTACTGTGTGTACAGATAACCATCGGACTTTAGTCCGATGGACAAAACAACTAATGTTAAAATCAACCAACAATAGCAGAAGTTGACCAAAGAGTGGCAGTAAAGATCAGAAAAGAGCAGAAAAAACACGTGATGTTGTAAGAAGTTTTAAGAAAGTTTGCAGAAAAGTCCGAGTGTGTGTATGCTATGGGTGTTCCCAACCAACTCCGTTCAGACAAAAGGCCACGGAAAAGTCCGATGGAAGTCTGACCGTGTGTACGAGGCTTTAGGTTGTACTATGTCTACCCAAGTACTAACCTTTAGAAGAGATGAATGGGCTACTTGTCTCTCCATAACTTACCAGATAGTTACCCAGCTCATTGATCTCTACTGCTGGTACCCACACATCACATGCATGTCTACTTATATAATTGAAAACCTTACTACAACTGTGTTTAGTACTTACTGCTATGCTGGCTGCTGGAAGTTTTGCTGGCTGAATGTTGTACGGCATCTTCTTGACTTCGAATGATACATTTGCTGTCATTGCGTAATGATCATTCTTCCTCTGTAATGGAAATATATTGAATTACTAAAGTTATATTTCAGTATTAAAGTGAAAGTCCAGTGTATTTTCAGTAGCTCCATCATATGATCAATTACTGTAGTGTTTAGCTCAAGCAGATTTAACTCCAATCACTAAAATCTCATAAGCTTCAGCATGGTAATGTTATTTTAAAAATGAATTTAAATCTTCTTCAGTCTTCATCTTGTATTAAAAAATAACTGGTGATCCTGCACAGGATAGACTCAGGAGGTGTGTTGCTGGCCAGATCACCAGGTGAAAACAGAAGGAAAAAAAACTAAAAAGAGAAAACGAATACAGCCACCAAATCTAAGGATTGGTAAGCTGTAATATATACATTTTTGATTCTAGGTTTAATACCGTTTTAATTAGCCAACTCACAGAGTCACATTGTGGAAAGGAGCTGTAAAGCACAATCATTGTATAGCAGAGCCCGAGTGTGGAAAATGTGGCTGCCTACATATACAGGTATAATTGCACATGGCTTTACAAAACATTAATACACGTTGAAAAGATCTTTTATTGATCAAGTTCATCTCTTTTACAACTTTTGTAGAAAAGAAATGTATAGATATTATTAAATATGCATTCCTGTTAAGGCATTAGGACATTTAAAAATATGCTGCTCCAAGTATAAAGAATCTTGCTTGTCAAAAACAGTTTTGCATGTACGTTTATTAGCTTTGTTATGTCCCTTCTACAGTTCATGGTCCATTCTGTACAAGACAACAGGTTGGCCACCCCCTTTAAATTACTTTCTGTTTCACAGATTACTACATCTGTGCTAGAGGTATTGCCAAAATCATACACAGCAGACCCCCTAGCTGGCCATTCACTGGTAGAATTAAATTAAAAAAAAATATTTTTGTGTTGTTGTGCTTTCTCTTCCTGCTGTGATCTGTACTCAGGGCCGCAGATAAGCCAGTACAACTGGCCCTGTTGTACCGGGCCCGGCCAGCAGGGGGGCCCGGCAATCTAGGATGAAAGAATGCAGAATAATAATGAAAACATTTTTAAAATTCACCAGCGATCGCAACAACCCCCATCCATCCCCCCCGGCCGGTCCGCTCTGACTTATCAGCGTTTTTTTTAAATGTACTGGTTCCCTCTCGGTTTTTCTTCAGGGTGTGTGGGAGGGACTATTTCTTGTATTTCGGATGCATGCGCGGCCGCTCCGCATGTCAGTGCTGGCTCAAGTCCCGGCCTGCAGATTGCATTCCCCGGCGGAGTGATTTATCTCCTATCCAAGACTGGAGAAGATGCAGCGGCGAACAACGGCAGCAGAGGAATCATCTCATCTGACAAATGAAATTGCGACTCCAGAGTCCAGGGAGCAGCAGGATCAGAGAGGAAGTGGCTGGTGGTGGGGGCTGACACAGGTGTGTGCTTAGTGCTTGCTTGGGGGTGATGCATTGTGCAAGATCTACTATATGATGATGATTGATTACACACTGTATCTGTCTCTGCAGCATCTACACATTATGGCATTGGCAGCATGGGTGGCTCTGTTTCTGCAGGCAGCACATGCGTTATGGCATTGGCAGTGCCACCCATGCTGCAAATGCCATAATGCATGTGCTGCCTGCAGAGACAGTGCCACCCATGCTGCCAATGCCATAACGCATGTGCTGCCTGCAGAGACAGTGCCACCCATGCTGCCAATGCCAATCACATTATGGCATTGGCATGTCCCGCTGTCAAGTCGCTGATCGCCACCATTACCTGCACTTTGTTTCAAGGCAGGGTCTAGGGAGGGGCCAGGGGTGTGGCCTGGGGTGGGGCTGAAGAAGGCACCAGGGGCAGGACCAGGGGTGGGGCTGAAGGGGGCCCCATCAGGTAGGCTGTACGGGGCCCCATGATTTCTATCAGCGGCCCTGTCTGTACTACAAGCATTGCGTCTGCTCACTTGGAGAGAGCCATTTGAGAGAAGCAAAGAGGACCTGTTGCTGTGCCTGTTCACCCACCTCAGAGGGAGAGGATTGACCTGCACCTTAGCTCGCTAGAGCTGCCTGCAGAGACCGAGTTTGGGAAAGAGAGAAAGAGAGAATTGCTGGATCTGGAACCTGATGAACACCAAACCTTTGGGACCAGACCAGTCGCCTGTCAGGAAGTGGTAAGCTTCTCCTACTTAGCAGTCCACCTACCATTTTTTACTTATTAATACTTTTAAAGGGACGGTGCATCATCAAAATAGGGCCCCAACGAAAGCCAGCCAACGATAATTACTAGGCGCCAGGAACTGTACTTTCTACCATTTCCATGGGTACCACCACACTAAAAAACCGTACCCCTGCTCTCTATTGGGGTTTTTTGCACAAGGTGTACACCAGGGCACTTTCTACTCTGAATTGGTTGATGCAGATTTGAGACTCTAGTTACCCGGTTATAATTATTATTATTATTATTATTATACAGGATTTATATAGCGCCAACAGTTTGCGCAGCACATACACCCTAGCTATAGTTCTTTTAAGTGCAAGTTAGTGGTTTGTTGCCCACTCTTTTCTCATAGTGCACTTAAGCCTGTGCTATTATCTGTTTGTTGATTTACACCGCGTTGAATTAAATTGCCATAATATACTCAATTAATTTACCGCCAGCTGTTTGTGGCCTTATTCCTGTATTTTCTTATAGAATGACAGCCTGCTAACCCTTAAGTCCCCAGGTGTAAGTGGTTATTGTGTCTACAACCAAGTGTGTCAGTAGGGACTGAGAAGTTAAGAGAGTCGTGCCAGAACACTGGACCCATCATCACCAGAGGCTCCTACGGGGATAAGCGCTACATTTGGAATGTTTATTCAATTCTCTAATGTTTATAAGGGTCAAATCAGTGTTCTTTTTTAATGTAGTGACAATAAAATTTTGAAGGACCAGGATGGAAAAAAAAATCAGTGAATGTGGTTTTCCTTCAGGACAAAAATGGTACATTTTGTAATGAAACCTGTTTAACACGGCTGGGATTACATTCAAGTAGCAGGTCTGGATGAAATTTCAAGGGCTTTTGAAATCAATTGACTCAATGTTGACAACATCACATTTTTTCAGTTTTTCTGCGGAGGTTCCTCCTTATGTGTCAACACAGTAAATTACTTTATTTCAAGAAGAACCATCTGAAGACACAACTCTGGTGGAAATTTTGTGAATCTACTCTAAAGCCCTGTACACACGATCGGATTTCCTATGGTTTTTAAACCGATGAAGCTGACTTCCATCAATCTTGCCTACACACCATCAGTCAAAAAACCGACCGTTCCAAACGCGGTGACGTAAAACACTCCGATGAGCCGAGAAAAATGAAGTTCAATGCTTCGGAGCATGCGTCGACTTGATTCTGAGCATGCGTGGGTTTTTTAACCGATGGACTTGCCCATAGACGATCGGAATTTGCTATCGGTTTTTTATCCATCGGAAAAATTTAAAACATGTTCTATTTTTGGACACCGATGGAAAAAAAACCGATGGGGCCCATACACGATCGGTTTGTCCGATGAAAAAAATCCATCGGACTGTTTTCATTGGTAAACCTGATCGCGTGTACGCGGCTTAAGTCTCTTGATGGCTTTCACAGTCAGAATGTGAATGACAATACCAGACCAGAGAAGATGGTGTTCTACAGCACTTCTAGAATTCCCTCGAGTCTCAAGACTTTAGACTGAGCCATAAAAAGAAGCGCAGGTCCCCTGGATGATGGAGCTTTTAGTAATGTGAGAGATAAGTGGACCTGAGCCAGATGTGGAGAGAAAATGCGGGTCGGCATTTTTTCTTCTCTGCACTTGGGGGAATAGTTCTGAAATCTAGAGACTCCTAAGGCCTTGTGTATAACATTTACTTCCAATTAAAGCAAAATACTACAGGGCTCTGACAGAACCGAATAATTTATGGCTTTTCTTCCTGAAATAATTCCTTGCAGACTCTGTATCACACACACAGACGGTTTTTGTTTCTACGTTTTTGTTCTATATATATGTAGCGGGGTGTTCCCCTTTAATGCAGAGAGACAAGAAGTTCCAGGTGAGAGGTGAGTCGGGAGGAAGTAAAGAGACATTATGGAAGTGAAAGCAGAGGAGAGAGAGACTACATCTCCCAGTACATCTTGCAGCACCCAGGGTGCATTGCTCCAGAACAGAGACTGCTGGGGGAGACTTTATAAAGGGGAGGCGGAGTTTTGGTCGGTCTTTTTGGACTCCCCTCTCCTAGCAAGAGGATGTCTGTGCTGAACTGCTGTGTGCACAAGGCCTGAAGCCTGGGCCGTGTGCTCCTTTCCAAAGAGCCCTCTGCCAGCCTAGCAGAGCCTTAGAGACATCTAATCCTCCTTGCTGCAGTACACCAGAAGGATTGAAGACTTGGATGTCGGTGGATTCCTGTTCCTAGACGAATCGATGGAGGAAACGGACTTTGACTTGTCCGGGTGGTGAGAGCTGTTTAAAGACAGATACCTTTATCTTTACTATTCGTTGGGATTACAAAGTTGTTCTTCAAGTGCACCACCGAGAGATTGCTAGCAAATATTGTTTCACTGAACTTCCATTTAGATCAGTCAGGCCTGACTGCATAGGTAGACATTGCTGGGTGTTAGTCTACCCATGAGGGGAAGTAGCTGTAAAAGGGCAGCGCTAGAGTTGCATAGCAATACTTTATTATTCTGATTACTCTGTTTATCTTTATTACTGTTTATTGCAGGGATCTGCAACTTGTTATACTGTTGTTTATTACTTGCCCATTAGCCTCAGTAAAATATCTGGGTAAAGTACATTTGGTGTCAGTTCCGCTTACTTTAATAGGAGTTTTAAAGTATATTCTGTGTATGTTTGTTATAGGACTGTGTCACCAACAGTTGCGGTCACGCGGTCCTATCCCTCTATCACCAGCTGTGCCACGGGAGGTTAGAGCCGATTGCCAGGGGTTGACAGCAGTGCACTACAGGGCCCAAATCAATATCAGCGGCTCTCTTAACTGGGGGTAGCGCTTCACGTGGGGGCTCGAGTCCGGGATCCTTGTACGTTGCACGCTGCAATCAAGCCGGTCAGAAGTACCAGCATGGACCCGCTGGCAATGTCACAGTGGTGCGCAGCGATTGGCGCCGATCCAACCGCGGCGGTAGTCATTGTACTCCTGGGGGAAAGATGGAAGGAAGAGGAGATAAAACAGCTCGTATTGTTACTGTCTCCGAGCCACAAAGCATGGGTGATGGATTTTAGGCCAGATCCAGTGATCTCGTTTACATACGCACTGGTAGAATGGAAAAACGAAATCCCAGAGCATTTTAAAAGTCAGAGTATACAAGCCATAGATAATCAGATCTATCACTTGATACATACGCTGCCAGTGAAGGAAGAATGGTTTCAGACACCAAAGCCATCACTCCCACAATTATCTCCACCACTATCCCCTAAAGCAGAAAAGCTTAAGGAACTATTAAGCCCGGGATCACCGCTGGCCGCTATAGGGCCTGAATTGTTGAATGCTCTAGGAGACCTTGTAATTAAGTGCCAGAAAAGCAGTACGGTGCATGTGGAGGCCGGTTACCGGAAGCTTAGCACCTTCTCAGGGAATCTCCCCGTCCCTGCGGGGGAGGAAGATTTTGACACTTGGGTGGAACAGGCATTGCAGGCAGTAGAAGCATGGGAGGTGCCTGAGGCACAGAAGAGACAGCGAGTCTTAGAAAGTCTGAAAGGTGCCGCGGCAGAAGCGGTGAAGAGCTTCCGGTTTGGAAATGAAAACTGTACAGCTCAAGATTGCCTGGCCATGCTGCAGGAAGAGTTTGGTCAGCTGGAGAAGGTGTCAGAGATGATTTATCAAATTGAACACACTCTCCAGCAGCCGAATGAGAAACTGTCAGAATATGTTAGAAGGCTGAACAGGCAGTTATGCAAGATTGTACGGAAGAAGGGAATGCTGCCCAAAGATGCAGATGAAGCACGCATGAAGCAGATCATGAGGGGAGCGCGGCGCTCAGACCCGGTCTGGCTGCACCTGAAAACCTCAGGAGGAGGAATGTCACTAACCTACTCTGATCTAATAAAAATTATTAGGGACGAAGAGGCGCTGGAGGAAGATCAGCAGGTGGCCAAGGCGAATGTCACACCTGTACCAGTGTTGGTCCATTCGGTCAAGAGCCCAGAAAGAGATGCGGAGGTTGACACTCTGAAATCGCAAATGGCCCAAGTGTTGGAGATGCTGACCTCTTTGATGGAGAAAGAT
Source organism: Rana muscosa (assembly GCA_029206835.1). Taxonomy (NCBI): domain Eukaryota; kingdom Metazoa; phylum Chordata; class Amphibia; order Anura; family Ranidae; genus Rana; species Rana muscosa. The sequence goes on from CM055122.1 coordinate 271,370,860, forward strand.
CAGAGAAGACGAGAGAAACCAAGCCCAAGAAAGGAGTTGTTCCCGAACACCTCAGCACCGGCCTCCCTACAGGACCGAGAAGAGGTGATTTGCTATAACTGCGGAGGGAGTGGCCACTTTGCTAACGTATGCTCCAGCCCAAAGAAGAAGAGAACAGATAATTGCAAGCCGGCGGGAAACTCCAAAGGGGCCCCGGTGAAGGAGTCAACCGGGTGCCCATCATCTTCAGTGCGCTCCAAACTAAAAAAAAAGGCCAAGAATGGAGGAGACAAAACTCCTAGGAGGAGGTATAGTACACCCCCACCAAGATGTACCCCAGAGGGAGGGGGCAAGACCCCTCAGTGGAAGTACAGCACCCCAAAGAAGGAACATCCACCTAAAAGGAACAATAACATCCCTCAGCGGGTTTGTGCCCCCATTGAGAGGGAGAAGGTCAATGCATGCCAGGCTCAGGAAAAATTAAAGTCCAAAAGGAGCAGGGCAAGGGTCGAAAGCAAAAAAAAAGAGGTGACCCCAGTCCGGCCATACCCAAAGGAACTGGTGGGCCCGTCTCCTACTGTGCCCATTCAAGTGGAAGGAGTCTATACTAAAGCTCTTTTGGACACCGGAGCACAGGTGACTTTACTATACCAGGACTTCTATGATAGGCACTTGAGTCATCTGCCTATCCAGAAGATAGAAGAGCTGGAGATATGGGGACTTGGAACCCAGAGTTTCCCTTATGATGGGTACCTGCCCATAAAGATGACTTTCGACCCATCCGTGGCTGGGAAGGCTGAAGTGTTTGACACCCTGGCAGTTGTGTGTCCCCGGCCGCCTGGAGCCAGCAAGATTTCCCTGATCATTGGGACAAACACGGATCTAGTCAGGAGACTCCTGACCCCTCTAGTGAAAGAGAGAAACCATTCAGCCACCAAAATCCATCCCATGCTAAAGACGGCCTACCAACGACTGGTCTTAGAGCAGAAGACCCCGGGAGAGGGGATAGGGAAGGTGTGGAGACTTGGCAGAGAAGGAGTAGTGCTACAGCCCGGAGAAGTAACCTGTCTTAGGGCCACTGTGAAGCTTTCGTGGGAACAACCTGGCCCCTTTGTCATGCTGGAATCAGACCCAAGGGAAGAGTCCTCAGGCCTGGAAGTGATACCAGAAGTGATTCCGTTCAAGGCCCTGAAGAAGGCCCATGGCAGAGTTCCGGTGAGTGTTAGGAACACTACGGGAGGACCCATGGAGATCCCTGCCAGAGTGTTGCTTGGTCAGGTGAGCCCTGCTGCCCCGGTCACTTGGTCCGAAGTCAAGGGGACGGGTGACGGAGGAGATGTTTGGGAGAAACTGTCCGTGGAAAACCCGAACCTACCCAGGGCTTGGAAAGAAAGAGCCAAGGCCCAGCTGACCAGGTGGGAGAAGATCTTTTCCGAAGATGAATTCGATGTGGGGTGTGCAAGAAGTGCCACCCATCGGATCCGCCTCCAAGAAGATAAGCCCTTCCGAGAGAGGGTCAGGCGGGTCCCCCTGGCAGATCTGGAGGATCTAAGGGGACAGCTTGTAGAACTAAAGAAGACTGGTGTTATCCGTGAGTCTAGAAGTCCCTATGCCTCCCCAATCGTGGTGGTCAGAAAGAAGAATGGGTCGTTGAGGCTTTGTATCGATTACAGGACTCTCAACAGGAGAACCATCCCTGACCAATACACCACGCCAAGGATAGAAGATGCCCTACAAAGTTTGTCTGGAGCCAAATGGTTCAGTGTGATGGACCTCAAGAGTGGGTACTATCAAATCCCTATGCACCCAGAAGACAGGGAGAAGACAGCCTTCATAACCCCGGTGGGATTCTTCGAATTCAATAGGATGCCTCAGGGTCTGTCTGGAGCTCCTGCTACCTTTCAACGCCTTATGGAGAAGACTGTTGGAGACATGAATCTTATAGAAGTCCTTGTGTACTTGGACGATGTCATTGTCTTTGGAAGAACCTTGGAAGAACATGAAGCCAGGTTGGAGAAAGTATTGAGAAGACTCAGCGAAGAGGGACTTAAGCTTTCCCCCGAGAAGTGTCGGTTCTACCAGTCTTCTGTGAACTATCTGGGGCACATAGTGTCTGAAGAAGGGGTGGCCACAGATCCTGAGAAGTTGGAAGCAGTCACTTCCTGGCCACGACCCACCACAGTAACAGAGCTCAGATCCTTCCTGGGGTTCTGCTCCTATTATAGGAGGTTTGTGGAGGGGTTTGCTCGGATTGCCCGCCCGTTGAATGAATTGCTAAAGGCAGAAGAGGAAGAGGATGACTCAGGGCCCAGGAGGCCTGGTGAGTCAGTTCAAGATCAGTGGAACCCAAGGTGTGAAGAGGCCTTTCAAGCTCTGAAGAGGAGCTTAACCACTCACCCTACGCCGACCCTACCAGACCTTATGAATTACATGTGGATGCCAGCCATGAGGGTCTAGGTGGTGTACTCTACCAAGAACATGAAGGACAACTGCGACCAGTGGCCTATGTGAGCAGGAGCCTGACCCCCTCAGAAAAGAATTACCCCACTCATAAGCTGGAATTCCTGGCCCTCAAATGGGCGGTAGTAGACAAGCTAAAAGACTACTTGTATGGGGCAGAGTTTACTGTGAAGACAGACAACAACCCCCTGACCTACCTCTTCACCACCGCAAAACTAGATGCCACCGGACACACGTGGTTGGCCGCATTGTCTGGATTCAACTTCAGTCTGAAGTACAGACCAGGAGCTGGAAATAGGGATGCAGATGCCCTGTCCCGGAGGTCTCATGCCACGACAAATGACTGGGAAGATTGGACCCAAGTGGCACCGGACGGGGTGCGGGCCCTTTGTCAAGGGGCTGAATTCCAAGCCAGAGGAGGCTCCAGAGCAGAAGAAATAGGGGTTACCATGGTAGGAGTCCCCAAACACTATTGTGGGGTAACTCAACTGGAGGAAGACAACCTACCGAGACTGTCCAAGAAGGAGTTGAGGTGTGACCAATTGGAAGACCCCATGGGGAGATTGGTCCTCGAAGCCCTGGAGAATCAGGATCCCAACAAATTCCTACATCACCCCTCAAAGGAGGCTCGCCTGTTGAGGAAGGAATTAGACAGGCTACAGGTACATCAGGGAGTGGTCTACCGAAGGGGCCCCTCTGATGACTCAGAAGATAAGTGGCAGTTATTTCTTCCAGAGAAGCACCGAGAGACTGTACTAATTGCCCTGCATGACCATCATGGTCACCTAGGGGCAGAAAGGACCTTCCAGCTCGTCAAAAATCGGTTCTATTGGCCCTGCATGAGGGCAGAAGTAGAGGAGTATTGCCATTCCTGTGCACGATGCATTCAGAGAAAGACCCTACCCCATCAAGCTGCCCCAATGGGCCACTTACAGAGTCAAGGCCCAATGGATCTGGTATGCATTGACTTTCTCTGCCTCGAACCCGACCTGAGTGGATTGGGGAATGTTCTGGTAATAACCGACCATTTCACCCGCTATGCTCAAGCTTTCCCAACCAAAGACCAGAAGGCATCCACCGTGGCCAAGATACTTATGGAGAAGTATTTTGTCCATTACGGACTACCACAGAGACTCCACTCAGATCAAGGAAGGGACTTTGAGAGTCGGTTGATCCGAAGACTTTTGGATTCATTAGGAATAAAGAAGACCAGAACCACGCCTTACCACCCACAAGGAGATGCTCAGCCGGAGAGATTTAACCGGACCCTGCTCAACATGTTGGGAACCTTAGAAACAGAGAAGAAGCAACACTGGAGTCAGCACATATCAGCCCTAGTACATGCCTATAACTGTACCACAAGTGACGCCACTGGCTACTCCCCTTATCGACTTATGTTTGGGAGAGAAGCAAGGCTACCTGTGGACCTGGCCTTTGGCACTTCTATAGACAATACCTCAGCTACATCCCACAAGGGATACGTGGACAGACTTAGACGTAGCTTGCAGGTGGCCTATGAACAAGCCCAGGCGGCTTCGGATCAAAGGGGGGCCCGCAACAAGAGAAATTTTGATCTGAAGGTTCGAGTGCAAGATCTGCAGCCCGGGGACCGAGTACTGCTACGCAATCTGGGGGTCCCTGGAAAACACAAGCTTGCCGACAGGTGGAGATCTGAGCCCTATGTTGTCTGTAGGAAGTTGCCCGGTTTGCCTGTCTACAAACTAAAGCCAGAAGGAAAGGTGGGTCCACTGAAGACGTGGCATCGGAACCACCTGCTCCCACTTGCTGAGGCAGTCAGAATACCTCCCGTGAGAGACTCCCCTGAACCGGCCTCTATCCTGGATATTCCTAGGCCGAACACTCGGTCCCAGACCTCTCGAGCCAAAGATGGGGAGGCCTCCCAATTGAGTACAGAAGAAGGTGGAGAACTGGACTGGCTGTGGCCTCCCTCGACTCTGGGAACGTCCGCCATAGATCTCCCAAATGGAGGGGATACCCCAGATGCAACGCTGAATCCGGAGGCTACTGAATTCATACCCTTCAGTCCCTCAGCTGATTACTGGGAAGATGTTCCTGACAATTGCGCAGAGGAGGACTCTAGAGATTCCATACGTCAGTCGACTTCTGAATCAGAGGTTCCAGAACCAGCAATGTTACCTGAACTTACTCCTGAAGAAGAGCCTGTGGTGCCAGAGTCAGAAGCACCAAGAGAGCAGAGGGCTCGCAGAGTCATCAGGCCTCCCAAGAAACTAACTTACCCCCAAATGGGGACGAGCTCAGAGGACTCTGTTGTAACGGCTAGGAGAAGTGTTGAACAACCTGATCCTTCCACCGTCCATTTGGTGGAGGGCAACCCCAGCTCACTCTCTGGCACAGTTAGGCAGGCCACTCATGGTAGTGTGACCTGTGGGCAAGAGAGTTCCATCCCAAAGTTTTGGTGGGAATTCCCTATGCCAACATCATGCTCGACATTGTCCAAAATGGTAAACAGTATTTGTTGAAGTTTATCTTTGGGGACCAAAGAGTTCAAGTGGGGGGAGTGTGTAGCGGGGTGTTCCCCTTTAATGCAGAGAGACAAGAAGTTCCAGGTGAGAGGTGAGTCGGGAGGAAGTAAAGAGACATTATGGAAGTGAAAGCAGAGGAGAGAGAGACTACATCTCCCAGTACATCTTGCAGCACCCAGGGTGCATTGCTCCAGAACAGAGACTGCTGGGGGAGACTTTATAAAGGGGAGGCGGAGTTTTGGTCGGTCTTTTTGGACTCCCCTCTCCTAGCAAGAGGATGTCTGTGCTGAACTGCTGTGTGCACAAGGCCTGAAGCCTGGGCCGTGTGCTCCTTTCCAAAGAGCCCTCTGCCAGCCTAGCAGAGCCTTAGAGACATCTAATCCTCCTTGCTGCAGTACACCAGAAGGATTGAAGACTTGGATGTCGGTGGATTCCTGTTCCTAGACGAATCGATGGAGGAAACGGACTTTGACTTGTCCGGGTGGTGAGAGCTGTTTAAAGACAGATACCTTTATCTTTACTATTCGTTGGGATTACAAAGTTGTTCTTCAAGTGCACCACCGAGAGATTGCTAGCAAATATTGTTTCACTGAACTTCCATTTAGATCAGTCAGGCCTGACTGCATAGGTAGACATTGCTGGGTGTTAGTCTACCCATGAGGGGAAGTAGCTGTAAAAGGGCAGCGCTAGAGTTGCATAGCAATACTTTATTATTCTGATTACTCTGTTTATCTTTATTACTGTTTATTGCAGGGATCTGCAACTTGTTATACTGTTGTTTATTACTTGCCCATTAGCCTCAGTAAAATATCTGGGTAAAGTACATTTGGTGTCAGTTCCGCTTACTTTAATAGGAGTTTTAAAGTATATTCTGTGTATGTTTGTTATAGGACTGTGTCACCAACAGTTGCGGTCACGCGGTCCTATCCCTCTATCACCAGCTGTGCCACGGGAGGTTAGAGCCGATTGCCAGGGGTTGACAGCAGTGCACTACAGGGCCCAAATCAATATCAGCGGCTCTCTTAACTGGGGGTAGCGCTTCATATAGCAGTCCGGAGAGATGTTAGCTGCTCTTTTTTTATCACAAAATACTTTTGTTTTTTTTTCCTTTGTTTTTTCTAGCTGTACTAGAGCAACTAGAATGTTATATCTGAACTACAGGAAGATAAAGGACACAAATAATTGTAGCTCTGTAAGTATAAATACATTAGTGTTTCTAAAGTCAAGGCATTTTTTACCTGAATGCATTCAAGTAAAAAATGTCCCAGTAGTTGTATCACCCCCCCCATCTCCCCCCACCTCCATAAACACTTACCTGAGCCCATCTGCAGCAGCCTCCCCTCTCCATGCTCTCACACGCCAAAGAGGCAGCAGTGGAACACCCCGCCTCTTGCTGCTGTCAATCAAATCCTGTGGGGAATGAGCAGGGGCAGGGCCGAGCTGTGTGTGGCTATGGATGCACACAGCCCTGCTCGAGAGTTCACTTGCAACAGTGACCTTATAATACAGGGTTTGTTATGGAGGCACTCGCAGAAGAGGAGGAATGGAGAATGCTGGTGGGGGACCCCAGAAGAGGAGGTAAGGGGCTGCTCTGTGCAATACCACTGCACAGAGCAGGTGAGTATAACATGTTTATTATTTTAGGGGAAAAAAATAGCCTTTATAACCACTTTCGGTGTATGTGTTTAAATGCAACAGTGTAACAGTGTATGTACCTGAATTTAGCCTGGTATCAGCCTCTTGCAGCTCCCTGTACAGCAGAGCTCAGAGCAGAGAGGAAGAAGCAGCACAAGGAGCTAATAAGATGTGCTGCAGTGCAAGGAACATGTTGATAGGATGAGAGAGCAGAATGACATAAAGATGAGCTCATTAGGCTGCCGCTTCTCCTTTCAGTGTCCAGTCGCAGGGTGGGGGTTAGGAAGAGAACTTGTAAGTTAAAGTAAAACTGCAGCAGAGAAAGATCAGATCCCCTCCCTTGCTAGGCAGGACTGTGCTGTGTGGCAGAGCGGTGTAAATATCAGGTCTGTATAGACAGAAACATAAATCTTTTGGCAGGTATAACAGCATATTTGAATTTCATCTGTATATTTAGCTGTTTGCATGGAGTTCAGCTATAAGATAATATACCATCAGCACAAACTACTACTAATGGCAAACAGAATTTTTTATTGTAAGGTTTACACAGAAGTAATTTTGCAACTGCCTTTCACTTATTTACTTGCTTGCTGTTTTTATAGTTATTGTCATAGGCGTGCGCACAGGGTGTGCCAGTCGTGGCTGGGCACACCCTAATCACCCAGTGTGCTGCAGATTGCCCCTGTGTAGACCCCTAATATTTCACCAAAGCCCCCTAATGGGGCTCTTAAAAATAATTGTAATAAATAATAAAAAAATAAAATTGTAAAATATAATAAATAAATAAAATAATAAAAATAAAAACAACTGACACACCGTCCACTGCCCTACTGACACAAATCTCTGCCCTACTGACACTGTTCATTGCTCTGCTGATACACATACACACACACACATGCGCAAATGTGTTTAAACTTTGGGGTTATGCAATAAGCTGTGCACACCTATAGTTACTGTATATAGCGATTAGTCAACTGTCCCACTAGTGGCTTTTATACATTGGACAGTGCAATCAGCATTCTTGCAGGAGGACTGCTGAAATATTAAGGACATGATGATTTTTATCTCAGCAGTGTGTTCTGTATTCTGTCAGCCTGAGCTGACTCTCTTGTATTGAACAAAGAGGGCCTGTGAGGCAGAACTGCTTCCTGTGTTTCACTAAGCAGAACACCAAGCAGGATGCTCAGCATGTAAATGTAACAAGAAAGCATTGCAATACCAACAAGTCCTTGGTGTTTCTTTCGTTTAATATCTTCCAATAGAGTAATTTACTTAGCACTGGTGCACGCTGATTCAATTTTTGAGAGAAGGACATAAATCCAAATTGCATAAAAAACACTTTGGAATCGCATCAAAATCGCATCAACTCGCACTGGTCATGCTCCTAGAAATTGCGCTACAAAACTGATTCAAATCAGTGTGAACCTAGCCTTAAATTGGAATTCAAGCCTAACACTAAGACCCCGTTCACATCCGAGTGCATTTCCAGGTAGTGCTAAAAGGGCACTAAACTACGCAACATGCTTTTGGGTGCCTTTTGGCAAATGTGCTAAAGGAATGTGCAAAAACGCACCAAAGTCGGCTCCAAAAAAGGGGTACATGAGCTACTTTGGTGCGTTTCTGGAGCGTAGGGTAGTCCATTCAAGAGAATGGGCTGCCCTACATGTCACGTGGAAATAACGTGGAAAAAACGTGATGCTTCACTCGCATGTTAATGCAGTCTTACTATTCTTAAAAATGCCCCCACCCGTACGTATCCTTACAACCCTGTGTAAAAAAGATCTGAATGCTTACCTTTTTTTTAGTCCACTCCAGTCTTGTCATGTGATCCAGCAGCTCCAGCTTCACTGTGTCAGTGAGCGGCAGCTGCAAAGGAGAGGAGGGAGCGCCGACAATGGGAGCCTACAGAGTGGGAGCCATGGGAGTCTATGGGCGATCTCACATCTCCCAGAATTCCCAGCTGTTGTTGAGTGTTCCATGATACAGGGAAGCCAAAGCTACAGGATCACGTGACCAGGCCGAAGTGGACTAAAAAAGGCAAGTACACAGGTCTTTTTTACACAGCATAGTCAGGATAGGTAGGCGGAGGGGGTAAGGAACATTTTTAAGAATAGTTAGTGTTGGGCCCGTGGGCTGAATGTGGCCCTTTCTTGCCTTTATCCGGCCCTCTGGCCCATATTCCTCTCACTGACACCTGTCAGGAGGCTCCATTCCTTCCACTGACAACAATATTGGGGCACTATTCCTCCAACTAATACCAATGATGGGGCACTATTTCTCCAACTAATACCAATGATGGGACACTATTGCTCCAACTAATACCAATGATGGGACACTACTCCTCCAACTAATACCAATGATGGGACACTACTCCTCCAACTAATACCAATGATGGGACACTACTCCTCCAACTAATACCAATGATGGGACACTACTCCTCCAACTAATACCAATTATGGGACACTACTCCTCCAACTAATACCAATGACGGGGGCACAATTCCTCCTTCTACTGACTAAAAGGCGCTATGTATTTTTTTTTCTCCCACTGGCCACTCTGGCCCCACTAAAGTCTGAATGACAGAAAACTGGCCCTTTGTCTGGAAAGTTTGGAGACCCTTGCTTTAAAGCAAAATGATTCACACTATTGCATTTTGCAAACGTACCCAAAATTACATGATTTATGAAACTGAAAAAAAAAACACAGGTCTTGCTTCAGGACTATTATTCATTGTTCATAGCACCCCAAATTCAGCAAGCAGCATCATGTTTTTTATGCAAACACAACTAAACACACAGTTAAAAAATGAACAAAGCTCGACACTCATAAAAAGGCGCATTAGCTACTTTGCCACATTTGTCGCACGGAGGGCAGCCCATTGAAACTAATGGGCTGCCCCATGTGTAGTGCGACAACATGCACAAAATGCACATATATGTGATGCCTTACGTTGTCTGTCATAATGTGAATTGATGTTTTAACCTCTCCTTAGTGCATCTCCCTTTTCACTGGAGTTTTAATACTGGGTGTATTACAAAGTGGTAGTTTTGTTACTTTTGAATCGATAGCAACATAGTATAAACTCAGTTCATTCAATTTAAATCATGTAAAAGATGATTTGTGATTGGTTGTTGTGAATTACTGCGCTTTGCACATAATCATCCCTCTTTGTCTTGCTGAACTAGTCCAAATCGTTTTTTAAGCAACGAGGTGCACAAGTTTCCTTTATAATTGAGTGTAAAGGTGTGCTGTAAACGTTTCTGGCACTTTGACAAGTGTTCTGTAAGGACAGATATGTACAGTTTAGATCTGGTTTCTCATTGAATCCAAAAATGAATCATCTGATTAATACTTTGTACTTTGATATCTGCCCAGCAGCAGCTAGTCTTGGACACCAGACAATGCAAGCAATCATTACGTCATCGTAGTTAATCCAGCTCCAAAAATAACTTGGCTACCGTCGAGAAGAAAAGTCGGAACTGGACATTTAATGGGTTATCTGTTAAGGCTGAGACCACGGTATAATGTATTTATAAAAACCAGACCATTAGTGAACTATTGTCTCCAGCAATTGTATTTCTGGAAAGGGGAAACCAGGTTTGTTTCAAAAACATTTTTACTTTTTTTCTGCTTGCTTCTATTACTAGATGGACTGATAACCCTCTATGTGATAGTAGAGCCGCTCTTTATGAAGACATTAGGGAGCTACTAGACTTCCGACGTTACCTCCCCCCACTAGTACAGACACATCAAGGGCAAGGAGCCCTAATAGTCAGGATAGTAAGGGTATTGGGTGGCTAATACCAGCCAGAATTTGACTGACTGTTGAGTCTTATCAGACTGAGAATGGGAATGGTCATTACTTTTTTTCTCCAATCTGTAGCCCATAGGCCATTCTGGACCCTTTGGTGTGGTCCTGGGCTTACAGAGGAGCAAGATAAGACAGCGAAGGAGAGGGGCCCACCATTGCAATTGCACCAATAAATTGGGCAGCATGTAGAAGGGATCAGACAGCTAAATCGCCACCAGGATCACTGCAATACTAAAAAGGGCATGATTTAACTAAAAAAAAGCCCAGGGGTTTGTTTTCATCCTTTTGCTGCCCTGCTGTAACACAGTAAAAAAAGCTAGGCCCCTTTCACACATTCACAGTTTGGTCTGTTCAGCAATGGCTCCGTAAACATATCCCCTGCTAATGCAGAAAGTGACAAATGTCCCACTGGGTTGAACTACAAAAAAACGCAAAGGGGGTTATTTACGAAAGGCAAATCTACTTTGCACTACAAGTGTACTGCAAGTGCACTTAAAAGGGGACATGCAAGGAAAATAAAAAACAGCAATTTTGCTTGCACATGATAGGATGATAAAATCAGCAGAGCTTCCCCTAATTTCAGAGCTTCCCATCAGATCTACAGCGACTGCACTTGTAAGTGCAATTGCAGTGCACTTGTAGTGCAAAGTGGATTTGCCTTTTGTAAATAGCCACCATAGTGTGTATCAGGCTTAAAGTGATTGTAAAGTCTATTTTTTTTACAATTAAAAATAACAAACATGTTATACTTACCTCCTCTGTGCAGTGGATTTGCACAGAGCAGCCCGTATCCTCCTCTTCTCGGGTCCCTCTTCGGCTCTTCTGGCCTCTGCCTCCTGTTGGGTGCCCCCACAGCAAGCAGCTTGCTATGGGAGCACTTGTGCCGAGTCACAGCTCAATGTGTCTATTCAGACACGGAGCTCCGGCCCCGCCCCCTTTCTATTCTCATTGGCTGATTGACTTTGACAGCAGTGGGAGCCAGGGGCACCATGCTGCTGTCTCAGCCAATGAGGAGGGGAGTCCCGAATGGCCGAGACATTCGCACAAATAAATAAAAAAAGAAGAGGGCTGTATGTACACAAACAGCTTGTCATATTGCAAGGAAGCAACATATGAATTCTTGACAGATTTCCAAAAATCACAGGGGCTAAGATTTAGAAAATGGCAAGGTCTTTTTTAATACATTAAACAAACTAGCTTGAGTAGCAACTATGTATGAAAAATCATTCTTTCAGGGAGCGTTTTCCTTTAACTTACCTGTAAAAATGTCTCTGCCCAGAGCCTGGATTTGATCTTTATAAGGGCGCGCTCACCGCCATTTAAACGCCACACGTTACAGGAGATTGTTAAACATTTCACATTTGTGCAGTTCTGTTAAAAGAGAAAAACAATAAATACATATTTATTATATTTAAACAAATTAGTACATTGAGATTACTTATTTCAAGGGAATTGATAATAGTTGTGGGTTAGGTTTATGTTATTTTCTTTATATATATACAATTTTAGGTATGCAGCGCTGAAATAAGATCTCCAAAATAAAATTAGGAGAACATAAAATAGGTTGATAATCAACTAAATGATTAAACACAAAATATAAAGTGAATTATAAATAAATGCAGTAGTGAACCACAAAAGATTATTAAATAAGTAAATGTTGACAATATAAATAATGTTAATAACTAATCCGTGAAGAAGTTCATAAACAAAGTCCATCAAAAGAAACCTCCTTGGTGCAAAAATAAACAACAATCCAATGTGAAGTGAAGTGTTCCAAAAAAAAAAGAAGAAAGCTTGCTCCCAAACGTGAAGTAATGGATACAATGGTGACACCCGGGTGAGAAAGATATATATCCTGCTTACCAGATGCTCATGACTGCATCCAACAGTCTCACCCAGCACAGGGAAATTAGGCTTCCCCCACAGCCTTTAAATTTCAATGGTGTAGATTCCTCGTCCAACCTTAAACTCAGGCATGAAAAAAGAATTCCATAGGGTAGTATGTCAAACCAGCTTAGTTTATTAAAAAGTATTGCACTTACAATGTCGAAGATCGTTGAAAGCAGTGATCACAATACAACGATATGGCAGTAACAGCTCCGGCGTTCGTCTGTGCCTCTCGTTCCTGTATGTTCCGCGGCACTTCCTCGTATTCAAAAAATGCGTGATGACGTCACTGGCCCCCTACGCGTTTCGTCACGATAGGACTTCAACTGGGGATTGGCCAATCCCCAGTTGAAGTCCTATCGTGACGAAACGCGCAGGGGGCTAGTGACGTCATCACGCATTTTTTGAATACGAGGAAGTGCCGCGGAACATACAGGAACGAGAGACACAGACGAACGCCGGAGCTGTTACTGCCATATCGTTGTATTGTGATCACTGCTTTCAACGATCTTCTACATTGTAAGTGCAATACTTTTTAATAAACTAAGCTGGTTTGACATACTACCCTATGGAATTCTTTTTTCATGCCTGAGTTTAAGGTTGGACGAGGAATCTACACCATTGAAATTTAAAGGCTGTGGGGGAAGCCTAATTTCCCTGTGCTGGGTGAGACTGTTGGATGCAGTCATGAGCATCTGGTAAGCAGGATATATATCTTTCTCACCCGGGTGTCACCATTGTATCCATTACTTCACGTTTGGGAGCAAGCTTTCTTCTTTTTTTTTTGGAACACTTCACTTCACATTGGATTGTTGTTTATTTTTGCACCAAGGAGGTTTCTTTTGATGGACTTTGTTTATGAACTTCTTCACGGATTAGTTATTAACATTATTTATATTGTCAACATTTACTTATTTAATAATCTTTTGTGGTTCACTACTGCATTTATTTATAATTCACTTTATATTTTGTGTTTAATCATTTAGTTGATTATCAACCTATTTTATGTTCTCCTAATTTTATTTTGGAGATCTTATTTCAGCGCTGCATACCTTTGTTTTTTATGTTTTGTATAGTTTTAGTATTTAGCTATTTATGCTAGCTGCTGTCTTTGGATCACTGATCACTTTACCAATTTCAATTGCTTCTCCAGCGCAACGTTAGCCCTTGGGCTTTTTTTTCTTTCTATATATACAATTTTAAACTGATGTTTTTATAGTTGTTCTTTTACTATGTATATAAAATCTTTTTTTTTTTTACAAAGTATTAAGTGCCCAAACACACCAGAACACAGTGGGGTTGATTTACTAAAGGCAAATAGACTATCCACTTTACAGAGTGCAGTTCTGCTCTGCAATTGCTCCAGAGCTTAGTAAATGAGCAGGAGCTCTGTTGACTTCCTTCATCCAATCATGTGCAAGCAAAAATTCAGTTTTTTTTTATTTCCCTTGCACCTGATTGGGTATTCTTTGCAAAGTAAAGCTTTACCTCATTTATTAAGCTCTGGGGCAACTGCACTTTGCAAAGTGCACAATCTATTTGTCTTTAGTAAATAAACCCTATAGTGTCACAATCAATGCATTCTTGAGCATTGTGGAGCATTGTGGGGTGTTGCATTAGGCAGCTCACCAAAAATTAATGGATTGTAATGCACCTCAATGCATGGAAAAAATAGATCTTGCTACAGGTGCATTCTGGACATGGGTTGGCATTCAAAACAAATGCCACGCACGCTAACGCATGCATAGTGCATTGCCAGGGCTTGTGGTGACACACACACTCTACTGTGAATGAATTACTGCAATGCAATGCAATAGCATGAGCAAACCCCAGTACAGTACAGGGCTAGCCCATGAGTCAGGATTGTAGAGGGTGCAAATGGGAGACAAATTTACATCAAATGGACTAGACTCAGGGCCGGTGCTACCACTAGGCAAACTAGGCAGCCGCCTAGGGCGCCCAGCCGCTGGTTTCCTCTACTCTCCGTCTTCTGCCCGGTCTCCGCGCTATGTAGGTTTTCGGTGTGGTGGTGACTGTATGCAGGGGATGCCTCTGTCTGCAGCATGTAACTAACTCAGGCGGCAGCCACCCTGTCTGTAAGTAAGTAGTGTCAGAGGTGCAGCGCAGCATTGGAAGACTGTGTCCCAACGGAAGCACACATCCCCTGCATGCCACAGCCTCTAAGATCAATGACCTGTCTTTCTCTCCCTCTCTGAGTCTCTGCCTCTGCCCATACGTGATTCCTACACCGAATCATGTGACCATCTGATCCCGCCCCCCGCCGTGTCACCGCCATTCGTAGAGGCCGCTCTCCCTCCCTGCCTGTCCTGTACAGAGGCAGCATGTGCTATAGACTAATCGTATTGGAGTAGTGGGCGCTCCGGGGCTGGTAAAAGGTGGAGCCTGGGGGCACCAAGGCAGGGTTTGTTCCTGGCACTGGCAGGGTCATTGGATGCATGTAGGGCCCCGGTGAGTGAAGAACACTGGCATTGTATTAGGAATTAGGTAGGTCAGTGTAATGGTCAGGTAGGTCAGTGTAGGGGTCAGGTAGGTCGGTCATTGTAAGGGTCAGGTAGGTCAGTGTAATAGTCAGGTAGGTCAGTGTCAGGTAGGTCAGTATAAAGGTCAGGTAGGTCAGTGTAGTGGTCAGGTAGGTTAGTGTAGGTGTCAGTGGTAGGTCAGTGTAGGGGTAAGGTAGGTCAATGTAGGTAGGCCAGTGTAGGGGTCAGGCAGGTCAGTGTAATGGTCAGATAGGTCACATGGGCTACATGGGCAGGGCAAAGGGGGTGGAGTCAGGGGCTAAGTCCTGGGCGGCAAAATGACATTTCGCCCTTCTGTGTCAAAAATCCTTGCACCGGCCCTGACTGGACTTAAGATGTAATATAATATATAATTCCCAACTGTGTTCCTTTCCACCTGGGAGTTGTGTCGTCTCCTCCTGTTACATAATATAAAACAAATAAAATAATATAACAGGGAGAGGGTGGTAACCCCCCTTTAATGATCACAACAGGTGCGTAGACCCAGATACTTATAAAAGATCTCATCAAGAGAGTCCCCAAGAGATACAAGAACTTGACAGGTGGTTTAAAGCTCAAAACCAGGTAAAAGACACAAATCAGTTCTTATGAGCTAACGAGGAGCATGCTAATGGAAGAAGAGAGCAGAAAGATGAGCTCATCAGTCTACTGCTTCTCTTTTTGTAATCCTGTCAAAGTCTTGAGTCCACACATGACCTGTAATGTTACCTAAATGTAGTAGAGAAAAATCAGGTCTCCTGCCCTGCCAGATAGGTCTTTGCTGCGTGGCAGAGCTGTGTAGATCTCAGGATGGGATGGACAGAAATGCAAACAAAAAACAAAAGTAGTGTTTCACTATCATCACCAAATATATAAAATAGTTCCTTCCAAAATGCAGCATCACTCTAGAACACCCAGCTTTGTGTTACTGATTGTGGTCAGTGGTGAACAGGTCATCCAGCAAAACCACTGTGCCTGCTTTTGTTACCGCATGAGCTGCTGAACAAAGCTCAGATTTGGAGCATCATGACCGTTTATACACATCCTTCCACAAAACATTCTTGCATGATATTCTAGCACCTAAAATGGTATATGGCAATGTTATCTGTAACAGATTTATAAAATAAAAAAATCATGCCAGAAAATAATCACAAAATCTACTATACAAGAATTCTTGTAGGAAAACATGCCTCCAGACGGGAGGAAAAAGACAGAGATCTGGCAAATCCAATCCAATGTGCTTCTAATTACTGGACAGAAGAAAAAAATGTGTATGACAAACTATGAAGACCTACACTGATCAGATAGTTCCCAGTCCTGTGTAAGCTCAAACTCTTCCAACTGGATAAAGACTAATAGCTTGTTCAAACAATCGTTTTCAGAGCCTTTAACATGGCAACTCCACTCAAGCAGCTGTACACACAGATAAAATTCATATGGAGGAACTGTTTTATCTGGCAAAATATTTGTAAAGGGATCTTGGTTTCACAATCTATCCTACCCTGCTGTGCTTTAGGACTGCGCAATATAAGGAAGGTGACAATGATATTGTGAGTCAGCAGTTCCTTAAATCAGGGGTCTTTAAACTTTACAGGGAGTAAGAAAATCAGTGGGAACAAACAATGCCTCAGGCTTGGTGGTCAGTGGGAGTAAGAAAACTACATAGCACCTGTGGTCAGTAGGAAAAGGAATAGTGCCCCATCATTGCTATTAGTTAGAGGAACAGTGCCCCATTGTTGGTGTCATAAGGAAGAATAGTGCAAATCATTGGTGTCATTGGAAGGAATAGTGCCCCATTGTTGGTGTCATAAGGAAAAATAGTGCCAATCATTGGTGTCATCTAGTGAAGAAATTCAAGGACCTGAGTACAGTCCAAACCAGGAATCCTAAAAGCTCTACAGGGACATGGAAACTGATCTGAAGGATAACACAAGTACCTGAATGCTTTGCATGTTATTGCTGGGTCAGCCAATGTTTACGACCCAAGATGACAGGTTCACTTTAATGTGCTTAGGCCCATCAAGTCACTGGTAGAGTAGAATTGTGCTTTTAGAGTACTTTTTGAATGAATCAAAGATATTGATTGACATGCTGTAATGTTCATCTCTTACCAGCTGTTTAGTTGGGATTGGTATATGCCTGAGGGGTTCGGCCACAGGCACGTCTCTGCGACTCACTGCATGAGATACGCTGGAGTTACGCAAATAAGCCGTTAATGCTGGAGTAGCTTCTGCTTTACTTGGCTAAAATAAAGAAAGAAATCAGCAATTAATCAACTAGGAATCTACAAGCAATGCTGTGATTACAATACTCATATGAAGTAGGCTTCAGAACCCTACAAGTTAATTCTGGTGCTTCAAATCATTCCTGCCATCACACACGAAACCAACATGTGGATGAGACAATATTTTGCTGTAAAGGAAAGTAAGACCATTTAATTTGCAAATATCCCTTATAACGTAAAAGCCCAATAAAAAAGGGACCTGATTTTTTTGCATGACTCACTGATTACACCATTTGCAAAAAAATATTTAACCAAGTTACTCCAGAACCCTAGAACACTATAGAACTGGTAAAGACAAACATAAAAGGATAGGCAGTGTTGTAAAAAACCTTCTATATTCTATAGCTTCTTTAAAGTGGAGGTCCACTCTAAAAAAATCGTTACACTAAAAATCCTAAAAAAAAAAAAATAATAGAAAAAAACATTTTTTTATACTCACCCTAAATGCCTGTTGCTATGCGGAAGTCCCCTAATCTGCCTCTAATGTTCCTCTTCTCCGTCCGCGGTGGGTCTCCTTCCGCTTCCTCTTCTTGTGAATGGGCCGCACTGCCTTCTGGGAACTGTGTGTATCCCAGGAGGCAAGCCGCCCATTCACAAAGCGCCGTGCGAGTGGCGCATGCGCAGTAGGAAACGGGCAGTGAAGCCTTACGGCTTCACTGCCTGTTTCCCCTACTCAGGATGGAGGAGCCGGGAGCCTGCCAGCAGCGATCGATCGCCGTGGCAGGACCCACATCGCGGGTGAGTAGGACAGGTAAGTGTCCTTATTCAAAGTCAGCAGCTACACTGTTAGTAGCTGCTGACTTTTTTTTTTTTCCCTGCACCTCCGCTTTAACAATATAAACCTGAAAGTAGAATTCATCTAAAGCCAAACTAGTGGTAAAAATGCTGCCTACCCCTTCATAACACCTATACTAACTTCAGCCTACTTCGGTCTAGTCATTTTATCCCCGGCATCAGCCAGTAGCGGCTGCATGGGAATGGAGAGATTGTCTGACAACTGGGAAAGCCAGGAACGATGACGTCACCCATAGGCTCCCATTGTGTAGCTTTGTCGTCGGTCCCTACTCTCCCCTGCAGCCACCGCTCCCTGACATACGGGAGCAGGATCCCATGACCAGACTGGAGCAGGCTGAAAATAGGTAAGTATATGCATTTTTTTTACACAGGTTAGTAGGTATGGGTGTTAGGAGAGGGGAGCAAGCATTTCCTGACAGACTCCATGGCAGCCTACGTGTGGGTTAATCCCGCCTCTCATACCTCATAGGACCCTACTCCCATAAATCTTTTCTTCTAGCCAGAGACCGTGTTCCTTTTTTTGTCCTCCTCCTAGGACCAAGGTGTGCTTTCTTACCTTAAAGAAGTTTTCAGATTCAGTCCTGGTTGCACGAGTTTCATGGCGGTTCTATTTGGAGGTCCAACTAGCCCAGCTATTAGCAGGGTGGATGCGGGCGACATTTTGCGGTGCCACGAAGAGCTTACTAACCCGGCCATTAGCGGGCAAGCGGCAACTTGGCCAAACGTCCTAGCTATTAGCGGGAGGCCCATTAAGAAAAACGCCCAGGCCGTGCAGTGGAGGGATGGCTCCTAAAAGTTCCAGGCTGGATCAGGATCGTGCTGGTATCGTATGCATCGCTTGTTATTCTCTTTAATATGGCAGTAAGTGTTTGTGTGTTGTTTGTCCTTCTTCCCTCGGCTCTATGGCGGCTGGAGCGCATCTGCGTTCCACTAAGCCACCTTTTCCGGGTTGTATGCATAGCTGTGAACCTCGTCCGAGATCGAGGCTTGGTTCGCGCATGCGCAATTCAGGTTGCGGCGGCGTTCGCGCATGCGCACGAGCTCCGCTGGTTCACGCTGGGGGTGCGGTGACGTCATCGTCGGCGCCAAGTTTAAATAGCTGTCAGATACAGCTATAACTTGGGATGTCCTGCAGGATCAGCCAGCTACTTCCCGGTGCTTAGTTTTGGCGTGGAAAGGTAGGAAACCTATTTATGGCAGGGATAGCTGGTGTTATACTTTCCTTCCCTGTGTTTATGTTATGGTTGATTTTGCAGTTTTCCCAGCTCAAGCTATGGACGTCTCACCGCCCCCCAGTGGCCAACCCTTATGCTGCAGGTAGGAAATTTTTCTTTTTCCTTCTGCTTGGCAGTATTGGGTTCTTTTAAATGAGCCAATATATCTTTTCTTTTTCTTTCTTTTTTCAGCCCCTCTAGGTCTGAAATTAGACACTCAGCACGTGAAGATAATGTCAATTCTAAAAAACATCAACATTCCTCTTCCAGTGCTAGACATTATAGATCATGCTCCAGACATCATAGTAAGGAGCTCAGGTCTAGGTCTAGGCACCACTCTCACCGCCATTCCAGTCGTTCTGATAAAAGAGTATGCTGGGGTTGTAAGGCTCAGGTCCCGGAAGGTAAATCCCTCTGTGAGCCATGTTTTTCCTGAGCAGTAGGAGAGAGAGAAGGTGGAGACCACCAAGTGGAGGCACTAGTCAGAAGAGTGGTCCAGGAATCCCTGAACAAAACTGACTCCAGCCGTACCACCATTCCTCCTGTGGACTCATTACCAGTTCTAGTTCAGGATGACCCCGAAATCCCGGGTCCCTCTCGGCATGATTGCTCCTCAAGCGAATCCTCACACTGTGATGTTGAAGAGGTCAGCAATACCACTGGATTAGATTTTTCTTCAGTTCCAGACTTAATCAAAGCAGTCAAAGACGCTTTCAAATGGGATGAACCAATAGAAGCTCCTTCTAAACAAAGGAAGTACTTCAAACAACTTAAGAAGGAGCGCCCAAATTTCCCCTTTTTGGGTGAACTTGGAGATATTATTACAGATGAATGGACTAGCGTAGATAGGAAAAATTCATTACTTTCCAAAATCGCAAAGATGTACCCATTCAAAAATGAAGATGTGAAACATCTGGAATCAGCTCCCCTGATTGATGCAGCCTTGATGAGGTTGGTAAGACACGTTACCCTCCCGCTAGAGGACTCTGTTTCCTTCAGGGACGGTTTGGAAAGTAAAATAGATACGGATCTTAAGCGTATATATATCACTGCGGGCATGGCCTGTAAGCCAGCATTAGCCCTCGCAACCCTGTCCAAAGCAATGGAGGCCTGGACAGATGAAGTGGATTCTTCCTTAACAAATGTCTCCGAGGAGTTAGCCAGAAGCACGCCGATCCATGAACTAAGAATGGCGTCGGTCTTTTTGGGTGAGGCTTCTCTTGATATTATTTGCCTGGTGGCACGTGTCATGCTCTCTTCCGTTACAGCTAAACGTGCCTTGTGGCTACGTCCTTGGGTAGCTGATCCTGCCTCTAAACAGGCATGGTGCAGGATCCCCTTTCAAGGATCTTCCCTTTTTGGGAATAAGCTTGACAGCGCTATCTCACGTGCCACAGGGGGTAAGTCGGGGTTCCTTCCTCAGGACCGTCGTTTTTTCAATCAAAAAAGACCTCAACAGAGACAAGACCAGGATTGTGCAAGAGATGCTCGCCGTTATAGGCCGGGTCGAGAATTCAGAAAGAACTGGAGAAGAAATCAGCCTTCTGGTCAAAAATCCACAAAAGTAGCCTCTTCAGGCGGACGGGAGGCCCCTAAGTCTTTTTGATATTGGGTCGGCCCAGACGGAACAAGTGGGAGCTCGGCTACTTCAGTTCCGACACGTCTGGGCAGCCTCGATAAAAGACTTCTGGACTGTCAAAACAGTCTCTTCAGGTCACTCCTGGGTGTTTGTCAGTCCACCCACACTTCAGTTCGTACCCACAGTACTACCCTGCTCGGAAGAGAAGAAACAAATCCTTCTTTCTTACACAAGCACTCTTGTGGCCCAGGGTGCCGCCATACAGGTACCAAACAGACGAAAGATTCCAGGGGATGTACTCACCCCTATTTATGGTTCAAAAAAAGACCGGCTCTTGGAGACCAGTGATAGATCTGACTCATCTAAACACCTCCTTAAAAAAGGAAAAATTCAGAATGGAGTCATTACTCACTATACGTCAGACAGTTCAGCCAGGCGACTGGCTTGTATCCATCGATCTGAAGGACGCTTACTTTCCCGTCCCGATAGCTGTGGAATTCCAAAAGTACCTTCGGTTTGCAGTGGGCCATATTCACCTCCAATTCGTATGTCTCCCGTTCAGGCTTACAACATCGCCGCGAGTGTTTTCGAAGCTCTTGTTGGCTGTAGTAGCTCTAATCAGGACCAGAGGAATCCGGCTACATCATTATCTGGACGATCTGCTATTACTTTCCCAAAACAGGGAGCAACTTCTAGTACATCAGTCGCAGGTCATCTCCACGCTGACAGAATTCGGTTGGCTATTGAACAAAGAGAAAAGTCAGTTAGATCCTACGCAATCTCTGGTTTTTCTCGGCGCTCAATTCAATACAATACAAAGTACCATCTCCTTACCCTGGAGAAGATTCCAGTAGTTCGAGACAGGATTCGCCTGGCAATGGCCTCTCCTCTCCTCAAAGCTTCACAGTGCCTCAGGATAATAGGCACCATGGTATCCACAGCCCCGATGGTGAAATGGGCACAGTGGAAGATGCGTCCTTTTCAGAAGGGTTTTCTCCAGCAGTGGGAGCCAGGATCTCACGACCATTGGATACGGATAACTCCATCCATGCGGGAAAGCCTTCCCTGGTGGCTACTACGGAAGAATCTTCTAAATTGTCATTCCATAGCCCCAATATCCTGGGTCACAATCACGACGGATGCCAGCAACAGAGGTTGGGGAGCTCTCTGCATGCAGGAAGTAGCTCAGGGGAAGTGGGACTTCCCATCCAGAAAGATAGTGTCCAATGTCCTGGAGATCCGAGCAGCCTTCTGTGCTCTACAAGCTTTTCTTCATCTGATAAAGGGTACCTCAGTTCTCCTAAGGCTGGGCAATACGTTGGCAGTCTCGTATATCAAAAGACAGGGAGGCACTCGCAGTCTCTCTCTACTGAGGGAAGTAGAACCAATCATGTCTTGGGCCCAGACAAATCTAACGAACCTGACGGCTGTCTATCTTCCCGGATCTCAGAACCTACAGGCGGATTTTCTCTCAAGAACAACCCTCGACAACAACGAATGGTCTCTCCACACAGAAGTTTTCAATTGGATCCTATCCCTAGGAATTGTACCAGAAGTAGATTTGTTTGCCTCCCCGTGCAATTTCAAACTAACGAAATATTACACGAGAGGTCGTTGTCCCCAGGCCTTCGGAGTGGATGCTCTGACGGATCAGTGGAGATTCAACAAGGCGTATGCCTTTCCCCCGGTACCGGTCATTCTATGGTTCCTATCGAGACTTAGGGGGGAGAAGGCCGAAATTGTGGCAATAGCCCCATACTGGCCCAACAGGCCATGGTTTCCTCTCCTGTTACAGCTGAGCTTCCAGAATCCAGTTCCCCTCCCAGCCAGATCAGATCTCCTGGCTCAGGGAATAACTCTTCATCCGTGCCCATCCCATCTCCGTCTGATGGCTTGGTTTTTGAGAGGGGAAGGCTAGAGGCATTAGGTTGCCCAAGCAGAGCAATTTCTACATTGTTGAACGCCAGAAGGGCTAATACCAACAAAGTATATCAAAGGATCTGGAAAAAATTCATCTCTATGGTTGAAGGTTCTCCTGACGACCCCAGGATACAAGACGTTCTAGGTTTTCTCCAAACGGGCCTGGATCTGTCCTCGTCAGTCAGTTCCCTAAGAGTGCAGATTTCGGCTATCTCGGCCTTTACAGGGATATCTTGGGCCAGACACACTCTTGTCAGACAATTCTTCAGAGGAGCTATAAGGCTCAGACCTCAGAGGAAACCGAGATTTTCCAAATGGGATCTTCCTCTGGTCTTGGATTTTTTCTCAGATAGAGAAAGACATCACACGGGTCAACTATCTATCAAGGAACTCACCCTCAAATTGGTCTTCCTTGTAGCAATAACATCGGCTAAAAGAGTTTCCGAAATTGGTTCCCTAGGTTCCAAAGAACCATTCCTGACCTTCTTTCCGGATCGTGTAGTTATGATTCCCATGCTTGGGTCAAATCCTAAGGTAACATCGGTTTTTCATGAGAATCAAGAAATCGTTCTTCCTACCTTCCGATCACCTGTAACTCTAATGTCCATCCTTTAGACGTTGGGGAAGTCTTGAAACAATACCTGGAAGCCACAAATTCGTTTCGCCAATCTGATCATCTGTTCATTTTCTTTCAAGGGAAAAACAAAGGTTTGCGTGCTTCTTCCAGAACCATCGCAGCCTGGATCGTTCAGGCCATCCAAGGGGCGTATAAAGCGAAGGGTCTGGCTCCACCAGAAGCAGTGACCGCTCATTCCACCAGGAGCGTCTCCACATCATGGGCGGCCGCCCGCCATGTCTCCCCAGAAGTGATCTGCAAAGCGGCCTCATGGTCGTCGATAAACACATTTATGACGCACTATTGTGTAGAACCGGCTTCTTTGTCTTCAGTTAATTTTGGTTTACATGTCTTATCTGTTGACGGTGTCAATTAAACCATTTTTTTCTTTAACCAGCATTTGCCCACCCGGGTGTGTATGGCTAGTCATTTCCCACACCTAGGCTGCCATGGAGTCTGTCAGGAAAACGGAAAATTTATTTCATATACTTACCGTAATTTTCCTTTCCTGATGGACTCCATGGCAGCAGGAGTTCCCTCCCATTGCTGGAGTAGGCTATATTACGGAACACGGTCTCTGGCTAGAAGCAAAGATTTATGGGAGTAGGGTCCTATGAGGTATGAGAGGCGGGATTAACCCACACGTAGGCTGCCATGGAGTCCATCAGGAAAGGAAAATTTCGGTAAGTATATGAAATAAATTTTCAGTTTTTTCAGACAAGTTAGGTTTTATTCTACATTAATGAGTAACTCCACTTTTGTTGAGAAAAACAGACATTCCCTTCTGGGTAATCCATGTAGATTGCAAGGATTTCAACAAACTTTTTAGCAGATTCCTACCTTTGTTATTTTGAAGAAATAGCTGTTTGTTTTTCTGTGTCCATGTGCACAGTAAATCTGTATGTGTGTGATTTTATAATTATCAATCAGTTGCTGCACTTGCAGGGCCCTAATGAGGAAAGTGACAGAGTCTGCATCCCTTTGGATTTGATTTCTCTTTGAAAAATAACAGCAAAATTATAGATTTTGTTGCAGGGGTTGCCCAAAATCTGACTTGTATCTGAATGCAGACTTCTGGGAAAATCAGTAAGCCAATCACACAAGCAGGAAATTACATTTCTGAGGGGCGTTTTGTACACCTTCAGTGTACAAAAAGCCTCCAGAATGCCATGTTTGCAGAAACCTACAGCAGTGCAGATTGAAAAGGAAAGGTCATTTTTAATAACATTCAATTACAATATGACTTGTGCAGCAATAGTATATTATTATTATTTTATTTTTTTTTCCCCACGAAAGTGAAGTTACCCTTTAAGCTTGGAGATGGCACTTTAGTCTGAAGGTGGCAGTGTCCCTCTGTTTAATACTGTAATTGTCCAATACAATTACAGTTTTACAAATAATAATATGTATATTCATTACAAGACTGAGAAAGTAATATTTTATTCACTAGGTTCCCATTTGAATAAACTATAACGTACCAAAAACTGAGATCTGTTTATACCTGTTTAAAAAAAAGATCTGTGGACACAGTCACAAAATCAAATTAAATATCAACAATTTTAAAAGCTGCTAGTAACACAAAAATCTAACAATACTTTTAACATTGCTCAATAAAACGTATAGTTTATCCTCCAGATCTGTTTTTTTTTAAATCCTGACAATAATAATTCAAGAAATGTTTTTCTTTATATTGACTTTATTCCCCTTAAAGCGGAGTTCCTCCCTGAAAAAAAAAAAAACACACACGAAAATGCAGAAAAAAAATAGAAAATAAAAAAAAATTGAAAAAATAAATAAAAATTACTCACCCGAAATACCTGTTGCTATGCGGAAGTCCCTAATCTGCCTCTTCCTTATCCGAGGTGGATCTTCTTCATCCCTCCTACTCACGGTGTCTTCTGGTGAATGGGCGCACTGCCTTCTGGGAACTGTGAGTAATCACAGAGAGCAGCCACCCATTCACAAATTGACGCGAGACTCGCGCATGCGCAGTAGGGGGGGGGGGGCCATCATCGCGGGCGAGTAGGACAGGTAAGTGTCCTTATTAAAAGTCAGCAACTACAGTGTTTGTAGCTGCTGACTTAAAAAAAAAAAATTGCGGGTGGAGCTTCGCTTTAAGCATACTCAAAGTATTGGTTTGAGTATATGTGCATGCAACTATTCTTGTGGTTAACAAAATATTAGTGTTTCTTTATCCTAGCAATAGCTTAATATTTTACTTGGATTTTAACTTTTCTTTTTTTTTAAAGAAAAGATATATTGTGGCTAATGAACTCATTGTGTCATGTTCCGGGAAAAGAAATATCTCTGCAACTGTTCAATTAATGTAATTACGATAAAAAGATAAAAGACAAAACAAAATAAACAATGAGGTAACAGTCTATAAACAGCAACGGAATTCCCCTCCAATGGGATTAAGCTTTTCACATGTGCACAACATCTGGGCAGCAGTGAAAAGTCTGGGGTATAATCTCCTAAATCCCACTGGTGGGAAGGTCAGAGGAATGACTTGTGCATTAGAATCGCTGGAAAAGAAAGACAAATAGGACCATGCGGGGGTCCAACCTCAGCCATAGAAAAAATCAGAAACAAAGCTCAGCAAAGTATCATCTCAGAAGGGAAATGATACAAAAGTGGTAGTGAGCTCTGTCCAATCAGAAGGAAGCGAGGGAGCTGTGTGTCATTCTCACCAACACTCTCTGAAACTCCGAACACTCTACTGCTAAGTAATAGATGAGAAAAAGGGTATCCTTTACAGATGTTAAGCAAACAAAAACATTTCTTGAACTAAAAGAAATAAATTTCAAATAAAAGCCTATGGGGAATTTATTTTCTGCAAAGAAAAATTCATGTAATTACAGCAACCTTGTCCTCATATTCCCTTTCTTGTTTTAGTTAGGGGGATACTTTTCCCCCCCTAATGATAAGATTTACAACTATCCTCTAATTCCTCCTGTATTGTATTGTAACTGTACTGTCTGCCCTTATGTTGTAAAGCGCTGCGCAAACTGTTGGCGCTATATAAATCTTGTATAATAATAATAATAATCACATCATATATTACAATCTAAAAGGTATAACGTTTAAAGCCCCATAGAACTTTCATTTTAATCAACTAAACACTGTATATTTTAGGTGTTTCAAAACTAAAGGTGTCCAAAGTCCTACATTTTATTTACTTTAGAAAAGCAGTCACAGCCTGAGTAGAAAAGCTTGTCTTCTGGCAGCATTCTGCATGCTCTCTGTATAAAAGCAGTAGTCTCTCCGCAGAGATCCAACATGGCCCCTGTGGATTTAGACCTATAGCTTTGCATGCAGCAATGCCCATGCGAACTGCAAATTGTAGAACTCTGACTTAGCCGGGGGGGATGTTTTCTAAGCTGCATTTAGGTCTGTTGTTAACCCACGGTAACAGGGTCAATTTAAAATTTAAAGCAGACTTCCACCAAAAAGTGGAACTTCCGCTCATCTGATTCCCCCTCCGGTGCCACATTTGGCACCTTTCGGGGGGAGATGGGAGAGGATACCTGTCTTTCACAGGTATCCTGTCCACACTTCCGGGAGCCTGCGCCGCGACCCTTGACATCACCGCTCTGCTCCCTCCTCCTACCCCTGCCGCCGGGTCAATAGAAGAGAGGAGCGGAGCTTCGCGCATGCGTAGTAGGGTTCCCGGCATGAAGCCATAATGGAGGCGGCAGCACCCGACAGTTGATGGAAACATCAGCTGCGGCTGCCGACATTGCTGGACTCCAGAACAGGTAAGTGTCCATTTATTAAAATTCAGCATCTGCAGTTTGTGCAGCTTCTGGCTTTTAATTTTTGAAGCAGTGGGCGGACCTCCGCTTTAAAGCAAACTGAAAAAAAGTGTAATTTCAAGTATTTGACTAGAATAAAATAATAAGGTAAATAATAGATTTTTAACCTACCTGTATGTCCAAGGTGTTAATGGCAATGCTTGGGTTACATGTAATTGGTCCTTCTGTATCAATTTTAAACACATAAAGGAGAAATTCTTCTCGGCTCTGTGACGGCCATCCCACGCGAAGGTGTGTCTCGCCAACTGCACTTGGTCCTATATTGTGAAGCTTTTGGAAAAATAGTTTCAATCAATAGTCAATAATAAATTGCACAAAAATTACCTGAGACCTATTTAGAGTGTCAGTCCACCCAAAAGATTTTTTAGTAACAAATGGAGCCTGGCAGTGGGGTCAGCCATTGGCTTGGTCTATGTCTTCTATACCCAACAGTATAATTTCCCTACCATAATTCCAGACTTTGATTTGGTCTATCCTGGTATTTTGGGTGCTCCAGCTCCTCCTGTTACATTTTCCATAATATAAAAAAATGAAAATCCAGTATGAAGAGTAGGAGCCCCCATATTGGGCATGGGCATGTGTGCACACCCGAAAACTTTGTGCAATGATCTCATCAACAGAGTCTCCAAGACATGATGAAACTGTTAGGGAGTTCAGCTCTACAGCATCAAGCAAACACTGAAAAATCAAGTTTGGATGGACTGACCTTATAATACAGATGAAGGTTTTTGTATTTGTGACTCCGTACTTGTTCTATATTATTGGAGCAATGCTGTTATATACCTACAATTTTCTCTTTTGTTTTGCCATATTCTTGTATTGTACAACTCCATTGTTGAACTCAATAAAAATTTTAATAAAAAAAAAAAGGAAATCAACTGATTAGGTACACTTGCAGCAACCCATAGTAACCAAAAATATACATTTTGCTGTGATTGGATGAAATATTGAACTGTGGTTGTTTGGTACAGGTAGCATCATTTTGCCATTGCTCTTTGCCATGCCATATTTTTTAGGCAGTACATGATGTGCCTCACCCCCCCCCCGGGATACAACTATAACGGTCAGGACAAGGTCAGTCGTACCTCATAGATGTGTTGTACCAGCGGCCCGATTTCCCCCTCCTCGGATGGCTTTTGTTTGGGTTCCCAGTTGGCAATGGGCAAGATGATGTGAAGAGGATGAGACACACTGTAAAAGAAGATGGAGCTTATTAGAAAAAAAAGTTTGATTGGTGTAATTCAGCAAAAAACGTGTCAGCAGGGCTCATACATCAAACCTTTCAAGTATAGAACTGTGTTAACGGAGCACACAGAAGCTGTCTGAGATGCTTTCCCCTGCTGTATACCATTGTATGCTGTTGAGTTGACATTTTGGAATAAATCGTTATTGCATCGTGTATGAGAGTGCTGCCATCCTTTGTTTTTCTCCTACATGCATCTGTTGCAGAGCCAGGGCGTGCGCCCCTACCTACAAGATTTTTCACTTCACTTTGGTTTGCCTAAACCCACCTGGAGCAGCGGAACTTGTTTGGATGTCTGAGGTTCTGTTTTTTTTAAATTGGTTGTCCAATTGTGTTGCAAGAAAAGCAGTTCATGTGACATGAAATACCACTATATACCTATATTCTCATGAAGTCATTTTTGTCATCACCATCTGACATACTTGCACAAAGTTTGGCTCTCAGAGAGAGAAGTGGCGGAGGAGCATAGGAAGTTGTCTAAGTGGGTTGGGCAAAGATTCTTTTAATGTCCAATCTTTTTTTTTATTGAAGAAGAGTTAGAACCTCTGTCACCGTGGGGGGTCTGGAGCATGTACAGACATACCATGGACATCTTTGTCCAGTCCAGCAGACCTTGCAGAGACTCACAATGGGGGTTATTTACTTTGCACTACAAGTGCAAACTACAAGTGCCAAGTGCACTTGAAGTTGCACTGAAAGTGTACTTGGAAGTGCAGTCGCTGTACATCTGAGGGGTAGATCTGAAATGAGGGGAACCTCTGCTGATTTTATTATCCAATCGTGTGCAAGCTAAAATGCTGTTTTTTATTTTCCTTGCATGTCCCCCTCGGATCTACAGCGACTGCACTTCCAAGTGCACTTTGCACTTGTAATTTGCACTTGTAGTGCAAAGTGGATTTGCTTTTAGTAAATAACCCTCTATGTGTCTACACATGTGTCAGATAACATTTAGGCCGGCTATAGACAATTCAAATCTCGATTGGTTCGAGATTTGAACCATGTATAGGCAGGCTGAATATACCCAAGTTGATCGATTGATCAACCAGCCCGTCAGATTTTACATCCGATTATTGCTAGCGGCTATTATAGCCACTAGCAGTAATAACTGTATGCTCCCGGTGGGATCAGCTCCCTCGCCCCTGTCCCAAGAGAACACAATGGGGTTGAGTTACTAAAGGCAAAAAGGCTGTGCACTCTTCAAGTGCAGTTGCTCCAGAGCTTAGTAAATAAGCAGAAGCTCTGCTGACTTCCATCATCCAATCATGTGCAAGCAAAAATTTTAATTTTTTAAATTTTCATTGCACGTGATTGGGTACTCTTTGCAAAGTGATGCCTTACCTCATTTACTAAGCTCTGGAGCAACTGCACTTGCAGAGAGCAACAGTCTATTTGCCTTTAGTTAATCAACCCCAATGGCTCTGCGGGAGGGTTTCCCCCATCATCTCGGACTGTGTTGATGGGGACATCAAGCGATTTATTCAAACGTTCCATCTATGGCCAGCTTTAAAGATGGCGGCACTGAAGATTGGGGGGGGGGGGAGAGTTTTGCTTCAGCAAGACAATGCTGGACTCCATGCGCTAGTAAGAATGTTGTTGTTTTGTTTTTATTTTTGACAGGGACAAGTGTTAGGCCCCATTCACACAGCTTCTCTCATTCTACAACTTTCTCCCATCTCCCAACTGCATCTCTGGAGCTCAGACACAGTGATCTTTGGGTTCTTCTTTACCTCTCTCACCAAGGCTCTTCTCCCCGGATAGCTCAGTTTGGCCAGACGGCCAGCTCTAGGAAGAGTTCTGGTCGTCCCAAACGTCTTCCATTTAAGGATTATGGAGGCCACTATGCTCTTAGGAACCTTAAGTGCAGCAGAAACCTTTTTGTAACCTTGGCCAGATCTGTGCCTTGCCACAATTCTGTCTCTGAGCTCTTCAGGCAGTTCCTTTGACCTCATGATTCTCATTTGCTCTGACATGCACTGTGAGCTGTAAGGTCTTATATAGACAGGGGTGTGGCTTTCCTAATCAAGCCCAATCAGTATAATCAAACACAGCTGGACCTAAATGAAGGTGTAGAACCATCTCAAGGATGATCAGAAGAAATGGACAGCACCTGAGGTAAATGTATCAGTGTCACAGCAAAGGATCTGAATACTTAGGACCATGTGATATTTCAGTTTTTCTTTTTTAATAAATATTGCAAAAATGTCAACAATTCTGTGTTTTCCTGTCAATATGGGGTGCTGTGTGTACATTAGTGAGGAAAGAAATGAACTTCAATGATTTTAGCAAATGGCTGCAATATAACAAAAAGTGAAAAATTTAAGGGGGTCTGAATACTTTCCGTACCCACTGTAAATGATAAAACAGCATGTTCCCTTGTGATGACCTTCAAAGATATTCAAAGAGGATTTCCTCAAATTAAAATTTTCTTGCAAGCAACGTCAAAGAAAGTCTACAG
This sequence comes from Rana muscosa, assembly GCA_029206835.1. Classification (NCBI taxonomy): domain Eukaryota; kingdom Metazoa; phylum Chordata; class Amphibia; order Anura; family Ranidae; genus Rana; species Rana muscosa. Next base: position 271,401,576 of record CM055122.1, read on the forward strand.
CTACACAAAGTATCTCATGCTTTAGCAGTATGCCAAGATACAGGCTAAACTTGGGGGTATGGTCATCAGGCAGAGAGCAGGAATTTATTGATGTGACGTTGGGATGAAAAAAAACAAAAAAAAACTTTTATCCGGCAGTTTACACAACTGTAACTTGTTATCCATAATAACTTAGTTCCTCTCCCCATGCTTCCTCATTGAGGCCACTGCGCTAGCCATAGGACCAGAACATTCTTGGTTTTAGAGGCAACAGGAAGTATTTGTGAATGAAGGAATGCATATAATTATTCTACTTATATATCATGACAATATTAATCGTGTTATAGGCAGTTGAAGGATATCTGTGCACACAACTCTAATGTCATTTTCCATAGAAGTGCTTGGAGCACACTGTACTGTATGTGCAGATAAAGTTGCCTACAGGCTCCTTGTTGAAAATGTTTTATTTCCATTTTGATGCCATACAAGCCTGTAGAAGTCCCTCTTAGATCATATTCATGTTTCTGAGGATTTACACATGTGCTTGACAGTTTTTCCTATCCTTTCACTATAGCAGCTTCTAAAACAATGACACTATATGGGGTTGATTTACTAAAGCTAGAGAGGGCAAACGTAGTTACAATTCTGCAGAGAAACCAATCAGCTTCTAACCTCAGCTTGTTTAATTAAGCTTTAGTAATAAAACCTGGAAGCTGATTGGTTTCTCTGCAGAATTGTGACTACGTTTGCCCTCTCTAGCTTTAGTAAATCCACCCCTATGCCTGTCCTGTTCCCCCACTTTTTTGCTCATCTAAAAGCCCCCCTTACTCGCCTTTCTAAGCCTACTGACCCTTGTTCAAAGACCATGCAGTGCATAACCTGTGATGTGAAAGATGAACATAGCTCATCCCTCTATAATGTGTACTTGTCTCAATCCAGAGCACCAAGTGTCATTTCTGTCTTTTGCTTCGTTCCTCTGCTCTCTGTATGAGTCACTTCTGACAAATTTTCCTGACACCAGGAGCTAAAAAGGTGACAGGGGAGGCAGCTCCAGCACACAGCCTGTGACTGACAGTCTCAGCTCTGTTGCTGTGTGAAAAGGAGGGGGGACAATGCCCCCTAATCAGTTCTCACTGAGCTCTGCAGAGGATAACTGAAGCCCCCCCCCCCCTATCCTTTCCAACCAAGGTAGCTGCCATTTATTTTAGCCTCTGTTTGATCTGCAGTTGCCTTTGTGCTGCACATGTGATCAGTTAGGTCACCAGCCACTTGGCTGGACAATTCTATTGGGAGCACAAGCAACAAGGACAGCTATCACTCTCTGCATGCCTTAAAAGTAACTGTTTTGGGAAACAGTTAAATCGGATTTAGTTCTGCTTTAATAAATGAGGTGAAGCTCTGCTGACAAAATGCTTTTTCCTTACATATGATTGGGCATTCTTTGCAAAGTGAAACCACAACATTCTCTAAGCTCTGTGCAAAGTGCAACTTCTCTTGCAAAGTGGACAGCCTATTTGCCTTTAGTAAATAAATCATCACCACCACAGAGTGTCCCTGGAACGGGAAGTCGGGTAATAGACAAATAAAACCTTCTTTCATATTGCAATGCAAGTAAACCAGTTAATGGACTACTGTTAAGCCGCGTACACACGATCGGTTTTACCGATGAAAACAGTCCGATGGATTTTTTTCATCGGACAAACCGATCATGTATGGGCCCCATCGGTCTTTTTTCCATCGGTGTCAAAAAATAGAACATGTTTTAAATTTTTCCGATCGATAAAAAACCGATAGCAAATTCCGATCGTCTATGGGCAAGTCCAGTCCGGTTAAAAAACCCACGCATGCTCAGAATCAAGTCGACGCATGCTCAGAATCAAGTCGACGCATGCTCAGAATCAAGTCGACGCATGCTCAGAAGCATTGAACTTAATTTTTCTCGGCTCATCTGAGTGTTTTACGTCACCGCGTTTGGAACGGTCGGTTTTTTGACTGATGGTGTGTAGGCAAGACTGATGGAAGTCAGCTTCATCGGATTTCCGATGGAAAAATCCATTGGTTTAAAAACAATAGGAAATCCGATCGTGTGTACAGGGCTTTTGTGATTCCTAACTGTTTCTCATTTTAAAACAAATGCCCCACTTTCAACTAAAAGTTTTTCTTTAAACACCCTGGCGGTATGATTGTGTCAGATTTTTGAATCTCCAAGCGGTACAATTGTTTTGCATAGAAATTTGGCGTTTTATATTGTAGGCCTGAAATTCTTAGGAAAAACTCACTTAAATCTGTCCAAACTAGAGTCTAGTAGACATCCCAGGTATGAGAAAGTTTGAAGCACGAAATCATAAATTATAATATAATAAATAATTATAAATAATTATAAAAAACAATAATATAATAATAATAAAATTAATTTCCCCATAATTCACTATCGCTTGATTCTGCGAGTGATTCTAATTTATTATCGCTGTTTTCTAGCTGGTCTGAAACCACTTTTGATGTAAAGGGACACTTTTTGGTTGCCATGAACAATCTCCAGTTTCCAGGCAGAAAGAACAGTATATAGAATATAAAAGTGCAGGCAGGGCACTGGACAAAGCATTAGGGACAAACGTGAGGTGAAATGATTTGATACAGTAATGTAATCTGTAAGATTACAGTGTACTGTATGTGTTGTGTTTTTTGCACTTTATGAATTTGCCTCCGGGCTCCGCCCCCATGCGTCGCGACGCTCGCAGGAAACGGAGCCCCGGAACACAGAGGAATCAAGCAGAAGATTTGGCCGAAGGATACAGCGGGGGGACATTGCAGGATCCTAGGGATAAGGTAAATTACCTGTACCAGGCTTCTGCAATGCAATCCCGAGTGAGGCTCAGGGTTACCGCTAATGGTAATAAAAATTAACCCCGAGCCCCACTCGGGAATACTGCCAGGGAGGTTAAAGCGGTATTACACCTAAAACCAAAAATATAATATATTGCAGCTTACCAATCATTAGATGTGGTGGCTGCATTAGTTTTATTTTTTTAAATGCTTTTTCCCCCTTTTTTCATTTGGTGATCTGGACAGTTACACACCTCCTGTATTAGAGTGCCTCCACTCTGGCTGAAGGAGCACAGGGGGCACCTTTGGACAGGAACATTCTTTAACCTGTGTTAGATGGCCTAGTAGATTTAGATACACTAACAAATCAAAGCCAAACCTAGCTAACACCTTTAGCTACTAATAAGCAGTTAGAACAAACAGGTTTTTTTCCTTTTGGGATAAAGGTTTTAGGGCCAGTTCACACCACAAAAACATCCTCCAGACCCGTTCCGAATGCGTTTCTGCATGAGCATTTTTGATGCGTTCCAGTGCGCTTTTGATGCGTTTCTGGTGTATTTCAAATGCTTTTTTTCTTGTTTTATTGTTCACTGTACTGGAGTCCAGTGCATTTTTGATGCATATAGGTGCATTCCGGTGCATTTTTTAATGTGTTTTACCACACTCCAGTACAGTTCTGTGCAGGAAAAAAGCAGCATGTTTTTTCTTTTTTTTTCTGGAACTGCAAGGGTGTGAACTATGCCATTGAAAACCATGTAACCTACTTTTCATGCATTTTAGATGAAGAAAAAAAAAAAAGCACTGGAACGCATGTGGTGTGAACTATCCCCTAAAAGCTGACCATTCTAAGCCCCTCACAAGTGGTAAATGGTTTGTCTCATCCTTGTAACTGCAAGAGAGCTTGTTCTTTTGAAGAACAACAAACTTACTGGCTGGATCACTAGATAAAAATAGAAGAAAGAAAGCCTAAAAAAGAAAATGAATGCAACCATCACATCTAAAAATTGGTAAGCTGCCATATAATACATACCGTAATTGCTTTTGGGTTTAATACTGCAAAATCATTTACAGCACTCAGTGCATTTTACATCTAGCTTCCAGCACTTGCTTAATGCACCACAACTAGTGTTTTATATTAGCCTACGACATGTATCAATGCCCCTATTTTTATAGGGAAGACAGAGAGGCGATACAAGTATAAAAACAATAAAATAACATAAAATGTAGCCAGCCCTCCTATTCTTTGTAAGTAATCTCAGAACACAAGCGCTCTCCATTTTCTAGCTACAGAAGTCTCCAATTTTATCCTCCTCCAGGGAACAGAGAACCTGTTTCATTTTACTGTAAGTGATGTCAGTGCATACTGTCTGGATTTGCTACACGTTTTGGGAGGTCACCAAAGTCCAAGGATCTGGCGGTCTACCGAGAGGGGAGAAAAAGCAGACACAGTCCCTCAGCAGCCTGCTTATGCTATCAAGCAGGATGCGGACTCGTATTTTCCTGGGACCTATATCCTGTTAGGTAAATCTTATTAGCCTGTGTTTTAAGGGATTTGCTCCTTTATTTCATGTTTATAGGACATGACTTTAAACCACACATGATTTTAGAATTGGACGAATCCTGCTCACTTTATGTATATTTGAATTGGGTCTTATTGAATACCCCACATTTGCCCTTTTTTGTGGTAGGAACAGACCAAAAGGCTTTAATAGAGCTTTGCGAAAAATGGAGCCAGGATTGCTGGACTGAGATGAGCGCTATAGTGGGCCCATGTTCACAGGAAACTATAACGGGGCCTTTTTTCTTTTTTTTATGTTTATGCATTTTTTAGCTATTGCTTTTCATCTGGTTTACATATATACTTCTAGACTGCGGCTTTTGTTGCTTCCTTGGGTAAGGGTTATGATCACCTATTTGGGAGGGGCACCGTGCTTGCCGTTAATATATTGTTGTTACTTACTACTAGTCATGTATGTGACATTTTAATATGTATATGATGATTAACCCTTCTTTCTCTTTCTTATCTTTGTAGTATTATGCACGGCCTGTTCTTTTAGTATGCAAATGAAAGCTCCTGAAGAAGCGGTGAATATCCGCGAAACATGTCGAGCATGCTAACCTAATTAACACAGGGTTAATTGGTACTGCTTATTTTTGTTAGTTGTACCCCCCTGATTGAATAGACAGAAATGTATTTTAAATCTATATATGTGTTTTAACATGTTGATGTTAAATCAGTAAACTTTATTTGTTTTATACTTTTGCGTATCTTAAATTGTAACGGTACCATTAAAATCCACTGGCCTCAAACACAAAATCTCTTATATACAGTCATTGTTTTACAAATACCGTAAAACCTTGGATTGCGAGCGTGATTCGTTCCAGAAACATGCTTGTAATCCAAAGCACTTGTATATTAAAGCAAATTTTCCCATCAGAAAAAATGGAAACTCAAATGATTCGTTCCACAACCATTTAGTTTATAGTCCATATAAAAATATTATAACAAAGTAATAGGTTGTGTAACCATAAAATGTCCATCCACAAATGGAAGCCTCCACAAGGGGACTAGAAGCAAAATCCAGCAGGAGCTACAAAGTATAAAAGAGAAGAGAGGCGCCTCTACGAGTAGCAATATGTTGCTAAATCTTGTACCTTCATTAAATGTAACCATATTGCTACACTTAGAGGCGCCTCTCTTCTCTTTTATACTCAGTTGTGATATGACGCTACTTGTATATCAAGACATCGCTTGTATATTAAGTCAAAGTTTGTTAAAACATTTTGCTCGTCTTGCAAAACGCATTCAAACCAAGGTTTTACTGTACACATATATTCCATTACAAAGAATTTCCAGAGGACTATGGGAAACAGCACAACAGGAGCTGCCTTTATGTCTTAATGAAACTTGGGAGTGAGCTGCCCGATAAGGGAGGAGCCACAGCTGGTGAGTAGGGATGAGCATAGATTCCAGAAGGATACTGTCAGCGCCTGGCCAATGACAGTGATTTAATATGATCATGTGGCCATATTAGGTCAATGATGTCATGAGAATCACCCCCCCCCCCGCCTTTGTGTACATGCAGCTGTAGGGTGGGGAATCTGCTGCCAGCTGCTGATTGGCCAGGCGCTGGCAGGTTCCTTCACAGTTCAGCCAACTGAATCCAAGCTCATCCTTACTCATGAGTAACCAACCTCTGTGTGTAAATTGTATCTTGACCTATCGTCTGTGGAAATAAGTCTTTTTACAACAGGCTGTAAATCCCTGGTGCCCAACTACAGTGCCCTAAAAAAGTATTTATACCCCTTGAAATTTTCAACATTTTGTCATGTTGCTACCAAAAAGGTAAATGTATTTTATTGGGATTTTATGTAATAGACCAACACAAAGTAGCACATAATTATGAAGTGAAAGGAAAATGATAAATGGTTTTCAAAATAAATATGTGAAAAGTGTGGTGTGCATTTGTATTCAGCCCCCCTGAGTCAATACTTTGTTGCAATTACAGCTGCAAGTCTTTTTGGGGATGTCTCTACCAGCTTTGTACATCTAGAGAGTGACATTTTTACCCATTCTTCTTTGCAAAATAGCTCAAGCTCTGTCAGATTGGAAGAACGTCTCTGAACAGCAATTTTCAAGTCTTGTCACAGCTTCTCAATTGGATTTGGGTCTGGACTTTGATTGAGCCTTTGACATGAATATGCTTTAATCTAAACCCTTCCATTGTAGCTCTGGCAGTATATTTAGGGTCGTTGTCCTTCTGGAAGGTGAACCTCCGCCCCAGTCTCAAGTCTTTTGCAGACTCTAACAGGTTTTTTTCTAAGATTGCCGTGTATTTGACTCCATCCATCTTCCTATCTACTCTGACCAGCTTCCCTGTCCCTGCTGAAGAAAAGCATCCTCACAACATGATACTGCCACCACCATGTTTCACGGTGAGGATGGTGAGTTCAGGGTGATGTGCACTGTTAGTTTTCCACCACACACAGCGTTTTGCTTTTAGGCTTAAAAGTTCAATTTTGGTCTCATCTGACCAGAGCACCTTCTTCCACATGTTTGCTGTGTCCCCCACATGGCTTCCCGCAAACTGCAAATGGACTTCTTATGGCTTTCTTTCAACAATGACTTTCTTCTTGTCACTCTTCCATAAAGACCAGATTTGTGGAGAGCACGACTAATAGTTGTCCTGTGGGCAGATTCTCCCACCTGAGCTGTGGATCTCTGCAGCTCCTCCAGAGTTACCATGGGCCTCGTGGCTGCTTCTCTGATGAATGCTCTCCTTGCCCGTCCTGTCAGTTGAGGTGGACGGCCATGTCTTGGTAGGTGTGCAGTTGTGCCATAATCTTTCCATTTTTGAGTGCTGGATTGAACAGTGCTCCGTGAGATGTTCAAAGCTTGGGATATTATATTTTTTTATAACCTAACCCTGCTTTAAATTTTTCCACAGATTTATCCCTGACTTGTCTGGTGTGTTCCTTGGCCTTCATTTTGCTGTTTGTTCACTAAGGTTCTCTAACAAACCTCTAAAGACTTCACAGAACAGCTGTATTTATACTGAGATTAAATTACACACAGGTGGACTCTATTTACTAATGACTTCTGAAGGCAATTGGTTCTGCTAGATTTTAGTTAGGGGTATCAGAGTAAAGGGGGGGGGGAATACAAATGCACGCCACACTTTTCAGATATTTATTTGTAAAAAAAATTGAAAACCATTTATCATTTTCCTTCTACTTCACAATTATGTGCTACTTTGTATTCGTCTATCACATAAAATCCCAATAAAATACAATTATGTTTTTGGCTGTAACATGACAAAATGTGGAAAATTTCAAGGGGTATGAATACTTTTTCAAGGCACTGTAATGACCAGAGGGCCACATGCAGCCCCTTGGTTCTTGTTGTGTGGCCTGAATTAAATAGTGGGAGCACTGGCTTGTAAAGGGGCTTGTGAAGGCAGTGTTCTCCATGCAGTCTAATGTACTGTGTGCCCAAGTCTGACTATCTCCTGCAGCAAATTGTAACCCTGTGAAGTAAAGCATAGTTGTGGCATTGTGAACAGACCCAAGTGGCCACCATATCACATTATAGGTGGGTGGCCAGGGAACTTAAAAAATAACTCCTGTTTTTATGGCCTCGTGGCTACATAGCCGTAAAGCGGTATTAAACCCAAAACCAAAAATGTAATATATTGCAGCTTACCAATCATTAGATGTGGTGGCTGCATTAGTTTCCCTTTTTAGGCTTATTTTCCCCTCTGTTTTCACCTGGTGATCTGGCCAGTAACACACCTCCTGTATTAGAGTGCCTCTACTCTCGATAAAGGAGTACAGGGGGCACCTTTGAACAGAAGCACTGTCAGTTTGGGGGCAAGGATTTTTAGTTGTACTAGCAGATTTAGATACACCAATAAATTGAAGCTAAACTCTAGCTCACACTTCAATTACACAAACATTTACAGCAACAGGTTTTTTTCTTTTTAAAGAAAGGTTTTACATGAATAAATAAAAGCTAGTCATTGTAAGTACTCCTGTCGGTGTTAAATGGTTTGTCTTATCCCTGTAACTGCTACATCTGCAGGACAGCTTGTTCTTTTGAATAACAACAAACTTACTGGCCAGATCATCAGACAGAACTGAAGGAGGGAAAGCCTAAAAAAGAAGATGAATGCCCCAACTACATAATATATAATAAATGTTTTCTTTTGGGTTTAATGCCTCTTTAAAGTGGAGCTCCACCCTAAATAGCAACTTTTGCTATTTGGATCCCCCCCCCCCTCCGGTGTCACAATTGACACCTTTCAGGGGGGAGGGGGGTGAAGATACCTGTCTAAGACAGGTATTTTCACCCACATCCGGGAGTCCTCTCTCCGGGAATCTGTGGGAGTGACGTCACTTCCCCCAGACTTCCCGTAGTGTACTGGGAGACACTCGGCTCCCAGAACACAGGAGCACCAATCAGAACAGCGCAGCGCGACTCGCGCATGCGCCGTAGGGAACCGGGCATGAAGCCGCAGGGCTTCACTTCCTGGTTCCCTCAGCGAGGATGGCGGAGGGAGCAGCAGAGCGACGAGCGATCGCTCGTCCTCTGCTGCGGACGTCGCTGGACTCCAGGACAGGTAAGTGTCCAAATAATAAAAGCCAGCAGCTGCTGTAGCTGTAGCTGCTGGCTTTTAATATTTTTTTTCCGGCGGAGCTCCGCTTTAAAGAGTATCAAAAACTGAAACTTTTTTGGGTAGTGTGTTGAATGTTTAGAACCCTTGCCAGGATTTGTTGCTGAGTCCCCGCTTAGTAATGTATATTTACCCTCTCTATTAGTCCTGGTGGCCATTATCATTGAAAACTCTAAATTTTATTTTATGTCACCATTAACAGGAAATCTTCCATTAAGGACAGCTGTTCTAGTGACAACTGCTGAAGAAAAGACTCCCGCACTTCTTAAAACAATGTCCCCATAGGGACAAGATGGGAAAAAAAAGCTGAAAGTTGAGGGGGAAAAAAGCCTTTCTTACCACCTCACATAAAAAAGCTTTAAATAAACTTTGAGTGGGTTAAATTTCTTAAAATGAGTGGTATTCTTCATTTTTTAACATACACACATGCAAAGTGACTTAAATTGTACAAAAACAATTACGGTAAGCTGACATTGATTATAGAAAAAAAAAAAAAGGTAGAAGACTTACCCTCTTATCTCTACCTGGGCCGTGGCAGTTATAGGGATTTCCAGACTAACAAAGTTACTTTGAGAATTGTCCTTATTGGAACTGTAAATGACAAGTTTGAAAAGCGGTTATACATCGCAATGACACTGTAAAATGTATAACATGTATCTTTTTAGTAATTTCTAACTTAGATTCTCCAATTTGTTTTTTTTTTGGTTCATTCCTTTTTTTTTTTTTCGTTTTTCGGGTCATTCGTTATGATTCAAATTCGTAAATTAGAAAATTCGTAAATTTGTAAATTCGTAAATTGGAAAATTCGTAAATTAGAAAATTCTGAAATTCGAAAATCCAAAAATAAGAAAGAAAATCCAAAAATTCTAAAGAACTAACTAACTAATAATAACTACTGTATTTATTGGCGTATAACACTCACATTTTTACCCTGAAAATAGAGGCTAAACTGTGCCTGCGTGTTATACGCAGAGGTCTGTGGAAAGTTTTTTTCCTGAAACTTCCCTCTTAAAGTTAGGGTGCGTGTTATACGCCTGTGCGTGTTATACGCCGATAAATACGGTAACTATTAAATTATAGGTATTGTCATTTCCTGTCAAATTTGGCTGTTGGTCAACGTAATGAATACAAATGTATCTAAAGCTACGAATTATCCGAAATAACCAATGCCGCATCTAAGCAAATGGAATGGAATTAATTAATAATAATAATAAAAAGGTTTTATTATTATTATTATTGTTATTTATTATTATTAATTTGTTACGTTCCATTCGTTTAGATACAGCATTCGTTATTTCGGATAATTTGTAACTTCGGATAAATTTGTATTTGTTTCGTTCTCTAACAGTCAAATTTGAAAGGAAATTCCAATACCTATAATTTAATACTTAGTAATAGTTACCGTAAGTTATTTTCGAATTTTCGGGTTTTCGAATATTTTGGATTTTCGTTCTTATTTTCATTCTTTTGAATTTTCGTTCTTATTTTCGGATTTTAGAATTTTCGGATTTCCGAAATTTCGGATTTGCTCATTTTGAATTTCCAAATTTTTGAATATTCAAATTTCCAAATATTTGTAAAAATTTTGTTATACGGGTTTTCATTAATTCGGATATTTACAAATTAACGAATTTGTCGAAATTCGTTGAAAAACGAATTCGGAACAAAACTAATTGCACATGTCTACTCTCCAGTAGAATCTTTACTATCGACAAAGCGCATCATATAGTTTTTCATAAAAGGCGTCTCTATTTAAAGCGGAACTTTTCCCATAACAACTTGATAAAAATTAATGTTCTTTAGCAAGGAACATACATTCCACATTAATATTTATGCTACTAAATGAATGCTTGTTGTAAATTGCCTCCAGCATTGCTCCTTTTTCTTCTTGCTGGAGGTTCCCGTTTTGCTAAATCCTGGAGCCCCTGAAACCCTGAACAGCAGTAAATTATAAAGCGGAACTAACCAGAACTAGCCAGTAAGCCACTGTGCTGACTCCACCAGCTGTATGTTGGGTACTGGGTTAAATCTTTAAGGTGGATCTTTCCTCTTTACAAGTCTGTATGAATAAATTCCTGACATTTCACCATATATAGAAACAGCATCCCTTTTAAAAAAATTCTAACTTTTATGCTTATTAGGCAGCCCAATGTATTTGCCTAGGCCTAGATCAGTGGTCTCCAAACTTAGAACCGCAGGCTGGATGCAGCCATTTGTCTTTCTTTCAGGGCACAATTCCTCCCACCGATACGAGTCGCCGTTTCTCCTACTGACACCTACAGTGGGGCATAATTCCCCCCCACTGACACCCACAATGAGACACTTTAACTCCCACTAATACATACAATGGGACACTATCGTGCCCACTGATACGAGGCATTATTTCTCCTACTGATACCTACTGTGGGGCATAATTCCCCCCACCCCCCCACTGATACCCATGATGGGGCACTTTTCCTCCCACTAAGACCAACAATGGGACACTATCCTGCCCACTAACACCAATGATAGGGCACTATTTCCCCCACTAATACCAACAATGGGACACTATCCTGCCCACTAACACCAACGATAGGGCACTATTTCCCCCACTAATACCAACAATGGGACACTATCCTGCCCACTAACACCAACGATAGGGCACTATTTCCCCCACTAATACCAACAATGGGATACTATCCTGCCCACTAACACCAATGATAGGGCACTATTTCCCCCACTAATACCAACAATGGGACACTATCCTGCCCACTAACACCAACGATAGGGCACTATTTCCCCCACTAATACCAACAATGGGACACTATCCTGCCCACTAACACCAACGATCGGGCACTATTTCCCCCACTAATACCAACAATGGGACACTATCCTGCCCACTGACACCAACGATAGGGCACTATTTCCCCCACTAATACCAACAATGGGACACTATCCTGCCCACTAACACCAATGATAGGGCACTATTTCCCCCACTAATACCAACAATGGTACACTATCCTGCCCACTAACACCAACGATCGGGCACTATTTCCCCCACTAATACCAACAATGGGACACTATCCTGCCCACTGACACCAATGATAGGGCACTATTTCCCCCACTAATACCAACAATGAGACACTATCTTGCTCACTAACACCAACGATAGGGCACTATTTCCCCCACTAATACCAACAATGGGATACTATCCTGCCCACTGACACCAATGATAGGGCACTATTTCACCCACTAATACCAACAATGGGACACTATCCTGCCCACTGACACCAACGATAGGGCACTATTTCACCCACTAATACCAACAATGGGACACTATCCTGCCCACTAACACCAACTATAGGGCACTATTTCCCCCACTAATACCAACAATGGGACACTATCCTGCCCACTGACACCAACGATAGAGCACTAATTCCCCCACTAATACCAACAATGGGACACTATCCTGCCCACTGACACCAACGATAGGGCACTATTTTCACCACTAATACCAACAATGGGACACTATCCTGCTCACTGACACCAACGATAGGGCACTATTTCACCCACTAATACCAACAATGGGACACTATCCTGCCCACTAACACCAACGATAGGGCACTATTTCCCCCACAGACTTTCATTGACACCAATCATGGGGTACTACTCCTCCTCTTACCAACCACAGGTGCTGTGTCATTTTTTCTTTCCGACGCTAGGGCATTTCCTACCCCAGCTGGCCAAAGTCCAGGCCCTCTAAAATTTAAAGGACAGTAATCTGGGCCTTTGCTTAGAAAGTTTGAAGACTCTCGGCACAGATGATGCTCTCAGTCTGCTGCAGGCAGCATGAAGAATTTTGTCAGTCTCCTCTCCCCCAGTGATTAGACTTTTTAGCAAGTCACAAAGGGGAGAAGCTGCAGAAAGGGGGCTGATTTGGCATCAGGCACAAGCACCAGAATGTACATGATTGTGTCATCTCTGAGCTGGCATCTCAGTCCAGGAAGCAAAATGGTGATCCTGGGTGATACCTGAACAAAGATGGCTCCATCCATTTGGAAAGAAAAGCAATGAAAGCATTGTCGGGGGAAAGAATGGGGGTCGGCTGTGATCTCTGTGAAAAGTAATAAATACCTGGAAGTGTTACATTACTAAGCATGTATGCAATTAAAAGAAAAAAGTGTATCTGATGCTAGACTAGATTAGACATTTCCGCATTCTAGATCGGTCTTTTATAAATTGCTGAATAGAAGGAAAAACTGCGAAGTATGGGGAGATGAAAAATAATTCTTTAATGACCCCCCCCCCCCCCCCCAGAGGTTCCATCCCTTCTCCAGTCCAGATCTCTGGCAGGTACATCAGATCACCTCTGAACACAATCTGCTAAAACATGACATTTCAAACTTTCTGCAGACATTCCAATTCAGGCAAAAAAATTTAATAAAAATTTTGTTTTCCTTATGTAAATAAATTAAAGCCCTTTAAATAAACAAATCAAAGAATCCTACTTCAGCTCCAGATACGCAATTCATCACTTCAATGAACACCAGATTTTGCAATAAACTAATTATGTCCTTGTTATCCGAATAAGGGCCAGCTTGCTGCCAAACTTGCGATGTGATGTGATCATTATCCACACTTGTCAGAATGTTTCTATTCTTTAGTATTTTCCATTCGAACATTCTTCACGAGAGTCAACGACTCCGGAGCGTTTTCTACAAATACACTGACATTTTTCTGGAACCCTCCGCGTGTTTTGTAATAACAAGCATGTAATCTGGCGGAATGTGGTTTGAAAGAACGCAAAACAAACAGTTTTCGGACGTTATCGGCTCACAGTGGAAAATATCTGAATTATTTTGATGAAGCAAATAAATTCCATGACTTTTTTTTTTTCTTCTGCCAAAAACACTATTTTTAGATGGTTTTTCCGTAGCGCTCATACATCGGCTAAATGGTTACATCTGCTAGAGTGTTGAGTGATGAGTGTTCAGGTGTCGTGATGACATCATCAAGTCTCCCGGATGCAAAGAAATGAAAACTGATGTCCGCTGTTCCCATTTTTGGGCGCCTATTAGAGCCTATGGCTTCCAAAAAACACCCCCGCCGGTCTAATTCAGGTGCCCGGCGCCCATACCCCACCCATGCCTTATCTATGCCCACCCATGCCTCATCAGTGTTCATCCATGCCACATCCATGCCACCTCAGTGCTCATCTGTGCCACATCAGTGCTCATCCGTGCCACATCCATGCCCCATCAGTTCTCATCCGTACCACATCAGTGCTCATCCATGCCACATCAGTGCTCATCCATGCCACCTGAGTGCCAAATCAGTGCTCATCCGTGCCACATAAGTACTCATCCATGCCACATCCATGCCACATCAGTACTCATCCGTGCCACATCCATGCCACATCAGTGCTCATCCATGCCACATTTAGTTCTCATCATGCTACATCTGTTCTCATCCGTGCCACATCCATGCCACATCAGTACGCATCTGTGCCACATCCATGCCACAACAGTGCTCATCCATGCCACATCAGTTCTCATCCGTGCCACATCAGTACTCATCCTTGCCACATCCATGCCACATCAGTGCTCATCCATGCCACATCAGTTCTCATCCGTGCCACATCCTTGCCAATACAGTGCCCATCAGTGCCTCACAAAAGTGTAATGGGTAGTCAAATTAGATTTGAAATGTATGCCCCTAGAACACCTGATGGTGCTCCCTGCATGTTGGGCCTCTGTATGTGGCCAGGCTCTGGAAAAGTCTCACACATGTGGTATCGCCATACTTGGGAGGCGTAGCAGAATGTATTTTGGGGTGTAATTTTTGGTATGTACATGCTATGTGTTAGAAATATCTTACACATGGACAACTTTTTGCAAAAAAATGCGTTCTAATTTTCTCTCCACATTTTCCAAAAACGTGTGTAAAAAAATGACATGTTCTAAAGACTTATTATGCCTCATAGATTATACATTGGTGTGTTTACTTTCCAAAACAGGATAATTTTTTAGGCATTTTCAATGTCCTGGTGCTCCAGGGCCTTCATAAGTGTAAGAGGTAGTCAAGAAATTGAATGTGTAATTTATGTCCTTAGACTGATGGTGCTCCCTGCATGTTGGGCCTCTGTATGTGGCCAGGCTGTGTAAAAGTCTCACACATGTGGTATCACCATACTCGGGAGGAGTAGTAGAATGTGTTTTGGGGTGTAGTTGCAAGTATGCATATGCTGTGTGTGAGAAATAACCTGTTAATATGACAATTTTGAGAAAAAAATAAAAATAAAATAAAAATGTTTTCATTTTGCAAAGAATTGTGGGAAAAAAATTACAACTTCAAAAAACTCACCATGCCTCTTAATAAATACCTTGGAATGTCTACTTTTCCAAAAAGGTGTCATTTGGGGGGTATTTGTACTTTCCTGGCTTGTTAGTGTCTCAAGAAATGAGATAGGCCGTGTGATCAATTTTTAATGATTGGCTCTACAGATTGTAGACTCTATAACTTTCACAAAGATCAAATAATATACACTGATTTTGGTTATTTTTTACCAAAGATATGTAGCAGTATAAATTTTGGGCAAAATTTTTGAAGAAAAATGACAAATTTGCTAAATTTTATAACAGAAACAAAGAAAAATTATTATTTGTTTTCTGTCTTTTTTCATTTATAGTGCAAAAAATAAAAAACCCAGTGGTGCTTAAATACCACCAAAAGAAATCTCTATTTGTGTGAAAAAAAAGGACAAAAATGTCATATGAGTACAGTGTTCTATGACTGAGTAATTGTCATTCAAAATGTGAGAGCACTGAAAGCTGAAATTGGTCTGGTTGGGAAGGGGCTTTAAGTGCCCAGTGGGCAAGTGGTTAAGCTTTAACAAAAAAACTGGAAGCTGATTGGTTTCTACGCTTAGCTGCACCAGATTTTGCACTTTCCAGTTTTAGTAAATCAACCCCATAATCCTATAGGAAGATTTTATTTTAAATGAAAGCTCTGGCGACATAACCTCTTTAAGGCTTCTGAGAATGAAAAGTCGAATTTTTTGTAGATAAACCACTGATGCTCTGATGAAAAAGGGCATGCTTCCTAAAATGCCCCGAAGTGCCCTTTTACCAAACTCTAGGGTACCTAGAGGATAACACTGCCTTTTATGAGTATGTTTAATTCTTTCATTTAGAGCAGCCTCTCTCGTCTAGGGTTCCTTCTGAGGTTGTTAGAGGTTCCTTGAGCAGTGAGCAACTGTGAAATGATCCCCTACCTACACTGACCACCAATACATGGGGGCACATCTGCACTGACCACCAGTGATAGGGACCGGTACAATTTTTACCGTCTGTACTCTAATTATTTTCTGTTATTATTCATTCAATTTAAAGTTTATTGCTAAAAGTCTTGATACACAAAGCAGGAGGATGTAAAAAATATATAGATATGCCTATTTATTATTATATTTAAAACGTTTTAAAATTAGGTAATTATGCTGATGTATCTCAAACTGTAGGTATCATTATTATTAGCAGGGGTTCCCTGAGATCAGAAAAATATTTCAAGAGTTCCTCCAGCGGAAAAAGGTTGAGAAAGGCTGATTTAGAGTTTATTTAAAGCCAAAACTGTTTTTACTTTTAGTTTTAGATAAGGGAATAGTTAAAACCACCATCATATTATCCTTTGCTGCAGTGGTGTAGCTAGAACCTTCAGGGCCCTGGTGCAAGAAACCATAAAGGTCCCCCTAATCCCCGGCCTTGGGCTCTTCCCTCCGAGCCCAGTGGCAGATTGCCATTACCCAGTCGCAAGTGTAACCTTTGTGACCCTGGTAGTTCCGCCACTGGTTTCAGCGGGTTTTTATTTTTAATAAATTTTTTATTTTATTTATTTTTTACCATTATTTTATTTACATTTATTTATAATATTATTTATTTTATCATTTATCATTTTTTAAGGATTGGTGGGGCTTTGGTGAGATATGAGGGGTCTTAACAGACCTCTGATGTTTCACCTTGGAGACAGAGAAAGAAGATTGAGGACACAGCCCTCAATCTCCTTCTCTGCCGCCTCAACTGCACTGAATGAATGGACAGGAATAGCTCTGTGCAGAACTTCCTGTTCATTCACAAACTGAAGCATAGTAAATGCAGTTTACTACGTTTCAGTCATGAATGAACAGAGTCAGTGATCGGTACACTGACTCTATTCAGTTAGACAAGGGAGGGGCAGGTAAATTACACATTTGCCGGCCCTTTTTTCTGCTCTCCATCCTGACACATTCCCATGGAAAGAGCATAAGGGGGCTGAAGAGCAGATGGGGGGCAGCAGAAAGAAGCTGGATAGAAGTGTTGAGAGCAGCTGCATACATAGAAGAACCAATCTCTCCCTTTTCCTCCTGCAATGCTTGTGGGAGGGAGAGGAAGAGAAGCAGGCATTTATGGCAGGAGGAAAATAGAGAGATTGATTCCTTTAGGCCCCATGCACACGAGACGCAGGTGCAAACTCTGCTGAACACACGTTTTTAAACGCTGAAACCGGCGTTTATAAACGCACGTTTTGCCGCGTCTGCGGCCGCGTTTAGCCACGTTTAGCCGCGTTTTACCGCGTTTGCGTTTATAAGCGTTTCATCATAAGACCCTCCCTAAGCTCAAAAAACAGTAAATTTTAACCATTTCAACCAGTTTGTGAGACCAGAGTGAGTAGCAGCAGCTGAGAGAGCAGCAGTGTACTTGTATTTAGCGTATCACTTGCCACATCATCTGCCACAAGTTGTGGATTGTCCACTTGCCACGTCACCTGCCACGTCACCTGGCCACGTCACCTGCCACATCACCTAGCCACGTCACCTGCCACAAGTTGTGGATTGTCCACTTGCCACGTCACCTGCCACGTCACCTGCCATGTCACCTGGCCACGTTACCTGCCACGTCACCTAGCCACGTCACCTGCCACAAGTTGTGGATTGTCCACTTGCCACGTCACCTGGCCACATCATGTGCCACGTCACCTGGCCACATTACCTGCCACGTCACCTGGCCATGTCACCTGCCACAAGTTGTGGATTGTCCACTTGCCACGTCACCTGCCACGTCACCTGGCCACGTCACCTGCCACAAGTTGTGGATTGTCCACTTGCCACGTCACCTGCCACGTCACCTGCCATGTCACCTGGCCACGTTACCTGGCCACGTTACCTGCCACGTCACCTAGCCACGTCACCTGCCACGAGTTGTGGATTGTCCACTGGCCACGTCACCTGGCCACATCACGTGCCACGTCACCTGGCCACATTACCTGCCACGTCACCTGGCCATGTCACCTGCCACAAGTTGTGGATTGTCCACTTGCCACGTCACCTGCCACGTCACCTGGCCACGTCACCTGCCACAAGTTGTGGATTGTCCACTTGCCACGTCACCTGCCACGTCACCTGCCATGTCACCTGGCCACGTTACCTGGCCACGTTACCTGCCACGTCACCTAGCCACGTCACCTGCCACGAGTTGTGGATTGTCCACTGGCCACGTCACCTGGCCACATCACGTGCCACGTCACCTGGCCACGTTACCTGCCACGTCACCTGGCCATGTCACCTGCCACAAGTTGTTGATTGTCCACTGGCCACATCACCTGGCCACGTCACCTGGCCACGTCACCTGGCCAGGTCACCTGCCATAAGTTGTGGATTGTCCACTGGCCACATTACCTGGCCACGTCACCTGCCACAAGTTGTGGATTGTCCGCTTGCCACATTACCTGCCACAAGCTGTGGATTGTCCACTTGCCACGTTACCTGCCACAAGTTGTGGATTGTCCACAATGCAATGCAAGCAATTACAGTTTTCTTTTATATTTTTTAATAGTTTTTCATCATTTGCCATCATTTTTGAGATTTCTAATGTTAAAAAATAGGTCACCTTTAAAAACGCTTATAAACGCAAACGCGGCAAAACGTCGGTACCGCGTTTAGCCGCGTTTAGCCGCGTTTAGCGTCTGAAACGTGGAAAACTTTTGCGTCTGAACCCATTTTTTTGCTTCTGGAAAAACGAGGTTAAACGCAACTGCTTGTAAACGCCAAAAAACGAGAGAGTGTGCATGGACACATAGGATAACATTGAATGGGTTCAGGGGCAGTTGAAAAAAGCGTCCAACTGCCTCTGAACACGCGTTCAACAGCAAATAACAGCGTCTCGTGTGCATGGGGCCTTACTTGCAACCCCTGTAGGTACTCCTCTTCTTGCTGCCTGTGCCTCGGAGACTTCCCTTTCACTTCCTGTCCTGGACACACAACAGGAAATGACAGAAAATCTTTCCAAAACAAACAAAATTCAATTCTTAAAACTGTTTCATAGGAATAATTGTCCCTTTAGAGAATTTCTCACATTTCTGTCTCTGGTGACAACATACAATGTTTGAATTTCCCCTCACTTTCATTCACTGGAACAGAGAGAGAGAGAGTCAATCTCCCCAGTGGGGGCACAAATACCAAAAAAAAAAAAAAAAAGCTTTTTAGAGGGTCTAACTTTTCCCTACTTTATTTGAGCTTTAAAAAAAAATATTTTCATATATTTTAAATAAAATGATTTAGGACACCAGCATGCTCTGGTGTTTAGCCACTAGAGAAAGAAAACAAGATCCGTCATGAAATTATAGGAATGGCAATTACGGTAATTAAAAATATGAATGTCATATAAGGAGAGAAGATCATTTTGTACAGACTTTAAAATAATAGCTTATAATAGATACATACTTAAAAGCCTCAGCAGTTTTGTTTTAGGGCAGCAGGAAGTCAGAAGGAGCTGACCTGAGCCCTAATCTCCCCTCCAGTAATAACACTGGTGGGAGTAGAGATCAACCTCATAAATCTTCCACTATTGACACAAAACCACATATGTTAAAAAAAAAAAAACACACTAGTCACAAAGTGGATCTGCTCTTTTCGCCCCCTTGCTACTAATGTGACTTCCTGTCCCCCTCTGTAGCACACAACGTACATCCAAGCTGTGTCAGCCTCATTAATAATGTGTGAGATTTTCTTGGGAGATGGATGATCTTTTTGCATTGGAAAAACATGGCTGAGATTATGATGACGTATGACTTCAAGGTCATCATGTTGTGATAATAACCCTTCTGTGTCACCACTTCCTCCCCTCCCGCATTTCCTTAAGATTTCCTTTTCTCATATCTTGATAATGTTTGGAAATTTCTTAATTGTTTTATCTCCTTTTGTCAGATGTAAAAGTCACGCAATTTACTACTGGACTGCTAGTGCGAAAATGCAATGTCCTGTAAGGAGTCAGGCATGTTTAACCTCCCTGGCGGTATGATTCTGTCAGATTTTAGGTGCTGAAAGCAGTACCATTAGGCCTCATGCCCACGGGCGTTTTTTCAGCCGCGTTTTTGAGCGTTTTTTACAGCTTAAAAACGCCTGTCCATGTTAGTCTATAGCTTCATGCCCACCTAGGCGTTTTTGAGCTGTAAAGAGCATAGGCGTTTGTAAGCTGTAAAAAAAACCCAGGGCCAGTGCGTTCCTCAGCATCAGAATTTGGCAGGAAAAAACGCGAGCGTCAAAAAACGCGCAAAAAACGCGCACTAACGCGCAAAAAACGCGCACTAACGCGCGGTCGCGTTTTTAGCTCCGACGTTTTTTTTTATTTTTTAAAAAAAAAAAAAAAAAAAAAAAAAAAAATATTTACAATAACATGGACAGGCGTTTTTAAGCTGCAAAAAACGCAGCTGTAAAAACGCCAGTGGGCATGAGGCCTTATTCTGGATGGAAATTTGGCGTTTTATATTGCAGGCCTGTAATTCTTAGGAATAACTCACTTAAATCTGTCCAAACCAGAGTCTAGTAGACATCCCGGGTATGATAAAGTTAAAAAAACAAAATTATACATTATAATAAAATAAATAACTATAAAATAATTATAACAAATAATAATATAATAATAATAAAAGTGTTTTTCAGTGTTTGATGACGAATTTCCCCACAAATCACTATCGCTTAATTCTGCGAGTGATTCTAATTTATTATCGCTGTTTTCTAGCTGGTCTAAAACCACTTTTGACATAAAGGGACACTTTTTGGTTGCTATGGACAATCTCCAGTTTCCAGGCAGAAAAAAAAAGTTTTTATTATATAAAAGTGCATGCAGGACACTGGGCAGACCACTAGGGACAATGGGGGTGTGTAATTATTACATACAGTACTGTAATCTGTAATATTACAGTGTACTGTATGTGTATTGTGTTTTAATTTTTTTGAATTTGGCGCCGATCTCCGTCCCCGTGCGTCGTAACGTCGCAGGGAACGGAGCTCGGCGGCACTCGGAAGTGTGTGAATCGAGCGAGGAGACAGCTCGATCACACAGCGGGGAAGCATCGCAGGATCCAGGGGACAAGGTAAGTAACTCCTGCCTGGATCACTGCGATGCAGCCCGAGTCTGGCTCGGGGTTACCGCTTTTGGTGCTGAAATTTAACCCCGAGCCTGACTCGGGAATACCGCTAGGAAGGTTAAGAGCAATTACAAAGGTCAATTTTATTTTTATTCCTTTTTTTGTTTTTTACATCTTATAAAAAGATGTACTGTATATTTTAATTGTTTTATATAAATAAATAAATATATATATATATATATATATATATATATATGTAGCGCTACCCCCAGTTAAGAGAGCCGCTGATATTGATTTGGGCCCTGTAGTGCACTGCTGTCAACCCCTGGCAATCGGCTCTAACCTCCCGTGGCACAGCTGGTGATAGAGGGATAGGACCGCGTGACCGCAACTGTTGGTGACGCAGTCCTATAACAAACATACACAGAATATACTTTAAAACTCCTATTAAAGTAAGCGGAACTGACACCAAATGTACTTTACCCAGATATTTTACTGAGGCTAATGGGCAAGTAATAAACAACAGTATAACAAGTTGCAGATCCCTGCAATAAACAGTAATAAAGATAAACAGAGTAATCAGAATAATAAAGTATTGCTATGCAACTCTAGCGCTGCCCTTTTACAGCTACTTCCCCTCATGGGTAGACTAACACCCAGCAATGTCTACCTATGCAGTCAGGCCTGACTGATCTAAATGGAAGTTCAGTGAAACAATATTCGCTAGCAATCTTTTCGGTGGTGCACTTGAAGAACAACTTTGTAATCCCAACGAATAGTAAAGATAAAGGATCTGTCTTTAAACAGCTCTCACCACCCGGACAAGTCCAAATCCGTTTCCTCCATCGATTCGTCTGGGAACAGGAATCCACCGACATCCAAGTCTTCAATCCTTCTGGTGTACTGCAGCAAGGAGGATTAGATGTCTCTAAGGCTCTGCTAGGCTGGCAGAGGGCTCTTTGGAAAGGAGCACACGGCCCAGGCTTCAGGCCTTGTGCACACAGCAGTTCAGCACAGAGATCCTCTTGCTAGGAGAGGGGTGTCCAAAGAGGCCGACCAAAACTCTGCCTCCCCTTTATAAAGTCTGCCCCAGCAGTCTCTGTTCTGGAGCAATGCACCCTGGGTGCTGCAAGATGTACTGGGAGATGTAGTCTCTCTCTCCTCTGCTTTCACTTCCATAATGTCTCTTTACTTCCTCCCGACTCACCTCTCACCTGGAACTTCTTGTCTCTCTGCATTAAAGGGGAACACCCCGCTACACACTCCCCCCACTTGAACTCTTTGGTCCCCAAAGATAAACTTCAACAAATACTGTTTACCATTTTGGACAATGTCGAGCATGATGTTGGCATAGGGAATTCCCACCAAAACTTTGGGATGGAACTCTCTTGCCCACAGGTCACACTACCATGAGTGGCCTGCCTAACTGTGCCAGAGAGTGAGCTGGGGTTGCCCTCCACCAAATGGACGGTGGAAGGATCAGGTTGTTCAACACTTCTCCTAGCCGTTACAACAGAGTCCTCTGAGCTCGTCCCCATTTGGGGGTAAGTTAGTTTCTTGGGAGGCCTGATGACTCTGCGAGCCCTCTGCTCTCTTGGTGCTTCTGACTCTGGCACCACAGGCTCTTCTTCAGGAGTAAGTTCAGGTAACATTGCTGGTTCTGGAACCTCTGATTCAGAAGTCGACTGACGTATGGAATCTCTAGAGTCCTCCTCTGCGCAAGTGTCAGGAACATCTTCCCAGTAATCAGCTGAGGGACTGAAGGGTATGAATTCAGTAGCCTCCGGATTCAGCGTTGCATCTGGGGTATCCCCTCCATTTGGGAGATCTATGGCGGACGTTCCCAGAGGCGAGGGAGGCCACAGCCAGTCCAGTTCTCCACCTTCTTCTGTACTCAATTGGGAGGCCTCCCCATCTTTGGCTCGAGAGGTCTGGGACCGAGTGTTCGGCCTAGGAATATCCAGGATAGAGGCCGGTTCAGGGGAGTCTCTCACGGGAGGTATTCTGACTGCCTCAGCAAGTGGGAGCAGGTGGTTCCGATGCCATGTCTTCAGTGGACCCACCTTTCCTTCTGGCTTTAGTTTGTAGACAGGCAAACCGGGCAACTTCCTACAGACAACATAGGGCTCAGATCTCCACCTGTCGGCAAGCTTGTGTTTTCCAGGGACCCCCAGATTGCGTAGCAGTACTCGGTCCTCGGGCTGCAGATCTTGCACTCGAACCTTCAGATCAAAATTTCTCTTGTTGCGGGCCCCCCTTTGATCCGAAGCCGCCTGGGCTTGTTCATAGGCCACCTGCAAGCTACGTCTAAGTCTGTCCACGTATCCCTTGTGGGATGTAGCTGAGGTATTGTCTATAGAAGTGCCAAAGGCCAGGTCCACAGGTAGCCTTGCTTCTCTCCCAAACATAAGTCGATAAGGGGAGTAGCCAGTGGCGTCACTTGTGGTACAGTTATAGGCATGTACTAGGGCTGATATGTGCTGACTCCAGTGTTGCTTCTTCTCTGTTTCTAAGGTTCCCAACATGTTGAGCAGGGTCCGGTTAAATCTCTCCGGCTGAGCATCTCCTTGTGGGTGGTAAGGCGTGGTTCTGGTCTTCTTTATTCCTAATGAATCCAAAAGTCTTCGGATCAACCGACTCTCAAAGTCCCTTCCTTGATCTGAGTGGAGTCTCTGTGGTAGTCCGTAATGGACAAAATACTTCTCCATAAGTATCTTGGCCACGGTGGATGCCTTCTGGTCTTTGGTTGGGAAAGCTTGAGCATAGCGGGTGAAATGGTCGGTTATTACCAGAACATTCCCCAATCCACTCAGGTCGGGTTCGAGGCAGAGAAAGTCAATGCATACCAGATCCATTGGGCCTTGACTCTGTAAGTGGCCCATTGGGGCAGCTTGATGGGGTAGGGTCTTTCTCTGAATGCATCGTACACAGGAATGGCAATACTCCTCTACTTCTGCCCTCATGCAGGGCCAATAGAACCGATTTCTGACAAGCTGGAAGGTCCTTTCTGCCCCTAGGTGACCATGATGGTCATGCAGGGCAATTAGTACAGTCTCTCGGTGCTTCTCTGGAAGAAATAACTGCCACTTATCTTCTGAGTCATCAGAGGGGCCCCTTCGGTAGACCACTCCCTGATGTACCTGTAGCCTGTCCAATTCCTTCCTCAACAGGCGAGCCTCCTTTGAGGGGTGATGTAGGAATTTGTTGGGATCCTGATTCTCCAGGGCTTCGAGGACCAATCTCCCCATGGGGTCTTCCAATTGGTCACACCTCAACTCCTTCTTGGACAGTCTCGGTAGGTTGTCTTCCTCCAGTTGAGTTACCCCACAATAGTGTTTGGGGACTCCTACCATGGTAACCCCTATTTCTTCTGCTCTGGAGCCTCCTCTGGCTTGGAATTCAGCCCCTTGACAAAGGGCCCGCACCCCGTCCGGTGCCACTTGGGTCCAATCTTCCCAGTCATTTGTCGTGGCATGAGACCTCCGGGACAGGGCATCTGCATCCCTATTTCCGGCTCCTGGTCTGTACTTCAGACTGAAGTTGAATCCAGACAATGCGGCCAACCACCTGTGTCCGGTGGCATCTAGTTTCGCGGTGGTGAAGAGGTAGGTCAGGGGGTTGTTGTCTGTCTTCACAGTAAACTCTGCCGCATACAAGTAGTCTTTTAGCTTGTCTACTACCGCCCATTTGAGGGACAGGAATTCCAGCTTATGAGTGGGGTAATTCTTTTCTGAGGGGGTCAGGCTCCTGCTCACATAGGCCACTGGTCGCAGTTGTCCTTCATGTTCTTGGTAGAGTACACCACCTAGACCCTCATGGCTGGCATCCACATGTAATTCATAAGGTCTGGTAGGGTCGGCGTAGGCCAGGACTGGGGCAGTGGTTAAGCTCCTCTTCAGAGCATGAAAGGCCTCTTCACACCTTGGGTTCCACTGATCTTGAACTGACTCACCAGGCCTCCTGGGCCCTGAGTCATCCTCTTCCCCTTCTGCCTTTAGCAATTCATTCAATGGGCGGGCAATCCGAGCAAACCCCTCCACAAACCTCCTATAATAGGAGCAGAACCCCAGGAAGGATCTGAGCTCTGTTACTGTGGTGGGTCATGGCCAGGAAGTGACTGCTTCCAACTTCTCAGGATCTGTGGCCACCCCTTCTTCAGACACTATGTGCCCCAGATAATTCACAGAAGACTGGTAGAACCGACACTTCTCGGGGGAAAGCTTAAGTCCCTCTTCGCTGAGTCTCCTCAATACTTTCTCCAACCTGGCTTCATGTTCTTCCAAGGTTCTTCCAAAGACAATGACATCGTCCAAGTACACAAGGACTTCTATAAGATTCATGTCTCCAACAGTCTTCTCCATAAGGCGTTGAAAGGTAGCAGGAGCTCCAGACAGACCCTGAGGCATCCTATTGAATTCGAAGAATCCCACCGGGGTTATGAAGGCTGTCTTCTCCCTGTCTTCTGGGTGCATAGGGATTTGATAGTACCCACTCTTGAGGTCCATCACACTGAACCATTTGGCTCCAGACAAACTTTGTAGGGCATCTTCTATCCTTGGCGTGGTGTATTGGTCAGGGATGGTTCTCCTGTTGAGAGTCCTGTAATCGATACAAAGCCTCAACGACCCATTCTTCTTTCTGACCACCACGATTGGGGAGGCATAGGGACTTCTAGACTCCCGGATCACACCAGTCTTCTTTAGTTCTACAAGTTGTTCCCTCAGATCCTCCAGATCTGCCAGGGGGACCCGCCTGACCCTTTCTCGGAAGGGCTTATCTTCTTGGAGGCGGATCCGATGGGTGGCACTTCTTACACACCCCACATCGAATTCATCTTCGGAAAAGATCTTCTCCCACCTGGTCAGCTGGGCCTTGGCTCTTTCTTTCCAAGCCCTGGGTAGGTTCGGGTTTTCCACGGACAGTTTCTCCCAAACATCTCCTCCGTCACCCGTCCCCTTGACTTCGGACCAAGTGACCGGGGCAGCAGGGCTCACCTGACCAAGCAACACTCTGGCAGGGATCTCCATGGGTCCTCTCGTAGTGTTCCTAACACTCACCGGAACTCTGCCATGGGCCTTCTTCAGGGCCTTGAACGGAATCACTTCTGGTATCACTTCCAGGCCTGAGGACTCTTCCCTTGGGTCTGATTCCAGCATGACAAAGGGGCCAGGTTGTTCCCACGAAAGCTTCACAGTGGCCCTAAGACAGGTTACTTCTCCGGGCTGTAGCACTACTCCTTCTCTGCCAAGTCTCCACACCTTCCCTATCCCCTCTCCCGGGGTCTTCTGCTCTAAGACCAGTCGTTGGTAGGCCGTCTTTAGCATGGGATGGATTTTGGTGGCTGAATGGTTTCTCTCTTTCACTAGAGGGGTCAGGAGTCTCCTGACTAGATCCGTGTTTGTCCCAATGATCAGGGAAATCTTGCTGGCTCCAGGCGGCCGGGGACACACAACTGCCAGGGTGTCAAACACTTCAGCCTTCCCAGCCACGGATGGGTCGAAAGTCATCTTTATGGGCAGGTACCCATCATAAGGGAAACTCTGGGTTTCAAGTCCCCATATCTACAGCTCTTCTATCTTCTGGATAGGCAGATGACTCAAGTGCCTATCATAGAAGTCCCGGTATAGTAAAGTCACCTGTGCTCCGGTGTCCAAAAGAGCTTTAGTATAGACTCCTTCCACTTGAATGGGCACAGTAGGAGACGGGCCCACCAGTTCCTTTGGGTATGGCCGGACTGGGGTCACCTCTTTGTTTTGGCTTTCGACCCTTGCCCTGCTCCTTTTGGACTTTAATTTTTCCTGAGCCTGGCATGCATTGACTTTCTCCCTCTCAATGGGGGCACAAACCCGCTGAGGGATGTTATTGTTCCTTTTAGGTGGATGTTCCTTCTTTGGGGTGCTGTACTTCCACTGAGGGGTCTTGCCCCCTCCCTCTGGGGTACATCTTGGTGGGGGTGTACTATACCTCCTCCTAGGAGTTTTGTCTCCTCCATTCTTGGCCTTTTTTTTTAGTTTGGAGCGCACTGAAGATGATGGGCACCCGGTTGACTCCTTCACCGGGGCCCTTTGGAGTTTCCCGCCGGCTTGCAATTATCTGTTCTCTTCTTCTTTGGGCTGGAGCATACGTTAGCAAAGTGGCCACTCCCTCCGCAGTTATAGCAAATCACCTCTTCTTGGTCCTGTAGGGAGGCCGGTGCTGAGGTGTTCGGGAACAACTCCTTTCTTGGGCTTGGTTTCTCTCGTCTTCTCTGATCTTTCTCCATCAAAGAGGTCAGCATCTCCAACACTTGGGCCATTTGCGATTTCAGAGTGTCAACCTCCGCATCTCTTTCTGGGCTCTTGACCGAATGGACCAACACTGGTACAGGTGTGACATTCGCCTTGGCCACCTGCTGATCTTCCTGCAGCGCCTCTTCGTCCCTAATAATTTTTATTAGATCAGAGTAGGTTAGTGACATTCCTCCTCCTGAGGTTTTCAGGTGCAGCCAGACCGGGTCTGAGCGCCGCGCTCCCCTCATGATCTGCTTCATGCGTGCTTCATCTGCATCTTTGGGCAGCATTCCCTTCTTCAGTACAATCTTGCATAACTGCCTGTTCAGCCTTCTAACATATTCTGACAGTTTCTCATTCGGCTGCTGGAGAGTGTGTTCAATTTGATAAATCATCTCTGACACCTTCTCCAGCTGACCAAACTCTTCCTGCAGCATGGCCAGGCAATCTTGAGCTGTACAGTTTTCATTTCCAAACCGGAAGCTCTTCACCGCTTCTGCCGCGGCACCTTTCAGACTTTCTAAGACTTGCTGTCTCTTCTGTGCCTCAGGCACCTCCCATGCTTCTACTGCCTGCAATGCCTGTTCCACCCAAGTGTCAAAATCTTCCTCCCCCGCAGGGACGGGGAGCTTCCCTGAGAAGGTGCTAAGCTTCCGGTAACCGGCCTCCACATGCACCGTACTGCTTTTCTGGCACTTAATTACAAGGTCTCCTAGAGCATTCAACAATTCAGGCCCTATAGCGGCCAGCGGTGATCCCGGGCTTAATAGTTCCTTAAGCTTTTCTGCTTTAGGGGATAGTGGTGGAGATAATTGTGGGAGTGATGGCTTTGGTGTCTGAAACCATTCTTCCTTCACTGGCAGCGTATGTATCAAGTGATAGATCTGATTATCTATGGCTTGTATACTCTGACTTTTAAAATGCTCTGGGATTTCGTTTTTCCATTCTACCAGTGTGTATGTAAACGAGATCACTGGATCTGGCCTAAAATCCATCACCCATGCTTTGTGGCTCGGAGACAGTAACAATACGAGCTGTTTTATCTCCTCTTCCTTCCATCTTTCCCCCGGGAGTACAATGACTACCGCCGCGGTTGGATCGGCGCCAATCGCTGCGCACCACTGTGACATTGCCAGCGGGTCCATGCTGGTACTTCTGCCCGGCTTGATTGCAGCGTGCAACGTACAAGGATCCCGGACTCGAGCCCCCACGTGTAGCGCTACCCCCAGTTAAGAGAGCCGCTGATATTGATTTGGGCCCTGTAGTGCACTGCTGTCAACCCCTGGCAATCGGCTCTAACCTCCCGTGGCACAGCTGGTGATAGAGGGATAGGACCGCGTGACCGCAACTGTTGGTGACGCAGTCCTATAACAAACATACACAGAATATACTTTAAAACTCCTATTAAAGTAAGCGGAACTGACACCAAATGTACTTTACCCAGATATTTTACTGAGGCTAATGGGCAAGTAATAAACAACAGTATAACAAGTTGCAGATCCCTGCAATAAACAGTAATAAAGATAAACAGAGTAATCAGAATAATAAAGTATTGCTATGCAACTCTAGCGCTGCCCTTTTACAGCTACTTCCCCTCATGGGTAGACTAACACCCAGCAATGTCTACCTATGCAGTCAGGCCTGACTGATCTAAATGGAAGTTCAGTGAAACAATATTCGCTAGCAATCTTTTCGGTGGTGCACTTGAAGAACAACTTTGTAATCCCAACGAATAGTAAAGATAAAGGATCTGTCTTTAAACAGCTCTCACCACCCGGACAAGTCCAAATCCGTTTCCTCCATCGATTCGTCTGGGAACAGGAATCCACCGACATCCAAGTCTTCAATCCTTCTGGTGTACTGCAGCAAGGAGGATTAGATGTCTCTAAGGCTCTGCTAGGCTGGCAGAGGGCTCTTTGGAAAGGAGCACACGGCCCAGGCTTCAGGCCTTGTGCACACAGCAGTTCAGCACAGAGATCCTCTTGCTAGGAGAGGGGTGTCCAAAGAGGCCGACCAAAACTCCGCCTCCCCTTTATAAAGTCTGCCCCAGCAGTCTCTGTTCTGGAGCAATGCACCCTGGGTGCTGCAAGATGTACTGGGAGATGTAGTCTCTCTCTCCTCTGCTTTCACTTCCATAATGTCTCTTTACTTCCTCCTGACTCACCTCTCACCTGGAACTTCTTGTCTCTCTGCATTAAAGGGGAACACCCCGCTACATATATATATAAAACTTTTATATAGATCTTTTAAATATATTTTTCTAGTTTGTATATAATACATACTGTATATATATATATATATATATATATATATATATATATATATATATATATATATATACAGTATTTATTAAATACAAACTAGAAAAATCTATTTCAAAGATCTAAAAAAAAGTAATTTTTTTAGTCCTAATCAAAAAAAGAAATACAAATGTAATACATAATAAGAAATAAGAATTATTTCAGGCAACAAGTAAATCAATTTGATTAACTCCCTTAAAGCCTCGTACACACGGTTCGATTGTTGGAAGGGGATTGTCTGTTGACAGACTGTTGTCCTAAATTCTTACCGTTAGTACGCTCCTTTGGACAATTGTTTTCCAATTTTCGGCCAACAAATGTTGGATGACAGGCTAGTGAATTTTCGGCGGACAACGGCTCCATGGCTGATTTTCGTATGGTCAGTACGAAAATCCATCACACAAAAGTCGAAAGAGCAAACGCATGCTCGGAATCTATGTTCATCAAACACGAAATTAGCAGAAGGGGCGCAAGAGCTGAAATTTCTCGTAGTATGTCACTACGTTTGTGTTGTCGAACGACAAGTGTGTACCGTTAGTATGCAAGACAAGATCCTGGCACACGCCCTTTTGACAAAAATCAGACGCTCGGTTGGCCAACAATCGAACCGTGTGTACCAGGCTTAACTCTCTAAAGCCGGCCATACATGGTTCGAATCTTGGCCGGTTCATCAGGAACCGTCCGAGATTCGAACCATTAATGGGCTGGCTGAATGTACAAAGTTGATCGCTTGATCAACTTAGATACAACCAGCCTGCCAGATTCGCTTCCAATTATCGCAAGCGGCTGCTATAGCCGCTAGCGATAATCACGGTCTTCTCCCGGTGGGTTGTCCCCAGAACAGTTATAGAGGAGAAAACCTCCAATGGGGACACTAGTTCTGGTGACCTGCGAGGCCCCAATGGATTTCCTTAATTTTCAAGATTTTTTCTCACTTCCTGTTTTGGCCATGGGACAGGAAGTGAAGATACATCTCCCCAATGGGACACAGATGGCAAAAAAAAAAAGAAAAAAGAAAACTGACAGGATTTTTAAGCCTCCTTTACTTTATCCAAAATAAACTAAAGTTTTGCCTATACAGTAAAACGTTGGATTGCGAGCATAATTTGTTCCGGAAGTATGCTTGTAATCCAAAGCACTTGTATATCAAAGCGAATTTCCCCATAAGAAATAATGGAAACTCAAATGCTTCATTCCACAACCATTTATTCATAAGTCCTTAAGTTTATAGTCCATATAAAAAGATTATATCATGTGACCAGGTTGTGTAACCATAAAATGTCCATCCACAAATGGAAGCCTCCACAAGGTGATTAGAAGCAAAATCCAGCAGGAGCTACAGAGAATAAAATGAGAAGTGTGGTGCCTCTAAGTGTAGCAATATGTTTACATTTAAAGAAGGTACAACATTTAGCAACTCACATGGTTGGTGATTAAAAGAGGCACATCTAAGTATGCAGGCATCCGGGGTTAAGCTGTCTGTAATCGTGACCGGGAAGACTACTCTGCAGTAGAGCGATCTGAAAGCGAGGCTTGAAGTGCTCGTGGAGCGCAGCGTGGAAGGGGCGACGTCAATGGTGGTGAGGAGAATGGTCTATGTGGACATCTTTACCCCGGATACCTGCATACTTAGATGTGCCTCTTTTAATCATCAACCATGTGAGTTTCAAAATGTTGTACCTTCATTAAATGTAACTGTATTTCTACACTTAGAGGCACCTCTCTTCTCTTTTATACTCGGTTGTGACATGACGCTACTTGTATATCAAGACATCGCTTGTATATCAAGTTAAAATTTATTTTAAAATTTTTGCTTGTCTTTCAAAACGCTCTCAAACCAAGTTAATCTCAAACCAAGGTTTTACTGTAGTTCTACTTTAAGAATCGCACCTCTTTAGATAGTCAATTCAATTTGTCATATGGGTAAACTAATTTGACTTTTTTTAAAATTGCTAAATGCATTGTTAACCACTTGAGGACCGCCGCACGCCGCTGTACGTCGGCAGAATGGCACGGCTGGGCATATTGGCGTGTCCCGGTCCTCTTCTCCGTGACCGTCCCCGCGGGAACAGCGGACCCGATCACCGCTGGTGTCCCGTGATCGGGTCACAGAGAAGAAGAACGGGGAGAGGTAAGTGAAAAAAAAACTCTCCCCGTGCTTCCTAGTGAGCCTGTCACTGATAGTCTGTTCCCTGTCATAGAGAACGACGATCAGTGACGTCACACGCTAAGCCACGCCCCCCCACAGTAAGAAACACAAATCAGGGCACACTTAACCCCTACAGTGCCCCCTCCTGGTTAACCCCTTCACTGCCAGTGTCATTTTTACAGTAACCAGTGCATTTTTATAGCACTGATCGCTGTAAAAATGACAATGGTCCCAAAATAGTGTCAAAAGTGTCCGATGTGTCCGCCATAATGTCGCAGTCATGAAAAAAATCACTGATCGCCGCCATTACTAGTAAAAAAAAAATTATTAATAAAAATGCCATAAAACTATCCCCTATTTTGTAGACACTATAACTTTTGCGCAAACCAATCAATAAACACTTATTGCGATTTTTTTACCAAAAATATATAGAAGAATACGTATCGGCCTAAACTGAGGAAAAAAAATGTTTTCATATATTTTTGGGGGATATTTATTATAGCAAAAAGTAAAAAATATTGTTTTTTTTTCAAAATTGTCGCTCTATTTTTGTTTATAGCGCAAAAACTAAAAACCGCAAAGGTGATCAAATACCACCAAAAGAAAGCTCTATTTGTGAGAAAAAAAGGACGCCAATTTTGTTTGGGAGCCACGTCGCATTGTCAGTTAAACAGACGCAGTGCCGAATTGCAAAAAGTGGCCAGGTCTTTAAGCTGCATAATGGTTCGGGTCTTAAGTGGTTAAACACATTCACAGAAAATGTTATATAAGTAGTGTAATGCACACACTTCTATTATCCTATGGCTCTGTGTCACTGCTCTGTCCCCTGATAAAGTAAACAGGAAATACTAGAAACTATTGTAAATTGTGGTGATTCTGCATGTATTACAAGGCTTACCTTTTCACGTATAGGCCAAAGTGGATGCGGTCTGCATTTTCTAACCTCTGTACATTAAATCTCAAGCCGAGTGAAAGCTAAAAGAGGAAAGAGACCTGTAAGACCTGGATTTGTATGTAGCAGGTAGTTTTACCAGGTGTCCTCTGCAGGACAGTACACCTTCATGGTTATATTATAATATTAATATCAGCCTCCAGACTGTCCAGGGAGAACCAATGAGGGTATTTTGGTTGATTTAATAAAGGCAAATAGCCTGTGCATTTTGCAAGTGCAGTTGCACTCATTTTCCTTTGTAAATGTAAATGAGGTAAAACTTTACTTTGTAAACAATACCCAATCAGGTGCAAGGAAAATAAAAACAGCATTTTGCTTGCACATGATTGGTGGAAATGGAAATCAGCAAAGCTTTACAACATTCACTAAGCTTTGGGGAAAATGGGTGCAGCTGCACAATGTTTTTGGTTTTAGGAAACCAGCTCATCTGAGAATTTAGGTTGAACCAATCAGACTTTAATCAATGGAAATATGACTGCAATATATTGCTGCACTTCTGATTATCGTTATTAGGCTGTCCGGGCTAATAGGAAACATCTCATTGGTTGCAGTGGGCTACCAGAATTTTTTTTGTTTTAGAGATGTTTTCACAAAAGAGGCTGAATGCACCGTAATAGTTTTCACATGCACTGTAAATAATAATTTTCACAGATTTCTAGGCATCCTGGAATACATACTGTACAGTACATTCAAATATTTATAACCTGGAAATTATTCGGGAGTCCACTTGTAGGCAGGTGCAGGTATTCTTCCCACCTGTAGATGGCCCTGTTTTGATGCTATAGGTCAGTGATGGGGAACCTTGGCTCCCCAGATATTTTGGAACTACATTTCCCATGATGCTCATGCACTCTGCAGTGTAGTTGAGCATCATGGGGAATGTAGTTCCAAAACATCTGGGGTGCCAAGGTTCACTATCAATGCTATAGAGCACAGGTGTCAAACACAAGGCCCGCAGGCCGAATCCGGCCCCCCAGGCCATTTAATGTGGCCCTTGCACCTCTCCTGCAGCTGCCGGAGAGCTCCAGCCCTCCTCTGGTCCTCTTGCAGACCCTTACTTTCTGCGTTCAAGCACTGCATCCAGTTTCTTCCCAGCAGCACCATAAAGTAAAGGGGTGCACTGTGATGTAAGGTAGAGTGGGGGACTCAACTTCTGATGGTGGGGTGGCTCTTGACATCTAATGTTAAGGGAGGGGGGATGCACTGGACATCTAATCTTACAGATACAACCGGCCCTTTTGAGGACAATCATAATGCTGATGCGGCCCACAATGAAATTGAGTTTGACACCCTTGCTATAGAGGAAGAGAAGTCTGAAAGGGTAAAGGTCCCCTTGTGGACTCTGTTAGTTCCTCTCTGGGAAGGCATGTGTCTAATTTAGGGCTGTGGAAATTAACTATTAATTCCTCGATTAATCGATTAATGTTTTTGATCAATCAAAATTATTTTCATCGGTACTAACCTCTCCGCCGGTTCCCGGTCTTCAAGGAGTTCCGTCGGAGATCCGGTGATGTCACGGACACCGGCAGGGCTTGCCGTGTCCATCCGAAGGGCTCCTTTGCTGTGCCTTCATATCTGCATGCCGGCGGGACCTTACTATCTGCCACACACAAGGGCTGTTACACTTCCCTCTATCACTTCCCTCTATCAACCTGGGATTCTACAGCCATCCACTGGGAGTTGTGATAGTTCTTTTCACGGGACATCTACATGCCGACGGACTGATGTTAACCCCTCATCATCTGGATTCAGCAGTGGTATCGTTGTACACATTTTTATACCAGTATCATACTTAGCTACATGTTTTTATGACTGCTTTTGCTACCGTTTGGTATTACTCGCACCATTTTTACAGTTTATGTAGCTACATCGATTTTATCTCCAGTGCAATATTTATTTTGTTACCTACTTGAAGACTATAAATGTTTTAATGCTATTCCCATCGAGCGCTGCCTTTGTGTGTTTTTTGTATCCTGCTATCCATTTTTCCAGTGGTTGGTAGCTGCACTGGGAATCAGCCTGCAAGGAGATCAGCTAAAAGTAGTTGGATCTGTATGTGCGTTATAATTAATCAAAATTAGTTGATTAATCGATTAAAAAAAAAAAAGATTCATCGAACACAAAATTTTTAATCAGTAACAGCCCTAGTCTAATTGGATATGTGATTCCTGCGAGAGTTTGGGCGACCATCTTGTGGTGTCCCTTGTCATTGGCACACTTTTGAGCAAGTGTTGGGTTAGGAAAGGAGCCTGCTGGTTAGGGACAGTACATAGCTTAGGGAAAGGTTCCTGTTGAGTAGGGACAGCACAAGGGACATTGTGTGATGCCTTCTGAAGATTCCCTTTATTAGCCTAGTGCAGCAGGGTTATACAGCAAACTGTCACCCCTCCATTAGAAGCCATCATTCGGTAACATTACAGTGTAATGCAGCACTGAGAGCTGAGCTGAACTGTTCAATTCTGCAATGTGCCAATTATTATATATTAGGACTCTCAACTGCAAACAATTACTAAAAATTACTTTGGGAAAACTAAGTGTGTGTAATCCCTCTTGAGCAGGAGCATTATACAGATCCTTCCTAAACACTGTTGAAAGTAGGAACGGTCTGTTGTATAGAAAATAAGAAGATGCCCATACTGTGTACACAGGAAGAGAAGACACACACACACCGAATGGTTGCGAGAGAGTTTTGTTGTCTATTTCGTAACTCACAAAGCATTTTACAATTTTAGGAGATAAGGTTAGATCAAGTTTCAATTGGCTGAGACAAAGTACAACTGTATGCCTTATGTCTAGTACACACGATCAGAATATCAGACGAAAAATACCACTTTCGGAGTGATCGTGCGAAATTCTGATCATTAGTACACATCTTTCGAAAGCCGATCACAACAGTTCATGCAAAATTATCCGAAGGAACATTTTCATACAGAGTAAATCAGATTACAGGTAACAGAATGAAGGATTTTCTTTAAATTGGTATAGTACTTGTACGAAAAAAATCGTGTGACCAAGACCACACTTGCTCGGAAATGAAAGAATATATTAGAATACAATACATTATATCACATCCAAAGTTGTAGTCTGTCTTACTAGAATTGTCGAAACGTTGGTAGCCTATTGGATTTGGAATAAGAGGCTAGCAAACAAAAAAAAAAAAAAATAGGACGATCATTTGTATTCGTATCATGTGCACTAGGCATAAGGCTGGCCATACACCAGTCATTATGTTTGAAAATTACTTGATTCCACTATCTACACATTCGATGTTGATGGGGGAATCCCTCCCACTAAGCCTTTGTATTCTGACAGCAGGGAGATTTCCCCACCATCAGAATACACTATAGCTATAGTTGGCACTACTGATTGAAAGAAAAAATTCCAACAGGCTAGTTGTACACAAGTCATTCGATAGATGGTGTGTAACCAGCCTGCCCATACATAGATGAAAATTTGGCCAGTCCCTGCTGAACCAAATTTAGATCAATGTATGGCCGTGTTAACAAGCAAGGTCACTCCTGGATATCCATGTTTCAGAAGGGAGAACTCTACGTGTCTAACAAATATGAAATGGAGTTTCTCAAGCATACTGTAACTCTGAGTGAGGTCCACTTGCTTAAAACTTACATTGGTTCCAGCCACCATGGGGTTTCCGAGGTCACATACTACCATCCGAGAGTCATTTTCCATTTTGTATTCACAGTTAAGTTGCCGTAGGCCCTTAGGAAAAGAATTATGGGTGAATTAATTATTATGTGCTAATTTTACATAGTGTTGACATTCAGTACTTTCCTGGAACCCTGCAGAACATTACACTCTAATGTACCCGCCACAATCATACACAGTCTTACAGAGTCAGCTTTCGTGGAAACACATCAAATTACCTGCATTCATTTAAGGTTGTGGCATGAAATTGGAGCACTCAGAGGAAGCGTATATTAGCATGATGTCCAAACTCCATGCAGATAGTATTCCTGGTGTGAAATGAAATAAAGAACCAAAGCTGCAACGCCAAAATGCTATCACTAATCCACTGCATGGCAAATAATGAACCACCTAAAGCAGGGGGCTCACACTGACGGCCCTCCAGCTGTTGCGAAACTACAAGTCCCATCATGCCTCTGCCTGTGGAAGTCATGCTTGTAACTGTCAGCCCTGCAATGCCTCATGGGACTTGTAGTTTTGAAACAGCTGGAGGGCTGCCAGTTTGAGAACCCTGACCTAAAGTGTATGTAAACACTACCAATGAACTTCTCCTATTTGCTCCCTACTGGTTTGTTACATTACCTGCATTAAGGTAAAAAAAACTTCCACTAGTTGTCCTCCCCCCCCCACTTACCTGAGTCCTTGATCGATCCAGTGCTGTGCCTGTCTCTCTCTCTCCTCCCTCGCAGGCTCAGAAACAGCAGGGGGAGCCATTGGCTCTGCTGCTGTCAATCATATGTTGTAAGGAGGGAGCGGGGGGGCGGGACTGAGCCGCACCGTGTGTTTCAATAGACACACACAGCCCAGCTTGGGAGGGGGCCCGCAGGTGTGCCACCATAGGAAGCGACTTCCTAGGGAGGGCGCACCAAGAAAAGAAGTAGCCGAGAGCGCCGGCAGGGGGATCCCTGGAAAGGAGATTCAGGGCAGTTCTGTGCCATATGCACAGAGCAGGTAAGTATACTAGATGTGCACATTGCCTTTCCCTTGATTGCACATTGCAAGTTATTTGGTGGGTTAATTAGCTCCTGTCTCAACTGGCCCTAGTATGTGTATGTATGAAAATGTAAATATGTAAAGAGCTGTGTAAATTGATGGCTCTATATAAGTACAAGTAATAAATAAATACAATTCTGAAAAATATGAGCTGCTTAAAGTCCTATATATAAACCTGCTCCAGAGAAATGTCTTATGCCGTGTACACACGATCGGTTTTATCAATGAAAACAGTCCGAGGGACTTTTGTCATCCGACAAACCGATCGTGTATGGGCCCCATCGGTCTTTTTTCCATCAGTGAGAAAAAATAGAACATGTTTTAAATTTATCCAATGGGAAAGAAAACGATAGCAAATTCCGATCGTCTGTGTGGAACTCCATCGGACAAAAAACCCACGCATGCTCAGAATCAAGTCGACGCATGCTCAGAAGCATTGAACTACATTTTTCTCGGCTTGTCGGAGTGTTTTACGTCACGGCGTTTGGGAAGGTCGGATTTTTGACTGATGGTGTGTAGGCAAGACTGATGGAAGTCAGCTTCATCGGATTTCCGATGGAAAAATCCATCGGATTAGAATCCATAGGATATCCGATTGTGTGTACAGGGCATTAGAGTTAAGAGTTAGTAGGTTACAATTACAACTTTTATGGATAGGGGTTTGTGGTTGTGGTTAGGGTTTGGGTAATAATGAGGTTTCAGAGAACACAGAGATAAACTTTAAAGTGGATTTGCACCACTGCAGTCAAACTTCATAAACCCCCACTATATGCTTATTTTGTGTTACCATTCACACAGCAAAAAAATATATTTTGAAAATATGTCTAACGTTTCTGGTTGTTTTTTTGTGACTCTATTGTGGTGGGGCACTCAAAAGAGAAGGAGGAACTTTGGGTGGAACCAATATTTGTGCTTTTAGTTATTTTTAGTCACTCCTATTACCTTACAAAAAACAAAAAAAAAACCCAGAGATAACCAGATAAAATATACAGTATATTGTGCCACACCATTGTATGGTCTTACACAGCAGGCTGCGCCATTGTATGGTCTTACACAGCAAAGTTTTATTCGACACTCCCTAAACCTATCCTCTGCGTAAACTACAATATCCTTTGTTTTCCTAGCGGACAGGAAATTGCTGACAATGAGCTTTATCTTGAAAGAATAGGATATGATGTTTTACATTAACTGTCCTTGGCTGCCAGATGTCAGCCTGTAGAGTTCCGAGTCTTTCTGGCAGAGAGAATTAGCAGGCAGATTTTTATTCATCAGGTAGGCGATTCGTTCAGATGGGTTTGTGACATTTAGCACTTACCTCCATGTGTCGCTCAACGCCTATATAATCTGCCTCCTCGGGTACATTGACGTGGAGTTCAGCCTCGTATGCCCCTTCACCATCATTCCGTGCATTTATGGTTAACAGGATGTGGTTTTCCTCTCCTATAATTAGCTGTTTCTTATCTCTACAAAAATCAGAATCACAATTAGGAAAGTACGTGCACAGAGGAGTATTCTCTAAAATGAAAAGAAGTTGCAGTGCTTTGAATGATCATTTATTTATTTTTTGTATTACAATGGGGTTGATTTGCTAAAGGCAAACAGACTGTTGCACTCATTTCCCCAGAGCTTAGTAAATGTGGTAAAGCTTCACTTTGTAAAGAATCAGGTGCAAGGAAAATAATAATAATAAAAAAAAACATTTTTTGCTTGTGCATGATTGGATGATGGAAATCAGCAGGGACATTAATTCCTTACAAGAACACCACTGACACAAGTGTTTTTTTTCCATGCAACAATATTATCTCCATATAATTAGCCAAACATTGCCACCATATCAGCACTCTGAGAGCCACAACTATTCTATTCCTTTCATCTCAGTGCACTGCTATAAGCCTCACCCCCAGTCTCGGGCCCAAGTTCCCAGGTATGATACTGGTTTATATATTTACCATATGATGTTTCTTGTTTTATGTACAGTATATAGATTAATTGAATGTTTCAACCTGGTTGGTTACCAAGCTTATTCATCAACAAATGTGCAACCCATAGGCTCATTTCTGTGCTGTTTTATTTTACTAAAGCAAAAACATATTTGACCTTATAAGTTCCCAGGTATGCATATATCCTGGAGTAGGGGGTTGAGTGGGGGGGCTCAAGGGCTCTAAGTGTCCTGTCCACAATCACAGATATAAAATTTTGAATGCCTTTTAAGAGGCAGCCTGTTAAGCTGATGCTGTGTTTTCGGACTATGAGAAGGAATCAGACCAGAGCACCTAGAAGAAACCCATATTAATGCAAAGAGAATACGAACAGTATGCCTCGTGGAAACTGAGCCCAGGACTTCAGTGCTGCAAGAGAAAATTGGGGCAGCACAGTGGCTAAGCAGTTAGCACTTCCACCTGGCAGCACTGGGGTCGTCGTTTCGAATCCCAACCACATGTTCTCCCTGTGCCTGTGTGGGTTTCCTCTGGGTACTCTGGCTTCCTCCCACACTCCAAAGACATACTGGTAGGTTAATTGGCTCCTGTCTATATTGACCCTACTATGTGTATGCATGAATGTGAGTTAGTGACCTTAGATTGTAAGCTCCTTGAAGGCAGGGACTGATGTGAATATACTGTACAGTGGAACCTGGGATTACAAGCATAATCCGTTCCAGGAGAATGCTCGTAGTCCAAAGTACTCGCATATCAAAGCGAGTTCCCCCATTGAAGTCAATGGAAACGAAAATAATTAGTTCCGTGTTGACTTCAATGGCATGCAATACCGCATGTGGCCAGATGCGGGGGGGGGCGCCGGAGAGCCTCGGAAAAGGCCCGAGGACAGTTCGGCTGACCTCGGCAAAATCTCGGAAAGACTCCGTTCCCGAAGTGCTGTATAAATTGACAGCGCTATATATGTACCTGTAATAAATAAACACATAGTCCCTTTTTTAATGAGGAAGTGGGCCCAGCCATTGTTCTTGCACACAGGTCTACTCCATACAAATAACACCCCTGTTAAGGGATAGGGTAAGGGTTTATTGTTGGGGGGGTTGTTTAGTTGTTAGGAGTTCTGGTAGGGTAGTGTTAAGTGTTATAAGGAGGCTGAATTAGTATAATGGATGTTTTCTTTATTTGGCCAAAACTTTGGCCAGGTTAATTATGCACACCAGTTCTCAGTGCTGGGTTCTCAGTTCTGGGAACTGTGATGAAAACGACCTGAGTCACTAATCCACCTTGCTGCTTGTACAATATGCCTCATTAAAACAGAAGGTATTAGCATCACTTCTTTAGCAACCCCCTCCGAAAAAAAAAAAAAAGGACGCTTCCACACCTTGGCTTTATGACATACTGTACAGCATGGATGTACTAAGTTAGGCCAGTAACCAGTTCATGCATGGTATAAAGGGTAAAAAAAAAATTCAGGATAGCATTATATTTTCAAAGCAGAAGGTATTTATGTCATGACTTCCATCAAAAATCAAAATCAAGGGGTTTATTCCTCATTTTCGGATTGGGCCTACAACTATGCAAATAATTCCTTCATGTCTTCATAGCCAACCGAGCATCCAAAGCAAAAGTTGACCATCATGCCACTAGGATGGAGTTAGCAGTATCAGGGGTTATAACTCTACTTGCACTGTCAATGTATAACAGGCACACATTAAATTTAAAGGAAAGAGAACACTTTTAATGTATTAGTGATCTAAGCAGATCAAAGTAAATATCTATAGAGAAAAAAAAAAGAAACATATGGTAAATTCCCAAGTCCTCATGTTCTAATCCAGCAGGAGCTGCATCTTGAAGCTGCTTCTGTGCCTCTTAACACTATGGGGATCTACATGGCTCCATATCAAAGCACGGTCACATGCTTGCCCGGAATGCTGAGGGGGTGTGTCGAGGGACAAACTGTGCTTTGAAGTTGAAAGAGACAGGACTCCGATGTGATGGGGCTCTTCCTATTATTTCAGCACATGGCTATTTCAGGAGGAGAGTTGACTTGAGAATTAATAAAACAAAACTATTTGCAGCATTTTGTATAGATAATGTGTCCTTTTTTTCACGAGAAGGTTTGCTTTGATTTTCACAACTTTACTTCCATTTCCCCAAAGTTTTTGTCTTAGATTTAAATGGTTTTAGCCTGAATAGTGAGGCAGTAAGTATGAATGATCATGGCGTGTCACCCTTATCATGATCGAAGAAGAAACCCAATGCTAATAATAGGATTTTTATAACAGCTTACCTGTAAAATCCTTTTCTTGGAGTACATCACGGGACACAGAGCGACATAGTCATTACTAATGGGTTATATAGATACCGTCAGGTGCTGGCACTGGCAACTTCCAAAACCGGAAGTACCCTCCCCTATATAAGCCCCTCCCATCCGGGAGCACCTCAGTTTTGTAGCAAAGCAATAAGTGTCCCTAAAGAGGGGCGGGAGCTCTGTGTCCCGTGATGTACTCCAAGAAAAGGATTTTACAGGTAAGCTGTTATAAAAATCCTATTTTCTTTCTCGTACATCACGGGACACAGAGCGACATAGTCATTACTAATGGGATGTCCTAAAGCAATGCCAAATGAGGGGGGGGATACACCATATATAAGCTGAGCGCTATCAGACATGAGGATCTTTTGCGGCCTGCAACACACTGCGCCCAAAGGCGACATCCTCCTGACTTCTAACGTCCACCTGGTAGGACCTAGTAAACGTGTGTACCGAAGACCATGTTGCGGCCTTACAGATTTGAGCCAGGGAGGCCTGGTGATGCACTGCCCATGAAGTTCCAACTGCTCTCGTGGAGTGCGCTCTAACTTTGAACGGAGGTGGTCTCCTTCTCAAGCCATAAGCTTGCATAATGACCTGTCGAATCCACTTGGCTAAAGTAGACTTTGACGCTGCCTGACCCTTTCTGGGGCCTTCCGGCAGAATAAACAAAGTATCCGTTCTGCGAATCTGAGCAGTGGCTTTTAGATAAGCTTTAACTGCTCTTACTACATCCAAAGAATGCAATAACTTTTCCTCTACCGAAGTAGGTTTGGGGAAAAAAGAAGGAAGAACCACATCTTGATTCAAATGAAACCTCGATACCACCTTAGGAAGAAAGGCTGGATGAGGACGTAACACTACTCTGTCCTTATGGATAACCAGATATGGCTCCTTACAGGACATAGCTGCTAATTCCGATACTCTTTTAGCCGAACAAATGGCTACTAGAAAAATCAATTTCCTGGTGAGAAGCACC
This sequence comes from Rana muscosa, assembly GCA_029206835.1. Classification (NCBI taxonomy): domain Eukaryota; kingdom Metazoa; phylum Chordata; class Amphibia; order Anura; family Ranidae; genus Rana; species Rana muscosa. Next base: position 271,444,518 of record CM055122.1, read on the forward strand.
AAGGAAATATGCTGTAATGGTTCAAATGGTTGTTTCTGTAGAACCGACAGAACCAAGTTTAGATCCCATGGACATATGGGAATATTAACCGGAGGACTAATACGCATCACTCCTTGTATAAAGGCTTTGACTAGTGAATGCGAAGCCAAGGGCCTTTGAAAAAATATTGACAAGGCCGAAATCTGACCCTTGATAGTACTCAAGGCAAGCTTCCTATCTACAGCCCACTGTAGGAAGTCCAGAATCCTACCTATTACGTACTTATGTGGATGCCATTTCTTGGCCTCACACCACGCGATGTACGCCTTCCAGATTCTATAGTAGATCTGCCTGGATACCGGCTTCCTGGCATTGATCATGGTAGATACCACAGCATTAGAGAGCCCTCTCTTTTTTAGAATGTGGGCTTCAATAGCCAGGCCGTCAAACCTAGGGCTGGTAAGGAAGGGTGGTATATCGGTCCTTGCGAAAGCCGGACGACGTGGGAGAGTCCAAGGACTCCCCACTGAAATTTTACAATCTCCGCGTACCACGCTCTTCGGGGCCACGCTGGAGCCACCGGAATCACTGGTTTCTTTTCTACCCTGATTCTGCGGAGTAATCGAGGTAACCATTGGCGGTGTGAATGCATATATCAGCTTGAACTGATCCCAAGGGAACACTAGGGCATCCGAGCCGCAAGCTAGGGGATCCCTTGTCCGAGAGACAAACCTGTCCCCCTTTGCGTTGAATCTGGATGCTAGAAGATCTACATCCGATGTTCCCCACCGCTGACATATTGTCCAGAAAACCTCGGGGTGAAGGGACCCTTCCTCTGGGCCTAATTGCTGGCGACTTAGAAAGTCCGCCTTCCAATTCTCCACTCCTGGAATGAATACCGCAGATATGGCTGGGACATATTTTTCTGCCCATTTCAGGATGTAATTTACTTCCCTCTGGGCTGCACGACTCCTGGTGCCCCCCTGATGATTGATATATGCCACTGCTGTGGCATTGTCTGATTGAATTCTGACAGGGGACCCTTGGAGTTTGGATGTCCATGCTACTAGGGCATACCGGGCTGCCCGTATCTCTAAGAGATTGATGGGCAGGGCCTTTTCTGCATCCGACCATCTGCCCTGGAGAGACTATTGCTCCAGTACTGCTCCCCAGCCTATAAGGCTGGCATCTGTAGTGACCACCTTCCAAGAAATCGGACTGAAGGATTTCCTTTTTTCCAGATTCTGGGGAACCAACCACCAACGGAGGCTCTTGCGAACGGAAGGGGACAAGGACATTGTAAGTCTAGGGCCTGAACTTTTTTGTTCCAGGCTGACAGTATGGCCCCTTGCAAATTCCTTGAATGGAATTGACCGTAGGGTACTGCTTCGAATGATGCCACCATTTTTCCCAGCAGCCTCATATACAGGCGTATGGACGGCTGTCTTTTTTGTACCCACTAAGTGGATCAAATCTTTCAAAGACAACACCTTTCCTCGAGGCAAGAATATTTTTCTCTGGCCTGAATCCAACCTTAGCCCCAAGTATTCCAGACTTTTGACTGGTTTTTAGGGCTGACTTGTCTCGGTTGATAATCCAACCGTGAGATTCCAGATACTTGATCGTCTTGTGAACGACCACGTCTAGTTTTTTCACTGAGTGGTCTATCAGCAACAAGTCATCCAGATATGCCATTATCATTACACCTTGTGTTCTTAGATTGGCCAATAAAGGGCCAGAATTTTTGTAAACACTCGTGGTGCTGTGGCCAAACCGAAGGGTAAGGCTCTGAACTGAAAATGGCGCCCTTCTACTGCAAAGCGTAGAAATTTTTGGTGGACTGGAAAGATGGGAATGTGCAAATAAGCATCTTTGATGTCGATCGTGGCTAACCAATCCTCCCCTTGTAGGGCAGTGGCCACCGATCGGATCGACTCCATCGGAAAGTCCTGATATACAGGAATTTGTATAGCCCTTTTAGAATTAATATGGGCCTCCCGTCCGCGTTTGCTTCGGGACTGTAAAGAGGTTTGAGTAAAACCCGAACCCTCATTCTTCCAGGGGAACCTCCATAATTACTCCTTGGAGCAATAGTTGTTCTAGTGCCAACAGGAGGGACTCTCTCTTCCGGGGATCCCTTGGCACGTTTGACCTCAAAAATGGGAAGGAGGAGAGTCTTTTAACTCCAAACTGTATCCCAAACCTACTGCGGAGAGCACCTATCTGTCTTGATCGTGTCCCGCCAGGTCTCTTGCGAACAACTGGAGTCCTCCCCCCACCCGACTGAATGGGGGCTTCAATGAATTTAACTTTGGGGGAGGTTTTGTACCTCCCCTGACCCAGGGTTTCTCATTACCCTGCTACTGTCCCTGTTTTTTACCCCCGGGATTTGACCGAGGAGGCCGTCGGAACTGTTACACAGCCGATGCCCCAGGGACTGGAGAAGCAGGCCTCTTAAAGAGGGACCTCTAACTCTGCTTTTAACCGGCAAGAGCGTATTTTTACCGCTGGAAATTTTCTGGATATATTTGTCCAGGTTTTCCCTGAATAAGCGTTCACCATGAAATGGGACGCTAACCAGCCATTCTTTACAGGGAGCTTCAGCAGACCAGTTTTTGAGCCATAGGAGCCTACGCATATGTACTATAGACAGCGTAAGGCGGGAGGCCTGATGGACTGAATCCTCTATGGCGTCAACCGCAAAGCCTAAGGCTCTAGGTAGATCAGCTAGGGCAAAGCCTGCTGATCTGTCAAGTCCCTCAAGACCTGTTTCAACTGATCCTTCACTGCTTAGCAGACCCCAATAGCTGCTACTGCTGGTTGTATCACCAAGCAGATTTTCATAAGGACTCCAATCTTTTATCTATTGGGTTCTTGAACATTTGGACATTATCCACTGGACATGTCAGTGATTCCTTCCATTTTTTTTTTTTTTTTTTTTTGATGAACTTATCCTCCATGGGATAGACCACCGGAAATCTCTTGGGGGAATAAATATTTTCTCAGGACGTTCCCAATCCTGGTAAATGAGCCCTTTCAGTAAAGGGTGAAGTGGAAAAGAACAAACAGTCTGGGGGCTTCTAGCGACCCCAACGAGGATACAGTAGTGGTTGATGGTTCCGCAAGGTGCATTTTTAAATGCTGATCGGACCATGTTAGTCAGAGACTGAACCCATAATCTTTCAGCTTAAGATGCTGAGAAAAGGTTCCCCCACTGTTGATTCCTCTATAACAGAATCAACCTCATCCTGATCCCCTTCAGGCAGGTCGATCCCTGTATGGGACTGTTGCTCTGCTAACAGGCACTCTGAAGGAGGAGACGGAGATCGGGCGTGCTTTCCCTGACAGGGAGGCAGCGATAAATGTTGACAATCTCTCTCTAATCCTCCCAGAGCTGAGGAAAAAACCTCCTCTGTTACATACACAGGAGCAGGTGAACTGAGGACAGCCACAGTACCAAGTACCCTGCGGGGTCTCTACGGTCACTTACCTCTGAACTTCAGGGGAGACTGGTGCAGCAGGAGTATGCCCAAGATCCTCCGAGCCCGATGAGACCCCCTTCGCTTCCTGGAAGATTCAGTTCCGGAGCTTCTGGACGGCATATTCCTAAGCCTAAAGCTGAGGTATTCCAGCCGTAATACACCACTTTTACTGAGAATAGTCTAGCACAATTGCTGCTATATCACAGTTGGTGTCTACTAATGTGCCTTTCTAGGGGATGCCTGTATCAACCGCTTGCTGTATGCCTTTAAATGTTGCCAGCTCTGTCTCTGTACTTCATAGCCAGCTCACTACAATATTGTGGTTTTTTTAAACTGCTGGGACGCCCGCACATGCGCAGAAGCGCTGCGGCGCGCACAGAGCGTCATCCCCCAGGCTCCGCCCCCTTTCCCGGCTCACCTCTATATATAGAGGCGCGTGCACGCGCACGCGCGCGGGCACGTGCGCCTTCGGCGCTAATTTCAAATATGGTAACAAGGGACAGGAGCCAGGGCCCCTCTTTGCCGCAGGCCGGGGGATGGACGAGCACTGCAACATGGCAGAGGAAGCAGTTTCCTATAAGAGAACTCACCATCTGCCTGGACTTTGCTCTGCTGAGAAGAAGCTAGTCCACATGACAAGAAAACATTCCACAGCGGCCTCTAGTGGACAAACACAGGTACCGCAGTCTAATATATTAAATATATATAAAAAAATTTTTTTTTTTTTTTTTTTTCTTGACCACCATTAAAAATTATTACATTTTTTTAGTAGTTACAGGCATGCACAGAATTTTGCGGGAATACCATTAGGTAACAGACAGAAAGACAAATTAGGCTTGGGGGTCCCCCAATAGAACCAAGTTCCTGGGGGCCCCCACTTACCTGTTCCCCGCCGCAGGACTTTGTTTGGTCCACAAAAGCCCAAACTTCACCTATCACGGCAGGCATTGTAATCAAACCTTCAGGGACCGGGTTCCCAAGGATTCCACTCCCCTGGACCTGTATAGCACCCTGCACAGAAAACATCTTGGTCGTGGGTATGACCAGAGCTCTGGATCCCAGGGTCCAGCTCTCCTAAGAGAAGCATTACAGGCAAAACCTTGCTCTTCTCTGCAAGGCCCGGGTACCGACCGTTTAGCTATGAAGCTTTTTTGGTCGGATCCGGAATAGCTTACTGAGGCCCAAAAGAACCTGTACGCAAGCTCAGTGAAAAACACATGTTTCTTCTTGGCCAACACCTTAGACACTGGCAAAAAACTGAGGTGCTCCCGGATGGGAGGGGCTTATATAGGGGAGGGTACTTCCGGTTTTGGAAGTTGCCAGTGCCAGCACCTGACGGTATCTATATAACCCATTAGTAATGACTATGTCGCTCTGTGTCCCGTGATGTACGAGAAAGAAAGAAAGATTGCATTTTGAGTTATTCTACGTTGCCCGGCTGGCATGCCAATCCAATTACATCAGTAATTTATGAGCCAGTGATCCAGAAAAAACATGCAAACTGGGATTTCTGATTTCACTGGCTGCGTGCTTACTTGGCAGCCCAGAAAGTATACATTTTCAGAAGCACATCAGCAACAGTAAACTTCTCTTAGTAAAGGCTGACTTTAAAAATAATTCAGAAAACCATCAGCATCAATGTGATCAATCATATAAAATATAATGTATACAACACACAGCTCTAGCTGTCAAAACAATTCACCAAGCAGCCACCAAAGTTATTTAGCATTGTGTAATTTATATAAAGGTTCAACTGGTAGTGGCAGCAGTAATCCACGTGTGAGACAGGGACACCTAGAAAAAGTCCAAGCATGTTTGTCCTGCACTTTTATTCAGCAAGGCAGTACACACAGTTTAGAGATAGAATGCATCACTACATTTTATCTCTGAATTTGTTGGAATTAGCGTATATTGGTTGCTTTGCCAGCTGTCTGATTGTCCATTAGCGCAGACTGTTTTCTATTCTTTAGGCCCCTTTCACACTGGGGCGGGCAGGTGCGGTGGAGGTATAGCAGCGCGATTTTCAGCGCTGCTATCCCGTCGTTCTTACCGCAGTATGCGGCCGCTAGGGGGGTGAATTTAACCCCCGCTAGCGGCCGAAAAAGGGTTAATACCGCCCGCAAACCGCGGCTATTGCCCCGGTTTGCGGGCGGTATTATCGCGGTGTCCCATTGATTTCAATAGGCAGCCGCGGTAAAGGAGCGGTGAACACACCGCTCCTTTACCGCTGTAAAGAAGTGGCTAGCAGGACTTTTGGAGCGGTCCTGCTAGCGCACCGCTTCAGTGTGAAAGCCTTCGGGCTTTCACATTGAAGGCTACAGGCACGAATTTTTCATGCGGTGAAAGGGGCCTTAGGTACCCACAGTTCAATGCTGCAAGTCTTCAGCATAAACACTACAAAAAAAGGCAACACATGTACTTGTTTTTGTGATTTATCAGCACTCAGACTTTTCACCCAGCAGCAAGCTCCCACATCAGAGAGAGAGCCTTGAGCATATGTCAGCTGACACATACAAAGACGAGAGAGAGAGAGGGAAAGCCATTACTATTAGTCAGCTCAAATATATAAAGGAGAGAGAGAGCCCTGAGCATCAGACAGCTCACATGTTGTATATAAAAGCCTGTGAGTAGGGATGAGCCGAACACCCCCCGGTTCGGTTCGCACCAGAACCTGCAAACGGACCGAAAGTTTGCACAAACTTTAGAACCCTATTAAATACAATGGGACTCGAACGTTTGAAATCTAAAGTGCTAATTATGAAGGCTAAAATGTAAGTTATTGTCCTAAAAAGGTTTTGGGGACCCGGGTCCTGCCCCAGGGTACATGTATCAATGCAAAAAAAAGTTTTAAAAACAGCCATTTTTTCGGGAGCAGTGATTTTAATGATGCATAAAGTGAAAAAAAATAAGTGAAATATTCCTTTAAATATCGTACCTAGGGGGTGTCTATAGTATGCCTGTGAAGTGCCACATGTTTCCCGTGTTTAGAACTGTCCCTGCACAAAATGACATTTCTAAAGGAAAAAAAAATCATTTAAAACTGCTTGCGGCTTTAATGTAATGTCTGGTCCCGGCAATATGGATGAAAATCATTGAGAAAAATGGCATGGTTATCCCCCACCCCCCCCCCCCCCCAGCCCATTACCAGCCCCTTTGGGTCTTGTATGGATATTAAGGGGAATCCCGCACCCATATTAAAAAAAGGAAAGGCGTGGGGCCCCCAGGCCCTATATACTCTGAACAGCAGTATACAGGCGGTGCAAACAAGACTGTAGGTTTGTTGTTACGTAGAATCTGTTTGTAATTTTGAACTCCCTGCCTGTGGTATTAGTATGAGAACACCAGCAATTGTATTCAGGTAAGCTTTAGGTGCACACTGTGCAAAGGACACTAAATCAAAATACTGGAGCTCCCTGCCTGTATTTGTATCAGAACACCAGCAATTGTATTGAGGTAAGCTTCAGGTGCACACTGTGCAAAGGACACTAAAGCAAAATACTGCAGCTCCCTGTATTTGTATCAGAACACCAGCAATTGTATTGAGGTGAGCTTTTGGTGCACACTGTGCAAAGTACTCTAAAGCAAAATACTGCAGCTCCTTGCCTGTATTTGTATCAGAACACCAGCAATTGTATTCAGGGAAGCTTTTGGTGCACACTGTGCAAAGGACACTAAATCAAAATACTGCAGCTCCCTGCCTGTATTTGTATCAGAACACCAGCAATTGTATTCAGGTAAGTTTTAGGTGCACACTGTGCAAAGGACACTAAAGCAAAATACTGCAGCTCCCTGCCTGTATTTGTATCAGAACACCAGCAATTGTATTCAGGGAAGCTTTTGGTGCACACTGTGCAAAGGACACTAAAGCAAAATACTGCAGCTCCCTGTCTGTATTTGTATCAAAACACCAGCAATTGTATGCAGGTAAGCTTTTAGTGCACACTGTGCAAAGGACACAGTACACTAAGTGAAACACTGCAGCTAGCACAATCACCTGCCTGCCTGTCAGTATAGAGAATAACAGGAACGGATCTAGCTAAACTCAATACAGTGTGTAAATATATATACAACACCTAGGATGCATATATATCCTCTACACACTGTAACTGCAGCTAACTGACTCGCCTGCCTGCTCTATCTAACTCAAATCAAATTACACTGTCTCTCTCTCTCTGTCTCTTTCCTTTAACCAACGCCAACACACTACACAAGGCCGCCAAGCCGGCGGCCTTATATAGTGTGGGGCGTGTACCTTCTCCTCTGAGCCATGATTGGCCAAAGCCACCCTGGCTTTGGCCAATTACGGCTCTCTGTACCTATGGCGCTGTGATTGGCCAAGCATTCGGGTCATAGTGCATGCTTGGTTAATCATCAGCCAGCAATGCACTGCGATGCCGCAGTGAATTATGGGCCGTGACACGTCACTCGAACTTGGCGCGAACGGCCCATAATGTTCGAAATTCGACGAACGGTCAAACAGTCGCTGTTCGAGTCGAACATGGGTTCGAGTCGGACTCGAAGCTCATCCCTGTGAGCAGCTGTGACTAATAATAAGGTTTGGCTAACAGGAAAATGTGGACCTAAGAATGGAGGCTGTATCTTTCCCAAAGATCTACAGAGTCTCTGGGCTCCAGGACGCAGAATTGAACTTATTAAGACCTGAGAAACTAAAGTCTGTTGTCTTCAAAGCAGGCACAAACCCTGGAATTCCTCACAATGTGTAGGTGAGAAACCCAGGTCACACCTACACATCGGCTGTAGTTTTAGTTTTTAGCTTAAGTGAATCTCTGCTTTGCCCTTTTATGGGAAAGCAACCAATACACTTTAATGATTGCCCCTCCAGCTGCACATACTTATCTTTCTTTCGCTACCCTAATGCTCTGTTTGGCCACTAGCAGTGAAAGAGAGGAAGCTCTTGGAGTCACAACCTGGAACCTACACAGTGTTGAGGACTACCTTCCTGCCCCCATGTGTTAAATGTTTGAGCAGCTAAACTCCAATCTTCAGCACTTCAACATGAGGAAAAGGTTAGTAAGATTCAGGAGACTAGCTGGGGGAGAGTTGCCCATAGGCCTGGCACAGTGGGCAATTTTTAATATGGCCACGTACGTTTGCGAGGAATGCGCACACACGTATTGGAGGCAAATGTGCTGGCACATGCAATGCGTGACAGATCATGGCGCCCTCTGTTCTTTAAAGAGTGACTGTTCCACATGGATACTGCTGACTGGTCTTTAGCTTCCTGCTTCCTGCTTCCTGTTCCCTTGTTTTGCCTATGCTTCTGATTACTTACCGACCCGGCTTGCCCTTGAATACCTCTTGTCTCTCTCCCAGCTCTGACCCCGGATTGCCTACAGATCTGCTCTTGTTTCCTGTCCTGTGTATGACCTCGGCTTGCTTGACCACGTCCCTGATCTCCTGTCTGCTGACCACTGGCTCACTGACCTTTGCAACTGTCCCTGACTACGCCTTTTGCTTTGCCCTGTCTGATATGATACTCCTTGTTGCCTACCTGCTGTACCCAGTCTGCTGTACCTACCTGCAGTACTCACCTGTTGCTCCAGCTTAGAGTACTTACCTGCTGTATCCAGCCTGCTGCACTTACAACTGCAACCTGCTTCCTACTGTATGCAGCCCGCAATAACGATTAGCTCTCTTGGGTCCTACTGCTACCTCATCTGGTATCCACCTGCAGAGAGATCTCCACACCTACATCTCTTATCTGTGGCACAGCCGGCAATCCCTGCTTCTTTGGGCTCTGTGTTCCCTGTTTCCACCTTCAGGGACACCGAGCCGCAAGGAGAGCCCTCTTAGCATTTCAGCTTCAGAACCAGGGACGTGACAGTAAGTCACATGATCTTTATACTTGAAATTACTAAGTATTTTTCTTCCTTCCCAATAGCTGAATTGAGTGATGGGGGAGTAAAGGAAAGGTATGGGCTGCTGGTGTGGCTGCTCTTAACCACTTAAGCCCCGGACCATTTGGTAGCTAAAGGACCAGAGGTGAATTCAGAATTTTGCACTGCGCTGCTTTAACTGTAAATTGTGCGGACATGCAATGTTGTACCCAAACAAAATTTGCGTCCTTTTCTTCCCACAAATAGAGCTTTCTTTTAATGGTATTTGATTGCCTCTGCGATTTTTATTTTTTGCGATATAAACGGAAAAAGACCGAAAATTTTGAAAAAAAATGATATTTTCTACTTTTTGTTATAAGAAAAATCGAATAAACTCAATTGTAGTCATACATTTAGGCCAAAATGTATTCAGCCACATGTTTTTAGTAAAAAAAATGTCAATAAGCGTATATTTATTGGTTTGCGCAAAAGTTATAGAGTTTACAAACTAGGGTACATTTTCTGAAATTTACACAGCTTTAAATTTATGACTACCTATCTCATTTCTTGAGGTGCTAAAATGACAGGGCAGTACAAAACCCCCCCAAATGACCCCATTTTGGAAAGTAGACACCCCAAGGAAATTGCTGAGAGGCATGTTGAGCCCATTGAATTTTTTATTTTTTTGTCCCAAGTGATTGAATAATGACTAAAAAAAAAAAAAAAAAAAAATTACAAAAAGTTGTCACTAAATGATATATTGCTCACACATGCCATGGTTATATGTGGAATTTCACCCCAAAATACATTTTGCTGCTTCTCCTGAGTACGGGGATACCACATGTGTGGGACTTTTTGGGAGCCTAGCCGCGTACGGGACCCCGGAAACCAAGCACCGCCTTCAGGATTTCTAAGGGCGCAAATTTTTGATTTCACTCCTCACTACCTATCACAGTTTCGAAGGCCATAAAATGCCAAAATAGCACAAACCCCCCCAAATGACCCCATTTTAGAAAGTAGACACTCCAAGGAAATTGCTGAGAGGCCTGTTGAGCCCATTGAATATATTTTTTTTTGTCCCAAGTGATTGAATAATGACAAAAAAAAAAAAAAAATTACAAAAAGTTGTCACTAAATGATATATTGCTCACACATGCCATGGTTATATGTGGAATTACACCCCAAAATACATTTTTCTGCTTCTCCTGAGTACGGGGATACCACATGTGTGGGACTTTTTAGGAGCCTAGCCGCGTACGGGACCCCGAAAACCAAGCACCGCCTTCAGGATTTCTAGGCACAAATTTTTGATTTCACTCCTCACTACCTATCACAGTTTCGAAGGCCATAAAATGCCAAAATCGCACAACACCCCCCCAAATGACCCCATTTTGGAATATAGACACCCCAAGCTATTTGCTGAGAGGAATGGCGAGTATTTTACAGCTCTCATTTGTTTTTGAAAATGAAGAAAGAAAATATATATATATATATATATTTTTTTTTTCAATTTTCAAAACTTTGTGACAAAAAGCGAGATCTGCAAAATACTCACAATACCTCTCAGCAAATAGCTTGGGGTGTCTACTTTCCAAAATGGGGTCATTTGCTGGGGTTTTGTGCTATCTGGGCATTCCATGGCCTCCGAAACTGTGATAGGCAGTGAGAAGTGAAATCAAAAATTTACACCCTTAGAAAGCCTGAAGGCGGTGCTTGGTTTTTGGGGTCCCGTACGTGGCTAGGCTCCCAAAAAGTCTCACACATGTGGTATCCCCGTACTCAGGAGAAGCAACAGAATGTATTTTAGGGTGTAATTCCACATATGCCCATGGCATGTTTGAGCAATATATCATTTAGTGACAACTTTGTGCAAAAAAAAAAAAAAAAAATTGTAGTTTTTCCGCAACTTGTGTCAACATATAAAATATTCCATGGACTCGACATGCCTCTCAGTATATAGCTTGGGGTGTCTACTTTCCAAAATGGGGTCATTTGGGGGGGTTTTGAACTGTTCTGGCATTTTATACACAACATTAGGAAGCTTACATCCACTCTTCTAACCACTTGAAGACAAAGCCCTTTTTGACACTTTTTGTTTACATGAAAACATTTTTTTTTTTGCAAGAAAATTATGTTGAACCCCCAAACATTATATATATTTTTAAAGCAAAGGCCCTACAGATTAAAATGGTGGGTGTTGCATTTTTTTTTTCTACACAGTATTTGCGCAGCGATTTTTCAAACGCATTTTTTGGGTTAAAAAATACACTTTTTTTAATTTTAATGCACTAAAACACACTATATTGCCCAAATGTTTGATGAAATAAAAAAGATAATCTTAGGCCGAGTACATAGATACCAAACACGACATGCTTTCAAATTTCGCACAAACGCGCATTGGCGACAAACTACATACATTTTTAAAAGCCTTTAAAAGCCTTTACAGGTTACCCCAGTAGATTTACAGAGGAGGTCTACTGCTAAAATGATTGCCCTCGATCTGACCTTCGCGGTGATACCTCACATGCATGGTGCAATTGCTGTTTACATATGACGCCAGACCGACGCTTGCGTTCGCCATTGGGCAAGAGCAGGGCAGGACAGGGGTGCTTTTTTTTTTTTCTTTTTTTTTTTATTATTAATTTTGCTTTTTTATTTTATTTTTAAATTGTTCCTTCCAAGTATTTTTTTTTTTATCATTTTTATTGTTATCTCAGTGAATGTAAATATCCCCTATGATAGCAATAGGTAGTGACAGGTACTCTTTTTTTGAAAAAACTGGGGTCTTCTAGACCCTAGATTTTTCCTCTGCCCTCAAAGCATCTGACCACACCAAGATCGGTGTGATAAAATGCTTTCCCAATTTCCCAATGGCGCTTTTTATATCCGGGGGGGGGGCATTCCCTCCCACTGCTTGTAAAAGCAGTCCAGAGGCTAATTAGCCGCTAGGATTGCTTTTACATGAAAGCCGGCCGCAGGCTGAAAAGAATGATACCAAGATGATACCTAAACCCGCAGGCATCATTCTGGTATAAACATTCAAAGTCCAGCAACATACCAGTACGTTGCTGGTCCTTGTTGGACATGTATTGTAATCTTTTTATTTCATGCAGCCAGTTGGCTGAACGAAAAAAGAGATTGATCGGTGGGTATGCCCACCATTAGAATACCGCCCTTCATCCACCCACTTCCAATGATGGGCATACACGCACCATTTATATATGCCAAAGCATGGGGGCATCCTCCTGCAAAAAAGTTATGCCGCACACACATGGTCGGACTTTTCCACGGGCAAGCCTCCGTCGGAATTTCGACCGTATGTACGCGGCATTAGGAGCAAAATCGCTCCTCCGCCCCTGCTGCCCCAATGCTTCGGCATATTTGCTTTTTTTTTTAACTGTGGTGGTGAAATCACCTCCTACAGCACTGGAGTCGCAGGGATCAGGCCTGTCTCTGCGAACGCTGCAGTTATGTGTGTTTTTGTTTTGTAAGTGACAGTGATCGATCGATACTGCACTTGGGTGGCCTGGGCTGGACGGAGGGGCAAAACGCAGGTGCCAGCAGGTATCTGGGCTGATCCCGCTAACACTGCGTTTTTGGGAACCCTAAACTGCTGGGGACGCTAGTATAGATCTGATCAGATCAGATATTGATCTGTTCAGATACTATACCACTAAGGGGGGTGTATGCTTCACGCGTGGGTGTTAGCGTTACTGGCACTAACCTGACGCTGCCTGGGGTGTGACTCAGACCCTCTCTGACGCTAAAACCTAATTGATATCACCCGCCGGGCGATCAGGGGGTTAAACCTTTATTGGGTTATATACACGGCGGGTGCCCTGACACTATAAAAAGCAAACTAACTAACCAGCGTCACCCGTAACACTTATATGGTGATCACTGGTGAAAGGGTTAACTAGGGGCAATCAGGGGGTTAAAACCTTTATTAGATAATATATGGGGGTACCTGACGCTATAAAAACCTGCGGCGAACCTAAAAAAAATTACCAGCTACCGATCTGCATCACCGACACTAAGACAGCGTTTAGAGATTGCTTAGCGACAGTGGTGATGGGGGTGAAAGGGTTACCTGGGGGGCGATCAAGGGGGTTAAACCTTTATTAGATAATATATTGGGGTACCTGACGCTATAAAAACATGCGGCGAACCTAAAAAAAATTACTGGCTACGATCTGCATCACCGACACTAAGACAGCGTTTAGAAAAACAATTGCTTAGCGACAGTGGTGATAGGGGGTGAAAGGGTTACCTGGGGGGCGATCAAGGGGGTTAAACCTTTATTGGATAATATATTGGGGTACCTGACGCTATAAAAACCTGCGGCGAACCTAAAAAAAATTACCGGCTACCGATCTGCATCACAGACACTAAGACAGCGTTTAGAAAAACGATCGCTTAGTGACAGTGGTGATAGGGGGTGAAAGGGTTACCTGGGGGGGCGATCAAGGGGGTTAAACCTTTATTAGATAATATATTGGGGTACCTGACGCTATAAAAACATGTGGCGAACCTAAAGAAAATTACTGGCTACGATCTGCATCACAGACACTAAGACAGCGTTTAGAAAAACGATCGCTTAGTGACAGTGGTGATAGGGGGTGAAAGGGTTACCTGGGGGGCGATCAAGGGGGTTAAACCTTTATTAGATAATATATTGGGGTACCTGACGCTATAAAAACATGCGGCGAACCTAAAAAAAATTACTGGCTACGATCTGCATCACCGACATTAAGACAGCGTTTAGAAAAACAATTGCTTAGCGACAGTGGTGATAGGGGGTGAAAGGGTTACCTGGGGGGCGATCAAGGGGGTTAAACCTTTATTAGATAATATATTGGGGTACCTGACGCTATAAAAACCTGCGGCGAACCTAAAAAAAATTACCGGCTACCGATCTGCATCACAGACACTAAGACAGCGTTTAGAAAAACGATCGCTTAGTGACAGTGGTGATAGGGGGTGAAAGGGTTACCTGGGAGGCGATCAAGGGGGTTAAACCTTTATTAGATAATATATTGGGGTACCTGACGCTATAAAAACCTGCGGCGAACCTAAAAAAAATTACTGGCTGCCGATCGGCATCACTGACGCTAAGACAGCGATCAGAAAAATGATCGCTAAGCGACAGTGGTGATAGGCGGTGAAAGGGTTATCTGGGGGGTGATCAGGGGGTTAAACCTTTATTAGGGGGGGTTAGGGGGCTACACTGGACCTAAGACTAAACTTTGGTGACACTTTTACAGTCACAAATGTCACTGATTGCAGTGATCACTAAATAAATGGTCACTGCAATCAGTGACACTGTGACTGGGGGCTGGGGGGGTGATATGGGGGGGCCTGGGGGGGCGATTTATGTCCCTATGTGTCCTGGTGTCAGTGTAGTGTTGTGTGCACTGACCTGATGTCTTCTCTTGTACGGCGCTCGGTATATGTGAGCGCCGCACCAGAAATGACATCACTTCCTCCTGCTTCCTCTGCCTGACACAGACAGAGGGGGCATTTCTATTCGCTGGGAGCGATCGCGAGGGGGTGGCCAGAAACGAATGGCTGCCCCCTCATCCTGGAACGCTCCCGGACACTTAGCCACCGCTCACTGTATAGGAGGGGGGTCCGATTGGACCCCCCAACTATACAAAGGCAATCACGTATGCTCTACGTGATTGTGCCTGTCGGTGCCATTCTGCCAACGTATATATACAGTGAGCGGTCGTTAAGTGGTTAAAGAGGAGTTCCACCCAAAAGTGGAACTTCCGCTTTAAGCACTCCTCGCCCCCTTACATGTCACATTTGGCATGTAATTTTTTTGGGGGGGGGAGTGGGGGCTTCAGTAGGAGTGGGACTTCCTGTCCCTCTTCCTACTTATGCCCAGGGACCGCCTCGGCTACTTCTCTTCTCGCCTTAGGCGGCCCCTCCCTTTAGGCGATCTCCAGGGACACGTGACAGGTCCCAGGAGATTGCCTGTCCACTCATAGAGCGCAGTGCGACTCGCGCATGCGCAGTAAGTGCCCGGCAGTGAAGCCAAAATCTGTCACGGCCGGGTGCCCACACTATGAATGGAGGCGCCGGCCGGAGAGGGGGGAGGGGAGCCGAGCTCCGGGCGGCCGCATCGCTGGACCGTGGAGCAGGTAAGTGTCTGTTTATTAAAAGTCAGCAGCTACACTTTTTGTAGCTGCTGACTTTTAATAAACACTAAAAGTCTGGAACTCGCCTTTAAGTTAGCCTGTTGCTTTATCTTGCATTGGACAAGCACAGGTTTCGCTTTAAATCCAGGTATGGAAACCTTTGCTTTGTAACTCATCTGCAGCATTGAAAACCCTGCTTTGAAAATGGCAACAGCAAAACATAGCTAATTATCTACATATCACTTGCCATTAATCTTAGTTACAGTGCATCCGGAAAGTATTCACAGCGCTTCACTTTTTCCACATTTTGTTATGTTACAGCCTTATTCCAAAATGGGTTAAATTCATTATTTTCCTCAAAATTCTACAAACAATACCCCATAATGACAATGTGAAAGAACTTTGTTTGAAATCTTTGCAAATTTATTCAAAATAAAAAAGGAAAAATATCCCATGTACATAAGTATTCACAGCCTTTGCTCAATACTTTCTTCCACATTTTTTTTTTTTGGTAATTCGTTATGCTTTACGCATTAAATACTTTCATGCGTGTGATTACCAAATTCGCAGCTCAATTCCCTTATTTTTTAGTTACTCCTGTTTGTTTTCTGTTATATTAAGAGGACTTCCATCTTCACTGTGGGCATGTGAAGCCCACTTGGAGTCTGTTCCGGGATACAGTGCTGCTGGCTACCCAGCATGCACTTCCTGATCTCGCGCATTGCGCAGTTTACACAGGGCGTAGTGCAGGAAGATGCCTGTTGTCTCCTGGGATTGATGACAGGCATCTCCCAGGAGACATTGTAAAGCTAGAAATGACACGTGTGGCCATGGCCGTGAGGGAGGAAGTTGAAATGTAATAAAGAATTAATAAAATAAGTGATCCAAAAAAAATAAAACATTTGCCAATTTGTAATTACTGCACACATTACTGCTGGATGGTAAGGACTTCAAAATGTGGGTGGAACTCTGCTTTAAAGCACCTTTGGCACCAATTACAGCCTCAAGTCTTTATGAGTATGAAGCTATAATCTTGACACACCTATTTTTGGGCAGTTTTTCATATTCTGCATTGCAGGACCTCTCAAGCTCCATCAGGTTGGATGGAGAGCGTCGGTGCACAGAGTTTAATCCATTTTGGAATAAGGCTGTAACATACCAAAATGTGGAAAAAGCGAGGCGCTGTGAATACTTTCCGGATGCAATGTATGAAAGATTTGCATGTGAACCTAAAAAACTGATTTGGTTCCAGCACCACCATCTCCTTGAGCTCATTGCAGTTCATGGGTGCTGCGTTTCTGCCTACAATTAGTGTGAGAGGCTTGATGAATCCAGTTGTACAGGGTTTAATCAAACTTAGATAATAGTAAACTGAGTTGACTGTAGCATGGTGGCAATGTTTTTCACGGATTTACTTTCTTGGTTCCCCGGCACTGAACTTTAATTATTTCCTGGACAAAAGCACAAAGCAGTAAAGCATGTTTACTTTGCTGCTTGTTGGTTGGTTACAGTGGAAGACAACTTAATAATAACCCAAATGCCTTTATGTTTTAGCCCTCTAGATGGATACATCCTTTTGTATTCAAATGTTTATCTAAATCAGGAAACTGCATGATTGCAACCATGTACTGACTCATACGGCGGACACTAACATCCTATAGCTTGCATCAGAATAACTCGATAATCACAGTATATAGAACAAATAACGGGTATTACAAAGTGATCATTTGTAGTCTGCCACACCAAATGATAATATTTAGTGCGAATTAAGCCTACCTAATTAACCGCGTATGAACTTAAATTCCGTCTGGAGACAGTGCTCCGTCGGGCCGGTTTAGACTGACATACACAAACAATCACAATTACAGTTAAATATATACAGTAGGCCTCCGGAACTTCAACAAATCAGCTTTAGCTTTAGGACACTTTTTATTTATTCTTCTTTCTGTAGGGGTCTTTGGATTGTCCTACACACATGTATTTAAGCCTACAGACCCCCCCCCCCCCCCCCCCTGGCCTCAGGGGATCTCAAAAATATCTTTAGATACAAAGGAAAAATTATTCTGTAGAAAAAAAAAAAGACAACTATTCTGTGCTGTATTTATAAGATGTTTGGCCTTGAATTTACTCTGATCTGCATTCGTATTGTTCTACAAATTGATGTAGAATTTCACTTCTGTGTATATATTAGTTTAACATTTTGCCGAGTGCTGTCATTTCCTGTTAAAACAAACATCACAGTTTGGGGTCCTGAGTGGGTTATAGCGGCTCTTCCTTATTTTTGTCCTTTTTTTTTTTTTTAAAGCATGCATTCAATAAACTAAGGGAAATGTATTTATTCAGACTTACAATTGGGCCGCTAGTTTCAGGTCAGGAATGCACATATTGTCTTCTCCACAATCTACGAGAATGTGTGCCTGTACAGGAAAAAAAAAAAAAACACAACACGATGAAGATGTTAGTTTATGTTTTATTCATTCTAGATCTTTATTCAAGTTCTCAATTCTTATCTGCTTCAGATGAAAGTTGAACTACAAGCAAACAGCTAAAACACAGTTGTAATACAAATGAGGAGAGCAGTAGTAAGTGTCCAAGGATTTGTATTTCAATCCCGCCAGTTCCGAGATTTACACTGCCTAACCAGACAACAGTAGATAGTCAAAGCAGTATTAAACATACTTCACCGCTACACATAGACTGAAGGGCAGCTATGCTTAGGGCTCATATGCTAATAAATTGCAAACTACAATAGTGACACTTCTAATTCCTATGAAGATGATAGGCTGTAATCCTGTAAGCACTAGTTCAGCCTACAAAATGACGGCCAACACAAATGCCTGAATCCAGAAGGCAAAGAGCAACATGCCGAAATGTCCATACCCAACAATCAGAAATAATCTTTTATTAAGTGAAATTTGATTGGCTATTATACCTAATAGTAGTTAATCCCATTCAACTGGACAAAGGCGTAACTAAAACCTCCAGGGCCCCGGTGCAAGAAACCACAAAGGGCCCCCCTGACCCCCACCTTCCTTCCAAGCCACGGGACCTTCCCATTGATCCTGGGGCCCTTTACTCCCATTGTGGGCGTTTTATTATGAACTCTTTTACATGTTCTGCAGGAGGCCCCCTTCAAGCCATCTTGGGTAGGTTTGCCACCTTTTCTTCAAGCCAAACGCTGCACTTTTTTGTAGTATACACTTTATACATCATTTGTGATTAACCATTTAAGCCCCGGACCATTTGGCTGGCCAAAGACCAGAGCACCTTTTGCGATTCGGCACTGTGTCGCTTTAACTGACAATTGCGCGGTCATGCGATGTTGCTCCCAAACAAAATTGACGTCCTTTTTTTCCCACAAATAGAGCTTTCTTTTGATGGTATTTGATCACCTCTGCGGTTTTTATTTTTTGCGCTATAAACAAAAATAAAGCGTCAATTTTGAAAAAAAGCAATATTTTTAACTTTTTGCTATAATAAATATCCCTAAAAAATATATAATTTTTTTTTCCCTCAGTTTAGGCCGATACGTATTCTTCTACATATTTTTGGTAAAAAAAATCGCAATAAGCGTTTATTGATTGGTTCGCGCAAAAGTTATAGGGTCTACAAAATAGGGGATAGTTTTATGGCATTTTTATTAATATTTTTTTTTTACTAGTAATGGCAGCGATAAGCGATTTTTATTGTGACTGCGACATTATGCAGACACATCGGACACTTTTGACACTATTTTGGGACCATTGTCATTTTTACAGCGATCAGTGCTATAAAAATGCACTGATTACTGTAAAAATTACACTGGCAGTGAAGGGGTTAACCGGTAGGGGGTGCTGAAGGGGTTAAGTGTGTCCTAGGGAGTGCTTCTAACTGTAGGGGGGATGGGCTGTGTGTGACATGACACTGATCACTGCTCCCGATCACAGGGAGCTGTGATCAGTGTCCTGTCACTAGGAAGAATGGGGAAATGCTTGTTTACATTAGCATTTCCCCGTTCTTCCTCTCCATGAGACGATCGCGGGTATCCCCGTGGACATCAAGTCCGCGGGACCCGCGGTCGGACTCACGGAGCTCACGGCGGGCACGCGCCCACAATGCCGATTCTTAAAGGGGACGTACCTGTACGCCCATCTGCCTGTCCGTGCCATTCTGCCAACGTATAGCGCCGTGCGCTGGTCGGCAAGCGGTTAAAGAACATTTTTAATCATATAGATTTAAGCCCCTTACATCAGAGTCCACCGAGTCACCCTTTACATCAGAATCCGCAGAGCCCCCCTTTACATCAGAGTCTGCAAAACCCCCTATACATCAGAGGCCGCAGAGCCCCCCTATACATCAGAAGCCGCAAAGCCCCCAAATACATCAGAGGCCACAAAGCCCCCCTTTACATTAGACCCCACAAAGCCCTCCTTTTCATCAGAGTCCACAGAGTGCCCCTTACATCAGACTCTGCAGAGCCCCCCTGACATCCGAGTCCACAGAGCCCCCCTTACAGCAAAGTCTTCAGAATTTCCACTTACACTGTAAGGGGGGATCTCTGTGGACTTTGGTGTAAGGAGAAACTCTGATGTAAGGGGAAACTCTGATGTAAGGGGGGTCTTAAGCCCCCCCGTTACACATCAGAGTCCACAGAACACCCCTTACATTTGAGTCCCTCTTACATTAGAGTACTCACTGGGAGGCAGAAAAGAGAAGGGAGGGGGAGAATTCACAGTGGATGGAGAGGCATCGGCCGTCCGCACCATTCCTCTTCGGGCTGTTGGGCTTCAAACCTCCCGCCCACACTTCCCCTTCTCTGAGACACTCTCAGAGCCCTGCAGCCGGAAAACTCAGCTGAAGAGTCACAGTGCGGGCTCTTGGGGCCTCTCCCACAATGGTGGAACTCTAGGGACCGGTCGCAAGTGCGACCTTTGTGGTCCTGGTAGTTCCTCCACTGCAACTGGAGTTGTTTTATAGACATGTGCATTCGTTTTCGTCCGAATGCATTTTAGTCCGAATTTCAGGGATTTTCGCTTTCGTTTTAACAGACGATAACGAATGTGCAGAATCCGAAATCAGAAAGATCCGACATAAAAAATGCTTTATTTTCATTTTGTTGCGACAACAGTTTGATATCGATAGAAGATTCGACATGACAGTGACAATAGCGATCTGTGTCTATCGAACCTGCGGTTAAATGTGCCTATTATTCCAAGATTATTCAACATAGAGAGAAAAGATTTGACATTATAGAGAGAAAAGATTTGACATTATAGAGAGAAAAGATTTGACATTATAGAGAGAAAAGATTTGACATTATAGAGAGAAAAGATTCGACATTATAGAGAGAAAAGATTCGACATTATAGAGACACGAAGATTCGACGAAGCAGATAAAAACATACGATCGTCACGAGCGGACATTTATGGTCAAATGCTCTGCCTACAGGCTATAGAAGAATTCTAATGTTGGTGTACTAGTAATAATGATTAATAAATATAATTATTACTAGTCATACAACATTAGAATTCTACTATAGCTTGTGGGCGGAGCATTTGACCGGAAATGTATGTTTGCGGCGTCATACAGTTTAGCTGCTTCGTCAAATCTTCTTAGAACATTCGACAGACACCATAAGCCTTCAATTGACAGATTCAACCTAAATAAATTCGGATTTTCTGACAAATCCATTTTTTAACTAAACAAAATAAATAAAAACGAATTTTGGGTGTAACTAAAATTATTTATTTTTCAGACGAAAACAAAATTCCGAAACAAAATATTTCAGTGTGCACATGTCTATTGTTTTATAATGTTGAAGACGTTTCACAACTCATCCAAGTAGCTTCCTCAGTTCCAATCAATGTCAGGAATATATAGCCACACAGGTATCTTAGCCACCTTTATCTAATCACCATGGAATGTATCAAGGCAAATGTTGATTGTCCAAGAACAATATAGGAGGTGTAAAAGATTGTGAAGCTGCCGTGTTCTAAATGTAAAATCCAATCACCATTGTGACAATAATTCGGGGGCAGGTGTTAATCTTTAACCACTTGTCCCCCGCCCACTGTCAATTGACGGCGGGCGGAGGATACTCTCGTTCTGGGAGGACGTCATATGACGTCCTCCCTTTAAAACGAGCTAGGAGGCGCGCGCTTGAAGCCAGCGGCGCGCGCGCGCGCCCCCCGCGTTCACGAGGCCCCGGTGCGCGTGCCCGGCGCCCGCGATTGCCGCCGGGCACCCGCGATTGCCCGGGAAACGAGCAGGAAAGTGGGTCTCTGTGTGTAAACACAGAGATCCACGTCCTGTGAGGGAGAGGGGACCGATGGTGTGTCCCTTGTACATAGGGACAACCATCGGTCACCTCCCCCAGTCAGTCCCCTCCCCCCACAGTAAGAACACATTGAGGGAACATATTTAACCCCTTCCTGCCCCCTAGTGGTTAACCCCTTCCCTGCCAATCACATTTATACAGTAATCAATGCATTTTTATAGCAGGGATCGCTGTATAAACGTGAATGGTCCCAAAAATGTGTCAAAAGTGTCCGATGTGTCCGCCGCAATATCGCAGTCACAATACAAAAATCGCAGATCGCCGCCATTACTAATAAAAAAATAAAAAAATAAAAATACTATAAATCTATCCCCTATTTTGTACACGCTATAACTTTTGCGCAAACCAATCAATACGCGCTTATTGTGATTTTTTTTTTTTTACCAAAAATATGTAGAAGAATACGTATCGGCCTAAACTGAGGAAAATTTTATAAAAAAAAAAAAAAAAATGGGTATTTATTATAGCAAAAATTAAAAAATAGTGTTTTTTTTCCAAACTGGACGCTCTTCTTTTGTTTATAGCGCAAAAAATAAAAACCGCAGAGGTGATCAAATACCACCAAAAGAAAGCTCTATTTGTGGGAAAAAAGGACGCAAATTTCGTTTGGGAGCCACGTCGCACGACCGCGCAATTGTCATTCAAAGTGTGACAGCGCTGAAAGCTGAAAAATGGCTTGGGCAGGAAGGGGGTTTTCGTGCACAGTAGGGAGGTGGTTAAATTACATAGATGACACTTACCATCTTGTTCTTGGACAAACAACATCTACCTTGGCACATTCCATTGTGATTGAGTTTTGAAGACTTACTGTGTGGCCTTTATATTTTTGGGTATGTTTTTTTTTGACACTCATTTGAACTGAGAAAGCTACTTTAACCCCTTCCATACCGGGCCATAGCAAAATGACGCCGGCAGGAACCCTCTCTCCCTCCGGGTGGACGTTATATGACGTCCTGGGTTTGAGAGGGGATATCTGAATGATGCCTGCAGCTAGAGGCATCATTCAGATATCCTTTTTTTCAGCCAGCGATCCTGCGCACAAAGGGAACGATCATAGTGGCGGTTCCACCGCTTGATCGTTCTTATAGGCGGCGGGAGGGGACATCCCACCCCTCCCGCCGCCATCCAGTGCTTCTCTGGGCTCTCTCCCGTGCGTTTGGGGACCCGGAGAGGATCGTCGGCGCCGGTGGTGGGTCACGTGATGAGCATAGAGATGACTGGTGACCAGATGGTCACCAGTCATCTCTATGATCGTCGGAGGCCCGGGCACGATGTGATGACGTCACGCCCGGGTCCTCAAATGTAAACAAAGCCGCCATTGCGGCTGTAAGTATGAGATCGTGAAAAAAATTTCACTGATCTCATGCTTTCCAGCCTGGAGGAGAGATGTGGGGTCTTATTGACCCCGCATCTCTCCATAAAGAGGACCTGTCACACACATTCCTATTACAAGGGATGTTAACATTCCTTGTAATAGGAATAAAAGTGATAAAAAAAAAAAAAGTGTAAAAAAAAAAAAAAAAAAAAGGAAAAATAAAAAAAAAATAAGTAAAATAAAAAAAAAATTTTTTTTTTTTTTTTAAAACGCCCGTCCCCAATAGCTTGCGCTTAGAAGCGAACACACACGCAAGTCCCGCCCGCATGTGTAAACGCCGTTCAAACCACACATGTGAGGTATCGCCGCGTGCGTTAGAGCGCGTGCAACAATTCTAGCACTAGACCTCCTCTGTTACTCTAACCTGGTAACCTGTAAAAAAATTCAAAGCGTCGCCTATGGAGATTTTTAAGTACCGAAGTTTGGCGCCATTTCATGAGTGTGCGCAATTTTAAAGCGTGACATGTTAGGTATCTTTTTACTCGGCGTAACATAAGCTTTCATATTTTACAAAAAAATTGGGCTAACTTTACTGTTTTGTTAATTTTTAATTCATGAAACCATTTTTTTCCCAAAAAAAGGCGTTTGAAAAACTATTGCGCAATTACCGTGCAAGATAAAAAGTTGCAACGACCGTCATTTTATTCCCTAGGGTGTCTGCTAAAAAAAAACATATATAATGTTTCGGGGTTCTGAGTAATTTTTTAGCAAAAGAATGATGATTTGTACATGTAGGAGAGAAGTGCCAGAATAGGCCCGGTATTGAAGTGGTATAAAAAGCCCTGTATGGAAGTGGTTAATAAGGAGGAAAACCGGAAAACCTCAACATTATTAAAGAACAAATCCAATTGAATGTGACTAACCATTTCTAGGTATACCACAACATGGAAAATGAGAACCTTCACAGACATTGACTGCTATAGCATGTTACATTTTGTCCTTTATCATTACTCACTGTCCTGATATACAGATTAAATATTTAAGTCTATTTGACTTATATTCCTTGAAGTCTAAGTTTAGTTATTTTTTGTAAATCAGCATAAGGGACAGAACTTACATTGAGTGAGAAGCGCCCCTTGTGCTGGTGGCTGCTCTCTTAGATGAAATCGTCTGTCATCTGCCCCCCCCCCCATAACTACGCAGCAATAATCATTCAATGCTGTAGGGGTTAATACAAGCTGCTGGACCTGTTGTGGGCACTCTTCAAAAATGCTGACTTTGCCTGCCTTTTTGGCCTCCTCTTCCATTCAAAGAAGCTGTACTATAGCTTCCTGCAATAAAAAGGGCTCTATGAATGGAGGATGGGTGGATAAATGGAATGTTTGCCTCCTTCATTTAGTGAGTGTGTTTCATTGCTCGGAGCTATAGTACAGCTTGTAGGAATGGAGGAGGGAGACGGAAAGTGTGGGCATAGTAAGCACTCTTTTGACGAGTGTCCATGACAGGTCCAGAAGCTCGTATTAACCCTTGCAGCACCTGAAGATTATTGCTGCATTGTTATGAGGGAGGGGGAGAGGAAGTAAGATTTTAACAGCCACCAGAACAAGGGACACTTCTCATCCGAAATCCGAAGTACTGCAAAAAAAAACAAAAAAAAAAAACTTATGCTTTACTCACATCAGTGTTCCATCTAGAAAAAAAAATATTTCAACAACTCTAATTTTGAAGTATTTAATATGTGCAGGCAGCAGCCAGTTAAATAATGCCCTAAATTTGACTCTATTGTCTTCTCTTTTATTCTTTTCTATTTTTGGAATGATGGTCTGCCAGAAATCAGCGAGAACAAATGCTTGACACATGCTTTTCTGGCTTGGGCTTGTAGGCAGGCAGTGTTGAGACATACTGTACCTGTTCCTGTAACCGTGCCTCCCTAAATCGGTTTAATATTGGTTTCAATTCCAGTTCATTCAAGAAGGCAGATTCATCCAAACTGTAATTCAAGTTGACAGTAATGGGGGTGAGTTTGTCTCGAAATTCTGATTCTTCCTACAGGAAAAAGTCAAGAAAATAGCCTAAAATAGCTTGTAGAAAACAATATTACTGGATGTAAAAACACACAATTTAGGCATTCAAATACTGTATATGGTTAGCAAATACATCATTATAATTTTACACCAATTATTGTTATAAATAATAAACTATACAGCACCAGAATCTTCTATAGTTAAAAAAAATAAAAAAAGAATATTTGCTGGCTATAGAAAGAGCATACACAAAAACATGAAACAATCGAACTACAATATAAATTCAGAGGAGAGAGCAACTAAAGGATAAACAATGTTTAAGACATACATAATGTAAAGACAGACTTGGAAGCTGTGTTTGCATTGTAGATAACAAAGTGGTGTTAGCTGTTGTGGTCAGATGGATGTGCACACAAGGTTTGATATCAGCATTGGAGAGTGGAGGGTGGAGTTGGCAGATGCTGATGCCACCAATTCTCTCATGAAAGAACAAAAGCAATATGTTTACGTATTTCCAACCTGTCCAATCATATGCTCTAATAGATATTGACTATCTGGCCTGGAGGTTCTCTTTAGACATGAGAATGTCACCTGAATCCCTCTACTAATGACTGCCCCATCAAGCATACATGTGATATATATGTAGCACTACCCCCGTAGGAGCTGCTGGTTATATTTTGGGCCTTGTGCCGGTGCGGTGCTCGGTCAAAAGTCTCTGCCACAGACTTGATGAAGGTAATGGAGTCGTTGTACAGTCCTCTGCCACAGGACGGCATAACCACACACTTTGCACAGTTCAAAAGGACACAGCTACACAGTACCAGTTTCTTTCAGCCAGCCGGCAGCACTGTGAGGTAGATTTGGTCAGGTTGCGTCCCCCAATTGAGTCTCCAGGCACTTCCTGAGATACCGGCCCTTTCGCTCGGTCCTATCCGAGAAAAGTCCTCCCCTGGTTTCTCCAATTGCTTGGCTTCTTCCCGCAGGCAAGACAGCACGGGACCACCCCTGGACCAGTAGGCCCCAGAAGCTCCTGGGCCTACTATCAGTAACAAAGCCTCGGGCCAGTAGGCCCCGAGTCAGAAGAGCTGCTTCGACACACCTTAGGCCAGGAGGACCGTCAGGTCTGAGAACCCCGGAAAATGGTGTCTGTCCCTTTAAGTGTCCTCTCCCAGAATGCACAGGGGTGGACCACTCCCACTGGGCTGTTTCTGGGTAAAGAGGTACCCAATACACCCAGGCTGCTGCATTTCCAACCTTGACCTGTGGTGACAGCGACACCTACAGTCAAGTGGAAAATGCGCAACACAGCTGGACTGGAACAGAAACCAGCAATTTAGAAAAATCATTCTGAGCCAAACTACAGCTCAGATAACTTTAATTTACATATAGCGCCTACCCAACAGGAGCAGGACGCTACATATATATGTTTTTGGAACTGACATGTAGAAATCTTAGATGATAGTGACATACCTCCCAACATTTTGAGATGGGAATGAGGGACACCTACTAGCAAACGTATGTAGGCATAGGACACGCCCCCTGTCACACCCTCTAAAAGGAGAATTAACCAAAAAAAAGTAAATTATATCCACAAGGTTTTTTTTTACCTCTACTATTCCTTTATATTGGATTTTAAAATTTACAAATGCAGCAATTTAGAATTTGGATGAAAGGTTTAGCACTGGGAAACACTTTTTGAAAGATAAAAAGTAAATTTTATATACAACTATATGGATCAGACCAAAATGAGGGACAAATGAGGAGGAAAGAGGGACAGAGGGACATTGCTCCAAATTAGGGACAGTCCCTCGAAATCAGGGACAGTTGCGAGCTATCATAGTGATACCAATAGTCTCCTGAGGAAGTCCTTGTGAAGAAATGCCTGGAGGCGGATGTGATGCCAGATGCTAGTGAAAGTTTCAGAATTCTTATGTATGGGAACAATAGCCAGGCATATTAGCATTTATCAAGCATTTTTATGTGAGTAACCAATTGTTATTAAATAAAAGCTCTTTTTCCAACAATGTTGATTTTAATACGCATATTATCTGATGATGAGCAGAGAAAGCAGTTAGGCACTGTTCACACCTGCCACACTAAAACACACCTTCCCAGCACTCCAAAAGAGCACAAAAAATAGTCCCCTTGAAATTCTATCAATTGTTCGCATCTTTTTTTTACCGTACGCTGCGCTTTTGAAAAGTCCTGCTTGCTGCATCTTTAGTGCACTGTTTAACCACTTCAATACTGCACCATAGGCAAAATACGGCTACAGCAAGGCTCTGTTCTGGGAGGAAGTCCATGGAAGTCCTCCCAGAACATGCCTCCCACATGCCCCCTGGGGCACGCTCTGTGATCCCTGTGTCCTTCAGACACAGGTGATCACAGATCGAGGTAAAGGGCCAATCACAGCAGCCCTTTACCATGTGATCAGCTGTGTTCAATCACAGCAGACCAGATGTAAACAAACTTGCCGGTTATCAATATTTCTTTCCTCACGTTATCACAGCAAGGGGAAAGGAGAGCCGATAACCAGTGATTGTGACAGGGGAGATTTACACTGATAATCAGGGCACTGATTATCAGTGCAGCCCCAACAGTGCCAGTCAGTCCCCATCAGTGCCGCCTATCAGTGCCCCTTCATCAGTGCCCATCAGTGCAGCTTATCAGTGCCTATCAGTGCCGTCTCATCAGTGCGCATCAGTGCAGATTCATAAGTGCCCATGGGTGCAGCCTCATTAGTGCCCATTTGTGCCGCCTCATCAGTGTCCATCGTTGAAGCCTCATCAGTGCACATCAATGCAGTTTCATCAGTGCACATCAGTGCAGTCTCATCAGTGCCCATCAGTGCAGTCTCATCGGTGCCCATCAGTGAAAGAAAAAATACTTATTTGTAAAATATAATAACAGAAAATAAGAAAAAAGTTTTTAAATATCACCAAAAGAAAGCTCTATTTGTGTGAATTTTAAAAAAAATGTCATCTGGGTACAGTGTTGCATGACCTTGCATTTGTCATTCAAAGTGTGACAGCGCTGAAAGCTAAAAATTGGCCTGGGCAGGAAGGGGGTGAAAGTGCCCAGTATTGAAGTGGTTAAAAAAACACCAAAAACTAACAAACCTTCCATTGAAGTCATGGTTTTATGTAATTGATATAATCTATTTATATGAGTATATAGTGCTGCTATATACAGTATCTCACAAAAGTGAGTACACCCCTCACGTTTTTGAAAATATTTTATTACATCTTTTCATGTGACAACACTGAAGAAATGACACTTTGCTACAATGTAAAGTAGTGAGTGTACAGCTTGTATAACAGTGTAAATTTGCTGTCCCCTCAAAACAACTCAAAACACAGCCATTAATGCCTAAACCGCTGGCAACAAAAGTGAATACACCCCTAAGTGAAAATGTCCAAATGGTCAATATTTTGTGTGGCCACCATTATATTCCTGCACTGCCTTAACCCTCTTGGTCATGGAGGTCACCAGAGCTTCACAGGTCGCCACTGGACTCCTCTTCCACTCCTCCATGACGACATCATGGAGCTGGTGGATGTTAGAGATCTTGCGCTCCTCCACCTTCCGTTTGAGGATGCCCCAAATGCTCAAAAGGGTTTAGGTCTGGCGACATGCTTGGCCAGTCCATCACCTTTACCCTCAGCTTCTTTAGCAAGGCAGTGGTCGTCTTGGAGGTGTGTTTGGGGTCGTTATCATGTTGGAATACTGCCCAGTCTCTGAAGGGAGAAGAGGATCATGCTCTGATTCAGTATGTCACAGTACTTGTTGGCATTCATGGTTCCCTCAATGAACTGTAGCTCCCCAGTGTCGGCAGCACTCATGCAACCCCAGACCATGACATTCCCATCACCATGCTTGACTGTAGGCAAGACACACTTGTCTTTGTACTCCCCACCTGGTTGCCGCCACACACGCTTGACTTCACCTGAACCAAATAAGTTTATCTTGGTCTCATCAAACCACAGTAATCCATGTCCTTAGTCTGCTTGTCTTCAGCAAAACTGTTTGTGGGCTTTCTTGTGCATCATCTTTAGAAGAGGCTAGATTTGGGACGACAGCCATGCAGACCAATTTGATGCAGTGTGCGGCGTATGGTCTGAGCACTGACAGGCTGACCCCCCACCCCTTCATCCTCTGCAGCAATGCTGGCAGCACTTATGCGTCTATTTCCCTAAGACAACCTCTGGATATGATGCTGAGCATGTGCACTCAACTTCTTTGGTTAACCATGGCGAGGCCTGTTCTGAGTGGAACCTGTCCTGTTAAACCGATGTATGATCTTGGCCACCGTGCTGCAGCTCAGTTTAAGGGTCTTGGCAATCTTCTTATAGCCTAGGCCATCTTTATGTAGAGCAACAATTCTTTTTTTCAGATCCTCAGAGAGTTCTTTGCCATGAGGTGCCATGTTGAACTTCCAGTGACCGGTATGAGACAGTGAGAGCGATAACACCAAATGTAACACACCTGCTCCCCATTCACACCTGAGACCTTGTAACACTAACGAGTCATGTGAAACCGGGGAGAGAAAATGGCTAAATGTGCCCGATTTGGACATTTCCACTTATGGGTGTACTCACTTTTCTTGCCAAGCGGTTTGGACATTAATGGCTGTGTGTTGAGTTATTTTAAGGGGACAGTAAATTTACACTGTTATACAAGCTGTACACTCACTACTTTACATTGTAGCAAAGTGTCATTTCTTCAGTGTTGTCACATGAAAATATATAATAAAATATTTACAAAAATGTGTGGGGTGTACTTACTTTTGTGAGATACTGTAAATTAAGACTATAACAATAGCTTGGCTTTACTTTCATCTATAAAAAAACAACATGCTTGTTGCAGCTCCAGTTAAATACTTACTCTTAGATAAACATCAAAGTTTTGGCACTGCGTCTCCTTTTCCCGTCCTACTACCAGTTTAACAGTGTGCTGCGCATTATTGTAGTCAAGGAACAGTGTCCTCTTCACGGCTCCTTTCTGTTTCAACCAGTCCAACTCAAGATCAACATTCAGAACTGTGGAGCAAGAGGAATAAAGATAAATAATCAAAATGCAGCAAATAGGGCATACATGCAGATGAGAAGTTTGATTACAGTTATGGCCAGTTTGCTATCCATCTTTCACTTTGGTCATTGTGCTATGATGGAACGCCAAATGTCTGTCTAAAGTCAAAAGGCACACTTGGCCATGATAGCTAACAGATAAATTAAAGTACAATGCCTGCCAAGATGTGAAATTGGACTATAAACTAGGAGGTTGGACTTTTACTAAGGATTTTTTATTGTAGAAAATAGTTTTTATAAAAAGGATTAGTCATATAAAATTGTATATAACAATCTTTAAATGGACCTCTTGGATGCTATCATAATAATTCCGGTAACATACATTTGTATTACAGATACAATAGATACAGAAGTTTTATACAGATATGGAACCGATAGCCACAAGGAGGATCCAGTTGTAGAAGAAGAACTTGCTCTACACGTTACACGTTATATATAAACGCTTCTTCAGGCGCATGAATATAATATCGGCCATGTTGAATAAAACAACAATCAGCCTAGGACGCCACGACATTGGCAGTGTAACAAAACATATTGCCAGTCGGGGACAAACAGTTGTCGTAAAAATATGATCATAAAAGTAGATGCATTTTGCTAGTAAGCAAAAATAAAACAAGGGAGAGAAAGGAGACAAAATCCAGGAGACACTCAGTTTGCCGCAACAAGATAAGTCACTGGTGGAATACACCAATATATGTTAAGGGCAGTAGGACAACAGTCCAATGTATTGCCCAGGGTTAAGAACAGAGCCTTGGCATTTGAATAGCAGATATATCACTGGTGGGGTACACCAGTATATGTTAGGGGCGATAGGACAGCAGTCCAATGTATTGCCCAAAGTTAGAAACAAGGCCTTGGCGTCTGAGTGGCAGCATACAGGAGTGTCTCCTATAGTCCCCATCCTGCCAAGATGTGTTTTTGTAGTTTTGGACAGAATAGGAGCAGATAGAACATCTGAACTGGGGATACTTCCCTTCACTTCCTGTCCAGAGATATAAAAGGTAGTGCAAATCTTCCTAAATTTAGAGGACACCACTGACAGCTGTTGCTGTATGAAGAGCTAGTGTGAACAGGCAAATGCAGATTGATATTAAAATGTTACTAAACCCAGGACTCTCCATTCACTATTTCTGGTCTCCCACTCCCACAGTACACAGAACATGGCAATGCAATTATTTTTGTAAATATAAACTGTGTGAGGGGGTTAGCTCGGCAGCGGGTGTGTGTGACCCCCGGGATGGGCTCCCCACACAAAAACAGGCCCAGCAAACGGAGGTTGTGGTTTTCAAAATCAAAAAGGTGCGGTTTATTTTCTATTTACAGTGACAAAACACAGCAAAGCAAAAAAAAAATAAATAAAATAAATCCTGGTCAACTTGACCTCTGAGTAAACATACAGGTTTCCTAACTAACAACTGGGATCAGCCTAGTGCTGTCCTAGTCCCTAAGTCCCTGGTTTTAAATGTCCAAGCAAATAGCCACACAGGCTTTGTCTCACCGCACAGGGGTTCACTCTCCCTAGACAGTCCACACAGGTCTGGTTCCAGGCATGAGCAAACACCTAATGAATCTGGGAGTTCTTATAGAGGCCTAAATGAGCTGACAAGCTTCAGCTGGTCTCATCAACTCCCTGTCTGCACGACGCCCCACACTCTCCCTAGAGGTATGAGTCATCCATGAGCCCACTAGCCTCAGCTGGGCTTATACAACTCTCCACCTAGTTGTATAAGTCGGCGTAAAGCCTGAATCTGGGCGAAATATATCTATCCCCCTGGATGCAACCAGGTGACTTTACCTTCCTGCTGTCACATACCCCCCCCCCTCTTGTTTTAACCTCGGGGTTGGAACACCAGCAATCAGGCATTCATGTACTCGAGACAAAGCATCCACATTCCCCATTTGAACGCCAGGGCGATGCTTTACTGTGAAGTTGAATTCCTGGAGGGCCAGGAACCACCTATTCACTCTTCTATTTGTTTCCTTGTTTTGAGCCATCCACTTTAACGGAGCGTGATCCGTAACCATGTCAAAGTGCCTACCTAGCAGGTAGTACCGAAGGGAATCTAGAGCCCACTTCACCGCTAAACACTCCTTTTCAACGGTGGCGTAATTTACCTCATGGGACTTCAACTTCCTGCTGAGGTAAATGACTGGGTGCTCTTCCCCGTTCCAGACCTGGG
Organism: Rana muscosa; assembly: GCA_029206835.1. Lineage (NCBI taxonomy): Eukaryota > Metazoa > Chordata > Amphibia > Anura > Ranidae > Rana > Rana muscosa. The sequence goes on from CM055122.1 coordinate 271,476,881, forward strand.
ACAATACTGCTCCTAACCCCACATCCGACGCATCACTTTGTACGACAAAGTCTTTAGAGAAGTCGGGTGAGTACAACACTGGCTGGCTACATAAGGCTTGTTTCAAGAATTGGAATGCTGCCTCAGCCTCGGGGGTCCATTTAATCATGACCGACCCTTTCCCCTTCGTCAGGTTGGTTAGGGGCACAGCCTTAGAAGCAAAGTGGGGAATGAATCGCCGATAATACCCAGCGATTCCCAGAAAGGCTCGTACCTGCTTCTTGCTGTTGGGACGTGGCCAACTCTGGATGGCCTCGACTTTGTTGAGTTGGGGTTTTATTACTCCCCTCCCAATGGTGTACCCAAGATATTTGGCCTCCTCCTGCCCAATGGTACACTTCTTGGGGTTAGCCGTAAACCCCGCTTCCCGAACAGAGTCCAGGACTGCTTGCACTTTTGGCAGATGTGAGGCCCAATCTGTGCTATGGACAATTACGTCATCCAGGTAAGCCGCAGCATACTTCCGATGGGGCCTCAGCATCTGGTCCATTTTCCGCTGGAATGTGGCCGGCGCATTCTGTAACCCGAACGGCATTCTTTTATATTGGAACGCCCCGTCTGGGGTTACAAATGCGGTTTTCTCTTTGGCCGACTTGGCCAGGGGGATTTGCCAATACCCTTTTGTGAGGTCAAGAGTCGTCATGTATCGGGCTGTTCCCAGCCGGTCGATCAACTCATCTATACGTGGCATGGGGTAGGTGTCAAATTTTGTAACTTTGTTCAACTGACGAAAATCGTTACAAAATCGCCAGCTCCCATCTGGTTTAGGCACCAACACAATGGGACTAGACCAATCACTTTGGGACTCCTCTATCACCCCTAAGTTCAGCATTTTCTGTACTTCCTCCCGTATTGCCTCCCGTCGGGCCTCTGGGATCCGATAGGGTTTTAACTTCACCCTTTCACCGGGCGGGGTAATGATGTCATGCTCTACCCCAGATGTTTGTTCCGGCAGCTCAGAGAATACCTCCTTGTTGCGAAGCACAAACTCCTTAACCTCCTGTTGTTGGGGTTGTGACAAGGTGGCTGCTATTCCAACCTCAGGAATCACGCAACCAGTTTGAGCTGGTGACCAAGTGTCTGCGACTAGGGACTCTCTATCCCTCCAGGCTTTCAACAGATTAACGTGATAGATCTGTTCGGGCTTTCGCCTTCCTGGTTGTCTGACCTTGTAATTCACTTCGCTCACTTTTTCCATTATCTCATAGGGGTCTTGCCATTTGGCAAGGAATTTACTTTCAACCGTAGGGACAAGTACCAGTATCCTATCCCCCGGGGAAAAGGTACGGGTCTTGGCTCCACGGTTGTACACTCTCTGCTGTGCTAACTGCGCTTGGGCCAAATGTTCCTTCACGATGGGCATTACCTGTGCAATTCGGTCTTGCATCAGGGCGACATGCTCAATCACACTCCTGTGGGGAGAACTCTCACTTTCCCAAGTTTCCTTGGCAATATCCAACAGCCCTCTTGGGTGTCTCCCATACAGTAACTCAAAGGGGGAGAATCCCGTAGAGAATTGGGGCACCTCCCTAATAGCAAACATCAGATAAGGAAGTAGACAGTCCCAATCCTTTCCATCTCTATCCACCACTTTCTTCAACATTTGTTTTAGGGTTTTGTTGAATCTTTCAACCAGCCCATCGGTTTGGGGGTGATACACAGATGTACGTAATTGCGTCACTTTGAACAATTTACACAGCTCCTTCATAACCCGGGACATAAAGGGTGTACCTTGGTCCGTAAGCAGTTCTTTACAAATACCCACCCAGCTAAACACAAGAGATAGCTCTTTGGCTATGGTTTTGGCCGAGGTATTTCGGAGAGGGATCGCTTCTGGATAACGGGTGGCATAGTCCATTATAACTAATATGTACTGGTGCCCCCTAGCGGACTTGATTATAGGCCCTACCAAATCCATGGCGATCCTCTCAAACGGGACCTCAATGATGGGTAGAGGGACCAGCGGGCTACGGAAATGTGGCATCGGGGCCGACCTCTGACACACAGGGCAGGAGGAACAATAATTTTCTATGTCCTTCATCACCCCCGGCCAATAGAATCTCTGTAATACCCTCTCTCGGGTTTTCTCTGTCCCCAGATGACCTCCAAGAATGTGCCCATGGGCCAACTCCAACACCAACTTCCTGTAAGGTTTGGGCACCACAAGCTGCTCAACGGTTTCTTCTGCCCTTTTTGCCACCCGATACAGTAGGTCCTTCTCTACGCTGAAGTATGGGTAAGTGCAGGTATTATCTGGGTTCACTAACTCGCCATCTATTTTCACTACGTTTTCCCGTGCCTTTATTAGGGCGGGGTCTTTCAACTGTTCTGTGGCAAAGTTTTCCCTGTGAACCTCAAGATCAGAAAACTCCACAGACGGTAGGTTTTCGTCTGAGGAGGTGGGCTCCTCTCCAGTTTCTTGAGTCTCCCCTGCCAATACTGATAAGGGAAATTCCGGAGAGTCCTCACCACTCTCAGGGGAGTTCTGGCTATCACATTCCTGGTACATAGGGGCACCAGTGGGGGGCTCAGGATCATCCCACAGTTCCCAGAACTTCGGAAAATCCCTTCCCACAATGGCGTCATGCGGTAACTGAGATACTAAGCCCACTGGATGAGAGAGGGTACCTTTGGGGGTCTCGAAACACACTGTAGTCACTGGATACTCTCGGGTGTCCCCATGCACACAAATAACAGCTACCTTGCTATTCCCAAAGACCTCTGTTTTAACTAACTCAGCCTTTATCAGGGTCACAAGGCTACCTGAATCCAGCAATACCACAACATTTCTACCATTAACACACATTTTGCATAAATGTTTCTCAGTTCCTCGAATGGCAGTGCATGCGACTGTCGCACACAGCGACTGACGTCTGCCCGTCAGAAAGTCACACTGCATGGGTTCCTCCACAACCGGGCAATTGGCTGCAATATGTCCCGCTTGCCGGCAGCGGTAGCAAACGATCCTTCTTGCCGCCTCTTGAGCCGCTGATTTCCCAGGCTGTTCTCGCCAAACTTGGGGTAGAGCTCCCACCCTCTCACTCTCTCCACCCTCACCCCTTGGAATCCTCTTATCCGCCCCTGGGGATGGTCTGGTCTTAGGGTGGAAAGTCCGAGTGTCTCTGGAAGAGGCCGTCAGGTTCTCTGTAGCCAAGTATTTCTCCACACGATCCACAAGACCATCGGCCGTCTCTGGGTCTCCATGGCTTACCCACTTTTGGATGGCAGTAGGAAGAGCTCTCAAAAACCGATCCATTACAACACGTTCCACAATCTTTGGTGCGGACAAAGTCTCTGGCTGTAGCCACTTTCTGCTCAGGTGAATGAGATCATACATTTGAGACCTGGGGGGTTTTCCAAGCTGGAAAGTCCAGTTATGCACACGCTGAGCCCGGACAGCCTGGGTGACACCCAGCCTTGCCAAAATTTCAGCTTTTAGCATCACATAGTCTTTTGCTTGGTTAGGCTCTAGGTCATAGTAAGCTTTCTGCGATTCACCAGTTAACAGAGGAGCCACCAGTCCAGCCCACTGCTCCTCAGGCCACTTTTCTCTTTCAGCGGTCCTTTCAAATGTGGTCAAAAATACCTCTGGATCATCCTCTCCAGTCATTTTTGTCAATAAACGACTCACCCCAAAGGACGCGGTATTAGTGGGACGGCTTTCCTCACTGGTCTGCGGACGTTGCTGCATTACTGCTTCCATTTGTTGTAGTCTCTGCTCTTGCTTCTGTAAGAGGTCTATGAAGCGGGCCTCAGATTGCTGCTGGGCTTGTTGCTGAGCTTCCAGACTCTGTTGGTGAGCTTGCTGCTGGGCTGCAAGGCTCCTTTGTAAACCTGCATTTGTCTGCTGTTGATTGGCATTTGCTAGAGCCAGCTGTTTCAGTATCTCCTCCATGCTGGCTTAAAAAAAACTGCCACTGGTTCTCCACCAACTGTGAGGGGGTTAGCTCGGCAGCGGGTGTGTGTGACCCCCGGGATGGGCTCCCCACACAAAAACAGGCCCAGCAAACGGAGGTTGTGGTTTTCAAAATCAAAAAGGTGCGGTTTATTTTCTATTTACAGTGACAAAACACAGCAAAGCAAAAGAAACATAAATAAAATAAATCCTGGTCAACTTGACCTCTGAGTAAACATACAGGTTTCCTAACTAACAACTGGGATCAGCCTAGTGCTGTCCTAGTCCCTAAGTCCCTGGTTTTAAATGTCCAAGCAAATAGCCACACAGGCTTTGTCTCACCGCACAGGGGTTCACTCTCCCTAGACAGTCCACACAGGTCTGGTTCCAGGCATGAGCAAACACCTAATGAATCTGGGAGTTCTTATAGAGGCCTAAATGAGCTGACAAGCTTCAGCTGGTCTCATCAACTCCCTGTCTGCACGACGCCCCACACTCTCCCTAGAGGTATGAGTCATCCATGAGCCCACTAGCCTCAGCTGGGCTTATACAACTCTCCACCTAGTTGTATAAGTCGGCGTAAAGCCTGAATCTGGGCGAAATATATCTACCCCCCTGGATGCAACCAGGTGGCTTTACCTTCCTGCTGTCACAACTGCTAAATACCTTTTCTCATTAGCAGTATATAGCAGTCTTGTGACCTCTATCAGTGTCAAGCCAAGCACTGGTTCAAGCTTGTAGGAGGAGTTTTCTGACTATCCTATGAGACTGCAAGACGCTTGACCCTCTGTTTGGACAGAGCTGATTAGCCCTGTGCTGCTAATTGCCTGCAGTTGACCTCCTGCTGATCTCCTTATAAGCTATATGAACCTGCTTCTAGATGATTTTATGTTCCTACCGACTTACACTGAAAGAAGCAATTCTGATGGAGAAAAGACTATTGTCAATGATGCTTAGTTTACTTAAAGTGGATGTAAGCCCAATTCATGAAATTTGACCTAGGCACATATAGAGAATCTGTAGTGTTTACTTATCTGTCTCCAAAGCCCTAAGTCCGTGTCTTTCTGCTGTTTCGTTCCTCTGTTATCAGCATAATTTCTGACAAGTTCTCAGAGACAGGAGATAAAAGCAGCCTGACATTTGTGTGGAGGTGGGTGCTATAAATAGATTAGCAGAGAGCTTGTCTTGTCACAACACATCTCTTAAACTATCTATGTTCCTCTGCCTATGTGGAGTGGGGGTGTGTGCCTTTCCTCCAATCACCTGCCACCATAGGCGTGCGCACAGGGTGTGCCAGGTGTGCCCAGGCACACCCTAATCACCCTGTGCAGAACAGATTCCCCCTACTGCCCTGGTTCCCCCCCTCCTTCCCCCCGCAGCGCTTCTGGCTTCCCTACTCTCCTCTCCCTCTAGCTGTTGCTGCGGGGATGTTTTAGGATGAGTGAGGGAAGGGGTCGGTAAATATGTAACTTACCGGCCCCTTCCCTTTCATCGTGAGTGATCGGTACCTTGTGATTGATTTTTGGGGTGCACACCCTAATGCAATAGGCTACGCACACCTATGCCTGCCACACAGTGTATGCCAAGACTACACTCCTACTGCTGATTGAGGAAGTAAAAGATCTACTGCAATGTTAGAATTCTAAAGAATATAGCAAGCTGAAGACAGCAGACATACAGTACATGTAAAACATATGTAGGGTGATATGTTTCATCTCTATGTATCATCTGAGGCTGTTCACTTCACTGGGTATATGCAAGGGTTTACATCCACTTTAAATTAGAGTAAACCTTGCAAGCAACTATAAATATTGAAATAAATTAGAATTAGGGTTGCACCGATATCGATACTAGTACCGGTATCGGTGCTGATACCGAACATTTGCACGAGTACAAATGCTCCGATGCTTGGCACCGATACTTGGACAGTCAGGAACGATCAGTGCAGTGGTGGGGGCAGTTACAATCACTGATCTCCCTGCGCGTCTTTCAATAAAGCATCTGACAGCCACTTCTTCTCCTCTCCCTCCCGTGGCTTTCATCGGCCTTATTGAAAGCCGTGCAGGGTGATCAGTGATTGTAACTGCCCCCACCGCCGCACCGATCGTTCCTCACTGTCCCGTGTCCTCCTCTGGTCCCCCCTCTGTGTTCTCCGTGTTCTCCTCCAGTCCCCCCCCATGTCCTTCTCCAGTCCCCCTCTGTGTGCTCCTCCGGTCACCCCTGTGTCTTTCTCTGGTTCTCCTCTGTGTCTTCCTTCCGGTCCCCCTCTGTGTCCTCTTCTGTGAGCTCATCCGGTGTCCTCCTCCAGTTCACCGCGTGTCCTCTTCTGTGTCCTCATCCAGTCCCCCCGTGTCCCCCTCTTTTCCTTTTCTGAATGAACAGAGTCAGTGATCACTGACTGTCCATTCATAACTGAGCAGAGTAAACTGTGTTTACGATGCTGTCTCCTCTCCATTCATTTTCAGAGCAGCTGAGGCTGCAGAGGAAAGGACTGGGGAATCTGTGTCCTCAGTCCCTTTCCCTTAAAGGGGAGATGTCAGGGGTCTGCTTAGACCCCTGACATCTCACCAACCCCCCCACCCCCTAACAGGCTTGATGATAAAAAAGGACAAATTGTAATAAATAAATATTTAAAAATAAAATTGTAAAAATAATAAAAAATGAAATAAAAAAACATTGACACCAGAATCCCCCCGAGGAAGCCATGTGTCCCTGTGGCGTAATGCGTAGGGGAGGGGCAACAGGACGGCACAGAGCTCGTACCTCAAAGGAGATTTTTTAGACATACCGCTGGTGCAGTGTCACGGATAACATTAAGGAGGAGGAACGAGGAGAAAAGGACATCCATTGCTCTGGTCGTGGAAGGACTAAAACGCATTATTTGTTCAAACCTAAATGTAAGGTCACATATCATCAGATGAGAGCACATCTGATGGGGGAGCATGAGTGATTTGAAATATTGGTACATTAATTGAGCACTAAGTGGTTAAACGCAAAAAAAGTGAGAAGCACAAGGAGATATTTGCACGTGCAGGCACAGCATTATTTATAGACTTTTTTCATTGGAATATCACTAATGGGACTGCACTCTTACTTACTTATTATACATTTTTTAACCTTTTTACCTAGTTATTTATTGAAATATTGGCACAATAACTGGCCACGCAAATTACAATGAAATTCTATAAACAGGCCTCAAATCAAGTCACTATGTGATGCAAGAGCATCATAAAAAAACGATTTTACCTCTCTTGAGTCAGCTAAATATTCCTTCATTTGTGTCTCTCCCGTTCCCAGACACTGCAGCTCACAGTGCATGAGTTTCAGCAGCACATTTGTTTTTTTCCAATCCAAAAAGCAGCGGGAGGGGCAAAGCAAGGCCAGGTGCTGATTAACAAGCTACAGGCTTATGAATTAACAGTGACAGACATGTACTCTGTAATTTTCATCCTATTGTAGTCAATAGTCAATGCTTTGAATTCAGTTGCAGTGCAGCAGTGTTGTCCCCATCACAGAGATGTGCAAAAGGTGAACTTCAGTGGACTTTCACCCTAAAACTAAAGTTGCTATTACTCATTTCCTCTCTAATGGAATTGCAGATTTTTTTTCTTTTTTGGGGCGCGAGTACCGTTTTTTTGGCAACACCCACTCCCTCAATTCTCGCCTAGGCGAGAATGACATTGCTATGGATCACACTCCCATTTGCAGCCTCCTGGAATAACATCACACATCCCAGGAGGCTAAAGGACCAATCTCCCTTCAGCACTCAATTCTACACAGGAGCCTGCAGGGAGCTGGCTGTAAGTCATCAGGAAGCCACAACCGATTCCCAAATCCAAGATGGGGGCATCCTGTGCCAGTGTTATTGTCAAGCCCAAAATTTTTTTTAGCTGTGGATGGAATGGGGGTTTTTTTTTTTTTTTTATTGCTATCAGGGGTTCCATTAGACAGATATCCCCTCACTTCCTGTCCTGCCACATTTTTACCATTTACCATTTTTACCATGTAGGAAGTGATGAAAAATCTGCAACCGGGGCACAAACTGAAATAAAAATCTCAGTCAAAACCTCATCGCTCACTACGTCTCACATCCAATAGTGTTGAAATATATAATAAGCGATGCTGCTCTCCTTGAGCGGATAAACTCCAAAACACTACAATGAAGAGAAAGGATGGAGCAAACGCCTAGTGCATTACCTTCAACACCATATTCAATTTATTAAAAAGCCAAAAACATACTCACAAACATGAGAAAAAATAAAAGCTAATGAAGTCACAACTCCAGTATGGTGGATACCCAGTGTCTGCAGTTGGAAAATTGACGCGTTTCGGGAGACAAGCTCCGAGGAAAGGAGACAAGGATAACAATAAACATCTAGAAGGGATTCAAACCCTGCACCACTCTACAATCTACAAAACTATATATAAAAAAAAAAAAAGCCAACCTCATGGAGAAAATACAGGTTCTCTGCAGTATAGGCAAATGAGTAGTCATATGCAGTAAAAATACATACCTATATTACGAGGAATGCCTTGTCCCGTTACTTGTACACAGACTTCCACAGTGAAACTAAGAACAAAAACAATAACCTGTTAATGAGCACATTTATTAATCAAACATTATGAAAACATATTCCTTACTGTATTGTGGTACTTTCTGCAAAACTCTTACAGCAAACTTACACAACAAAATAACTACTCATAAATTAAAGTTAAGACATCTTCAGTTTAAGAGTGAGATCTAATTTAAGAAAAACTATAGGAGGACATGATCTGTGGAAGAGGTGCCCAAGAAAAGGTCAGTAGAGGGCAAAGGACTAGTCACCAGAATTGCCTTTGGTCCTCCTGCAGCTGATCTTTTTCCCATCAGTGACTTACCAGGTAAAAAAAAGTTCTGTTGCAGAGGTTCCCCTCAACCCCACCTTACACTTACCTGAGCCCGATCTCAATCCAGCGATGTGCATGAGGAGCAGAGGTTCTCTCGGTAGTTTGATAACAGGGGGAGCCATTGGCCCCTGCTCCTGTCAAACAAATACTATGATGATGGAGCGGCTTTCTATGGGGGCATTGGGCGGGAGGTAGAAGCCAGGAGCGCCAGCGGGGAACCCAAAAAGAGGAGGATCGGGGCTGCTCTGTGCAAAACCATTGCAGAGAGCAGGTTAAGTATACCAAGTTTGTTACTTTAATTTAAAGAAATAGAAGGCTTTACAAGCACTTTAACAAAATGCATGTTAACACGAAAAACACATAAGAACAGCAAAGTGTGAATGGGCCCTAATTGGGAGGTATTTTTGAGCAACAGGTCATTTGGGGAATACATTTTTCCCCTGAATATTACATTTATACTACTCACTACTTTTCCTATTCTAATTAGATTCCTTTTACTGTGGCACAGATATTGCCCAGTTTTCAGTGTGTTTTTTTTTTCATGTTCTTGTGCCCACAGATAAATAAAAAGGGTCCGAATAGCTAAATTTCCCCCTGATGTAGCAGTCCAATTCCTGGCATGTCAGAGCAGTGAGGTCACTGTGGCATGTTCGATACACAGAGGAAAAGGGGAAGAGGAAATTCCATGTACCTCTGCAGGAAGAACTCCATCACAATAAGTGCAGCAAGTCACCGATGTGGCCAACGCAATTACATGTCTTCTATGCACCATTAACGTATCTTTGGAAGACGCTAAACAAACCTCTAATCATAATGCAGCGAAGCTGAAGATTAACTTCCTCTTTGTAATGTAATTAAACGGAATAAGAGCTGACATCTGGCGGGTCTCATACCGCACTCGAGGACAAATTTCCTACACGCTATTAGGCATGATAATGTCAAGAACGTGGAGAGTAATTATCAGAGAATACCAAGGCTCTCCTGAGAAATCAGGAATCTACGGGTAATTTCTCATGGGAGATAAATAGTGAACTGATTAAAGTACTAAGATGCATCCTGTTCCATGTTGTCTGATAACAGCCACCCAAGTCCCATTCAACACTACATATTCTGCATCTGACATAAATATATATTAAAAGAGAATGCCACTCTTTTGAAAACTGTTCAAAAGGAATGATAGTGATGTGATAACCTATGTAAATTGTATTTATTACTTATTTTGTTCAATGATGAATATTAAAGTGTATGTAGACTATAATACCCGCAGTGGTTCGCAGAAGGCAGTGTGAACTGCCGGCGGGAGAGATGCGCTGCGGTAACCGGTGCAGGAATCATGCTGGTTCCCTCATCGCTATAGTGTGAACCTAGGCTCAAGGTCTTAAATACATTTTAAAGAACACATGAATTAAGACGCAAGTGGTACCAAGCAGCACAGCACTAAATACCATGCTGGACTCAAAACTCCTCTCTGGGTGGCCCTGAATGAGGTAAGAAGTAACCCTCTTTGAGTGAACAACCTGCTTTGGGTACTTCCCATAGATAGATTGATGTTTCAGAACCTTGTCATGCTCCATTCTCTAAAGGGAATGGAATAAAATATTCAGAAGCCTTCTGCCCCCCCCCAGCCCCCCCCCCCCCAATTTACCAGTGTTTTATTTTCTTAAAAGTCCCTCCTTCCCTCCAGGCTTCAATTCCTCAGGTGCCTTCAAACATTGGATCACCCCTTTTTGTATGTGTCTCTCTCAGCTTCTCATGACAGAACGAATTAAATGTTTCTCAGCAATACAACAGACATACAAATTTCCTAGCTCTGAGCTTTTTAATGCCTAACTTTACAAAAGTTTGGAAGCATTGGGTCTATTCCTACTTACTGCGTGATTTTGCCTTGCGGTCAATGATTCCTTTGGGTGACTGGATCCTCTGGTTACTTGCAGTTTGGCTCTGTCCGTAACCACAGCATTCCCACTAGGACTGCAACTAATGATTATTTTCATAATCGATTAGTTGGCCGATTATTGTTTCGATTAATCGATTAATCGGTTAATAGCCTTAAAAATATATATATAATTTTGCGGCGATTTGCTTTTTGACATTTTTTTTTTGCCAATTTGTTGTTGGGCAGATTAAAAAAACACAAATTGCCGCAAAAACGCATTACATGCTTTTTTGCAGCTTCTCAGTTGAAGTCTATTGAATCAAAATAGCACCAGTTTGCATTAAAAAAAGTCCTTGCCCTTTCCAAATACGCAGCAGCTGAAAAAAGCATGGATGAGAGCGTGTCCCATAGGAAACCATGTAAATGAACTGTAGTGCATTTCTGCAAAAAGCACCAAAAAACACAGAGGTGTGACCCAGGCCTGAGATGTTTAGTAACATAATGGGGTTAAAAAAACTAAAATTAGTACAAAAAGAGCAAATCTCCTACTGTAAGGGGTTAATTTTTTACTGTGGGACAGTAAAAGTAATATTTACAGTAGCGATTTGCTCTTTTTGTACTATAAAGGGCTAATTTCTTTTTTTTTTAACCCCAATATGTTACTGGGCGATTAATCGATTATGAAAATAGTAATCGATTAATTTCATAATCGATTCGTTGTCGATTAATCGATTAGTTGTTTCGGCTCTAATTCCCACTCAACCCTTCCCACTCTTCCCTTTTTCTCAATTCTCTAGTCTCTCTGATAGTTACTGTTCTCTGTTGGGTAACATTTTATGCAATCGTCTTACATGGAATTCTGTGTATACCTCTATATAACTGTAAGGTTCCTCTTAGCTGTTGGAAATTTTTTACCAATTGCTGTATCCCCCTTATGCCTCGTACACACGATCAGTTTTCCCGACAAGAAAAATGTGATGTGAGATTTTGTCAGGAATTCCGACCGTGTGTATGCTCTATCTATCACACTTTTTTTTGTCAGAATTCCTGCCAAAAAAAGATTGAGAGCAGGTTCTCTATTTTCGTGACAGGAAAAATTCCTATCGGGAATCGCGGTCGTCTGTATGCAATTATGACGCAAAAAAAAACACGCATGCTCAGAATCAAGCAGAAGAGTCGAACTGCCTATTGAACTTCATTGATCTCGGCTTGTCGTACGTGTTGTACGTCACCGCGTTTTTGACGTTCGGAATTTCAGCCAAGATTCGAGTGACCGCGTGTATGCAAGACAATTTTGAGCCATTTTCCTGCTGAAAAAAACACACGGTTTTCCTGTCGGAAGAACTGATCGTGAGGACAGGGCATAAGGCTTCATGTACACTGCTGCTGGTAAACGGAAGTTTAGGAGCAGTTGGGCGTTTTTTTCAGCTGCCCCTGAACTCTCCTCTATGTTATCTTATCAGTACATGTACGCAGGGTCGTTTATAGTTGTTTCTAGGCAGTTGAGTTCAGAAGCATTTTTTGGAAAGCAACAAAATGCGTTCAGAACAGATGTTCCGAGGCATTTGAAACGCCAACGTTTTTCATTTCTGAAAAAATCAATAATAATAAACATTTTTTTTCTTTAAACGCTTCCAAATGCAAACGCGGCTAAACACGGCATGTCAGGCCCGGACTGGGACAAAAAATAGGCCCGGGCATTTTAGACTGAGCAGCCCGGGGGGCGCGGCGCTTCGCGGCGGCGGTTAATGATGGGATGTGGGGTTCCACCACCTTGTACCTCTGGACCCCTTTACATTACACAGCACCCTACACCTCTGGACCCCTGTACATAACACAGCACCCTGGACCCGTTTACATTACATAGCACTGCACCTCTGGACCCTTTTACATTACAAAGCACCCTGCACCTCTGGACCCCGTTAAATTACACAGCACTCTGGACCCCTTTACATTACATAGCACCACACCTCTGGACCCCTTTACATTACACAGCCCCCCACAGTTTGTTACACAGACACCCCCCTAACAGTTCTGGACCCCCTGCATGTTACACAGACCTCCCTACAGTACAGACCCCCTCTCTACAGTACAGACTCCCCTACATTACAGACCCCCTCTACAATACAGACCCCCCTACATTACAGCCCCCTCTACCATACATACCCTCCTACATTACAGACCCCCCTACAATACAGAACCCCCCTCTACAGTACAGACCCCCTCCCTACAGTACAGACCCCCCTACATTACAGACCCCCCTACAATACAGACCCCCCTACAATACAGAACCCCCCTACAATACAGACCCCCCTACATTTCAGACCCCCCTAAAATACAGAACCCCCCTACATTTCAGACCCCCCCTGCAATACAAAACCCCCTCTACATTACAGACCCCCCTACAATACAGAACCCCCCCTACATTTCAGACCCCCCTACAATACAGAACCCCCTCCTACATTTCAGACCCCCCTACATTTCAGACCCCCCTACAATACAGAACCCCCCTACATTACATACCCCCTTTAATACAGAACCCCCCTACAATACAGACCCTTCTACAATACAGACCCCCCTACAATATAGAACCCCCCTAAGTTACAGACCCCCCTACAATACAGACACCCCCTACAATACAGAACCCACCTACATTTCAGACCCCCCCTAAAATACAGAACCCCCTACATTTCAGACCCCCTCTACAATACAGAACCCCCCTACATTACAGACCCCCCTACAATACAGAATCCCCCCTACATTTCAGACCCCCCTACAATACAGAACCCCCCTACATTTCAGACCCCCCCTATAATACAGAATCCCCCTACATTTCAGACCCCCCCTACAATACAGACCCCCCTACATTACAGACCCCCCTACATTACAGACCACCCCTACAATACAGAACCCCACCTATAATACAGAGCCCCCCTACAATACAGACCCCCCTTTCAGACCCATAATGTACCTCAGATCAGCACGGGACTGCATGTCGGGTCCCCTCCCCCTGTGTGGACATAAAGGAGGAGGGGAGGTGGCTTCACTCTGCTCGGCTGTGTGAGACAGCCGAGCCGAGACTGATCAGATCATCAGTGCCGCGGCCACCTTGCCAGAGACAAGGGAATCGTTGCGGGTCCCGGCCCCCTGATGTCCCGACGTCTGTCACTCGAGTGCGGCTCCGACTCGCAGCTGAGAGTGCACTGGGGGCAGGGCCGTCTCTAATATTGATTGGACCCTGGGCAAACATTTTCTTGGGGCCCCCCTCCCTGAGAAATACAATAGATAGCAGCCAGACTCAAATCGGTTTACTGCAGCAGATCAGGTAGCGGCTGCGATTGGTTGCCAGAGGTTGCAGCATATCATTGCCACTCACTAACTGGTTGCTAGAGGTTATTGCACATCATTATTGCTCACTGATGGGTTGCTAGAGATTACAGCAGACATTACTGTTCATTGATTGGTTGCTAGAGGTTACTGCACATCATTATCTCTGCATCAAATTGTGGGTGGAGCTAAACTGCACTAAACAGTGAGGCATTGTTATATACCAGTATTTTAGGAGAGCACTATATACAGACTGCAGGGTTCTGGAGTTTGCTATATGTGCAGGGTTGAGGAGTGCACTACATACAGAGTGCAGGGTTGAGGGGTCCTCTATGGGCAGAGTGCAGGGTTGAGGGGTCCTCTATGGGAAGAGTGCAGGGTTGAGGGGTCCTCTATGGGAAGAGTGCAGGTTTGAGGGGTCCTCTATGTTGCAGAGTGCAGGGTTGAGGGGTCCTCTATGTGCAGGGTTGAGGGGTCCTCTATGTGCAGAGTGCAGGGTTGAGGGGTCCTCTATGTACAGGGTTGAGGGGTCCTCTATGGGCAGAGTGCAGGGTTGAGGGGTCCACTACGGGCAGAGTGCAGGGTTGAGGGCAGAGGCGTAACTAGAACCTTCGGGGCACTGGTGCAAGAAACCATGAATCAGTGCTGCCTATCAATGCTCATCAATGCTGCCCATCAGTGCCACCCATCAGTGTCACCTTTCGGTGCTCATCAATGCCGCCTATCAGTGCCGCCCATCAGTGTCACCTTTCGGTGCTCATCAATGCCGCCTATCAGTGCCTTCTCTGCAGGACTCTGAGCTGGGAACGTCTCTCTCGTACAGCCCAGAGCCTGCAGTGACAGTTCCCCCTCCCTCCCCACTTGCACAGATGGAAGAGGAAAGAGCTGCTCTGCTCCGTTTCCTCCTGCCCCTCTCCCCCTGTGTGTGCACTGCAGGAAGTGTGATTGATCCAATTCAGCTGCTGGGCTTCACACTTCTTGTGTGCACACATGAGGAGAGGGGAAGGAGGGGAAGGAGCAGATTGGCTCTCTCCTCTTCCATCCGTGCAAGTGAGGAGGGAGGAACTGTCAGTGCAGGCTCTGGGCTCTATGAGAGAGAAGCTCTCAGCTCATAGCCCTGTGGTCAGCATTCCCGCTGGGGCCCCCCCTACAGTGGCGGAAACACCAGGGCCGATTGCAAGTGCGACCTTTGTGACTCCACTGCCCAGAGATCAGTCTGTCCCCTAGTATAATTCCCCCAGGTCAGTCAGACTAACATAGATGGACCCTATTGGGGCACATACTGACATGGGGAGGATTATGCTGGGGACAAACTGACCTGGGAAATGGGAGGACTGTACTGGGGAACAGACTGGACTGTCACAGTGTGCACAAAAGCAATCTAACCCCCCACCCAGATGAGCCTGCCACAGTGTGCATAACCACCCCACTCCCCAATCAAGCAGTCAGTCAGTGTGCACAGAAATAATTCAACCCCCATCCAGATCAGCCTGTCACAGTATGCACAGCCACAATCAGTCACAGTGTGCACAATCACTCCCCCATTCATATTTACATACCTAAAAAGCGTGTGGAATTTCTTTTCTCCCATGCTTGTGCAGGTGCAGTTAGAATGACATCATTGCCCCGCCCCCTCCCCCTGATGCCGATCCCGACCACACGATGCCGATCCCGCCCACACACATGTAGAGATGTGTAGAGCAGCAAGGGTTTTGAACTGCCGCTGACAAAGCAGAGCAGCCAGCAAGTGACTAGCGCAGGCTGCGAAACTCCAGCTGCGAAGCTCCAGCTGCCCTGTTTGCCCTGCGCTAAGGACGGCCCTGACTGGGTGGGACATGCGACCCGCCAAGGGCGTCGCGGGCTGCCGTGGCCCACCGGGCATATGCCCGGTCTGCCCTATGGCCAGTCCGGGCCTGCGGCATGTAAACGCAGCAAAACTGATGTTTTTAAATGTCAAGTTAAAGCGTTCAGGGGAGGTTGTAAAACGTCTTGTGTACATTAAGACTTTAAAAAACACTATGTGCATGGAGCCTTTATACAATTGTAATTCTTGAAAACATTTCTTTCATAAAAATATTAATACTGGCCCGGCGGCGGGGGAAGGAGGAGGGAGGAGGAGGGAGCCGAGCAGTGACGTCAACAGACACGGCTTAGGCTCCCAGAAGTGGGAAACGGATACCTGTCAAAGACAAATGACCAGAAGTTCCACTTTTGGGTGGAACTCCGCTTTAAGTAACGCCCTTTTATAATCAGCTGTCTGCTGGACATCTGTTTAATGAATAATTAGCCTCAACCGGTAGTTGAATTCTTGTTAATTAGGATTTTGTTGTCAAAAATTTTGCTTCGCTCCTAAGACTACATTGGGGTGTATTCATTTTTGAAACATGGCCTTGAATGAATTTGTTAGGAAAAATACTTTGTGTGTGAAAATTAACGCATCTTGGTTGCCATCAATAGCCCACATTTGTGACAGTATTTTGTATTCTAGTGTCCCATAAAAAATGTTGATATTGAAAGGAAAGTAAAAGTTTTCTGACAAATCTATTAAGGTGTATTTATTTATGCTGAGCACTGTATGTGAACGTATTTGTGTGTATGCGCACACAAGTGTAAAAGTTCTTTCAGCTTTATTTTAATGAAACGTGGTGTATGTATGAACTTGTACGTATTTGAGTGTATACATGCAAAAATACTGACTGGAGACTCAGATTTCTGTATTTTTTTCCTATAAGCGCATGTTTATAAACTGGTGTGTACAAGCACATTGGAAACAATGGTCTGTATTTATATCAGTAAAAAAAAATGTTTGTATGCCTAAAAATTTGTCATTTTTAGGCAGCAGTGTGCAAGATGTCCCAGAATTCCTATTACCTAGCTCTTCCCATCACTTAGATTGAGGAGCTGTTTCTAAAGCCCCGTACACACGGTCAGGCTTTTGCCCAACAAACTTCGTTTTAAGCAAGTTGGACCAACAATCCGACCGTGTGTACGCTCCATCGGACAAACTTTTTTCGTTTTGGTTTTAGATTTCATCGGACAAAAGTTGGGTCTGCAAACGGACAAACTTTTGCCCAACAAAAGTCCGATGGAGCAAAGTCCGACCGTGTGTACAGATAACCATCGGACTTTAGTCCGATGGACAAAACAACTAATGGTAAAATCAACCAACAATAGCAGAAGTTGACCAAAGGGTGGCAGTAAAGAGCAGAAAAGTGCAGAAAAAACACGCGATGTTGTAAGAAGTTTTAAGAAAGTTTGCAGAAAAGTCCGAGCGTGAGTATGCTATGGGTGTTCCCAACCAACTCCGTTCGGACAAAAATCCACGGAAAAGTCCGATGGAAGTCCGACCGTGTGTACGAGGCTTTAGACAGCTCATGAAAAAAAATCGTGGTCCCCCTCAAGTGAGAATGTATTTAAAAAAAATACCTACACAATTTGAGTTCAGTGTATTATATGTCACATTTGTATTAATCTAACACATTCCAAACCTGACATAAAGCATTACCTCACAAGACCGTGATTGTCCAAAAAGAAGTCAGGAAAATGATTTGCTCTGTTGGGCTACATTCCTAAACTGCACTGATTCACACGTCAACAAATTACTGTCTGTGCAGCGTGCCTAATTCCTCTCATCTGTTGCTTGTTACGGTTCACATTATGGGGATTCATTACACACAAGTGCCCTAACCTATAGTGACAAACTCTACATGTATCCTTTCTCTCTGGAATATTAACAAGCTAGACTGCTAGAGTACCAGAAAGTTGCTGATTAAAGCCAAACTTCATGCAAGCAGCTAAATGCACGACAGATATGTGAGCTGGCTGCAACAAGATTTGTGTTGGCTCTGACGGTTTCATGATCCTGGTACCACAGACAGCGCAGTCTGGTTAGCTTAAAGTGGACGTAAACCCACTCTCATCCTTTCTAAACTACTGCCATAGTGCTGATCTATAAGGATATAGATGCCTCCTGCATGTATCCTTACCTGTCAAATGTCTCCCCTCTGTCTGTTATAAGAACTGAAAAACTGCAGATTCTGTGGGTGGATCTGTTGTCTGGAGCTCGGTGGGTGGAGTCGTGATGTCAGTAGACTCCCCGCCCTCCTCTACACTCCCCTTGTCAACATGCATTTTCTCATGTGTATTCCTTACACTGAACTTCTGCTATGATCACTAACATCCAGTCAAAATCCAGAAAAGTAACCACATGACTTCAGAAAAGGAGTGGGGGTGGGAATTAAAAAATAATGCCTGTCTCAGGCTTAGTGCATGAGATATGTAAATAACCTGTCATTCACAGCAAGGGGAGCGGAACGGACAAAAGTTCTCCTGTTTGTCCGTTTATCTCACTGAAAAAAGAAAAGAGGATTGCTCAGAGCTGGATTAACTGTTTGTGGCAAGACCTGGCACAGATGATAGGAAATCTTATACACTACATTGTGACAGCAAAAAATAAATAAAAACATTTCGGGTTTACATCCACTTTAACTTTGCTCCACATGAGTAAAGCAATGCAACTTGGTCAGTGACCTTTCCCTGTCTTTATGACTGGACAGTGAAGGAGAAGTACTACATTAATGAGGTCATGGCCTCTGCTCACTTTCTTCTGTCCTCCTTTCTGAAAACTCTCAGTGCTACAGTGCCTTGAAAAAGTATCCATACCCCTTGAAATTTTCCACATTTTGTCATGTACCAAAAACGTAAATTTATTATATTGGAATTTTATGTAATAGACCAACACAAAGCGGCACATAATTGTGAAGTGGAAGAAAAATGATAAATGGTTTTCAAATATTTTTACAAATAAATATCTGAAAAGTGTGGCGTGCATTTGTACCCCTAACTAAAATCTAGTGGGACCAATTGCCTTCGGAAGTCACCTAATTCGTAAATAGAGTCCACCTGTGTGTAATTTATTCTCAGTATAAATACAACTGTTTTGTTAGAGAACCTTAGTGAACAAACAGCATCATGAAGGCCAAGAAACACACTAGACGGATCAGGGATAAAGTTGTGGAGAAGTTAAAAGCAGGGTTAGGTTATAAAAAAATATTTGAACATCTCACGGAGCACTGTTCAATCCATCATCCGAAAATGGAAAGAGTATGGCACAACTGCAAACCTACCAAGACATGGCCGTCCACCTAAACTGACAGGCCGGGCAAGGAGAGTATTAATCAGAGAAGCAATCAAGAGGCCCATGGTAACTCTGAAGGAGCTGCAGAGATCCACAGCTCAGGTGGGAGAATCTGTCCACAGGACAACTATTAGTGGTGCTCTCCACAAATCTGGCCTTTATGGATAAGTGGCAAGAAGAAAGCCATTGTTGAAAGAAAGCCATAAGAAGTCCTGTTAGCAGTATGCGAGAAGCCATGTGGGGGACACAGAAAGCATGTGGAAGAAGGTGCTCTGGTTAGTTGAGACTAAAATTTTACTTGTGGCCTAAAAGAAAAACGCATGTGTGGCAGAAAACTAACACCCTGAACACACAATCCCCACCGTGAAACATGGTGGTGGCAGTGTCATGTTGTGGGGATGCTTTTCTTCAGCAGGGATAGGGAAGCTGATCAGAGTTGATGGGAAGATAGATGGAGCCAAATACAGGGCAATCTTAGAAGAAAACCTGTTACAGTCTGTAAAAGACTTGAGACTGGGGCGGAGGTTCACCTTCGAGCAGGACAACGACCCTAAACATACAGCCAGAGCTACAATGGAATGGTTTAGATCAGGGGTCTTCAAACTACGGCCCTCCAGCTGTTCAGGAACTACAATTCCCATCATGCCTAGTCATGTCTGTGAATGTCAGTGTGTTACAATGCCTCATAGGATGTGTAGTTCTACAACAGCTGGAGGATCCCTTGTTTAGATCAAAGCATATTCATGTGTTATAATGGCATAGCCAATGTCCAGACCTAAATAAAATTCAGAATCTGTGGCAAGACTTAAAAATTGCTGTTCACAGACGCTCTCCATCCAATCTGACAGAACTTGAGCTATTTTGCAAAGAAGAATGGGCAAAAATGTCACTCACTCTCTAGATGTACAAAGCTGGTAGGGACATCTCCAAAAAGACTTGCAGCTGTAATTGCAGTGAAAGGTGGTTCTGCAAAGTAATGACTCCGGGGGGCTGAATACAAATGTACCCCACACTTTTCACATATTTATTTGTAAACAATTTTGAAAACTCTGTATCATTTTCCTTCCACTTCACAATTGTGCCACTTTACGTCTATCACATAAAATCTTAATAAAATACATTTATGTTTTTGGTTGTAACATGACAAAATGTGGAAAATTTCAAGGGGTATGAATACTTTTTCAAGGCACTGTAGTTTGGCAGTGCTCTCCAATGCAGCCCTCAAACGCTTTATGCTAATACTGAGTTTCTGAATGTATTGGCCATGTTAGTGCGTGTTTCTGAAGACATAATGACAAGATAATTGGCTTTAGCCAGTATGTATTTAACCAGTTATTGGTATCCGACTCTGTACAATTCTATGGGACAGTTCTCTAAGTACTACGCCTAAAATGTCTGAAAGCCTTTTTCCACAGAATTTTATTGGTCATTTTTTAGTAGGTCTTTCCTCGCTCCTCCCAATTGCAGAGCTTGGAACCAGCATGCAGAATGTAAAAACACATGTGCATAGCCAATTTGTACACACATACTACTGCCAATTTAGACAGGAGCCATTTACCTACCAGTATGTCTTTGGAGGGTGGGAGGAAGCCCATACGAACACAGAGAGAAAATGCAGATAGTGTTGTGGCCAAGATTAAAACCAAGGACCCCAGTGCTGCCAGGTATGATTGCTAACAACTAAGTCACGGCGCCTTTCTGATCTGAGTATATATGTACAAGGACTGTACTAAAAGTAATGCAAAAGTAGACATAACTTTTTTACATAGGTTGTTTAAATTTCACATGTTGGTAAATCTTCATCTACAGTAACTCTTCTTCATTTTTTAATTGTAGGTAAATAATTGATTCCAAGCAGAAGCAACGTGCGGTCATTGAGTTCTTGATGATGGAGGGGTGCAGGCTGTCCGACATCCACAGAAGGCTACAGAACATTTAGGGAGATAACACCATTGACAAGAGTTGACAAGAGTTGTCAGTGGTTTCATCTCCATAAACATTCGGTAGCCTTCTGTTGATGTAAGACAGAACCCCTTCTTCATCTAGAACTCAATGATAACATGTTTCTCCTGCTTGGAATTTATTATTTACCTGCAATGAAAAAGAAGAAAAGTTCTATAGACAAATACATGAAATTAGAATGACCTATGTAAGTTGATAAAAAAAGTAATGCCCACATTTGCATTACCTTCGGTACAGCCTTCGTATATGAATGAATATTATAAAAAATTTGAAAATAACTGCAGCATGCAAATACAAAGCTAGTGCATACTAATGATGCCAATACATGTACAGATCTAATCACATGATAAATATGATTTTAAGAGCTTAAAGTGAAAGTCCAGCCTATTCCCGACTAAGCTTAAATCTACTCCCACCTCCCTTTTAAACAAAATACTATTCTGAGAGCGATCTGGTCCCATCACATAATCAGCTGTCAGTGGGGCTTCAGTTTAGAAGAGGGACAGCGATGCCCCACAGTAAGCCTATTGGTGATGGCACCCATAGCCATTGTCAGCTGTTTGGGAGATCATATGGACTGGATCGATCTCAGAATAGGTAAGTATAGACATCTTCCTATAATGGGGAAGATAGAATTGGATTTAGAAGGGGGGGGGGGGTGATAGCAGGTTTAAGCTTAGTTAGTATTGAATGGACTTCCAATTTAAAGTATATTAAGGAAAACATGTAGTTTTGGATAGAGAAAGGAATATGTCCCATCCCTTTACTTTCTGTCCCAGAGACATAGCAGGAAGAAAGAATAAGAGTAAATCTGTCCAAAGTGAGTGGTAATCCCCTAATAGGCCACTGTCTTCAGAACAGCTGTCCTCATTGGAAAATATGTCAAATTTGATATATCTCTCAGTGAGGTCCTTTATAAAAGATCAGAAGAAAAAAAACAAAAAACATAAAAATAGAAAAAGGAATGGATGGAATAAACCATCCCATTTAAAGTGGAACAAAACCCATCTTTCCTTGAACGGTCCCTGTCCCTCACCGGCATCTTCCGCTGGGTGGCGGTCTTTGGCCATCTTCATTAGCCAGCACTGGATGATGTCACTCTAGTGCATGTGCAGGAGTCAGTCACCCCGGCCACGGTGCCGGTAATGTAAGCTGAGCTCCGAATTCATAGCAGTTTATACCGGAGAAGACAGTGAGCAGGCAGGTAGGTGTATTTAATTGCAGAAGAGACATTGACAGGGCCGCCATCAGAAATTGTGGGGCCCCTTAGACAGCTTTGGGCTTGGCCCCCCCCCCCGGGCCTGACCACCAACATTCCACAGGGCCTGCCCACTAGCCATCCGGATAAGTCCTTCAGTGCACACACTTTTATTTTAACACTCTTACAACATCATATATGAAAATGAACAGTGTATTATTAGTCATCAGTGCTTTTAAGGTTTAACAGTAGGAAATTATATTTTGCCCAAAAGAGACATCCCAAACCAGCAGCTGTACGCTCTCAGCCCCCCTCACACCTGTACGCTCGCAGCCCCCCCTCACACCTGTACGCTCTCAGCCCCCTCACACCTGTACGCTCTCAGCCCCCCTCACACCTGTAGGCTCTCAGCCCCCCTCACACCTGTACGCTCTCTGCCCCCCTCACACCTGTACGCTCTCTGCCCCCTCTCACACCTGTACGCTCTCTGCCCCCTCACACTTGTACGCTCTCAGCCCCCCTCACACCTGTACGCTCTCAGCCCCCCTTACACCTGTACACTCTCAGCCCCCCTTACACCTGTACGCTCTCTGCCCCCCTCACACCTGTATGCTCTCTGCCCCCCTCACACCTGTACACTCTCTGCCCCCCTCACACCTGTATTCTCTCTGCCCCCTCACACCTGTACGCTCTCTGCCCCCCTCACACCTGTACGCTCTCAGCCCCCCTTACACGTGTAGGCTCTCAGCCCCCTCACACCTGTATGCTCGCAGACCCCCTCACACCTGTACGCTCTCAGCCCCCCTCACACCTATACGCTCTCAGCCTCCCTTACACGTGTAGTCTCTCAGCCCCCTCACACCTGTATGCTCGCAGACCCCCCTCACACCTGTACGCTCTCAGCCCCCTCACATGTGTATATAGGGCACACACACACACACATTTACACAGACACACACATATGTACACACACACGTACACAGGCACACACACACATGTACACAGGCACACACACATATGTACACAGGCACACACACATATGTACACACACATATGTACACAGGCACACACACACATATGTACACACACACACACATGTACACAGGCACACACACATATGTACACACACACACACACACAGGCACACAGATAGGCACACACACATGTACACAGTCACACACATATGTACACAGACACACCACCCCCCTCTTCACTTGTACAACAGATCTTACTTGTTAGGTGGTGTTCCTGGTCCCAGCTCTTGTGCAGCACACACGATGGGTGCACATGCTGGAATTTACCAGAGGTGGCAGCAAAGAGCCCGATTTCAGCTCAATGAAACAGCAGCAGCTGCTGACTCGCATACACTCTGAAAGCCAGCCACGAAGCTCTCATTCACCCGCCCCTGCCTTCTCTCGTCTCTGCCAGACAGTCGGGCCCTTCTAGACACTCGGGCCCCTTACAAGTGTGTGGGCTGTACCCCCCTGGTGGTGGCCCTGGACATTGAATGTCTCTTTTGCATTAAAGTGGTTGTAAACCCACTTTATAAACAAAGACCTACAGGTAAGCCTAGATTAAGGCTAGATTAAGGCTTACCTGTAGGTGCATGAAATATCTCCTTAAAGCGGTTGTATACCGCAAAACTTTTTTTTTTTTTTTGGTTAACCTGCAAGGCAAAGGTATAATGAGCTAGTATGACTAGCATACTAGCTCATTATCAATCACTTACCTTAGATCGAAGCCCCCGCAGCGGTCCTCGGACGCGTCCTCCGTCGAATCCATGATACCCGGAGTGACTTCCGGGTATCGCCGCTCCGGCGCTGTGATTGGCCGGAGCGGCGATGACGTCACTCCCGCACATGCGCGGGGAACGGCACGATCCCCGCGCATGCGCGAACTACCGGCAGTGTACAGCAGGCTCCCATTCAAGAGCCGCCGCGCTCAGTGCGCCTGCGCCGTTATCTACGGCGCGCATGCGCCGTAGATAGCGGTACAGTTTTTTTTGCAAATATCTCCGAGACTGTGTAGGTCTCGGAGATATTACAAGCACCTACAGGTAAGCCTTAATGTAGGCTTACCTGTAGGTGCTTCTACAAAATTTGGGTATACAACCACTTTAACCTACACGGTTAAGGAGATATTTGCATTTAAATGCGGCAAAGCTGACGTCACGCGCATGCGCATGGGGTTAACCCCATTCACAAATTTGGCTAGGTCGCAACATTCGACGACGTAGCCGAATTCGACGGCTCACGCGTGAATGCGCGGAGTCACGTCTTCGCCGCTCCGGCCAATCACAGTGCCGGAGCGGCGCTGTGATTGGCTGCAGCGGCGATACCCGGAAGTAACATTCCGGCTATCGCCGCAGTGATGGATGCGGCTAGAGGAGGGATACGGACGACTTAGGGGGCCCCGATCGAAGGTAAGTGGTACATAATGAGCTAGTATGCTAGTCATACTAACTCATTATAGCTTTGTCTTGCAGGTTAGTAAAAAAAATAAAAATTCGAAACAGGGTTTACAATCACTTTAAACAGCCTGCCTGCAAACAAATGGCTGGGATGCTGGTGATGTCACTACCCATATTTAGCCAATGAAAGTGATTAAATACAGTATGGGCACGTGTCCATATAAGATCACTGATATCGCCAGCCTCTCACCCTGTTGTTTTTTGTGTGCTGTGAGGTATGGAATGCCCCAACCTGCAGCTGATTGTTGTGAAAAAAATACATCTTGATGTTGGATAGAAATTAGTTCAAGCTTATCTCTGCCAAGGGGCCCCATGCGGTCCCTAGGCCGCAAGTTGGGCACCAAGTGTCTATATTGATCAGCTATCAATCAGGGTAGAAACTATTGTGGGTAGTGCCCAAGTAAAATGATACATCATGTAAGATATAGACCTTTTAGCAGTCAAAGCACAACTGACAGATATGGATGGCAGCATAAGAGGATGCTACGAATATTTACATACTGCCACATTCTTCGAGGGTTTGTTTTCTAGAAAGTAATACGTGTGTTTATTATCCCAAGTCCTCTTTGCCATGTAGATCACAGACTACCTGCCAGGTTGCCATGACTGGGGTATTCGGGTTTGTTGTTTCTTGCTTAAAACATCGACGGGCAAATAAACCCAGAGCTTATTATGCTACGTCAATTGTGGAATGTCATGTGTCTATCAGAAATGGAAGACGTTTGGCTTTGGCTCGTCGAACTTCTTCTAGACTCCTTTGCGCTGTTCCGTAGTTTCCCTTTCTTATATATATCTATCAGCGCGCCATACAAGCTACACAGCTGGTTCGCAAATATAGGACGATGGATCCCACGGGAGAGAAGAATTATGTGCCGGTTGGATTTAACCTACTAATCACTTTCACATGCTGAATACAAGGTTACAACAACTACGACAGAGCATTACAACTCCATAATCTGAACCGACAACAAAGACCAACTCTCAGCAAACAGACTCTTAGCCACTGTCGTAAAATTCTCATCATGTTCTTTCAAATTCTGCAGCTCTAAGCAATTTGGGTATCGGGCTATCAGCAGATTCCAGTCTCAGAGAATTTAAAAGTATTTAACTAGTAGGTACTAAGCAACATTCTTATTTTTCATGATGTAATCATTTTGCCCCAAGATTATGTAAAGTTTAAAAAAAAAAAAAAAACTCTGTTACAGTACCAGTAACTGAAGGAAAATTCCAATAAAGCTGAACTATATACACTATATTACCAAAAGTATTGGGACGCCTGCCTTTACACGCACATGAACTTTAATCGCATCCCAGTCTTAGTCCGTAGGGTTCAATATTGAGTTGGCCCACCCTTTGCAGCTATAACAGCTTCAACTCTTCTGGGAAGGCTGTACACAAGGTTTAGGAGTGTGTCTATGGGAATGTTTGACCATTCTTCCAGTAGTGCATTTGTGAGAACAGGCACTGATGTTGGACGAGAAGGCCTGACTCGCAGTCTCCGCTCAGATGCATCCCAAAGGTGTTCTATCGGGTTGAGGTCAGGACTCTGTGTATGCTAGTAAAGTTCTCCACCACAAACTCCCTCATCCAAGTCTTTATGGACCTTGCTTTGTGTATTGGTCCAAATCATTTGGTGGAGGGGGATTATGGTGTGGGGTTGTTTTTCAGGGGATGGGCTTGTCCCCTTAGTTCCAGTGATGGGGACTCTTAAGGCGTCAGCATACCAAGACATTTTGGACAATTTCATGCTCCCAACTTTGTGGGAATGGTTTGAGAATGGCCCTTTCCTGTTCCAACATGACTGCGCCACAGTGCACAAAGCAAGGTCCATAAAGACATGGATGAGTGAGTTTGGGGTGGGGGAACTTGACTGGCCTGCACAGAGTCCTGACCTCAACCCGATAGAACACCTTTGGGATGAATTAAAGCGGAGACTGCGAGCCAGGCCTTCTCATCCAACATCAGTGCCTGACCTCACAAATGCACTTCTGGAAGAATGGTCAAACATTTCCATAGACACACTCCTAAACCTTATGGACAACCTTCCCAGAAGAGTTGAAGCTGTTATAGCTGCAAAGGGTGGGCCAACTCAATATTCAACCCTACGGACTAAGACTGGGTTCCATTAAAGTTCATGTAAAGGCAGGCATCCCAATACTTTTGGTAATATAGTGTATATGAATATAAATGTATTTTGTGTGCACCAAACACCTTTGTAAACCCAAATATTTCCTTGCAAAAGGAACAGTGACATCATCATAAGGACTGCATAAAACCTGTGCAGAAAGCAGAGCTGTGTGAAGGACCCAGCAGCTTCTCCTTCTACAGGCTGCCTGCAGAAAACTACAGGAGGGGATGGATACATTATAAGGCACCCTGCACAAGGAGAGAGAGCAGCAGTGACCGATCTTTATTATAGGAAGCTCCTGCAGAGAGGCAAAGTGCAGGGATGGTTTAAAGCTAGATTACTGCACAGGTCTGGAAGAAATATACAGAGATACCAAGATTAAAGTCAGACCACACATGGCTCAGCGTTCAACAAAAATAAATAAAGGAATGCCATTAAAGTCACTAAATCCACATCATTAAAAACTATCAGTAAATGGTGTATTACATGCTGGTCATACTCATTCAGTCACTATGAGATTTGTTTTCTGTGTTCTGGTTGATCCTGCTGTTCTCCCCTTCTGTCCATGTCCCCAATTCAGCTTGGGATATTGCAGCTGTGGCGGCAACTCCGCACATGCTCAGTTTTCAGTGAGTTTCTATGCTGAGCATTTCCTCCCTATCACATCTGAGAAGTCCATGTGACTATAAAGTTACACACATAGGTGTATAAAAATTAAAATACCCACTCCCTCCCTCCTCCTTCATGCCCACTAAACAGCTAAACACAATGGGGTTGGGAAATTACAAGTAGATTGATGGAGGCTTCACCTCCCTGTTATTCTGAGACACAGGCTGGAGGGGTGTGATACACACTGACTGGCAGAAAACAGCCCACACCATGTTATTGCCAAAAAATATTAAAGATTTTATTTCAAATATATATATTTGTATGACAATTTAACAGTTTATTAATATTATTTATTTATTTTTACTCTGTGTTCCAAAGGCTGTTTTTTTTATTTTGAACATGTGACCAGCAGCAGAGGACTAGAAGCTCCACCTGCTTATGTTTCCCTGCAGACAGGCTGGATCATGTGACAGTTGTATATTGATTAGGAAAAAGGTACTTACTTTTTTTATTAAAATAATGACACTGCCATCATCCATAAACAGAAATAGAAGGGACAATGTAAATGAAACAGTGTGTGTTTAGTATCACTTTAACCTCTTGCCGCAAAATCACTCACCTGTACATCATTCTGTTTCAAGTGGTTGTACCGGGGTGATGCCTGAAGCTGCAGACATCACCCCGGTACCGTTTTTTAGACCCGCCGGTAATAACAACTGATGCTGCTAAGCATTGTTATTACAAGCAGCGGGAGGGGACGTCCCCCCCTCCCACCACCTTCCACTGCTCCACCCATGCACTCCTGTCCCACCGGGAGACTCATGTCTGCCAGCTGGCCGGAGACCCAAACACAGCCGCAATCGGCTATAATCGGGTCTCGGATCTAGTAACCCGGTTTACTGGAGCCTTAAAGGCGCCAGATTAAAAGAAAATTTTGTATTCAAAACAGCTAAACTTGGCGTTTTAAATGCTTTCAAGCGCAATGGGAGGGATTTGGGGTCTTATAGACCCCAGATCCCTCCATAAAGAGTACCTGTCACTGCCTATTACTGTCACATGGGATGTTTACATTCCTTGTGACAGCAATAAAAGTGATACATTTTTTTTTAAAGGGACAGTGTAAAAATAAAATAAATAAGGAAAATATTTTTTTAAAGCGCCCCATCGCTCCGTGCTCGCACGCAGAAGTAAATGCACATGTAAGTCTCGCCGGCAAATGTAAACAGTGCTCAAACCACACATATGAGGTATCACCGCGATCGACAGAGCGAGAACAATAATTTTAGTACTAGACCTCCTCTGTAACTCTAAACTGGAACCACTAAAAATTGTTAAAGCGCCAATGGAGATTTTTAAGTACCGTAGTGTGTGGCCATTCTCCCTCATTCAGAGTCCCACATTCCTTTCTTATTTACCATTCTACGAGTGTGCGCAATTTTAAAGCATGACATGTTAGGTATCTAACATCATCATCATCACGTAACATCATCTTTCACATCATACAAAAATTTTGCGCTAACTTTACTGTTTTACTATTCATGAAAGTGTATTTTTTCCAAAAAAATTGCGTTTGAAAAACTGCTGAGCAAATACAGTGTGACATAAAATATTGCAGCAACCGCCATTTTATTCTCTAGGGTCTCTGCTAAAAAATATATATAATGTTTGGGGGTTCTAAGTAATTTTCTAGAAAAAATACTGATTTTAACTTGTAAGCAAAAAATGTCAAGCTTAGGGTTGAATTACTAAAGGCAAATAGACTGTGCACTTTGCAAAGTGCAGTTGCACTCTGGAAGTGCAGTTGCTCCAGAGTCCAGAGCTTAGTCAATGAGCAGAAGTTCTGCTGACTTCCATCATCCAATCACGTGCAAGCAAAAAATGCATTGTTTTTAAATTACCATATACTCTGATTGGGAAATTTTTGTGGTAGTGATAAATATAAAAAAGCCACCAAACTTCACCCACAACTGCAATATCAATATGTTGTCCACTTGGCCTTTAAGCAGCAAGAGCTTTAACTTACCAAGTCACCATGATGTCAGAGGTGTCTGGGAGGGAGAGCTGGCAGTTCCTGACCTCAGGGTTCAGAATCGTAGGGTTAAGAAAAAGCCGAGCATCCACTGTAACTACAGGTCGAGCCCTGAGGGAAGAAAATACTGTATAATACATAGCTCAGGCAACAAGGTAATCCAATCAATCATTAAGCTACTGCCCGCCAAACACTGCAACCATGCTAAGATCTTGTATTAATTTTTCAATGAATGCCTGTGGAGCACCTTAGATTCTAGTCCCAGGCTCTGTACATGGAGTCCCAACTTCTGCCCATGCTGGGATTAAAATCCTCCCCATCAGGACATGAAGCCTTACCTGCCGTCATTCAACTGTCAAATGGCAGAACATGAGTCAGCAGTAAGGGCCCATTAAGTCATGCTACAAATACAGGTTAACACGCATAATTACTTGCATTAAAATGTGCTGTGTTAAGTCAGCTCATTCATTTGAATGCCACAACACAATAAAAATCAGATATGTACTATTTTTTTTACACCGCACTGTGTAGGTGTGAAGCCAATCTTAAGAGTCTGGCATTTGATATCTGAGTGTAAGTTATTGTCAGGATTAGATGTGGCCTATTGTGCACATGGGCAATAGTCAATATCCCATGTACAGCCTGAGCCCAATATCCAAGGGGCACCACAGCGTAAAAGAAATTGATCTGAAGACATCTGGAAATTGCCAGTACTTCAGCATTATTTAGAAACATTTCAGGCCAGGTCAGAATCACATTAAGGCTAGCCACACTCTGTTAGACACCATACATGCATTAGCGTGTTGCTGTGACATTCATTCTGAAGGGCATCCCATTCTACCTTGCATTTCAGTGCACTGCACTAGGAAAAGTAGTACAGGTGTGACTGTCTTCTGGTGCATTGGCAGCCCATTCAAATGAATTGGCTGACTTAACGCAACATATGTTAAGGTTAACATGTTAATGCGTGTACTGCATCAGGTTGGCAAGATATTAGACTTAAGCTGTAGGCTGCTTTGAAAGGGCTTTGTAGAACCTACCTGTAAACTGCTACTTTTTCTACACCGAAGGCTCCAACAATGAGATCTGGGGAAGAATCCAAAATAAATAAACTTTAAACTCTTACAATGGCAGCAATAATCGACTCTTACATCACAGTGGGCAATAGCAGAGGAACACAAATCACTTTTCCCTGATCCCCCCCTCTGGAGCTGCAAGCTAATATCTGATTGGTCCCTGAAAACTACTACGGTAAGTATATTGCAATATTAAATATATAAATGAAATGTAAACAATGACATTAACGTTATCTGATTTAGGCTTTTTCTTTATAAATTAAATACATAGTGTGTATTTATTATACTGTATGTGTGTTGTTTTTATGAAGACAGGGTTATGTGAGGTATGGTATGCCTTTTATTTTGAGGGGGCTGCACCTACATCTCATTGTATGATCTTTATTGTAAAATGATAATATTTTTCTGATTTCTGATTCTGATTCTACTTAAAAAAGGTCAGGAGCAAAATGCTAACTTTGAACCTTACTTTTGCTCTTGGCTTTGCCTTAATAAATTACCGGTAGTCAATATATTCACATATATATGTAGGCTGCCAATGCTGCCATCCTGAAGTTCCTTGTCTGTCTTGCTGATCCTCTGACTTCATTGACTGCATATGAGGCACTGATTCTTGACACATATGTCGCCAGTGAAGTCAGGACCTTGCTATGGCTTCATTGACTGCATATTTGTTATGGATCAGTGATTTGGGAAGCATTGAAGTCATTGGATCAGCATGACAGCGAGTCAGGAATAATTTTCGAACAGATGAACCAAAAAAAACCTTCTGCGCTCAAGTGTGGTGTTCAGAAACCAACAGACCTTCATTGTTGCACTCCAGAGATACATTAGGCCACCATGTTTTGCTGTCCTCCTAAGCACTGGGGAGCCTTGATAC
Organism: Rana muscosa; assembly: GCA_029206835.1. NCBI lineage: Eukaryota > Metazoa > Chordata > Amphibia > Anura > Ranidae > Rana > Rana muscosa. The sequence goes on from CM055122.1 coordinate 271,508,394, forward strand.
AAATTAGCTAAGAAACAACAGAAAGAGGGTGCACCAGCCTAAACCAGAGATGTCAGATCTACTGCACATGCTCTCTTTCATGGGAAGAAGTCATTCAGGCATACTACGACTGATGCATTTCAAGGGGAGTTCTTCATCAGAACCCTCTGTAGTACACCTAAGTGGCTTCTTTCCATGAAAGAGAGTGCAGTGGATCTGATGCCTCTGGTTTTTGGATTCATGGATGAGCTTACATGCACTTGTGTTTGTGAGTATAAAATTTGTTTTCATTTTAATAATAAATGGTTTACAATAATAATGCACTAGTGTGTGTGTTTTTAGGAATCATTTTCAGAAGAGGCCAACAATGGCAGCCTTTATATAATCTTAGCACAAGTGACATTCTTGGGGCTGTCAGCTGAATTGAATGATGATCAACTCAAAGTCAACTCTTAGTCACCCATGCTAGGTACCTTAGGGTTTGGGTCCCATAGCTGGACCATGCTGATCACCTGAACATTGACCGCTCCCTTCTCTCCTTGTAACTACAACCAAACGTTGTAAACATACCATTATTTTGCTCAGTAAGCCCAGCTTATTGAAACTTAGCGAGCTTTCCCCCCTTTTGTCTCAGGTTGCCGAGTATCGACTGATGGACAGAGGACTCCTCAAGGGCTTATCAATTTTGTGGATTCACAAATGTGTAGTATGTGTCCTTTCATGAAATGTCCCCACAACCCTCATACCCACATCCTCTTTACTTTTGACGGTGCGGAGCTTCGATCCCTTTGGTGTAATACGCTATGTTTTTCTGAGCCTGCACTGTATTCCATTTTTTCTATTCTGTATTTCCGAAAATTCAATAAAACTTTTTTAAAACAGTCAACTCCTAGTCCAAGATGGTCATTGTCAAGTTATTACTTTAAATTCAAATTCAATTGAACGTGAGAACACAAATTCAGCTTCCAGTAACTCACTGATACCTAGTTAACTTGCCCTGTGGGCTGTCTAACAAATATTAAAATTATAAAAAATTTCAGTGTTCATTACACAAAAAAATGACAGAAACTTGGCAGGGTCTGACCTCTGGAGCAAACCACAAAATCTTGTAGAATAGGCAGGAAGAGGAAGGGTCACTGTGAAGAACACATGAGACATTCTACCATCAACAGACAGACAATTTAATGCACTTTCCTGTGGCTTTTCGTTGCATCTCCCTAAAGCAGACCTTTCCAAACCATAGACGGTAACACATAAAGTCATCACCATCTGGTATTTTTAAAGCATTTCTAAGGCAATTCTTTCTATCAATTAAACATGACTATTCTCAGATTGTGCCTCTATATCCATAGGCGTTGTAAGCACGCAGCCAAGAATCACACCGGACATCGAAGACTTAAATATGACATGTCCGCATAAACCCATGTACTAAGTGGAAAATGCTTCCTGTCTGATGGAAAGTGTCCAAAACCAGAACGATTTTCACAGATCAGGCCTCAGGCTTGTCTAGTTACAAGGAAACAGATTTCAGTGTTATGTCTGCTAAGCACAGGTGTTGATCAAAGTTTATTATTATGGAGTAGAACAGTTGGCCTTATTTACAAAAGTGGCGCACACAGAGCAGTTTCCTCCAAAAAACAATCAGGTGTGTGGTCTTCATCTCAGTAGAGGGTGACAGTTGGAAGACGATTGGTTGGCATGGGCAACACACTTACTCTATCTAGCGGCCTGAATCTCAATTCACAAAGCTAACACACAGGGTAAGTATACTTATTTTACAAAAATGTACTGCTTTTTCAGCTGAGTCCAATGAGGTTGATTTGCAAAATTACAGTTACACAGTTAAATTAGACAGCCTTATCCTTATGTTAAAGCTTTGTAAATTGAGCAGCTAATCTTAGGACTCGTTCACACTGTGTGAGTTGACCTGCGTTTTTTTAAAGATTGCTAAAGAGCGCAGTTTTTCTTCCACTGAACTACTTAACTCCATTTATCACGAAACTAACAATAGGACATTCCAGTGACAGCAACTGTTGCTAATGCCCTGGGAAATCTGATGCATTGTACACACGATCGGATTTCTGATGGAATAAAATCCAATGGAATTTTCTGTCGGAATTCCGGTGAAGCTGACTTCCATCAGTCTTGCATACACACTGTCAGACTAAATTCTGACCGTCCAAAACACGGTGACGTAAAACACTCAGACGAGCCAAGAAAAATGAAGTTAAATGCTTCCGAGCATGCGTCCACTTGATTCTGAGCATGCGTGGATTTTTCTTCAATGGAATTCCACACAGATGATCGGAATTTCCCATCGGAATTTTTTCCGATGGGGCCCACACACAATCGGAATTTCCGATGAAACAAGTCCATCGGATTTTATTCCATTGGAAATCCGATCATGTGTACAAGGCATGAGACTCATTTAAAAATAAATTATCATCCAAAAATAATAATATTTATGACTTATACTGAAATACTGATACTGCAGACATTTGCCTTTATATGGTCACAGATTGCGTCTGGGACTTCTTAAAGTAGCTTTTGACACGGTTAGTAATTTACTTAATTTAGTAATAATAAAAAAAAGGCATGCTAGACAAGTACAAAGATTGGATTTGGCCAAACTTTCACATGGCTACTCTGTATTCCCAAATGTCTACATAAGAAATATCATGACCCAGGTGCAATATGAATCTATCAGATGAATGCATTAATAAGAAAAAAGTTAACGGCTAAATATAGTCTCATACCTATTAATCTTCCTGAAGGCTGGGTTCACACTTATGCAAAATGGCAGTGGGTTTCCCGGCATCCAATTCGCACAGCAAGAGATTGTGACTGGCTCTCTATGGAGCCGGTTCACACATCTCCGCAGCGACTCCGGTGCGAATTGCACAGGAGTCCTGTGCGTCTTTTGGTCTGTTTCAGGTCCGAATTCAGCCCAAAATTTGGGCTGAAATTGGACCTGAAATGGTGAATAGAGACACACCGGACTCCTGCTGTGAGCCGACGCGTGTTCTAGTGTGAACCCAGCCTTAAGTCTTATACCACTTCATGTGGTGACTTATTTTTTCTAGGAAATGCCTTAAAATACTCTTGTTCTGAAATTGCTGCTTCCTAACCTCTTTCTGCAAATCAGCTGCTCCACAAGAATGTGGGGGGGGGGGGGCTGGTCTCTTCTCTTGTTACCTTGTATTGCTGCACACATTTAACAACATTGGGTGTCAATAACATGATCTTTGAAATATGAGCTTGGCTTGTAGAAACATGGAAACAATAAAGAGTAACGGCAGAAAAGAAAAAGTGAAAGTGGTCCGTTGAGTATAGATCTATATTTGTCCCAATGGTGTTTGAAATTCACTTACTGTTGACTGACACACTACCAGTGCTGGAAGTCTGTTCCAAGCATCAACTACCCTTTCAGTAAAATAATACTATCTAAGATTAGTTTTGAACTTTGCTTCTGCAATTTTGTGGTCATGGCCCCGTGTTCTTGATCTTGGGTACATATTGAAAATACTGCCCTCCTGAACCTTATTCACTCCCTTGATGTATTTTAAAGTTTCAGACAAGTCTCCCCTTTCCTGTCATTCCTACAGACTGTACATATAAGTTCTTGAAGTCTTCCTCAATATTTTTTCCCTCAGACCTTTCACCATTTTAGTTGCCCATCTCTGGACTTGTTCTATCTTATCAATATAATTTTATAAGTGAGATCTCCATAACTGGACACAGTATTCTAAATGAGGTCTAACTAAAGAATTATATATTAGAATCAGGACCTCCCTGCTGGTGATCCCTCTAGTAGCGCATCCTAGAATAGTAGAATAGTCTTATTCTGCGTCCAGAGATTTAGTGGATATACTAACCTTTATTAACCACTTGCTGACCACCCTATAGCAGATTTACTGCTACAAAGTGGCCGTTCTGTGTAGAATCATGTATATATATGTGATTCTGCCCTTCTGGGTAGGGGGCGCGTGCGCGTGTGCTGCCAGTGCACTGCTTCTGCTGTGACAATCAGCAAGTGCTGGCCAAAGGATGTCCACCGGCACCTGCTGATCATGGAGGAGACAGGCTGGATGGAGCTCAGCTTATGTGAAAAATGCAGCGCTCCATCCTTTCAGGGGGCATGTGCTGGATTTTGTTTCCCTGCAAAGCTGGGAATAAACCCAGCCCATCCTTTAGTAAAAGCAGCACACTATGTACACAAAAACACTGGTTAGGCACACATTTAATCGCCTTAGATATTTAACCCCTTCCCAGCCAGTGTCATTAGTACAGTGACAGTGTATATTTTTAGCACGGATCACTGTATTAGTGTCACTGGATCCCACAAAGTGTCAAAAGTGTCAATTAGTGTCAGATTGTCCGCCGCAATATCGCTGTACTGCTAGAAGTTGCTGATCACTGTCATTATTAGTACATTTATTGTACAAAATAAGTGGGGTGCACGCTCAAATGGTATTCTCTATATGGAGGGGGATTGTCTGTGATTACATTTTATTGTTCATAATCCTTATGAAACTTTAATGGATTCGTACATGGTTTATTACAAGATGCAAATAAACTGTATATAAGCACTATGAAAGCCCCATGAAGCCATTTTGACACTGGCAGTTGAATACTGTATATAGGGGGTGCGGTACTTTATGCAATCTTTTGACAGCACGATTTATATATGCTGTATTCTTGAGGTAGTACCGGAAAAAACAATAATTTTAAATTAAACAATGAATGTTTTTTTTTTTTTTTTGCAATAGCATTGAAAATTAAAATTACTAAAGGCCAAGAGAATAGCATCTTGGGTATAGTAAATAATAATGTACTAGTGTGTAGCGGGGTCCTCAAATTGATGGGATACACCTGGGGAATAGTGTGACCCAGGTGTATAATTGTGTTAGGATTCAGACCCCTTTTTGTTTCGTGGAGGACTGGAGGATGTAATATTCTCCTTTGCCTGTGGGTGGCGGGGTACCCACAGGCTTCAGGTAGAATCATCTCCTGCAGTGCTCCCTGTTTTGTCCCTTCCCGGAGATGGTATGGCTGGGGCGGGGAACCCGCCGGGCCGTTGATGGGAGGAGATAAAAGGGGGAGACGCCCTTACCACGAGGTGGTCGTGGTCGTCGTCGTCTGGCGGAGAAGGAGGTCCTCGGAGGAGGAGGGTTGCGGTCCGCACCCAGGCCCCTCAGGCCTGGGTGCTGGAGATCCAGGAGTCTGGTCCAGGTGCCCATGGCCTGGTCCGGAGTCATGTTGGCGTCCATCCCAGGCACCTTTAGCCTGGGGTGAGGTACTTTCGAGGAGGCCTGGGGCCCAGTACCTTCGACTGGGTCCCGCTAGGGTGGACTGTCCGAGGGTCCCTGAGCGGAGGGACTCGTACCTGAGGTGAGGAGGCCGGGGAGGTTACCCACTGAAGACCCGGAGCAGCACCAACCCGGTGACAGTGGGCCTCTGGGAACTCTCTTGGGAGGACACATCCCCCTGATAGGGGCCACAGCGTATCGAAGAGGGCTCCATTGCTGTTCATAGGGGTTGCTGGAAGAGACCCCATCTTCCTGTTCTGTAACAGCCGGATTGGCTTAGGCGCCGCTGGTCATAGTACAGTGGCATAGAACTTAAACTTTAGGAAGTGCCTCGATCTGCTCGCCCCACCGTTGGCAAGGTTATAGGTCCCAACCAGTTTGCTGCAAAAGAACTGTTTATTGTGCTTTGCGTATTGGAGTGTCAAATAAACAAGTGTTGGACCTTTCTTCGGTGTGCGAACTCCAGTTACTGGAAGCAAAGGGGAGGCTGGTGAGCTTGCAATTACAGACTCAGTGCATTCACAGAACACACCGGCCCGAGGAAACATCAGGAAGTGGCCTTCACCTCCCTACTACAATGGGGAGGACATGGGCCGTGGCGCATCTCACTCTCACAACCCAGGAACCCCTAGACATGAGCTGGAGTGTAACCGATAAAGTCGAAGAGGGAGTGAGGCCGCTACAAGTGTATCATCTTACTGTAAGAGAAAAGGTTTCTCAGAACTTCAGAAGTAATGTATAGGGTTCAGTGATTTGCACCCAGTGGTTTAAAATGGTCATGAACTTCATGTGACTTCACCTCCTTTTGCTATTATTGTACAGTATATACTGTTCTGACAAGACCACTATGCAGTTTCTTGCTCTCATGTTTCTGGAGTTTGAAAATAAAAACAGACATTTAAATCAAAGCTAAACCTTAAAAAAAATGTAATAGAAATTTTTTAAATTATGTAATGATGTCACATAAGGAAATGTGGACATGCAAAAATATTGTTCAGCCAATAGAAAATAGCAATAATTCTATGTCAGATCATTTTTACATTTCAGGGCCATCTAATACTGGTCTTCCAACTGTAGAGTTGACAGTTCCAAAAACCCAGGGGGCCAAGACATACTGTTTGTATGGCCACACAAGGGCGCTGTGGGAATTAGGGGTCCATTTAGGCTTGCTGTGGGTTGGGCAAGTGCTGTAACTCCCTTTTGCTTCTAGGAACAGTAAGAAGCTCATGGTTTGTAATGTCTAAGTGGTGTCTGGCAGAGAGCACTACCATTACTCCATACCTAAGATGTGCTTTGACACCATTTAGACTGGGTTTTAGGTATAGCAAAGTCTACTCTTTATTTGTATCTATCTATCTATCAATCTATCAATCTATCGATCTATCTATCTATCTATCTATCTATCTATCTATCTATCTATCGATCTATCTATCTATCTATCTATCTACATTAGAAGAGTGTTTGCATTTTGGCAATAGTTGAACGGGGCTCCCAAACTTGCACGGAACCCCATTGGTGACAATGGGGTAGATTTACTAATCGCAAATAGATTGTGTATTAGGTATTCTTTACAAAGTGAAGTTTCAACACATTCACTAGACTGCACTTGCAAATTGCATAATCTATTTGCCTTTAGTAAATCCACCCCAATGTCTCCCAATGACAATGAGAGTCAACAGTTGCATTGATGCCAGCAAAATTAACCATTATTTCAAAATCAGACAATTTTTCTATATGTGAAAGAAATTAGACCAAACAGTTGATTGAATGCAAAATTGATTAGTGAATAGCTATCAATAGAAAAACAGTTGGTTCAAATAATCTTAGACACACAAATTTTCGACTTGAAATTGCACACTTCCTAAGACCATCGTGTTACATCTATAGGTCTATGGCAGATCTCTTATATCCCACAGATAAGTGGCCACAGGCTTACTTACCATGTTTAGCCAACAGTCAGATATGGGAATGCAGATTACAACCCTGTTACTAGAGAAGGTCATGTGAGACCTGCTAGAACAAATAAATACTACTCACTGACCATATCAAATAATTGTACTGAGGAAATTATCAATTTTAGTATGTCAAACATTTAGCTTATTGGATTTACACAGGGGAACTTCATGAAAATAATTTAAAGTTTCCGTTTCAGGTTTCATTGGAAAGTGGGGATGTTAAAGACATTAATAAGAGTGAAATTTAATTCCAAACAGAGAGGCTAGTAAAAAGATCTGATGATATCAGCAGAATATTAGCACAAAAATAATAAATAGCAAAATACCAGTGAAAATATACCTGTTCAATGAACGGTGGACAGCGTAATATTTTATATTTTACACCCAGAATGTCAAATTCAAATGCTGAACTGAGCCGGACAATTCTGAAAGAGGCCCCAGTTTAAAAAAAAAACTCACACTAGAAGATTATGAACTATTTGCCAATTATTATATGTTTTAAAAAATATATACAATTTTTAAATTATCAGCAACTGATTTGACAAAATTATTGTTTTACCCTTCTAAAATAGATGGGATCATTAGGTCATGTTGAGGTAAGCCAAAGAAATCCAAATGCCATATCTAGACCTGGGCTCCTTACAGCAGAGTTTCTCAACTCCAGTCCTCAAGGCGCCCCAACAGGTCATGTTTTCAGGATTTCTCTCAGATGAAACGGCTGTGGTAATTACTAAGGCAGTGAAAAATCACCTGTGCAAAATAATGGAAATCCTCAAAACATGACCTGTTGGGGCGCCTTGAGAACTGGAGTTGAGAAACACTGCCCTAAGCTCCGTACACACGGTCGGACTTTTGGCCAACAAACTTCATTTTGAGCAAGTTGGACCAACAATCCGACCGTGTGTACGCTCCATCGGACAAACTTTTTTTTTTTTTTGTGTGTTTTCATCAGACAAAAGTTGGGTCTGCAAACGGACAAACTTTTGGCCAACAAAAGTCCGATGGAGCAAAGTCCGACCGTGTGTACAGAAAACCATCGGACTTTTGTCCGATGGACAAAACAACTAATGTTAAAATCAACCAACAATAGCAGAAGTTGACCAAAGGGTGGCGGTAAAGAGCAGAAAAGAGCAGAAAAACACGTGATGTTGCAAAAAGTTTTGGGAAAGTTTGCAGAAAAGTCCTGTGGTGTGTATGCTATGGGTGTTCCCGACCAACTCCGTTTAGACAAAAATCCAGGGAAAAGTCTGATGGAAGTCCGACCGTGTGAACGAGGCTTTACAGCAACCTGTCGCTATACAAAAACAACTGTACCAAACCAAACCTGTAAAAGAAGGTAAACACTCCCACTTTTGGGAATGTCAATCCCCTGGCTCCACTACTGCTCTTATTGGTTCCACCTGCTGATCTTTACATGATTATTGAATCCTGTAATGGGTGGAGCTCAGCATGAGAAACCATTGGGAGCTACCCAGGAAATCCACCCTCCCAAAAGTGTCAGCTTGTCTGCAGAGTTCAGCAGAAGATTTCTCAGGATTTGAGAAGTGTTCGTAGGTGTGAACATCAGGAAAGGTGAATATTCATATTTCATCTGCCGGCATACCTTGGATTAGCAACTTTTTTATAGCGACAGGGTCACTTTAACTGTCGATTACAGAACTCCCAGTAAACTGCCCAATATGTTCCACTACACCCTTTACAAGTCTGATAAATTATCATCAGCACCACCTCTATTAAGTACCATATGACTTCAAAGGAGGTAAAAATCTTCATTTTTTTTTTTTCTACATACATGTAGCTAGGAGCAAAACAGCTGGAGGAAAATCATAAAGATGTTGTAAATTTTAATTAAAAAAGGCAAATCGTTGTTTTTGTGTTGTTAAATTATGGAATTGAGGTCCAGTTACTGACAGTATTACTTGTATGTAATATGACACATCAAGTCAATTTCTCCACTTTAATTTCAGGTTCAATAATACAGAGATATATAGTTGTGAAGGGAAACAAACAAACTCGCATTACCAGTCTAGAGTAAGCTCCAATTTTGCTGGCACTATAATTTTCTGAAATCCCACCCAACATTTTCAAAATCTGATTTGTTTGGGTCTAATGCCGCGTACACACGGTCGGATTTTCCAACAAGAATAGTCCGATGTGAGCTTTTGGTCGGAAATTCCGACCGTGTGTATGCTCCATCGGACTTTTCCTGGACGAATTTCCGCCAGCAAAAATTTGAGAGCTGGTTCTTAATTTTTCCGACGGAAAAATTTCCGATCAGAAAATCCGTTTGTCTGTAGAAATTCCGATGCGCAAAATTCCGATGCATGCTCGGAAACAGTCTGTAGAAATTCCGATGCGCAAAATTCCGATGCATGCTTGGAAACAATTCGACGCATGCTCGGAAGCATTGAGCTTAATTTTCTCAGCTCATTGTAGTGTTGTACGTCACCGCGTTCTTGGCGGTCGAAAGTTCAGAGAACTTGTGTGACCGTGTGCATGCAAACCAAGCTTGAGCGGAATTCCGTCGGAAAAACCATCAAAGGTTTTTCCAACGGAAAATCCGATCGTGTGTACGCGACATTAGAAACAAATAAAATCATCATCTGCTATTTTGTGGGGATTATTCAGAATCCTAGTCCCAAAACCACCATCATTGGTTCCCATATCCCAAAGGATAATTGGACACCTTTGTTTAAGATCCCCTTTCTAGAATAAAGACTTTCTAAAACAAAAGTCAATGCTTCCTTCACAAATAAAAAAAAACAAGGTGTTTTAGTCCACAAATGTATGGTCTCATGCACACTGGACGTTTTTACAGCTGCTGTTTTTGGCTTTGGGTGTTTTTTCTGCAGCCAGTAAACTCCCCTGCATGTTATCCTATGTGTTCGTGCACACATAGGCTGTTTTAAAGCGTTTTTTGGCAGGGGGGGGGGGGTTCTGGCTGGAAAAAACCTGCAAACTAGTGGGTTTTAAGAGGAGTTTTTGAGCTGTAAAAGCGTTCTAAAGCCTCATACACTCGGACTTCCATTGGACTTTTCCGTGGATTTTTGTCCGAATGGGCGTTGGCCGTGAACTTATTCTGCATACACACGGCAGAACATTTTCAGCCAACTTTTACCAACTCACGTGGTTTTTCAGCTCTTTACCGCCACCCTTTGGGCAACTTCTGCTATTGTTGACTGATGTTTAGCATTGGTTCTGAGCATGCGTGTTTGTACTTTGGACTTTAATCCGATGGACTTGTGTACACACGATAGGATTATCCTCCATCGGACATTTGTTGTCTAAAAGTTTCAGAGCATGCACAGCGAACATTTGTCCGTTGAAAACCCAACAACAATTATCCAATGGAGCATACAGATGGTCAGATTGTCCGATAAAACAGGTCCTCTCGGACCGTTGTTGTCAAAAAGTCAGATCGTGTATATGGGCCATAACTCTGATAAAAGCTGAAAAACGCAAAAAAACAAATGCAGAAAAACACGGCTATTCTGTATTTATCTGCGTTTTTTAGCCATAAGCTTTTGTGAGAGTATAGTTTTGCTAAAAAAAAGCTAAAAAACGCTGAAATTTGATAAAAAAACACTACTGCAAAAAATGATGCAAAACTCATTCTACAGCTACATCTTTCTACAGCTGGCGTTTTTACAATGTCCAGTGTGCATGAGGCCTAAAGCCCCGTACACACGGTCGGACTTTTGCCCAACAAACTTCGTTTTGAGCAAGTTGGACCAACAATCCGACCGTGTGTACGCTCCATCGGACAAACTTTTTTCGTTTGGTTTTGGATTTCATCGGACAAAAGTTGGGTCTGCAAACGGACAAACTTTTGCCCAACAAAAGTCCGATGGAGAAAAGTCCGACCGTGTGTACAGAAAACCATCGGACTTTAGTCCGATGGACAAAACAACTAATGTTGAAATCAACCAACAATAGCAGAAGTTGACCAAAGGGTGGCAGTAAAGATCAGAAAAGAGCAGAAAAAACACGTGATGTTGTAAGAAGTTTTAAGAAAGTTTGCAGAAAAGTCCGAGCGTGTGTATGCTATGGGTGTTCCCAACCAACTCCATTCGGACAAAAAACCACGGAAAAGTCCGATGGAAGTCCGACCGTGTGTACGGGGCTTAACTCTGCAGAAATGCAGTTCCTATATGTTTTTGGTTTTGGGTTGACGCTGAAGCAGAGATGGTATACAATAATGATTTTACAATATCCTAGTGATGGGAATTTTAGTTCCTTTGGGTCCTTTTGCCATGCCCTGATTAGATATCATGTCTCCCCAATTTCCAAGGAGTGCTCAATATAGAGCCGGGCTGATGAATAGGCAGATAAAGTGCCCACAGTAGTCAGGAAGATAGCATGAGCAGGAAAGGTGTATCAGTTCATTTCCTAAGAGAGAAACCAAATCCAACCTAAAGGTTCGTTTTCAGAAGTTAGGTCAACTTAAAGCAGATGTAAGCCCTTGAGTTAAAAAGTAAATACATGCAAATAAAACATTCAATAATAACATATTGCTGTTGTAAAGAAAACCATTAAAATACATTTTTATTGCTTTTTTAAGTGTTTATATGACCGCTTTCTAAGTTTCTCTCTGTGTTTAGCTGAATTAAAACATTCACTAAAGTTTTTCAAGAACCCAAATGATATGATGAGACTCTTTCCGACTTTCATATCTGTAGATAATGATGTTTCCAGATGTAGGGAAGGAATTACCTTTCTCAGCAGAATAGAGATGGAATAAATCATATCATACCTGGATAATCATTTTTGTCTATGTCTGAATCCCCTCTCAGGGTGAAGCCAAATCCAGCCGGCAGGGTGCCAGAGGCCCAAGACCCCTCTAGGACTTGGGAAGGGTCCTTGTTCAATCCATTTCTGTTCCCGTTGTAAATAAATACTCTTCCTTTTCTATCTTCCCCTCCAAAAGGAGAGCTGATCGCAACATCTGCAAAATCAAACAACATAAATGATAGTACTGATGCTGCCTATCCAGTCAATAAGAGACTCTGCAAATAAGATGTAAAGGAACATCCAGCACTTCAGTTCACCCCATGCAAATCTTATACTTCAGCTCTGAGTGGAGAATAAAGAGGAGCCACAGAGATTACTATTACCTTTAGAGTCGGTTCACACAGGGGCATCCTGGGATCTGACTTCAAGTCGCCCCAAGTCGCCCGGTTTAGAAAAGTAATGGAAGTGAATGGAGCCATCTTAATGTACACTACTGCAGTCGCTCCGACTTCAGAAAAGGTTCCTGTACGACTTCAATCCGACTTCTAGGCGACTTGTACCCATTGATTTCAATGGAAGTCGCCTCCAAGTCGGATCCCCTGTCTTAACTGAAGCAACTTTCCAGGAAGTAAAAATAGTTTTCCAGGCAAACCCCTCCCTCCCACAGAGCTGATTCTTGTTTGATTGGCCACTGGAAAGTCGCCTGTTCTAGAGGCAACTTGAAGTTGCCTAGTAAGTTGCCTGGAGTCGCGCTGTGATTCATGCTCGAGTCGTGTCCAAGTTGCCTCCCAAAGTCGCGCTGGAAGTCGTGTTGCCCCTGTGTGAACCGGCTCTTAGTAGAGAGGCCACTAAAAAATAACCAAAACAAGCTCATGCCCTTTTGACTGTGGTGACATAGAACATATGTCACTGGCTACACAGCCAAGACATATGTAATACATCCTCAGCAGTAAATGGAATAAAAGGAAGCTACCATATATTTTCATGGAAGACTTGTTCTAAGGTATCATTGTAAAGATGTCTTGGAAGAAATTCTAAATAATTTTTTGGACTGAAACAGTACTTCTGGGTATGGGTAAGCATGTGACCCACTCCTCCTCCCTCATGTGACAGTACCTTATGATTGGCCCAGTACTATCACTAGGGACCATGGAAGAAGTTCATAGCCATGCAAGCTTTAACAAGTTGGTTTGGAGTTTCCAAAGGGCTTTCTTTTCCCAGGCCCAGCAGCTAAATGGAGTGGCTGGGAACTGAAGGAAAGATTACTGGGTACTCCCAGGCCGGGGAGGTGAGATAAGTGAATCTCTTACTTTTTTCTGCATTGGTAAAGGAAAGGTTCACTTTACGATGATAAAATTTGCATACATTTGAGCATATTTTTGCTTTTTTTTCTGTTTTTAGAAAATGTTTGCTTGACCATGCCATTTGTGATTAGTAGTTAGCACTTCTGGCCTGCAGTGCCAGGGTCCCCTGTTTGAATCCCAGTCAAGACACCATTTGCATGAAGTTTTCCTGTGCTTGTATGGGTTTCCACTAGGTACTACAGTTTCATTGCACACTTCACAGACATGCTGGGAGGTTAACTGGCTCAACTTTAGTTTGGTCAGGATAGCTGATTTGCCTCCCAAGCACTTTGCATTCCCAAAGCAATTCAATTATTTTTCAAAATTGCTTTTATGGGGGGAGACATTGCCTTGATTGTCACAACCGGATCAATCTCAGAGTTAAAATGGGCAAGAGCATCTTCTGCATGACTGCACCACTTTAGATAAAGAGGTTTAAAGGAGAAGTATAGCCAAAGCTATTTTGGTTGTACTTCTGGGGATCACAGCAGTACGCTCTGCACTCCTGTGACCCATTTCCAGCTTTAGCCCGCTGTCAGTAAGCCAGTCCAACTGTACAAAAAAATGGCAACCGCCCCAACCTATAAGTAGCCTTTGCAGCAAGGTGCACATGGAAAGGCAATGCACATAGTACATGGAAGAGCTTCTCTCGCCTTCTGTTTTGCTGACAACCATACATTTTGAATTTCCCATCAATTTTAGTAATTTTCATATCTTTCCAGGCTTGGGAAAGATCCCAACTTTACAGTAGGGATCCACCGAGATGCCTGGATTTGCAGCTTGCTCAGCCTCTCAGCGAGCCACTGGGACACTGAGTCAGCCACTCCCATCCCCTGCACAGAGCAGAGAGCTGACAGTCACCAGCTCTCTGCTCACTGAAGACTGAGAACTGAGAGATCAACAGTCTTTGATTGCTCAGTTTTCAGTCTTAGAAGCGGTGGAAGAAAGATGCATTGGATTGATGCGACATCCACCTAGGTGAGTATAAATGTTTATTTATTTAAAAAGCGATACTTCTCTTTTAAAAAGTATCTACGAAAAAAAAGAAACACCTATCAAAGGAGTTACCTCTCATTTGACTTCTAGCTTTGCACAGAGCTGTAGAAAGAGCAGGAAGCCAATCGCATGAGTAGGAAATGAGATTCCTGGAAGGTATTCTTTACACAAATGGTGTCATTTTTTTAACATAGGCGTAGATTTCCTTTAACAACGTATTTTCTAACAATACTTTATTTTTGACTACCACCAAGATAACGTGCAACTTTTGATTTCTAACACTGGATGTGCTACAAAGCACGCAGCCGGGGGGGGGGGGGGGGGGGGGGATTTAGTCAGCTAGGGAAGCTGTGCAGTAAATGTGGAAGTTATTAGGGAGCTAGCAGACACAATTCAGGAGAGAAATGGGGGTTAAATGAGAGGTTATCCCCGTAGCGGCACTCTCTGTGAAATGACGTGTGGAAAGCTGTACAATCCAGACACCAGTAAGCGGAAGGTCGCCCTGGGTAACAAGACTGAGGTCACACACGCAGGAAACAAAGGTTCCTTATTACAATATGCTAATACTTTCATCTGTGAGATATAAATAGATTAAAGAATGATGTTCATAATGGTGATAGCAACAAATATAGGTCTAATTTATGGATAGATATGTGATATTTGCGCAGATCAGGGGTTTATCAGTGTGCTGGTTTTACATATGAAGGAATTACCAGAACAGGGATTTTATACACTATTTATTATAGGTATTTATATAGTTCTGACAAATTACACAGCACTTTACATACTGTACTTTCACATCAGTCCCTGCTCTCCAGAAGCTTACAATCAAAAGGTCCACATGCATAATCAAATTTAAATAGGAGCCAAGCCTACCAGCATGTCTTTGGGGTGTGAGCGGAAATCAGAATACCCAGAGGAAAACCATGCACTGCGAAAACATGCAAACCCTATGCAGACAGGTTCCTGACCAGGATTTGAACTGGGCACCCTAGTACTGCAATTTATAAGGCTTAGCCATTGAGCCATTGTGTTGCCTGCTACAGAAGTAAGTATCCCTTTTTTTAGAATCCCGTGTTTATGAAGTATGCCCTGGTGTAGGTTACTTCTTAAAAATGTTTTCCACATCAGCAGAGAAAGCAGAAAATGTTGACGCTTACCCACTGTTCAAGCAAATCCTGACAGTCAAACCTATTCCTAACACATAACCACCCTAATAGCAGTAAGCCTATAATATAGGCACCCAAACACTTAGTTTAACTTGGCCTTTCTCAACCTTTGTAACATGGGGGAAGCCTTGAATTAAACTTTTTGGCCTCAGGGCCCCGGATGGCAACCCCCACTTTTTTTTTTTGTTATTTTGTTTTTATTTTGTTCGTCAGCACCCAAAGCCCCCCCGACCTCACCAATTTGCGGCGGCAGCACCCCCCGGTCCTCCTCTGCTCCAGGGGGCCCATGCCTGAAGCTGTGTAAGGGGCCCCAAAATTCCTGATGGTGGCCCTGAAGGTACCCCAGTGTTCCACTTAACCCTGGTTGGGAAACCTTGGTCTAACTGTATTAGAATTAACCCACCCTATCTCTTATGCTGCGTACACACGACCGTTTTTAAAGTCATGGAAAAAAACTATGTTTTTCTCGACGTGATTCTTCTCAAGCCTGCCTTGCCTACACACTATCGTGAAAAAAAATGCTTGATCAAAGCGCGGTGACGTACAACACGTACGACGGCACTATAAAGGGGAAGTTCCTGTCGGATAGCACCACCCTTTGGGCTGCTTTTGCTGATTTCGTGTTACCGCGTGTTAGTAAAAGTTTGGTGTTAGCCAATGCGCTTTTCAGTCTCTGTGCTTTTCAGTTCGTTACAGCATGACGAACACTAGTTTTACCAGAACCAGTGTTCCCGTCTCATAACTTGCTTCTGAGCATGCGCATTTTTTTCCCTTCGTTAAAGCGTGCACACGACTGTTTTTCACAACGAGAAAAACAACGAGAAAAAATAGAGCAGGTTCTAGATTTTTAATGCCCATTTTTCTCGTCTATAAAAATGCTCTGGAGCCCACACACGACCGTTTTTCACGACCAATTTAAAAAATGCCATGTTTCTCGTCATGAAAAACGGTCGTGTGTACACTTAATGTGTATCTGAGCCCAAAATTTTTGGGATAAAAAAAAAAGGTACAGTAGCCCCTATTTTTTTGCTTTCTTAGTCCTGTTGGGGAGTTTTCCCCAGGTGTCCTGCACCAGGGACACAAATGGAAATCACTTATTCCTTCCCTATAAAGTTGTCAATAGAACAGGTGTCCCCTTTGGAAGATTTTTCTCCTGCCTCCTGTTTTTGCTGACATAAATTTGGAATTTCCCATCACTTTTAGTTGTCACCAGGACAAGTTAAAAGTAAATTCTTCATAGTGGGGACACAGACAGGAGTACAACCCTGGCATAGGTTACAGCCATTCCCCACTTTCTAAAGAAAGAGAGAAATTTTAATCCCTAAGCAAAAATTAATAGGTAACCTTTAAGATTTTACCTGATCCTAATAGTAAACCTAATTAGTTCCCTTACCTTAACCCTTAGCGTAAAACTAAATGGAACACTAAACCATAACCTCCTAATCTACCACTTAATTTTAAAGGTAACTGTTGTAATCACCCCTGTCATTGTTGTAGTTTGTTCTAACTCAGTGGCGGCTGGCAGTCTATTTTTTTTGAGGTGAGGGGGTGCGGCAAAACAGAGTGCCAACAAAACCCCTCCCCGGTCGTCGACCCCCTCCCCGTCGCTCGATTGTCAGCCCACCAGCCCTGCACTTACCCCATCTAGGTCGTGGGCAGCGCTTCCTCCTCAATGGCTTCACCCTGCGTCTCCGCCTTCTTGGCTTCACGGCGGCTTTCCCCTCCTCCTCAGCGAACAATACGGTCACTACTCCTTTCGGCCAATCGGGTCTCAGGACCTGCTTCCTGATTGGCCGGGAGGAGAATCAGGAAGACAATAGTGAATATTAATTCGCTATTCTCACACAACTGGATGGGCTCAGGGCGCAGTGCTCTGTGCCCCGAACCCACCCTTTTGTGCAGCCAATTAAAACCACTGGCTCTAATCGCATGCTTACAAAAAAAAACATTGGAATCCATGTGTCCGGTGCCCTGCATGTAGATTAAGGGCCAGACGCATTGAATTAGGGGGGCGGCACCTCTGCGTCCCGTATGGATGGGCCACTACTGTTCCAGCTTATGGCGCTGCCACTTTTGCTGAACAGTCATGCAAAAATATAAATAAAAAATAATGAATATACTAAGTACAGTCATTACATGTGTTAACCACATACAGCTATTAGTATGCAGCATTCTTTACAATAGTGGTGCTTTAACTGTAGCTTAGGTCTACGGCATAACTCTTAACGCTTATTCTTACCCTAATCTTGTTTGCTGAATGTAGAAAATTATGTCAGACAGTTTCCTAACTGCCCCCTTTCCCATGATGCCACATCCCTAGAAACAGTACTAATACAAGAAGAAATAAGAAATAATGGATGGGATTTTGACGGCACCAAGAGAAATTAGATTGCAACCATGTAAAATATAAGTTTATTGTACATAATGGTTTTAACAATGATGTACAATATACTTCTTATAATTTATCTTGATTCCTGAATGTACACCCCCTAAAGTATATAAATAAAGTAATAATATTTATTATAGATTATTATAGAAACATCTAAAAATGTTAATTGTGACTAAGCAGCAAATTGAAAAAACATTGAACAATTTTTACCTTAAAGCAGGGAATGCCTTTAAAACCACATTAAAGGGGTTGTAAAGGTTCGTTTTTTTTCACCTTAATGCATCCTATGCATTAAGATGAAAAAAAACCTGGCAATGATGGCCCCCCACCCCCCCCATTTTACTTACCTGAGCCCCGAATCTGCTGTGCGCGTCCCCTGGCCTCCTCTTCTCTTTGGAGTCTGGCCGTCGATTGGCTAGAGTTGCTAGATTGATAGCAGCGCAGTCATTGGCTCGCGCTGCTGTCAATCACATGCAACGACACGGCGTGCCGGGGGGCGGGCCGTGTGATACAGTCGGCAGCTATGGCGGCCGGCTGTATCACGGGAGCGCGCCCACAAGCTAATCCTCTTGGGAGAGCGCTTCCCATGAAGGGGGTTAGCTGATGCGGGGAGGAGCCGAGACAGCCACCGAGGGACCCCAGAAGACCAGGATCGCCCTAGCTGCACAGTGCAGGTAAGTATAACATGTTTGTTATTTTTATTTATTTTTAAACAGGAACCCTAGTGTCCCTTTTAAGTTGTTGTCCAAGATCTAGCTACACAGAGATATCAGCGCCAGTGTAAAATCATTTGTTATTTTTTACCCCAATTAGTCTGTTTCATGGCAGAAAGATCATCTTACCATTGAATCCATCTTGATTTAAATCCCCTAGGTTTGCAATTGAACTGCCAAATCTTCCAAACACTTCAGTCCCCATCAGAACTTGGGCATCTTTAAAAATAAGAGATCTTTCCTGCAAGTAGAGATAGACTTGGCCCACTTCCTTTGGATTACTCTCAAATTCTCGGTCCATGAAGAGCGGTGCCCCCACCAGGACATCATCCAATCTGCACAACACACAAGTAGAATTAGAATGGTGCAAGTGGAAACATTTTGCTCATAGATTAAAGACAATTGCACATTTTTACTCCTATATGCCATAATTGTTTTAAGTGACACTAAAATCTGTCCAGCTCTTGCTTATTTTGGGCTATACATGACCACCATGAGGGAACTACAGAATATACAAAGCTGCTGGTGAAATCTGACTATTACATTCAGCAGATTTGGCCTTGTTTGGAGCTTGATTTATACCAAAAGCGGCTATAAAGTGGTGTAAAATATAATGGTGGGTTATCATTAAGGGTTTTCTTCTGAAAATGCAAGCCCTTTGGTTGGGTTTAGCCTGCATACGTACATCTGAAATAAAGACTAGGAGCAAGCATGCAGCAAATATAAGTCAGATAACAGTCAAATTTTTTTTTAACCCTTTACTAGAACCAGGTCAGTGACCCAAAGCAACTACATGACAGCCAGGCAGCTATTATTTTCAGAAGAATAAATCTGTAAATTTCTCCAAATGTCTCTCTTAATGAAAAAGAGGTGCACTATCGCTTTAAGAGTCAGACCATCAATATAAAGCATCACATAAAATTAGTGCAAAAAGTCATAAAACATATGTGCTATACAATGTTATAAACAATATCCAAATTAAAGGTTGTAATGGTCGTAAACCCCATTAGTAAAATCTGATCTAAGCACATATATCTGTAGTGTTTACTTATCCCTCTCCAAAGCTCTGAGTACCATTTGTCTCTGGTGCTCCGTTTCTCTGCTATCAGCAGAGTCACTTCTGACAAGTTCTCCAACACATGAAATAACAGTAGCTGAAATTTTTTTGTCGGAGGGGAAACTAAGAGGTAGACTAACAGAGAGCTGGTCTATTCATAATACTGATCTGCATGTTCCTTCATTCCTCTTCCTATGTGGAGGGGGAGGGGGGTGTGTGCCTTTCCTCCAATCAGCTCTCACACAGTGTAAGCCCAGACTCCCCACCCCCTGCTGAATGAGGAAGAAAGATTTCTAACACGATCTGCACTTTTCAAAGAGAGTATAAAAGGGAAAACTGCATATATACTGTACATGTAAAACTTATGTATGGAGATTTGTTTAATCTCTATGTATCATCTGAGGCTATTTACTTTACTGGGTATTTGTGAGAGTTTACATCCACTTTAAGTGCAACAAATGCTTAAATAAAGATTCACAAATGTTAAGTGCAATACAATGTCTGTAAAAGTCTCTGACTTGAAAAAGTCCAGTCCTCTGACATCTGTCATGACAAAACGCGTGGGCGGAGGTAGCAGTGACATCATCATACACGCCGGGTAAGTGTGGTGGTACTTACTTGCTTTACCCCAAGTCTTCTCCTTTTGTGAGTACCTTTTTTACACAATAAACATATTGGTTTTAACAGTATTGCCCTATCTGACCTATTTTGCGTCCTCCTTTGCTTATGGTGGTATATTATCATTGGGACTGAGCTGGTTGCTTTTTTTGGGTCCTGTGATTGGTGCTGACACGGCAAGCTGAAGCAACTTGGATTCTTTATGGCGCAAGTGTTAATGATCTCCTATGACTTAGAGTTCAATTTCTCTGGTAAAGCGTGTGTGCGCCTGGTGTCATGGGAAGTAAAGAGTTGTCACTTTGACACTGAATTGGAATACCATGAAGCACAGTCATTTTACAGACATTTTATTGCACTTAACATTTGTGAGTCTTTATGTGAGCATTTTTTTTTAACTTTATTTGGATATTTTTTATAACACTGCATTGCACATATGTTTTATGACTGTTTGCACTAATTTTATGTGATTTTTTTTATATTGGTGGTCTGACTCTTAAAGGGATAATGCACCACTTTTTCATGATACAATTCATCTAGTATGCGGATGATAGAGTCCTGCTTTCCTGTACACATTTTACACTGAGCACAAAGTTTTCTTGTGTTTTTTATTTTGTGTTTTTTTTTCTTAGTTTGGCAATTTCTCTTAACAGATTTTTTTTTTTATTTGTTTACTGCTCTGGTACCTGTGGGGGGAGAGGAATGGACCACTGGTGGTCTGGCGTCCATCTAACAGCCTTGAGTAGTAGGATGTGGTAAATGAACATCCTGCCACCAGAGGAAGATTGAGATCCCCCTCCACAAGCTTTATCCAATTGCATCTACTGTCTGAGAAGTCCTCTGGGAGGTATAAGATCAAGTTTTGGGTTAGCCACATAGCATCTGTTCTGCAGCCTTTGTGTGAACTTCAGTGCCTGCTGAAAAACCTCGCTGGCAGTATTAGCTTTGCCCCTTTTAAAGGATAAGCAAACTTTTCCCATAGCCTAGGCTGTGGCCCAGGGAAACAAGAGTGCCAGTGGTGGAACACAGTCACATAAAAATGCTGCTGTCAGTAAACACATTCCAGAATATAATAGAGGACCCATACTGCCAACCTATCAGGCAGTGCCAGCTGACCAGATCCTTATTGTTACATACTTGCATAGTTGTTAAAGTAGAAGTCCACCCTAACACTAAAATCCCTGCATCTACAGACATCGATGATCTAACACTAACCAATCTAACAATGTAAAGAAGAAATCAATATACATACCTTTTCTGACGCCGATCCGACCTGATCCCAAGCTGAGCTGTCAGTGGCGGCTTCGCTGTAGAGGCGGGTGCAGAGGTGGCAACCGACATTGGAAACCCTATAGTAACTCTATGGTTAACATCACTCCCCATTCATTTCACAGCCATTGTCGGCTGTGTCCTCTGCAGAGATTCCGCTGCTGGAGATCGGACCAGAGCGGCTTCAAAAAAGGAATGTATACTGATTTCTTCTTTACAGGGCTAGATAGGTTAGTGCTAGATCATGGGTGTCTGTAGATGCAGGGATTTTAGTGTTAGGCTGTTCTTCTACTTTAAGATTGAATAAAGACACTGGCCCATCCAGTTCAACCTGTGGTGTATATGTGTGAGTTTATGTCAATATTATACCCCATATCCCTGTATGTTGCAATTGTTAAGATGTGCATCTAAAAGTTTTTTTAAACTAGCAACACTCCCTGCTGATACCACTGCTTGTGGAAGGGAGTTCCAATTCCTCATTGCTCTGACAGTAAAGCCCTGTACACACGATCGGATTTCCCATGGATTCTAATCCGATGTATTTTTCCATCGGAAATCCGATGAAGATGACTTCCATCAGTCTTGCCTACACACCATCAGTCAAAAATCCGACCGTCCAAAACGCCGTGACGTAAAACACTCCAACAAGCCGAGAAAAATGAAGTTCAATGCTTCTGAGCATGCGTCAACTTGATTCTGAGCATGCGTGGGTTTTTTTGTCCAATGGAGTTCCACACAGACGATCGGAATTTGCTATAGTTTTTTTTTTCCATCGGATAAACTTAAAACATGTTCTATTTTTTCTCACCGATGGAAAAAAGACCGATGGAGCCCATACACGATAGGTTTGTCCGATGAAAAAAGTCCATCTGACTGCTATCATCGGTAAAACCGATCGTGTGTACAGGGCTTAAAGAACCCTTAATGTAGTTTAAGTTTAAACCACTTTTCCTCTAGTTTCAATGAATGCCGGCATGTCTTTCTAAACTCCCTCCTACTAAAAAGTTTTTCCCTATGCTATGGTCATCAGTAATGTATTTGTATATCACTACCATATCTTCTCTCAAGCGTCTCTACTCCAGAGAGAATACGTTTAGTGCTTGTAATCTTTACCCATAACTGAGGGCCTCCAGTCCCTTTATTAGCTTTGTTGCCCTTCTCTGGACTCTCTCCAGTTCCAGCACATCACTCCTCAGGACTGGTGCCCAAAACTGGATGGCATACTCAAGATGCGGCCGGACCAGAATCTTGGAAAGTGGTAGAATTATAGTTTTTTCTCTGGAGTAAGTCCCCTTTTTTAATGCATGCTAATATTCTACTGGCTTTGATTGCAGCAGCTTGGCATTGCATGCTATTGCTGAGCCTGTCATATACTAGGACCCCCACATCTGTTACCACCCTAGATAGCCCAGAGTTTCTTTCCCTAGTGAGTAACTTGAATTCGTATTTTTAGCACCCAAATGCAATACTTTACATTTTTCAACTTTAAACCTCTTTTTCCATGTAGCTGCCCAAACCGTTATTTTATTGAGGTCCTCCTGTAAAAAATTTCCATCCTTGTCCTTCAATGTTTCTCACTCTGTTCGACAGCAATTGTCCAACCAGTCCCTCTAACTCTTAGATAATTAACTAAATGTTCTGAAAACAAGGGTTTTGGAAAGTAAATCTGTAAGGCCAGCTTAAGTCTAGCAAGTCGACTGGGGTAGGAGGGAACCAGTTAGTCCAAAGGGGGCAGGAATTCCACTTACCCCAGGGGGGCCCTGGTTGCTCTGCCCTGCTCGGACAGCATGTTCAGTTGCTATACAAGTGGCTACTCACTGTGCATACTGGGAACCCCAAGACCACGCCAATGGATTGAAAACTGCATGGGACAACCTGTTTGACTGTTTTTACTTACGTTTACACCATTCTTTAATTTCTCCTTCCCTTTATGTTGGTGAATGGTTTTCATAATTGGTTTCGGTGTAAGTATGTCATAGTATACATGTATAACTATTTCAAATAAGCCACAGGGTTCACGAATAAGCATAAGCTACACAGGGCATTAACCTCCCTGACTGCACAGGCAGCTCTCACAACAGATGGAATTTAACACAAGCATCTATAACAGAGATCATAAAAATCTATTCGTTATGAGGGGGAATGTGTATATGATGTGACATAAACATATGCATTGTGTAAATGTTTACCCTTTCCAATATAGTATAGAATTATGATAAACGGCTGCCCGCAGCCAACAAATCATCTACTATTCAGCCATGAAAATGATTAATACCTCGAAATGTATACACACATATATGTTTCCACAATAGAAGAGAAATGATATGTTCCAAGTAATAATTTCTGTTCTAAAAATAAAAGTTTCCAAAGGTGAAGGGGTGCATACTATAATAAAGGTCACAGGATCTGTCAGCACAAACATTGTAGGCTCTGCACTGTGTCATAGTGAATTTCGTTTGGGTTATGCGCTGTTTAGCATAATTGCCAACATTCCAAACAAGTCCAGTGGAAATTTTTATATATCCAGCTGACTTGGAGTAGAGGCCAATACTAAAATCATGACACTAGTCTGTAAAAAAATCAGGATTATAAGTTTAGTCCTCAGGGACCCTCTAAACAGGGCTGTATGTGCACATCATGCTACCCTTGGCACATGTGGATAATGGGGATCTTTTATAAAGGTTCCAACCTCACTGCACAACTGAGAAAACTACTAAACAATATATGCTCTGCTTAATATTGATAGCAAGGGTTCTCTTTGGCTTTACAGTCCGCCAAACAAAATAGAAAAAAGATGGTTGCTTGCTGCTTAATCTACAGAATTGTATGAATACTCTGTAAGGGAGTGTATAGTGGATTTTGTGCATGGTTTCTATCTTTCTTAGTTATGATCAGGACTAAAAAAAATAAAATATCCTAAAAAAAATATTTATTTTTATTTTTAGTTGAATCTCAACTCCTCTCAACATGTTTTTCAGGGATTCTTCTGTTGAAAAAAGGGACCCGTTACTTACAGAACTCAATAAATAAAGCAGAAATTTAGACACATAATAAAATGAGACAGAGGACTGACTTATCAGTAATCAGATGGCTCCGTCAGTGGTTTCAATTAGGGCCATTTCATACTAGAAGCTGGGGCAGCAGAAGTAAAGCTCCGCATTAAAGTTTTTAGAATGTGGCTGCAAGTAGGTTTAGCGTTAGTTA
The DNA here is from genome assembly GCA_029206835.1 of Rana muscosa. Taxonomy (NCBI): domain Eukaryota; kingdom Metazoa; phylum Chordata; class Amphibia; order Anura; family Ranidae; genus Rana; species Rana muscosa. Next base: position 271,533,123 of record CM055122.1, read on the forward strand.
GGTTTTGAGTGAACGTCTACTTTAACCACTTGTCGACCACGCTATAGCCGAATGACGGCTACAACGCAGTCATCCAGTTCTGGAAGGGTGTCTATTGATGTACTCCCAGAACCATGCCCGCTGCAGCATGCACCCGGCATGCTTTGTGATCGATGTATCTGAAGGACACAGCTGATCACAGATTGGTGTAAAGAGCCAATCACATCGGCTCTTTACCACATGATCAGCTGTGTCCAATCACAGCTGATCACAATGTAAACACACTTGCTGGCTATCGGCATTCCTTTCCTTGTGCTGTCACAGTGTGACGAGAGGAGAGAGCCGGTAAATGGCTAGTGTGAAAGGGGACATCTTCACTGATAATCAGGGCAATGATCATCAGTGTCCTGATTATCAGTGCAGCCGCAACAGTGCCTATCAATACTGCCAATGAGTGCCTCCTCATCAGTGCTGCCTATCAGTGCCGCCTATCTTTGCCTATCAGTGCCCTTCAATGCTGCCTATTAGTGCCCATCAGTGCTGCCTATCAGTGCCAACTATCAGTGCCGCATATCAAAGCAGCCTCATCAGTGCCTATCAGTGCATCCTATCATTGCTCATCAGTGCCCTTCAACGCTGTCTCATTAGTGCTGCCAATAATTGCCCATCAGTGCGGCCTCAGTGCCTATCACTGCAGCCTATAATTGTTCATCAGTGCATCCTATCAGTGCCCTTTAATGCTGCCTCATCAGTGCAGCCAATCAGTGCAGCCCATCAGTGCCCATCAGTGCAGCCTTTCATTGCTCATCAGTGCATCCTATCAGTGCCCTTCAACACTGCCTCATTAGTGCAGCCAATAATTGCCCATCAATGCGGCCTCAGTGCCTATCACTGCAGCCTATAATTGTTCATCAGTGCCCTTTAATGCTGCCTCATCAGTGCCCATCAGTGCCTATCAGTGCAGCCTATCAGTGCCCTTTAATGCTGCCTCATTAGTGCAGCCAATCAGTGCCCATCAGTGAAGGAGAAAAATACAGAAACTAAGAAAAACTTTTTTTTTTCTTTTTCGTTTGTTTAGCAAATAATTAAAAAACTCAATGGTGATTAAATACCATCAAAATAAGAGCCTATTCACACAGGGGCGGCACGACTTGTCCCGCGACTCTAACGGGCGATCTTCACACGACATTTAAAGGTGACTTGCAAAATGACTTCTGTATTGAAGTCAATGGAAGTCGCCCTGAAGTCGCCCCAAAGTAGTACAGGAACCTTTTTCTAAGTTGGAGCGACTTGAGTCGCTCCTATTAGAACGGTTCCATTGTACAGAATGGGGCGCGACTTGTCAGGCGGCTGAGTCGCCTGACGAGTCGCCCCTGTGTGAATGGGGTCTCAAGCTCTATTCATATGGGTACAGTGTTGCATGACCGTGGAGTTGTCATTCAAAACTGGCCTGGGAAGCAAGGAGGTAAAAGTGCCCAGTAGGCAAGTGGTTAAGGTAAAAAACTTGACTTTAGAACCACTTAAACTCCAGTTTGTAATTTTCTTTGCCTGGTAGCAGTCTGACAAGTGGGCCTATTGAAAAGAAAAGTCCTGCCTACAAAGCCTTTTTTTGGCCTGCCTTTCTCTGAAGTTTGCCTTTAATCTTTTCTTTTTGTTTTCCATGTTCTCTTTTCCCTACTCAGCTGTTTTTTTTTTTTTTACACCAAAACATGCAGCAGATTACAATGCATAGCATGAAATCATAAGCGTTAAACGGAGTATTTATTTTTGAGGTAATGTAAAGAGATTTCAGACACGCTCCCCTCCCCAAGGGTGATCTTGAAAATAAAAGCAGTAAAGTGGCAGAATTCAGTGAAAATGCCATTCTTCATGGTGGTAATTACGAATTACCCAAACACTGGGGGTTAGTGTTAACATACCCGTCACTGTTTACATCTGACACGGCAACTGTATATCCGAAGTACGAAGCCATCTGGAGAGGGAAACACATTGAAAGGTTTGTACAATGCCTGCGCCAACTTTGTATAACTGTGAAAGTATTGGCATCCTGACATCAAACATCGCTTTAATGGGGAAGGAATCCGTAAATATCCAATATCTAGTTGAACTCTTTAAACAGTGAGTTGAATCTTAACACGCATCATTTACAAGGGCCAAACCCTCAGAACTTGACAATATACAAAATGGAGGTGATTAGGTCAAGCTAATCCTGCCAGTGATGACTGACTCACAGCAATGAGAGGTTTTGTAGAGAAATGTTTTTTATTGGCAAAAATTATCCGCCCAGGCATATTTTTCATTGATTTTTTTTAAAAGCACTTTTTGTTTTAAGCACTAATGTGATTGCTAAATAAATCCTATCATGTGAGAAATACAGGAGCTGCTGTTGCTGAAATTCAACATTTATTAATATTTTAAAGCAGAAATGAACTGTATCTGGTAACCACAATCTGAAAATGCATTTAAATAAATTTGAATATTAAAGCATACTCGCCCATCTATCCAAGTCTCCATGCCTTATTTTGTTGAGAAATAACTTTGAACCCCCCCTCCCCCATACACACACATAAACCCTCCTAGCATTTTTAGCCACCGCCATCTTGAGTAAGGGCAGATGATTCATGTAGCATTTACTTCCTGGTTCCTGCAATCCATCTGCCCTTAGCTCAGGCATGCAGACAGGAGGGTGTGCTTAGCTGAGAAAGTCCCTCCTCCCCTCCTCCTAGATGAAAGAAAAAAATGTCCATCAAGACACCTGAGATGTATGACATCATTTAAGCCTAGGCCAAACAGGAAACATATTGAGAAATGTATAAAAAAAAAAAAAAGTTTAAAACAAGTAAACTATAAGATAACCTCCTACTTTTAAGTAATGCTGGCAGCATAAGAATTAAAAATAATGCTGATTGAGAAAGTTTAGTTCCACTTTAATGTGAAAAGAAGCTCAGGCTTTGTTAAACAAAAAGAAATGCATTATTCAGCTCCTTTCCAGTGCTGTCGTCTATAGAATAACCTCTCCAGGGGTCCAACCTAACTCCTCTTCTAGGATAAATGAGCTGCCTGGTGTCATTTGAATCACTTCCTGTAAGCCAGGGGTGTGAAGGACACAACCCCAGGGAGCACATCATCAGGCCACCCTGGACTCAAAGGAAGATCCTCTGCAGCATTCAGGACCCAGGACCTGCCCACTGCTGAAGAAGGATGGAGAAGGGTAGATGGACCTGTGATATAACAGGACTGACCTGAAGACTGCTTGAAAAAAGAACGTATTAAGATAAAAAAAAAAAAATGTGTGCAGGGGGAAATCCAACCAGGGTTTATGGTCAGAAAATGGGAAGGAGGGATGGGCTGGAGAGGCACTGGTGTTTAGGTGCAGATGGAAGGTGCAGGCTCACTGCCCAGCTCCATTGCCAACAGCCTATAAAAGTCTATAAGAGGCTGACAGCTGCTGTGGCTGGACTAGGCTTGGCGGTGCAGAGTGGTACTTACTGTACATTTATTGCAGTATGTGCCCAGGACAAATGTCCCTGGGCGCATACTGCACTAAACGGAAGTGCCGTTCAGCCCACTGTCCAGCCCTGTCCAGCAGTAGCAGCTGTCAGCCTCTTATAGACTTTCATAGTGTACCTGTACTTTCTAGCTTCACCCTAACACCAGAGCCTTATGCACCAGGTCTAAGCACCCATTGTGCATGGGGCCTTTAAGCTAAATCCAACCTGGTGACTGTTTTACCTGCCAAAGGATTTTAATGTCCATCAAGTTCTGAGATTTACACAGCTGTGCCACACAGCATTACACTGTCTGACAGAGGTTCAGCTTTAATAGTTGCTGACCCGGAATAAGTATAAAGGCCAGCAGAAAAGACAGAAATACATATCTATCGCCCTGAAGAAGCTTGCCTGATGAGTGAAATGCGTCAGAATGATATCATCACATTGCTGATGTCTGGACACAGACGAGACTTCATGGACACTCCGTTACATCCAGGGAACTAGCCGTACTTCTAAGTGGACCAAGTAGACTGGATACATAGAACCTGCAGCGTGCAGGGAGTCCTTGCTGGATACTCCCCTCTGTGAACATCGGAGGACAACTTGATGCTGTTCACCTTTGTCCAGGAGTGTCGGGGAGTGGTGAGATTCATTGGAATTGTTTATCAATACCTGTATCCACACTCACCCCCACACCGACTACTGTACACTCCGCAGCACTTTCTTACGCCATTCATGCTAGCCCCCAATCCCAGCAGCCTTCCCAATCTCTGCTAATTGCTTGTAACACAAGTCATCTATACATACATATATGGAATTGTGCTATCCATGAACTCATTGACCTCTTACAGGCACTCTGAGACCATACCAGGACTGTCCCATACTGCATACCTATATGGTTAAACATCAGGGTTAATTTGATTGACCCATGGAATGTCAGTCACATTGATCTTATTAGGAGCGGAACTGCTAATTGAGGACCTGTAATTATTTCCTAGAATTGGGATCTGCTGCCAAATAATTATTTACATTTATATGCATGCATGCAGATGGATGAGTGTCCGTGGTAGCTACCTGTGTCCCTTGACAATCTTGTCATATTTTAACTTTTTTGATATGGTGGAGGTAAAGTTTACTATATTTTAAATGTTCTAATAAAGCTTTTTGTATTTCTTCAAAACTGGTTGATCCTCTTTGACAAATTTCTTGTGGACCTTTAGTCCATTTATTTATATGTTGCTGGTAATCTAGGAGGACTACACTCCCCTCCCTTCCTATGTGGAATATAGGGGAGTGACGGTATTTGTTGATCTATGGTGCTGGAATACACATTCCCCCTAGATCTATTTCATATGAAGGTAGAACCAAGGTAACAATTTTATTCTTTTGAATTATGATTAGAAATCCATATCTGCATGTATACACTGGGTCAGTGATTCAAAGTTTTGAAAGAAATACAGTAAACTAGCTGAATCTTTAATGCCGTGTACACACGATCGAGTTTCACGGCGGTGAAAACACTGCCGTGAAACCCGACGGGAAAAACGAGGACCGGCTTGGTCCCCTACACACGGCCGTTTTTCACGACATGTTTTCTCTTGGTCGAGAAAACCGGCCGTGTGTAGGCTCCCTAGCAGTGTTTCCCTATGGGAAAACTGCAGAGGAAAAAAATGCCGTGATTCGCGACGAGAAAAATTAGAGCATGTTCTAATTTTTCTCATCGTGATTCTCGCCGTTTTTCTCGTTGGGAAAAATGCTGGAGAGCCTACACATGGCCGTTTTTCTCATCCAAGAGAAAAAATGACATTTTTCCAGACGAGAAAAGTGATTGTGTGTACGCGGCATCAGAATTTACAGACCACCCCTGTATTTCTCTATGGACTGGTTTCCTTTTGTGCTAGGAGCAGCAATGTAAGTCTCATTCACTAAGCTATAGGAACCATTATTTGCCATTTGCAGAAGTAAATCAGTAAACATCAAGGACTTTATTGTACGGGTGAAATAACAGCATAAAATGGCAACGTTACCACACAAATATGGTTACTTAAAATAATGTTGATGTTTGATGAATTTATTTTACATATTTGGGTAGTCATTTCTCTTAACTAAATTAAAAAAACAATAATTATAAACACATAGAATACCTACATGTAAAATGTTGAATATTACCTGTTCACCTGTGAAATTGTAAATGTAGATCATCTGGCTGGAGTCAATGATGGAGACCTAGAAAAATACATCAGGTTGTCAATGTGTTGATTTATATATAGGTAGAACAAATGTAACTGTAATGAATAGTAGAAGTCAACCCATATTACATTGTAATTCTGGTGTTCTGGAGAGACTAATTAGGGTTGTGAGCTGTAAATTAGAATAGTCCAAAGCATTGGGGTGCGTCCATAGAGGACGCAGGAGCGCCGCCCCCTCTCTCCTGCACCGCTCTAATTACCAATAGATAGATTCATGCATTGCATGAATCTATCTATTGTCGCCGCTGCCACCCCCTATTCATGTGCCGGCCTTTTGTCGGGTGCCGGGCATATGAATTACAGCGGCGGGGGTGTTTTGGAAGCGCCTGATTAGAGCCAGAGGCACTAATAAGCTTCCTGATTAGAGCCTGTGGGCTCTAATAGGCTTCCAAAATGGTAAGCAGCGGGCGCACACAATCACAGCGTCACTGTGTCATAGCAGAAGGCGTAAGAGGACGGGAGAAGGGAGAAGACATCGAGGACTCGGAGGACAGCGTTGACCCGAGATAGGTAAGTGCCGGGCGGGGAGGGGCACACTGGCGGCATTTGAAGAGGCAAATCTGGCAGCACACTGGCGGCATTTGATGGGGCAAATCTGGCAGCACAATGGCGGCATTTGATAGGGCAAACTGGCAGCACACTGGCAGCAATTGATGGGCACACTGGCAGCACACTGCCGGCATTTGATGGGGCAAACTGGCAGCACACTGGCGGCATTTGATGGGGCAAACTGGCAGCACACTGGCGGCATTTGATGGGGCACACTGGCGACAATTGATGGGCACACTGGGGGCAATTGATGGGGCACACTGGCAGCACACTGCCGGCAATTGATGGGCACACACTGGCAGCAATTGATGGGGCACACTGGCAACAATTGATGGTTACAGTAGCTGCGTTTGATGGCACAGTGGTTTGATGGGGGTTTTTTTCAGTTTGTTTGCGCCTCCCCAAAAATTTTGAGCACCAGCCGCCACTGGTCAAAAGTCAGCCGTGGTTAAAGGGTCAGTCCACACAAAACATTAATTTACTTTTTGGTAGAAGATGGAGAGTTAAACCATACCCATGTACCCTATATCTCTCGGGCATTGGTGATATCCCTGATTTCTCAATTCCTGATTGAGCTTGCACACCTGCGGTGGTCACTATGAGGGCTTCCCAATCTCCCTGATGGATTTTATATATTTTCTTTATTATAAAGAATATAACAGGAGAAGTGTGATCTCGCAATGTTGGGTTAAAACACTCAAAACTTCCAGGTGGGCAGAACAGTCAAGAATTATAGCAGGGAAATCTTACTCCAAGACATAAAAGTCAAGGGTTGACTCAGCTCACCAGACTCCACCTATTACTATCAGTTTTGAGGGACCCTTGGAAGCACACAAAGCAAATCGGTGATTGGTAGATACTCCATAGCTCACTGCATTCCTTTGAAATGCATTATGGGCTTTAAACCAGTCAAGTATGATGTACACAGAGGCTGAATATTGCACCAAGAAAGAAATTAAAAATACATACGTATCCAAAATTTTGATCTCCTTTTGGTACTCCAGCCACCAACTCTGTCAAGAAAATCACATTTTTGTTAAGAGTGTCTATCAGAGTGGGAAGTAAAAACACAATTACTCTTGCTTAATTTTCGATAACTAGCTAGAAGCTTGTGTTACTAACAAACATTACAAAATCATGTATTTTAGAAGATGATAGGACTGTCTGCAGGACACCTTTGAATGGAACAAATAATGCCTGGTCATCACGGTGAGAGGAGAGGACTTTTCAGCCAGTACCCTTATGTTCTTTCGTAGACATATAAAATATTAGGTATGGATGGTTATATTTACACTACATTTCTTTTAAGTTGGACCTATTATGGAAAGGCTTCCTTACAGTAAGAGCTGTGAAAATGTGGAATAGACTTTGTCAAGAGTTGCTTCTGGTATGCTCAGTAGATTGTTTAAAAAAAAAAAAACAACTAGATTCTTTCCTAAATGCACATTATATAACTGGATATTATTATTTAGAGTTGATCCAGGGAATATCCGATTGCCTCTTGGGGGATCAGGAAGGATTTTTTCCCCCACTAAATTGGACCATGCTTGGTACAGCAACAGTTGTTACATTCATAATGTATTGGAAGACCAGTCTAAACTAATATTACAGGCTGTTGTAGGGCTCTACAAAAAAAAAAAATGGCCCCAAAAAGAAAACCGTTTTAATAATAAAATCAGGCACTAATTAGTAACTACAACAACTAAAGACCAACTTTAATCAAAACATTACATTTTTTTTGTAGTTTTAAAGACAGCATAAAAGGATCAGATCCCATGCCAGGATTTTAGTATAGTCCCCATTGAGAAGAGTTCTCACTTTCTGTCCAGGTAACACTCAGGGCATTGCTGTGAAGTGGACTCCATGGAGTTCACGTTTCATATTTACTTTTGGGGGTCCACTAGGAAGACAGTGTCACTTTTCACAAACACTACTGAAGTCTCCAAAGGAATATATGAAGCGTGTACTAGAGAGAGGAGAACGAAAAAGGTCAATCCACAGCAACGCACAGTGTCACTAGGCTGAGAGTGAAGGTAAAACTCCTCAATGGATTTTTTGTATTAAAATACCTGATACGCATGATATATTTGTGATATATCATCTTCGACCTTAAACATAGCCATATATGGCGGAACTCGCTCTGGTTGTCCTCATCTGATGACCACTGATCCCTTGTGGGTTGTTGAGCCCATCTTAAAGCCGGGACCCAAATGGGACGTGATACAGCTGCTTTCGTTGGTCTCTCCCTATACCTGGTCTTATTAATTTTTGTAAGTCTAATATGTTTACATAAATGATGCATGGATATTGTTACTACTTGCAATTTTGTGAAATCTATATACTCTTTGCCGTATTTTTTTCTTTACGTATATAGGATTGTTCCCATTCTATTGTCCCCTGAACAAGACTATGCATTGTTGAAACGCATTGGAAGATTTTGGTGTATATGCAATTTTTACAATAAGTGTTTAATAATCTCTGCTCCCTGTGAGGTCAGCGTGAGATGATATTCATTATCTGAATAGGATATGGATTGTATAGGCCAGCATTTTTAATTTATTCTATAATAAAGATTCCTTTAAAATATTTACTTTGTGTGATTCCAATTGCTGCAACAAAGTCCCACAGGACATATTATTGGTCTCTAGTAAAATACCTGATACATTATCTAAACTTTACTTAAGCTATCTAAGAAATATTTTAGCTGGAATTCCACCTACATGTGAAAAATGTTATCAATGTTGGATAATCATTTACAAAAACGATTTGTATGCATAGTTTCAGTTTGTAATTATATACTGTTCGTACATGGAGGCAACGCTGTATCCTGGCCTAGGCCAACAAGGCCCAGGCCTAGGGCAGCACTTTGCAGGGGGGCAGCACGGAAAGAGTCCCCACCGTCTTGCGCCTCAATGTTAGTGTAACGCAAGCTGCTTCTAATTTTGACTGTCCTATCATCCTGGACCACAAACCTTCCTCACTGTGCTATATGTTTTCTGCTGCACCATTGGCATGGTTATATCTTCTTAGTCCTCTCCATAAAATGATCAGAAATTTGTGCTTAAAGTAGAACTATTGGCAACACTTTTTTTTTCCATTTTGGATAGAGTAAGGGAGGGTTATAGCCCCTGACAGTTTATTTTTTACCATCCCTGTCCCATTGCAGAGATTTCCCTTCACTTCCTGCCCCATAGTCAAACAGGAAGTGAGAGAAAATATATGCAAATTAAGGGAATCCAATGCCCCCCCACAGCCTTCAGAACTAGTGTCCTCACTCGAAAATTTCAGGGCAGAAAGGGGTGTTACCTTGACAGGAAGGGGTGGGTCATATTTAAATTAGGGGGTGCACAAGTTCAGTCAGGCCTAGGGCAGCACAAAACCTAAATACACTCCTGCATGGAGGTAGTAATATGTGCTTATTATTTACTTAGTTTCTTCCTTGAATGTGCCAGGGGATTTAAATACAAACGCATGCAATCTCCACGCTGTGTTCTTGGTAGGAACTAAACCAAGCACTGTAATGCTGGAACCAGCCACCATTCTTAGAAAATGAATGTGGTCAGTGGTAGATGGTAGGTCTTCATGGAATTGTGTTGAAAAGATACCTTCAATATCCGTAAGAGAACACCTAGATCCTCATACTGTAGCACAGTTGACATCAAACTGCGTCAAGAACAAAATAATAGATGAGACCTATATAAAGATACATTTACTGTTAAAAGTATGAACTTTAACATATGTAATCCCTCCAACTTGTTTCCTTATGTCAGCAGCACCGGGAACTTCATAGCATGGCAAGAGCCAAACCTGTGATCTGACAAACCCAAAGCCAAGACTTCATAAGGGCGGCTGGTTTAAAGGAAGTTTATATCCAAAACACACTCCATCACAGTGATTCCCCCTTCAGGAACAGCTTGTTATATGGTGGAAGTGGCAGTAGTCAAGCCTTTCATCTAGCTAGGCTGTACAGAAAGGTCCTTCTCACAGCTGGTTCCTGTTAGGCTAATTCTTGCCATTCCCTTTTTGTGCAACTTCAACAGGGAGCAGAGACCCTGAACATAGAATAGTTAACTTAGCATGGTGAACAGAAGGTAAGACATATTGCCAGTGTAGCCATAGGGGCCCTCAGCAACCATAGAGCCCATTATGGCTATTGGCTAATAAAACAGGGACAAAGGAAAGGCTTTTGAAGATCTCAGGTGATCAGTGGTGAAAGAAAAAAAAATCCCCATGTATTGAGCAGCAGGATATGATGGAACTTAAGTGCAAGGGTCCATTTAGATGGGCAGTGACACCAGTCCTGCCTACAGCCTGAGCCTCCCTATTGTTACTGTGCCCGCATCCGCCCCAGACTCTGTGCCTGTAGAGGTGGATGCAGGCACAGCAGCTGCATGGACGCAGCCGCATGTAAAAATTTGACATGTGGGCAGGAGCAGGTGTACGGATCTGAACTCACACTGCCTGCAGAGCTGACCATTTTTAATCAGTGTATGGCAAGCTTAAAGTTAATCTAAGGGCACTTTTACACTAAGCAGTGCCAGGCGTCTATTTTTAGCAGCGATTTGCTGTTGTTTTTAGCGGCGCTTTTCGGCCGCTAGCGGGGCAGTTTTGACCCCCGCTAGTGGCCAAAAAAAGGGTTAAAAGCGCCCCTAAAGCGCCGCTTGATTTCAATGGGCAGGGGCGCTTTGGGAGCGGCGTATACACCGCTCCTAAAGCGCCTCAAAGATGCTGCTTGCAGGACTTTTTTGAGCGTCCTGCCAGCGCACCGCTCCAGTGTGAAAGCCATTGGGCTTTCACACTGGAGTGAGAGGAGAGGCGCTTTACAGGCGCTATTTATAGCGCCTGTAAAGCGCCTCAGTGTGAAAGGGGTCTAAAAGTTTGCAGTTTTAAAAAAAAAACAACAAACATAATATACCTACCTGCTCTGTGCAATGGTTTTGCACCAAGCAGCCCCCATCATCTTATATTTGGGTCAGCTGCCAGTGGCCCTGGCTCCTTCTCGCTGCCGAGTGCCCCAATAACAAGCCTCTTGCTATGGGAGCATTCGAGCAGGCTCTCTACCGAGCCACGCTCCTGTGAATGGATATGGTCCATTCACACACAGAGCGTGGTTTGGCCCCACCCCCTGCTCTTTCCTTATTGGCTCACAGGCTGTGATTGACAGCAGCAGGAACAAATGGCTCCCGCTGCTGTATGAGCCAATGAGGAGAAAAGAGATTTGGGAGAGTTGCTGCTCTCATGCACATTGCTGGATCAGGATGGGGCTCAGGCAATTATAAGGGGGGGCTGGGGAGGGAAAGCTGCACCCAGAAAGTTTTTTACTATATTACATATTGTGCATTAAGGTAAAAAAAAAACTTCTGCATTTAGAACCACTTTATTAAGTAATATGTCTGCCCTAGTGTAAATACGTATATAATTCTACCAAATTCTACCAAAATTGTGTTCTTTTCTAGTAAATTCAAGACATGTAAATAAACAAATGAAGAAAAAAAAATCGAATCAAATAAATCAAAACCAAAATACCTTACACATCCTATAACATTATTACAAATATCAGCAGGGCAGTGATGAAAGAACAATATTCATATTCATATTCACATGATAGCATGTGATTTGTACTATCATATGGCTGTCTTTTAATTGGCACATACAGAATCTAATTGTCTACACTCATTAAAGTAAGCTATTGTGCCATTTTTTTATAAGCAACAACATTCTCCGATAAAGCTTTCACATATGTTGAGAACTACTTTATATTCTAAGATATGTCATGTTGAGACAATTAATATGCACAATAATTATGCCTTTATCAGATATCCTCAGAATCCTACTGTAAATGCACATTGAAGGCTGCTGCTTGCAGATTGCTCTGTCCAGTGCACACACACTTTATAAGGGAAGAGGCCACAATGGCTGTCTTTATTGGATTGCAATTATCAGGACTTGATGTGGATATTTACACCTAATTCACACTTGTGCGATTTGTCTTGCTTGGACCACAAAGTCGCATGACAAGTCATACCCCATGTTTTTCAATGATAACCATTCTTAAGCCCTGTACACACGATCGGATTTCCTATGAATTTTAAACCGATGGATTTTTCCATCGGAAATCCGATGAAGCTGACTTCCATCAGTCTTGCCTACACCCCATCAGTCAAAAAACCGACCGTCCCAAACGCCGTGACGTAAAACACTCAGACGAGCCGAGAAAAATTAAGTTCTATGCTTCTGAGCATGCGTCGACTTGATTCTGAGCATGCATGAGTTTTTTATCCGATGGAGTTCCCCACAGACGATCGGAATTTGCTATCGGTTTTTTATCCATCGGAAAAATTTAAAACATGTTCTATTTTTTAGCACCGATGGAAAAAAGACCGATGGGGCCCATACACAATCGGTTTGTCCGATGAAAAAAGTCCATCGGACTGTTTTCATCGATAAAACCGATCGTGTGTACAGGGCTTAATAGGTGTGACTGAAAGTCGCAGCAACTTCAAAGTAGTTCATGTTCATGGTCTGACTTTATTGCAACTTGAGGGCCATAGACTTCAATGTTAATGCAACAGTGGGTACGACTTTACAGAGGGACAACAAGTCACATCCAAGTCACACCCATCCAAAGTTGTGTCAAAGTTGCACTCCAAAGTTGCACTCCAAAGTTGCCCGACTTTGGAGTCCTACAAGTGTGAATGGAGCCTTAAAGTGTCACTAAACCCACATCATAAAAAACTATCAATATATGGTATATTACATGCTGTTCACACTCATTCAGTCACTGTGAGATTTGTTTTCTGTATTCTGCAAAAACAATTGGTGGATCTTGCCGCTCTCTATCTCCCTCTTCTGTCCATGTCCCCAATTCAGCTAGGGATTTTGCAGAGCAGTGTTGGCTATGTTGCTCATTGTTCAGTGAGTTTCTATGCTGAGCATTTCCTCCCTTAGCATTTCCCCCCTATCACATCTGAGCAGCCCATGTAACTATAGAGTCACACATGTGGATGTATACACAGTGGTAAATGACAGCCCACTCCCTCCCTCCCTCCCTCCTCCATACACACTAACGAGCTAAACACAATGGGGGTGGAATATTACATGTAGATTGATGGAGGAATCACCTCCCTGTTGTTCTAAGACACAGGTGGAGGGGCGTGACATAGCTAGTGACTGGCAGAAATCCACCCACACCATGGTATTTCCACAAAATAATAAAGATTTAATTTCAAATAAATATTTGTATGCCAATTAAAAACAGTTTATTGATTTTAATTATTTTATTTAAATTTATTTTTACTTTGTATTCCAAAGGCAGTTTTTTTTTTTTTTTTTTTAACATGTCACCAGCAGCAGAGGACTAGAAGCTCCTCTTGTTTGTTTCCCTGCAGACAGGCTGGGAGAGAGCTGGGTCATGAAACAGCAGTATATTGCTTAAGAAAAAGGTACTTCAATTTTTTTATTAAAATAATTACAGTGGCGTCGTATACATACAGAAGGACAATGTAAATGAAACAGTGTGTGTTTAGTATCACAATAAGGAAAATTCTTGAGTGAAAGAAGCAAGTTTCATGTTTAATGCAACAGTTTTTTTTTTTAGATATAAGTGTATCCAAAAAATGTATGGAGTAATCACACTACCAGCTGGAAGTAATATCTTCAAAGAATATCGAAGAAATATATATTTTTTAAACTGTGAATGTCAACCTTGAGACATTGAAAATGTTTTTGAATATGACCATTTTTTTTTCCAGGGCCCTGATAATATTTTTAATCTTTTTATAGGATTCACAAGAATTTTGCTTTTGATTTGTTTGATTTTTCTTTCATTCTATCCTTACATTTTGTCCTTGATTTTTGAAGATAGACTAACATTTTGGTAATGCTTTATATATTTTTATTGGTAGCAACAGTATTATAGGCCTTATTTATAAACACACACATGCATCTAATTTAACCAATAGAAAATAATAAATAAATGGAAAACCTCCAAACTCCCCAAAGGCCATCAGATATTCGTTGGATCCATAATCTTGTGTTATTACCTATAAGGCCCCTTTCACACACACGGACCATTTACGAATCTTTATGGGAAAACTGATTTTTTTGGAATGGATCCAAGCTCTATTTTTCATCCGTTAAAAAAATGGATCCGATGAAAAACCGATGTAAACTGAAAAAAACTGATGAGAAACGGATGAGCAGCTGATGAAAAAATGATGAATACTTCATCCGTTTTTACATGACTCAACTGATAAAATGAATTGAACTGGTCTGCCTGTTTAAAGGGGCCTAAATGTTATTATTCAATTAAATTTTATGCATTTAGGAATGCATCCAGCTCTTTTTTTAAAACAATCTACTGAGCTGGCCAGAACTAGTTGTTGGCAAAGTCCGATTCAAATTTTCACAGCTGTTAGTGTGAAGAAGCCTTTCTGTATGTGGAGATTAGCTTCTCTACAGTTTGGTTGATCTGGTGCAGGAAATAAAGTGAAATCTTTTCTATGGACAAACACAAAAAAAATTCCAAAAAATGTTTTGGCTAGACATTTTAAACATACATCATTAAGGTTATCGGTCTGATAACATTTACAAATATAATATAAGACATTATATAAATATATATATATACATATACATACACAGTACATACACACACATAGTATGTAAATTCAAGGCACCATCCCTAATTTAAACATACTCTAGAATACAACAAATTCCAGTCGACCAGAAGGAAGACTGGAAAATGGGGATTTTATATGTGCCAATACAAAAGTAAAGTTAAAAAGATATTATTTATACAGTAAAAAAAAAACATGAAAACACCTTCTCAATACAGACACCATATCACGTATGCAGTACATGTCATTGAAAATTTTGTGGATTGTTGCGTTTCACATACAATCTTGCTTCCTTAGGATCCACTTTCCTTAGGATATGGCAAGTAATATATGATCTACAATAAACAAAATAATTTAAATACAGTCCAATAAATCAACCCCAAAGGGGATATAAATCCAACATCAGATATAAAAAAAAATATGACACATACTGTATACGTGATATGGTGTCTGTATAGAGATGGTGTTTTAATGTATATCTTAGGCCTCGTACACACGGTCGGACTTCCATCGGACTTTTCCGTGGATTTTTGTCCGAACGGAGTTGGTCGGGAACACCCATAGCATACACACCACAGGACTTTTCTGCAAACTTTCCCAAAACTTTTTCCAACATCACGTGGTTTTTCTGCTCTTTACCGCCACCCTTTGGTCAACTTCTGCTATTGTTGGTTGATTTTAACATTATTTGTTTTGTCCATCGGACAAAAGTCCGATGGTTTTCTGTACACACGGTCGGACTTTGCTCCATCGGACTTTTGTTGGCCAAAAGTTTGTCCGTTTGCAGACCGAACTTTTGTCCGATGAAAACCAAAAAAGTTTGTCCAATGGAGCGTACACACGGTCTGATTTTTTGGCAAACTTGCTCAAAACGAAGTTTGTTGGCAAAAAGTCCGACCGTGTGTACGGGGCTTTAATTTTACTTTAGTATTGCCACATTTAAAGTTACCATTTTCCAGTCTTCCTTCTAGTTGACCGCACTTTGTTGTATTTGTGTATATATATATATATATATATATATATATATATATATATATATATATATATAAAAATATACACACACACACACACACACACTTTATATATATATATATATATATATATATATATATATATACACAAATACAACAAAGTGCAGTCAACTAGAAGGAAGACTAGAAAATGGAATTGGAAATGGAAATGGAATATACACACACTATATATATATATATATATATATTTTTTTAAACTTGAAAGAGCAGAGAGATGCCCCTTTACTTCCTATCCTGATTTTTTTTCTTCCTCTTTTCTTCTTCACAATAGTAGGCATGCTGCTGATGATAGCTCATATTTTAATATTTAATAAGCTCGTAGATACAGTACTCTGAGTGCAATCTGAATGACAGCAATATTACAGGAATTATTAGATACACAGGTCTGTGGTCTGAAGTTAGTGCATTACCTTGCTCAGAATCATCGGTAAATTCTCCCACAGCCACCGAGTACCCTGTACAGAAAGACATTAGCATCAGAGACAATCAATTCAGAAGACAAGGCATGTTTATAGAGCATCTCATGAAAAACTGACGGCGCCAAGAAAGCTAATGGCTGAGCCATATTTCTATTTTATATGTAGTACCATAGGACACTGTGACAGTTCCATGCCCCCGTTTCCACTGCGGTTTTAAAAATGCAGGCTCTGCTCTACTGGGTTGATACGGTTTGCATGCTGGGCCAGTGAAAACCGCAAAGCATTTATTTTCTGTTAACCAGAGGGAACAAACTTCGGCATTTTGCTAAACTGTAAACCCACAGAAATGTAGAGATACGATCTCTACTGTCAATTACAATGGTACAGACATTTCCTTGATGTTTCTTTGCTGTCTGTTCTCTTACAAAACCAATGAGTGGAAATGGGTCTTAAAGCTGAACGCTTCCCAATTTTTAGGGGTTTTAGGTAGAGAGGGCAAAAACGTGGTCCACACCCTCAGACTACAGCAGCCTTTCTCAAGGGTCCCTTCATTGTTAAGGGTTTCTTGAGCAGTGGTGGGTAGATTTACCACCTGCGTTGTTCTGGTAATGATGACACTCAGCAGAGGCCACTAATCTAACCAACAAAGTAAAAGGGCATCTTTTCCACTGACCACCAATGTAAGTGGGCACATCTCCTAATGACACCATTGTAATGGGGCGTTCCTTCTCACAGACAACCAATGTAAGGGGGCATTCCTTCCCTCCTTACGTCTCCTAATGACACCAATGTCACGGAGAGTTCTTTCCCACTGACCACTAATGTAAGGGGGCGTTCCTGACCACCAATGTAAGGGGGCACATCTCCTAGTGACACGAATGTAACGGGAGTTCCTTCCCACAGACCACCAATATAAGGGGGCATTCCTTCCCTCTGACCACCAATGTAAGGGGGCCCATCTCCTAATGACACCAATGTAACGGGGTGTTCCTTCCCACTGACCACCAATGTAAGAGGGGACATCTCCTAATGTCACCAATGTAAGGGGGAGGTTCCTTCCCACTGACCACCAATGTAAGGGGGCGCATCTCCTAATGTCACCAATGTAAGGGGGAGGTTCCTTCCCACTGACCACCAATGTAAGGGGGCACATCTCCTAATGACACCAATTTAATGTGGAGTTTCTACGCACTGACCACCAATGTAAGGGGGCGTTCCTGACCACCAATGTAAGGGGTCACATCTCCTAGTGACACGAATGTAACAGGAGTTCCTTCCCACAGACCACCAATGTAAGGGGGCATTCCTTCCCTCTGACCACCAATGTAAGGGGGCCCATCTCCTAATGACAGCAATGTAACAGGGCGTTCCTTTCCACTGACCACCAATGTAACGGGGTGTTCCTTCCCACTGACCACCAATGTAAGGGGGCGCATCTCCTAATGTCACCAATGTAAGGGGGCGTTCCTTCCCACTGACCACCAATGTAAGGGGGCACATCTCTTAATGACACCAATTTAATGTGGAGTTTCTACGCACTGACCACCAATGTAAGGGGGAGGTTCCTTCCCACTGACCACCAATGTAAGGAGGCACATCTCCTAATGACAGCAATGTAACAGGGCGTTCCTTTCCACTGACCACCAATGTAAGGTGGCACATCTCCTAATGACACCAATGTAAAGGGGAGGTTCCTTCCCACTGACCATCAATGTAAGGGGGCACATCTCCTAATGTCACCAATGTAAAGGGGAGGTTCCTTCCCACTGACCACCAATGTAAGGGGGCACATCTAATGACACCAATTTAATGGGGAGTTTCTACGCACTGACCACAAATGTAAGGGGGAGGTTCCTTCCCAATGACCACCAATGTAAGGGGGCACATCTCCTAATGACACCAATTTAATGTGGAGTTTCTACGCACTGACCACCAATGTAAGGGGGAGATTCCTTCCCACTGACCACCAATGTAAGGTGGCACATCTCATAATGACACCAATGTAACAGGGTGTTCCTTCCCACTGATCACTAATGTAAAGTGGCGTTCATTCCCACTGACCACCTATGTAAGGGAGCACATCTACTAATGACACCAATGTAAAGGGAGACTTTTCTTCTTATGTTCCATTGTAAAGCGGCATTTTTTTCACCAACTTCCTTTTGGAGACTGAGCACTATTACACGATATTGTTGCGCTCAGATCTGTATACATTACAGATATAAACGCAGAGTATTGTGCGCCCATGTGCATTAACCCTACTAATAACTTTTACCCATTTGTATAATTTTATAATCTGATGATGTACAGGCAGATTAAGGCATCAAAGCTCTTTTTCTAATTACATGGCAGCGCCTGGTTCCAATTAGTCCTATGACAGCGTAGTATGGATGGCCCTCGTCACAGCAGGCCTCACATTATGCCCTAACAGTTCCAAATCTCAGAGATTTAAACCGAACCTGACTGAAATCTAGGAAGCCGTAGGTTTTAATTTGCCTCGCCAGTAAGCAGTGTAGCAGCTATTTACATATCAAATTATCTCCATCCTGTTTGAGCGTTCAGGAGGAGACCCTCAGAGAAACCTTCTGTCAGATAAAACGGCCAATACAGCCATGGAGGACCTGGAACTCCTGATTGCAGCAATGAGGCCGTGTAAACACATCCCGCCATGTTACACATTGGAGCAGACACTAAATGGATGAAGTGAAGGGACTGTTTATTGTAATACAGAGAGCTGTCCCGTAGTCTCAGGATTATGTACTGTATGTGTGTCAGTTTCACACACAACACCAATGATGGTGCAAGATGGGCTACAGCAGTATATATTAAGATAATTATCTCCAGTACATTGCAGCCCGCGATAATAGAATAGTTGTTTCCAATTAAAAGGTTTATGCCTCGTACACACGTTCCGATTATCGTACGACGTATCGTTCGCATTTTGTTGTATAAAACTAATATCGAATACAACATTGCAAAATGTGCTCCAAGAAAATTACGATATTTGTCGTACGATTCTGGAAAAACCTTCCGGTGTGCGTAGCTACGTATCGGAAATTATATCAAATATGTGTGACCCCTGTGTCCTTCTGGTTTATTTTCGTGTTTAAGATCATGCGCGGTGTTTGTCTATCGATTTTTAGCGGACGCATACTGTACTGATTAAACGATTGTCGTACGATGGGCTGTCATCCGAGCAAAGTTTTCGTGTTTGTCCCTTCGGATTTTGTTGGGCGGACTGTCATGATCGGCTGTCGAAAGCTGTGTACTAACGATCAGATTATCGAACGATCTATCCGAAAGCAATTTTTATCATCCGATAATCGGAACGTGTGTACGGGGCATTATTCACCTTTACAAAAAAACTGCCACTGCAGAAACGGGGTGCCTGTAAATAAAAACAAACTGTGCAGTTCTGACTAAAGTTGAATAACAGCCTTGCTATAAGCTTAGACCATTACCTCCCAAAGCCTGACTTGAATACTCCCAGGACGAGGCCTAGTCATCACTGCTCACCTCCACCATCACAGGAATGAGCTTTTTCTCTGATTCATACCCCCTCACATGCTCTTTCTCTCCCCTGACGCAGTAGGTCTGAGCTCAGGATTTGAGAGTTTGCTCCTGTGATGGAGGAGGTGAGCAGTAACGACTAGGCCTCACTTACAGGAACGAGCTATTAAACACTGAACTCAAAGCTACTGCATAAGGGGAGAGAAAGAGCACGTGAGGGGGTTTAAATTAGAGAAAAACCTCACTCCTGTGATGGTGGAGGTGAGCAGTAACGACTAAGCCTCACTTAGCAACGCCCTAGCAACATCCTGGGGGTATTCAAGTCAGGCTTTGGGAGGTATGTAAATGGCCTACACATATAACAAGGGAAATATTCAACTTTAATCAGCTGCACAGTTTTTTTTTTATCTACAGGCACCCCTTACCTTCATAGGCAGTGTTTTTGTAAAGGTGAACTAACCCTTTAGGCCTCAGGCACACTGAGCGTTTAGGCCACGTTCACACTTGCGAATGGGGCCTGACACGGATTACATGCAAGAACCCCAGTGGGGCAATTAGCTGTGGGAGGCAGCCACATTGAAAGCAATGGGAGGCTGCTGGCTCCCACAGCTAATCGCAGGCACTCACATGTAATTTCTCATAAAGCCCTGGATGCTTCAAAACATCAACTTCAGGGACAATATGTTCACTCGCTGCCATATATATCCCACTGACTTTTCAATGTCATTGTAACAAGATCATCAATGTTATTCACTTACCCTGTCAGTGGTCATAAAGTTATGGCTGATCAGTGTATACTGCACATAGGTGGTCCAAGCTAGACCTATGCAACTATGCAAAAATATCCATACATGGAATTTAATTTTAAAGCATTTGTTACTCTAATGCCCTGTACACACGATCGGATTTCCAATGGAATAAAATCCGATGGATATTTCCGTCGGAATTCCGATGAAGCTGACTTTCATCAGTCTTGCCTACACACCATGAGACAAAATTGCGACCGTCCAAAACGCGGTGACGTAAAACAGTCCAACGAGCCGAGAAAAATTAAGTTCAATGCTTCTGAGCATGCGTCGACTTGATTCTGAGCATGCGTTGGTTTTTTCACCGATGGAGTTCCACACAGACGATCGGAATTTGCTATATTTTTTTTTCCATCGGTAAAATTTAAAACATATTTTTTTACACCGATGGAAAAAAGACCGATAGGGCCCATACACGATCGGTTTGTCCGATGAAAAAAGTCCATCTGTCTTTTTTCATGAGAAAAACCGATCGTGTGTACGCGGCATAACACTTCATATTCCTGATATGTGCCTGCTGTACCATGTACTTGTATGAAAAAGTATCCTTTTCTCTTTGTATTGCTTCCTTTATGTACAATCCCTAGTGTTCCTGCCAGTCCCTCTGCTTTCCTATTATAAACGGACCACAATAAGCATGAGAACACACCGTGGGAACTCAGCCTGCTCTCCTCCAATGATCAGACTTACCCGGACACAGCCATTCACTGGGTGTACTGCTGTTTCTCCTCCCTCCAGCTCTCATGCAGCTGAGAACAGAGGGAATGTGATCATTTATAAGGAAAGGGGGAAAAGTATTTATAATGGTTTTTTTTTTATATCTGTAAACAGATGTTTTGCCTTTCATTTCTAGTTTAAACTGAATGGGTTGTTTTACAAGGTGATCATTTACAATCACTTTAATTTTATTTATTTTTTGCTTAATGCAATTATCTTTTGTATTTTCTATGTCAATAATCAGTCAGATGCTTCTCTGTAGGAGATTATGCAGGACATATAACTATCTCTCCCTATATAAATAAACCATATTGTTGAGATGAGGACACCCTTCTGAGGAAGGGCATATCTCAATGGACTATATCCTGTTTATACAACGCACTGCACATTGCTGTGATATATTCTATAGACCACGGCGTCTCGCTGTCCCGATATCACATTGCTCTGTCCTGCAGGAAAGTTGATTGAAATGTAAGAAAATACACCATTCCCACTCTACTTTTTACTCATTAGTTCTTGTTATATAATGATAAACCAAATAACTCATCATTTGCTTATCACTCAGGGACTCCACTGGTTATTTTTTATTTTTTTCATTCATTGGTCCTGTTTTGTTCCTGTCCCTCGGTCTTGGAGGTCTCACTCTGCTTGCAGCATTTTTCTAAATTTAGAGTAAATGAAAAATTCAGGAGGCCCCCTTGGTAGCCCTAGTATCAGTCAAATGGGGTCCTTGAGAGATTTAGGGCCAAATTATATCCACCTGGTAATGCATGGCCAAACACAATATTCCCAACGCACACGTTCCTGAGAAATGGCTGTGGATATCAATGGGTGCTGCAACGACCACCAGCTGAAAACCGTATTCATTCAAAGCAGAAAGTATGTTACCAGCCCACCAAGGATCTCTAGAATGGGTCCAAAGCTTTATTCAGCGATCACATCATAGTTACAGGAGCAACGTTTCAGAGGCTCGCAGGACCCCTTTATTAGGCATGTGACGTCACATGCCTGATGAAGGGGTCCTGTGAGCCTCCGAAACGTTGCCTCTGTAATTGCTTCTGAATGTTTTTTAGTGAAAATGTATTTTATAGACATGTGCAATTTGTTTCGTTCTGAATTTTTTTTTTTTACGAATTTGGACAAATTTGCTAATTCAGAAACATTAAAGCCTATTTAACAAATTTTTCTGAATATTCCTAAATTCGAGAATTTGTAAATTCGTAAATTCGAAAATCGGAAAACCTGAAAATCCAAAAATCAGAAATAATAACTAACTATTAAATTATAGGTATTGGAATATCTTTCAAATTTGGCTGTTCAAATTTTTTTTTTCGTTTTTCGTGTCATTCGTTATGATCGCAATTCGAAAATTCGTAAATTCGAAAACTCGTAAATTCGAAAATCCGAAAATAAGATGAAAATCCCAAAATTCGAAATAATAACTAACTAACTAACTAATAATGACTAACTATTAATTATTAGTTAGTGAACGTAACGAATATGAATTTTCCCGAAGTTACGAATTATCCGAAATAACGAATGCCGTATCTAAACGAATGGAACGTAACAAATTAATAATAATAAATAACAATAATAATAATAATAATAAAAAGGTTTTACTCGTATTATTAATTAATTAGTTCCGTTCCATTTGTTTAGATGCGGCATTCGTTATTTCGGATAATTCGTAACTTCGGATAAATTTGTATTTGTTACGTTCACTAACAGACAAATTTGAAAGGAAATACCTATAATGTAATAGTTAGTTATTATTAGTTAGTTAGTTATTATTTAGAATTTTTGGATTTTCGTTCTTATTTTTGGATTTTCGAATTTACGAATTTTCGAATTGCGATCATAACGAATGACACAAAAAAAAGGAAAAAAACAAAAACAAAAAACGAATGAAACTAAAACAAACAAATTTTTCGACACATGTCTAGTCTTTTTTATCGTATGTTTAATAAAGTATTTTTGTAATCCTTTAATACAAATCTGTGGCTCAATTTGTGCCTAAAAAATCCCAGCCCAAGTTCTTTATTTTCAAAAATACATATTTATCTGCCAGAAACTCAGCATGCTCCTAACTTCCTGTGCACTCTGCTGCACCGAAATCCAAAGCAGGCTTGTCTGCCATGCCCTGTTCTCTCTGTGAACTGCCATACACCTCCCTACTGTGTTAAGTAGTTGGAAAGAAAGGGAGGTGTTCTGCAGTCCTAACACATTTCCTCAGTGGCAGGACAAGGCCAAACTATCCCCCCCCCCCCAAGATGTATGAGCATTATGTTATTAGCAAAATTCCCCCCACATAAAAAACTGAGCTTGAATCTGCATGATTACCCTCTAAGCCTAAATTCCTCCTCCTTCCAGTACAAATCTGCCCCCCTGCTGAAATCCCCCCTCTCTGCCCAAATCCTTTCCCCCACAAAAAATAAATAAAATTCACCCCCTCCTAGCACAAATCCTCTACCCCTATAATTTCCCCTCCTAGTACACATCTTCTCCCCCTACTTCAAATCCCTTCTTCCCAACACAAATCCCCCTAGATCAACACTCTTAGCACGGCCCCCCCAATTTTCCCTCCTAGAACAATACATACCCCCGCTGCCCCCTAAATTCCCCCTTCTAACACAAATGCCCTCCCCCAATATCCTTGTGGCGCCCCCCACCTCACATGATACCATCTGCCCCCTCCTGCCCACACCTTGTCTCTGCCCTGTTTCCAGTCTTTGGGTAACAGCACTGCTCCTTCATATGTACAGTGCAGTGATGAGTATTGTCACCCTAGGACAAGAAAAGTGTTACAGGCTGGATCGCCAGGTGGAAATAAAGGGGAAAAAGCCTAAAAAAGAAAATAAATGCAGCCACCACATTTCAAGACTGCTTAGCTGCAATATATTTTATCATAGATGTGCAAAGCCTATTGCATAAAACCTCGTACACACGATCAGATTTTCAAGCGAAAGTTCGTTTTTTTTTTGTTGCATGCTAGTCTCATGTCGAAGTGAAGAGGTTACTCACAATACAAAAATTCTCGTACGACGGAATACGACTTCAGAAGTGACGTCATGTGTTGAATAGTTTTGGATGTGTTCTTTCATTTCTGAGCATGCGTAGTCTTGCATCTTACGATTTTTTTGGGGGACGAAAACCGTACTAATTAAATGAAAATCGGACGTTGTCTTCACATCTGACAAAAATGTTATAGTCTGCACATCCAGCTTTTGTCGTACGAAAAATCGGAATCGGCTGTCGAAAGCACCGTACCTAAAATTTACTTCCGATTTTTGGATCGTGTGTATGGGGCTTTAGGGTGTGCACCCCAAATCTCAAACACATATGTGTGTGTGCATGTGTGTATATACTTACAGTGTCCATAGAGCAATGGACAGTGTCAGTAGGGCAGAGATTGGTGTCAGTAGGGCAGTGGACAGTATCTGTATTTCTGTTTTTTTATTATTATTAAATTTTTTATTGTTTTTCACAGTTTTTTTTCTTACAATATTATTAGAAGCCCCATTAGGGGGCTTAGGTGAAATATCAGGGATTAGGGGTCTAAATGGGGAAACTGCACCCTATAGGGTGATTAGGGTGTGCCCAGGCACAACTGGCACACCCTCTGCGCACGCCTATGTATTTTATATATTTTTGTTTTTTGGTGTAAATACACTTTATAATCTTACCTAGATAGCTGTCATCGTAGGTTGAGTCAGCGACTTTGGTCCTTCTTTCTCTGACCACTTCCCGTAAAATGTCCTTGAAGGAATAACCCCTAATGATTTCTGCAATGCTGACACTGAAGACTTGTCCTGAAATCAAAATATAATCATTTAAATAAAACTTTAATAAAAATAATCTGTTTTACTTAAATTAATACAGAAATAAATAAAAATAAACAACTTCCTGCTGCAAAAAGCAGGTTTGTTACCTAGAGGCATGCAAGTCTGAGCGTAGGCCAAAGTCTCGGCTCTGTCTGCTACCCTTCCCCGGACACAGCTGTGTGTTTAAAGCTAGCTTGGGTAAAGTAAGGGCAGTCCATCTACTTGGATAATAAATGTCCCGGATTGAACTGTTATATTCATAAATGGTGGATTATGCTATTGTATAGGCTCAGTTTATCAGTTTGCTGGAGGAAAGTGTTGTCCCCGGGGATAAGGGAGTGTCGGGTTGCCTCACTGAAATCACTAATTTTATTAATCTGATAGGTCTTGTTGTTAGGAACCCAAGAAAGGCGTAATAACAACCTCACAGCTGAATATATTTATTACCAAATACAATTACAATTGGGAGATTCTAAGTCCCAGTTCTCACTTTTGCGATGTGGGAACCAGTGCGGTTCCTGTGCGGGTGTCAATGAAAAGTTAATGACACCCCCAAGTCGGTTCGCAGATCGCAGTGCGAACTGTGAAATTGGACAGGAATCAGATCGCATGGGTCTGAACACCCATGCGATCCAATTCCAGTGTGGACTAAAAAAAGGGTTCTGCCTCATTTTGGTGCAAATGCGATGCGATTTCAGCCATACAGTTTGTATGGCTGAATTTGCATTCGCACAGATATCACATGTCCAAACAGACCCCTGATGTCTCACTTTTGAGGCAGAGAAAGGGCCAGAGGACATCAATTTCTCAATCCCCTTCTCTGCAGCCTCAACTGCACTGGACAGTGAATGAACAGAAAGCTCTGTACAGAGGCTCCTGTTCATTCACAAACTGAAGCATAGTAAACAGTTTTCTATGCTCACTCACTGTGTTCATTCAGGAAAGTAGGGGCCAGTAAATATAAAATGTTTACCAGCCCCTTCCCCCGCTCTCTATCCTAAAACATCCTTCTATGTGCCTGCAGCAGCTGGTTGAAGAGGAGAAGAAAGCAGGCAGCACTGAGAGGGAAGAGTGATGGTGCACATGGAGGGTGATAAGTGCAGCGGGAGGGCAATTACAGAACTGATCCTTAGTGTGGCTTTCTCTGCAGCAGCTGAAAGCCGGCGGGAGGGAAAGGAGGAGAAGCTGGCTTTTATCTGCTGCAGAGAGAGCCATACAGTGGGATTGGTTCTGTAATTGACCCCCCCCCCACCAATCACCCTCCCAGGGGGGGGGCAGACCATGCACTGGAGGAGAAATTACTAAAAACAAATGTAAGCAGCCATTTTTTTATATAAGAGAAAAAGGGGAGACCTCTACTCTGTCCACTTCCGTATTAATGGAGCATTAAAGAGTTGGCAAGAACAGTCTAACTCCTGCTGATGATGGACTTTACTGCCACCCGCATGAGACAAGGCATAATTTATAAAAATATAAAAATATTTGATTACATTTTTTTTTTTATATTTTTATAAATCGTATCTTGTCTCATGTGGGTGCCAGTAAAGTCCATCATCAGCAGGACTGTTCTTGCTAACTCTTTAATGCTCCATTTTTTTTAATATAGTCACCCATCAGTACCCTCTGTGGGGGAGGAGCTGTTGACCTGTGCATGTGCACACCTGTCATATTGGGAGGAGTGGCTGTGTTTCGCCTATAGACAAAGGCCGGGTTCACACTGGTAAGACACGACAGTCGTACGACTGTAGATCCGACTTTGCCCTGCGACTTGAAGTCTGACATCCGTCCGACTTCAATGAGCGGGGATCTGACTTTGATCCCAACAATGCAAGGCACTTTCTGTCTGGTATGAATCTTTAGGGGAAACTCCACGCCAACTTAAAAAAAAAACGTCATGGGTTCCCCCTCTAAGACCATACCAGACTCTTCGGTCAGGCATGGATTTTAAGGGGAACCTCCTATGCTGAAAAAACGGCGTGGGGTCCCCCCAAAATCCATACCAGACCCTTATCCGAGCACACAGCCCGGCAGGTCAGGAAATTGGGTGGCGACGAGCGGGCACTCCCTCCTGAACAGTACCAGGCCGCATGCCCTCAACATAGGGGGTGGGTGCTTTGGGGCAGGGGGGGCCTTGCATTCCCAACCCCAAAGCACCTTGTCCCCATGTTGATGAGGACAAGGGCCTCGTCCCAACAACCATGGCCGTTGGTTGTCAGGGTCTGTGGGCAGGGAGCTTATCGAAATCTGGAAGCCCCCTTTAACAAGGGGGGTCCCAGATCCCGGCCCCCCACCCTATGTGAACAAGTATCGGGTACATTGTACCCCTACCCATTCACCCAAAAAAAGTGTCAAAAATAAAACACAGTAAACAGGTTTTTAAAGTAATTTATTAAGGCAGCTCCGGCGTCTCTTCCGATTTCTTCTATCTTCTCCAGCTCTTCTGCCTCCTCCGCTGATGTTTTCTGTCTCTGCTGGTTCTTCTCCCCTCTCCGGGTCTTCTCCATTGATGTCTTCTAGCCCTCTCTGGTTCTTCTCCCTCTGTCCGCTGTTTTCTGTCTCTGCCGGGTCTTCTTCAGTGTCCTCTCGCTCTTTTGCCGGGTCTTCTCCGCTGTCTTCTTCCTCTGTTCTTCTTCCAATGTTGACTTGGCGCTCTCTCCCACTCTAGTGCTGGGTGCGCGGTGTGCCACTACTTATATTGACATGGGGCCGGGTGATGTAATTCGGAGGCCCCGTCCCTTATGACGTCATCGCCAGGGGCATGATAGGGCAGTGACGTCATAAGGGGTGTAGCTTCTGGATGACGTCACCCGGTGACCCCGTCCCATGCCAATATAAGGTCTAAGGGCCTGGTATGCTCTTGAAGGGGGAACCCATGCCCTTTTTTTTTTTTTTGCTGTGGAGTTCCCCTTTAAGATCATCAGAGCACAAGTCGCATGCCAAAGTCAGATCAGTTAAGACCACGATCCGACTTTGATCCGACTTCAGTGATATTCAATGGGCTGAAGTAGGATCAAAGTCGGACCAAAGTAGTGCAGGGAGCATTTTCAAAGTCGGACCGACTTGTGTCGGAGCAATTAAGACGGTGTTTCGTCAGATTCGGCGACCCGTCAGAATTGGTAACAGAAGTGAACTTCCGTCGCCGCCATCTTGCTACACCCCGCACTCCCTCCATAGTAAGGATACACAGAGAAGGGGGAAAGCAGACATCTTGTTACACCCACAGACTTTTGCATTTTACACTTATTTTTAACAGGAAAGTAAGTTTATATAGTGATATACAGTACTTAGAAGTCTGTGTGACTGGTTAGATGTTGAATTTTAAAAGCAGCGAAATTCTGTCAGATTAGCAAACCTGTGAGATGAGCAGGCTTGCCGCTGCTTTTAAAATTCAACATCATAACAGTAAGACGGAATTCTAAGTACTGGATATCAGTATATAAACTCACTTTACTGTTAAATATAAGGGTAAAATGCAAAAGTCCGGTAGGTGTAAGAAGATGTCCGCTTTCTCCCTTCTCTGTGTGTATCCTTACTATGGTGGAGTGCGGGGTGTAGCAAGATGGCGGCGATGGAACGTCACTTCCGTTACCAATTCTGACGGTTTGTCATATCTGATGAAACAACGGCTGTCATAGGGAAACATTGCTTTTCACACGTCATGTGACATGAGCTCCCAATGTCATAGCGTTTGTTGTACCAGTGTAAACCCAGCCTTACACAGCCTGCCTACAGGCAGCACCTGGCCACTTAACCCGCATAAACACAAGGCCTGTTCATGGCCTACAGGCCTCGACGCTTGTATGAATGGGACCACAGAGGAAGCTTGTAGCTAGGTCAATCTAGGACAGGCCCTATTCACACACAAGCATTGCAGGAACGTGCATTCCCACTCGTGTTTTTCACATGTTAACACGTGCAGCTCCTGGGCAGCCCATTCAAGTAAATATGCACGACAAGTGCCCCAAAGAAGCTCCAGAACCTTTTTGATCGCGGAGCAGCGGTTGTTTTTTTAGGACGCATTTTGCCACTTTTGTAGCGCCTTTTTGTCACGCATCTGCTACCCATGTTTGGGGTGCCATTGCAGTGCCTTTACAGCCTATTTCCGAAATGAACGCCAGAATGCAGACTTTTATGTATTATGTTTATGAAAATAAGCCTGACTCTAAATTCTGGGTGGAGTCTTCTAGTAAATGTGTTTTATGTTCACACAGTGACCTGTCTCTGCACACCCTTAGGTTTTGTTTATTCGCTTTTATTTCTTTAATTTCTTTCACAGTTCAGCCAATTAACTAACATGACCTGTTTTAATGGGAGCCGATTATATTCCTCACATCTGTTTTCCTTTTATGACCGGAAATCTATAAACCGCTACAAAAAACCCCTATCGTAGTTAGCAGACCTGCGTAGAGTAAAAACATGATGATTGGACCCTACAGGTGGAAGTAATAAGGGCATCGTTAATGAAGGAAATCATCTAAACCCATTTTATTTCAGTCAGTTTGGCCCAGGAATGATATGGCATGCATCCTACTGTTACCATTCATATTGTTGCCGACAAATACAATCAAGTTTAAATCTAGAATATAGAGTGACGGGTTATACGGTTCACAAAACATGCAAATCTGCTGACTACACGCTCTTTAATTTGTTTTATGGACAACATGTGGCACAATCCAGGCAACAGAATGCTTGATTAGAATGGAGGGGATTAATTAAATAAAGGTACATAAAGTTAACTTTCTTCTTATACAGTATTCTAATTATAATTGTTAAAGCTGAACTCTAGCCTCACCCTCAGTCATGCACAGCTGTACAAGCTCTTCTCCTGTACTGGTCCTTGGGAGATATTATTAAAATATTAAAACACATTGATGTATGAACAGGGCCGCTGATAAGGCAGTACAGCCAGTCCTCCTGTACTGGGACCTGGCCCCATCAGTTGAGAAGGGGGGCCCAGGCACCTTCAGAGCAGGAGGGTCAGCTGTACTGCCTTGTGACTTTTGTGGATTCCCCTGCAGCACCTCTGCCTTTCTCCCTCTGGATACTCTACAAGGGGATTGGTTTTAGTATCTTCCTCCCCTTCCACCTGCTGTCCGGGTCCTCCCCTCCTGCACAGCACTGCTGGCTTCCCTCCTCATTGGCAGCTGCTGAGGGCACAAAGGGGGTGTTTCAAGATGGGGAGAAGGGGCCAGTAAATATGTCATATTTGCCAGCCTCTTCCTTTCCTGAATGAACACAGTGAGCGATCGTTACAGTGAGCGATCGATTGCTCCTGTGTTCATTCACCACTGAAGCATAGCTAACTGTGTTTTGTATGCTTCCGTTTGTGAATAAACAGAAAGCCGCTCAGCACAGAGCACTTCCCATTCATTCACTGTCCAGTGTAGCTGAGGCTGCAGAGAAACAGACTGATGGATCTCTGTCCTCAGTCCCTTTCTCTGTCTCAAAAGTGAGACATCAGCGGTCTGTTTAGACCCCTGATATTTCACCAAAGCAGTTAGAAATTGTAAACATAAATAAATGAATAATTAAATTTAAACAAAAATGTAAAAAAAAAAATAAAAAATCAAGGGCTTGCTCACATGTGCTTTGATATGTGAAACCTTGTGAGCTGCTATGTTAATCTAATTAAAGCTGCCAGCACTAAACACACTTCCTAAACATGTGATTTAACAAACTAGAATCAGAATAAGTGCAGTGCTAAATACAAAGTATCTCCTAAGGCAGTGATGGCGAACCTTTTTGAACCCGAGTGCCCAAACAGCGACACAAAACCAACTTATTTATCTCAAAGTGCCAACACAGAATTAAACCTACCAGCAGCTCTGTACAGAGGATGGGACTGATCATCCCTCTGAATGAGTCCTAAGGTACCAAAAATGTACGATTCTGTTTTACGTCACACAGTATTTTTCACAGCGCTCTTTCAAACGCAATTTTTTTGGAAAAAATACACTTTAATGAATAAAAAAAAAACACAATAGTTATCCCATTTTTTTGTATAATGTGAAAGATGATGTTACGCCAAGTAAATAGATACCTAACATGCCATGTTAGTGCTAGAATTATTACTCTAACATTCATGGTGATACCTCACATGTGTGGTTTGAACACTGTTTACATATGAATTATTATTTTATTTTACTTTTTATTTTTTATTTTTAAACTGTCCCTTTAATTATTTTTTTTAAGACCCCTTTCACACTGGGTTGTTTTGCAGGTGCTATTGCGCTAAAAATAACGCCTGCAAACCGACCTGAAACAGCCGTTGCTGTATCTCCAGTGTGAAAGCCCTGAGGGCTTTCACACTGGAGCGGTGCGTTAGCAGGAAGGTAAAAAAAGTCCTGCTAGCAGCATCTTTGGAGCGGTGAAGGAGCGGTGTGTATACCGCTCCTCCACCGCTCCTGCCCATTGAAATCAATGGGACACCACGGCTATACTGCCGGCAAAGCGCCTCTGCAGAGGCGCTTTGCTGTGGTTTTTAACCCTTTCTCGGCCGCTAGTGGGGGGTAAAACCGAACCGCTAGCGGCCGAATAGTGGCGCAAATCCGACGGTAAAGCATCGCTAAAAATATTTTTAAAAAAATTGACATTTTGACTTTAAGAAAAAAAAACCAACATTTGTTTATGCCCGAGAACTGGAAGTTCTGATGTCAGAGGCCGCTCCAGTCCTCCAAGGGCATAGAACCAAGTGGGGGCCATCTAGCCCTTATTTGACTTCCTGCCCAAGCATCGGCCATATCGAATCACTTCGGGGGAATTACCGATGCCTCCGGTAAGCCCGGAAACGACCAGGAAGCGGTGATGAGAGGGGGGCACCTCTCCCGCCGCTTTTAAAAGTGATCCCATGGTGAATCTGCTGCTGGGATCACTTTTATCGGAAGGCCGGCCGCCTAAGGGGAAATACGATACTGGGGTTATGGTATTTAGCTGCAGCCATAACCCCGATAGTTAACGTCAAAATCATGACGTGCATTCCCAATTAGGCGGTCGGCAAGTGCACAACATTGGTTTCCCAGTGGACCATGGATTAGCTAAAAAGAGGACACAGCATGCATGGTCTCCATTCAGGAAGGCTCACTTTGTACGTAAATTCCAGCTTCACCTTGTGAGCTCTCACACTAGAGGTTGAGGGGTAGTAAAACCCTGCAGGTGAGCTACGTTTTTACCCATACAGTGCCATCTCGTGGCCTGTTAAATCCTCTCTAAAGAGCAATCAGAATGTGTGTTGCTCTTAAAAGATAAAAGCACATATGAATGAGCCCTAAAGCTGACTCAAAAGCAGCATACAAAATATTATTATGCAATCTGCATACTTGTTCTAGGTCAGTGACCAAGGGCTTGTTTACACTTGCTTTGGCCTCTGAAGAACAATCTGCATTCAGATTGCTCTTCAGACAGCATTTGACAGGCAGTGAGGAGGCGTTGTATACCCCTTAAACCCCACACTAGTAGGCATTTGCAGAGTGCACTCATTCACATGAATGGGTCACGCTCAGTGGGCACTATACCTGCCAAAAGTGACAAGGGAGTTAATTCCTGCTGCAGCTGTAAAGCAAAGCACCATGTCATGTGTACACACCTGGACACTGCCTCTGGAGCTAAAGGGGGTATGTTTTGGGGGGAGGTAGGAACACAGCTCAACCATGGCATTTTACTGACCCTCAACCACTATTGTGAAAGCTTTGAAGCCAAGAGGTTGGCATGCCAGCCAGGAAACTAGCATTTTCAGAAGCAGATGCGGCACAACAGTGCCCATATTGTTTTCCTGAAGGCTTTCTTTAATGACAAATACTATGAAGATTAGATTTCCTGCTTTAACAATCCCTCCATCTCCAGGAATAAATGTGTCTCTTGTGTCCACTTTTTAAACATATGGTGTATTTCTTAAAATGTGCTTTCCATCACACTCCGCAGAACAGGCCAACCAAACATCTCCAACAGCTGAAGAAGACCAGGCCAAACAGATTTCTGTAAATAAGACTGTATTAAAGGGATTTCAATGGACACGAGATGCTCTGTCTTATGGCTGTCAGGCTATTAATGGAACTATTAGGATAGCTCTAAGCTGAATGTTTCATAAATACATAGTAACAAGAACCGTGTGAAAAGATGATTTTCGAAAGTTACTGCACTTATTCCAAATCCAGATATGACCTCACCTCCCCAGAATGCGAAAAAAACTGGACAACGCGAATATACAAGACATGACATTCAGAAATGTGTGCAAACGGCGGTACGAATGAGTGCCGCTGGATGTAACAAGTGATCAATGTCGTGCCGGATCCGGCTGCATCAATCTTACCTTGCCAGTAGAAGCTGCCGGGTCCTCCAAGAGCCAGGTCCCCATTCTAGACAGGAGACAAATGACATCCATTAATACTTCACATGTGTAAACTGTCTGAGAGTTCCAAACTAAAGTGGTCCTGACAGTATTAGAGGAACGGGGCAGAAGAGACGGCTAAAAATAATACGCTACTGTTATATGTCACATCCAAGATGCTACAGCGGCTGAGCAACAGAAGCAAAGAAAAGAAGAGGGTTTTCCAGCTAGGAGCCCTTAGAGCTAAATTCTCACTGGATGACATTTAGTTTGCTTATAAGCACTGTGTATTATAAACAATTGCCAAGTTTTTGGTTTTGTTTTTGTTTTTCATAAAATACTGTTTTTCACTTTTTTGCACCTCAGTGCTACTGATCTCCTCCAACCTCTTTCAGCCACATCTTGGCTTTCTTGTCTACACTGGTGAACAATACCTGTTCAATATGTGTTGGCATGGCTCTTGTCTACATTGGTGGACCATACCTGTTCAATATGTGTTGGCATGGGTCTTGTCTACAATGGTGGACCATACCTGTTCAATATGTGTTGGCATGGGTCTTGTCTACAGTGGTGGACCATACCTGTTCAATATGTGTTGGCATGGCTCTTGTCTACAATGGTGGACCATACCTTTTCAATATGTGTTGGTATGGGTCTTGTCTACAATGGTGGACCATACCTGTTCAATATGTGTTGGCATAGGTCTTGTCTACAGTGGTGGACCATACCTGTTCAATATGTGTTGGCATGGGTCTTGTCTACAGTGGTGGACCATACCTGTTCAATATGTGTTGGCATGGCTCTTGTCTACAATGGTGGACCATACCTTTTTAATATGTGTTGGCATGGGTCTTGTCTACAATGGTGGACCATACCTGTTCAATATGTGTTGGCATGGCTCTTGTCTACAATGGTGGACCATACCTGTTCAATATGTGTTGGCATGGGTCTTGTCTACAATGGTGGACCATACCTGTTCAATATGTGTTGGCATGGGTCTTGTCTACAATGGTGGACCATACCTGTTCAATATGTGTTGGCATGGTTTTTGTCTACAATGGTGAACCATACCTGTTCAATATGTGTTGGCATGGGTTTTGTCTACAGTGGTGGACCCAAACTGTTCAAAATGTGTTGGCATGGCTCTTGTCTACAATGGAGGACCATACCTTTTCAATATGTGTTGGCATGGGCCTTGTCTACAATGATGGACCATAAATGTTCAATATGTGTTGGCATGGGTCTTGTTTACAGTGGTGGACCAAACCTGTTCAATATGTGTTGGCATGGCTCTTGTCTACAGTGGTGGACCATACCCGTTCAATATGTGTTGGCATGGGTCTTGTCTACAGTGGTGGACCATACCTGTTTAATATGTGTTGGCATGGGTCTTGTCTACAGTGGTGGACCCAAACTGTTCAAAATGTGTTGGCATGGCTCTTGTCTACAATGGTGGACCATACCTTTTCAATATGTGTTGGCATGGGCCTTGTCTACAATGATGGACCATACCTGTTCAATATGTGTTGGCATGGGTCTTGTCTACAGTGGTGGACCATACCTGTTCAATATGTGTTGGCATGGGTCTTGTCTACAGTGGTGGACCCAAACTGTTCAAAATATCTTGGCATGGCTCTTGTCTACAATGGTAGACCATACCTGTTCAATATGTGTTGAAAAACCCCTTTAAAACCTACTTATCATCATCAAAAATGATCAGCCCACCCAAAAGTAATATTTTAGTTATAAGAGGAGCCTGGGGGGCTGATTCAGTCCATTCTTTTTATTATGTCTTGGGGACTCAAGCACTGAGGTTTCTTTTTAGCTTTGGATAAAGGGTGGAAGATGTTTTTTTTTATTTTTTTTATTTTGTCTGTATGCACTACTAGACCATTAAGTGAAATTCAAAATTTTACGTTTGTCACTAAAACAGGGGGATTCACCTCACTTCCCGATGAAGGGATTTAAACCCCCTATCCTGCTGTGTCCAGTGAGCCGCAGACAACAAAACTCTATCCAAAACTTAAACAAATTAAAAGTTTTTGGCTTTGGATACACTTTAAGTCAGCATTTCTCCTTTCATAATAATGTGACCATTGGGGCTATTTAAGTGAACTGTTTTTTTTTTGTCCAGTTTAGGCTCTTCAAGAGCTTCACATTGTATCAGTTGAAGATTCTTCTGTATAAAACACATTTAATTACACTTCAATCCATCAAAAAGACTAAAAAACATAAAGATATTAAAAAATAACCAGAGCCAAATAATCGGGATCATTTGTAAGCTCCATTTGGCATATTTAACCAATCTATGTTGTACAAGTAGAAGAAAATAGAAAAAGCTATACATTACCGCTGACACGTAATATAAATATGTTGTAGATAACCGCTGTTAATGTTCTGCTTATTCTGTCTCTGAGTTAAATATTTTCAGAACAGAGCCAAAGGATGTTGCAGCTGAGAAATTTCAGTGTCACCGGCAGCTGCCGAGCACAAAAACATTTTCCCCCCAATGATAAAAAACCTCTGTTCCATTTTTCGAAGCTCAAGGATTTTCAGGAATTGTTTAACCTTATCAGCTAGTTTGTAAATGTTTATGTATTACACGGCTATCGGCAAAGCAAGTCAAGTGGACAGAGTTACAATGTATCACCTATTTGTTCTAAAGTAATGGTCTCCAAACTGAGGCCACTTGCTTGCTTTTATCCGGCCCTTGGGGGAACTGTGCATCCCACTGATATGAGGCACCATTCCTCCCACTGATATCAATGATGGGGCACGATTCCTCCCACTGACACCAATGATGGGGCACTATTCCTCCCACTGATACCAATGATGGGGCACTATTCCTCCCACTGATACCAATGATGGGGCACTATTCCTCCCACTGACACCAATGATGGGGCACTATTCCTACAACAGATACCAATGATGGGGCACTCTTTTTCAACTGACACCAATGATTGGGCACTATTCATCCCACTGATACCAATGATGGGGCACTATTCCTAACATGGATACCAATGATGGGGTACTATTCCTTCCACTGATACCAATGAGGGGGCTCGTTTCCTCCCACTGACACCAATGATGGGGCACTGTTCCTCCCACTGATACCAGTGATGGGGCACTATTGCTCCCACTGACACCAATGATGGGGCTCGTCTGCTCCCACTGATACCAATGATGGGGCACTATTCATTCCACTGATCCCAATGGTGGGGCTCTATTCCTTCCACTGACACCAGTGATGGGAAACTATTCCTTCCACTGACACCAATGATGGGCACTACTCTTTCTACTGGCTTGAACTTGAAAAGGGACGGTAGGTGAAGAGAAAAACTGGAAGGAAAAAGGGCAAAAGGGGTGGCACAACAGTAGGGCAAAGAATCATATCGGTTTACAGTGTCAGTTAATCTCTATGTTTATCCGGCCCTTGGGGGAACTGTGCATCCCACTGATATGAGGCACCATTCCTCCCACTGATATCAATTATGGGGCACTATTCCTCCCACTGAACCAATGATGGGGCACTATTCCTCCCACTGACACCAATGATGGGGCACTATTCCTCCCACTGACACCAATGATGGGGCACTATTCCTAACACTGATACCAATGAGGGGGCTCGTTTCCTCCCACTGATACCAATGATGGGGCACTATTACTCCCACTGATACCAATGATGGGGCACTATTGCTCCCACTGATACCAATGATGGGGCACTACTCCTCCCACTGACACCAATGATGGGGCACTACTCCTCCCACTGATACCAATGATGGGGTACTATTCCTTCCACTGATACCAATGAGGGGGCTCGTTTCCTCCCACTGATACCAATGATGGGGCACTATTACTCCCACTGATACCAATGATGGGGCACTATTGCTCCCACTGATACCAATGATGGGGCACTACTCCTCCCACTGATACCAATGATGGGGCACTACTCCTCCCACTGATACCAGTGATGGGGCACTACTCCTCCCACTGATACCAATGATGGGGCACGATTCCTTCCACTGATACCAATGATGGGGCTCTATTCCTTCCACTGATACCAGCGATGGGGCACTATTCCTTCCACTGACACCAATGATGGGACACTATTCCTTCCACTGATACCAGTGATGGGACACTATTCCTTCCACTGACACCAATGATGGGGCTCTATTTATTCCACTGACACCAATGATGGGACACTATTCCTTCCACTGAAACCAGTGATGGGACACTATTCCTTTCACTGACACCAATGATGGGGCACTACTCTTCCTACTGACTTGAACTTGAAAAGGGACGGTAGGGGAAGAGGAAAACTTGAAGGAAAAAGGGCAAAGGGGTGGCACAACAGTAGGGCAAAGAATCATATCGCTTTACAGTGTCAGTTAATCTCTATGTAAGGTTGGTGAAAGAGTTCTATACAAATGGAAGAGACCTATAGACCCCTTTCACACTGCAGCGTTTTGCAGGCGCTATAGCATTAAAAATAGCGCCTGCAAACCGCTGCTAAACTGCTGCCCCATTCACTCCAGTGTGAAAGCCCGAGGGCTTTCACACTGGAGCGTTGCGCTAGCAGGACGGTAAAAAAAGTCCTGCTAGCCGCATCTTTGGAGCGGTGAAGCAGCGGTGTGTTTACCGCTGCTCCACCGCTCCTGCCCATTGAAATTAATGGGGCAGCGCGGCTATACCACCGGCAATGCGGTGCTTCTGCAGCGCATCGCGGGCGGGTTTAACCCTTTTGCGGCTGCTAGCAGGGGGTAAAACCGCCCGCTAGCGGCCGAAATGCGCTGCAAATCCACCCATAGCATCGGCGGTAAAAATAGCGGCGCTTTACCGCCGACGCTATGGCCACTCCAGTGTGAAAGGGCTCATACATGGGGACCAAGTGTTGTCTAACGTATTTATGGAGTTTCTTTGTTGTGCCGTAAGATTTTTGAAAAACATTGTACGAGACATAAAAGTTAAAAATCTTTGGAAGAAGAGTGCAGTAATGCACAATTAGTGAAGGAATTAAAATTTCTCTGCGGTGAACTCTTGTGGCTTCTTGTTCAGTAGGGCATGAAAACTCTTGTGGAGAGGAAAACCCAAAAACCTGTGAATCTGCCGCAATTTTTTTGACCAAATCTGCAGCTTTAATTAAAATAATAGCTGGTGACCCTGACATGAAGGTCCTCATTCAGGCACTTCCTGTTTTAGGGTGACAACATTGTGAAAACAGTAAGGATGTGACCTGACACAGCCATAATGACAAACCTCCATCCCTAAACCATATGTACAAAGATGCCTTTCCTTTGTTGTCCTGTCACAAAGCTTCTAATGAAGATTACAAGTGACCATTTCATTTTTACACATTTTGGGATGTTACTAGTGTTACCATCAGGAAACCTGCCCTGAGAAAAGTCATGCAGACATCTATGGAGTGCATGTAAACAGGAAGTGGATGCAAAGAAGCTGCAGGAGATCAGCAGCACTGAAGTCCAACAAAAGAGTAAAGGTGAAAAAAAGCATTCTATTTAAAAAATGGCAATTACTTTATGATGCTTTTGGCAAGCTAAATGTCATTTAGTTAGGGCTTAAATCTACTTTAAGAACAAAGTGGACCTCCAGCCTATACGTTTATAGATTTGGGTAGAATGGTGATAAATTAAGAACCCATAAAAAAATATTTTTTTGCTGTCTTGGTTCTTGTTTGGGAGATTTCTGTTTTGTTTCCAGAATGAGGAAATGGAAGTCAATCTTTCCAAATGGGATACAGGCAGCAATAAAAACCTGCATACAAAGACCAATAGGAGCGCCACACCAATGAGTTGTAAACCCTCATTTTATTTTTAAATAAAAATAACAAACATGCCTATACTTACCTGCTCTGCGCAATTGTTTTGCACAGAGCAGCCCCGATCCTCTTTTTCTGGGGTGCCCCCGCTGGCGCTCCAGGCCCCTCCTCTTCATCAGGTGCCCCCAAGGAAAGCTGCTTTCCCTGGGAGCACCCATGCGGGCTGCACCCGAGTCCCACTGCTGGGTCCATTGACTCAGACAGCGGGACTCGGCCCCTCCGCCCACACCAAGAAGATTTGGACAGCTTGTTCCCCTTAATAAACTAAATAGTTATTTAAAAACTGCATTTTGTATTTACTCAAGCTATCTTTGTGTATTATTAAAATTTGTATGATGATCTGAATCATTTAGGTGTGACAAATATGCAAAAAAATTAAAAATAAATCACAAATGGGGCAAATACTTGTTAACAGCACTTCGTCCTATTGTAATGTGAGAGGGTTGGGGGGAGGGGGGATAGGAGCTAAGCAAGGGCGGCCCATCCATTAGGGGTGCCTGGGCGCCGCCCCCTCTCTCCAGGCCACCCCCTATATGCAATTGATAGATTCATGCATAGCAGGTGTGTTACAACAGAGAATGAATATTCGCTGTTGAAACACTGATCCTTAATCCGACCAATCAGAAGCGGGTGTGAGACCCGTTTTCCGATTGGCCGAAAAGAGAAGACTTGGCCACGAGGAGGAGGGAGGAAACAGAAAGCCGCCGATGTCGCCGTGATGACCCCTGGAGAGTAGGAATAGGAGATACTGTCTGCCCCCCCCCCAAAAAAAATGAACACCGGCCGCCACTGGAGCTAAGGCATCATTTAAGGGTTTTGACTGAGTGTTAAGGGGTCAGACAAGGAAATAACACAGTATATGGCCGACCTTTCACTAGAAAATAAAAAAATTGTATACATTTGAAAGAATTTAAAACTTTTTTTTTTGCCTTGCCAGGATTACAGCTGCCCTTTCCATGTCACACCTCATATTATTATTATTTGTAATATACAGGATTTATATAGCGCAGCGCTTTACAACATGGGGCAGACAGTACAGTTACAATACAATTTAATGCAGGAGGGATCAGAGGGCCCCGCTCATTAGAGCTTACATCCTGACTGGACCCAGGTTTTTGGGTTGGCGAAGGCAATAGGGTGAAGAGGGGGTTACAGTCAAATTAGACAATATAAAGAGCAGTAATGATCTATAAAGTGCAAAACGCCTCCCCAGCCAATCACAGTTTACTGAACTCAGGTCAAACGATTATTGACTGGTTACTATAGTTTACAGGTTTACTGCACTTTAGATATCATCACAGCTTATTATATTGCCTTATTGAATAATTCTGCATGTGTCAGATGTCTGAGGCCCTGGAACCTTATACAGTGATATGAGGACTTCGCTAATTTAAACAATCAGAACTGTGACTCCAATTCTACCTCTCTACTCTACAAGGCATTTTACCAGAAGCACTGCACAGATTAGTTGTCAAGTATACAGTAATTATTTTTCCAGGCAAATCTGTCTTTGGGGATTTTCTGACAGAGCGCTAAAAAGGTAGACATTTTTCCTACCAGCTATACGTCAGGTTTATAGTCTGTATAATGTAGCACTGGTGGGTCAAAAGTCACACATATATTGGCAGTAGTGAAAATATGATGAAAACAGCAATTGTAAAGAAAAGGATGTTTAGTTTTCTTATTACTTTAGCTTTATTTAAAGCAGAATTTAAAAAACAAAATTGCAAAGGCAGCCTTTGCTGCACTATTCACCTTCAATTCAAAGATTTCCTTGCAGTACCTTTTTCTGCCACTAGATGTCTTCAGTCGTAAAGGCCAGCATCATACAACCCACTTCTTCTGACCCTGAACCCGCCCCAATCTGTGACTGGACAGTGAAAGGAGAAGCAGGGCACTCCTTTTATCAGCGTGCTTCTTGCCAGCACATGAACTGATAGGCTGCTTGTTCTGCTTCTTTCCTATAACACTCTAGCTTTGCTGTACAGGAACTGCAAGAGGCTGCTACCAGGTCAAATTTAGGTTCTTACACTGTTTGCTTCTAAAAATACACTGAAGGATGATGATTACAGAGCTGCATTAATTTACATCTTTTATATCAGACTAAAGTTCAGCTTTAACTATACAATGCCCAGTGTGAGTATGCTCATGTATATAAGGGCATAAATTGCTTTAAAGTAGAACTAAAGGCACACATTTTGTTCTTTTTGGATATAGTAATGAAGGATTGGCTAAAACAGGAAATGAGTGGAAATCCATCTAAAGTGAGGGAAATCCTGGGTTGCCAGAACCAGTGTCCCCATTGGAAGATTTCCCCTCTACTCCTGTTCTGGTGAGAGCCCCAAATTTAGGATTTTCTTTGCAAACAACAAGAGAGAGTGTTAATCTCCCTAACAGGGGCACAGACAGCAATAAAAACTTGACAGATCTTCTAGCCCCTCTCTACTCTATCCAAAACAAAAAAAAAAAAAAATGTTTTGCCCCATTGCAAGATTACTTCTTACCTCCTCTTCTGATGACAATAGAAACATTTTCAATTTGCCATTGTCCTGGTGACAACAATGGCTAAAACCTGGGTATTGTGTAGGCTCACTTTAAAGTTCTGTTTATTGCAGTACATTGGACACATAAAATGTAACAAACTGTGTATATATATATATATATATATATATATATATATATATATATATATACAAAGTATACACACAGATTAGCCATAACATTATGACCACTGACAGGTAAAGTGAAAAACATTGATTACAATGACACCTAAAGGTGGATGGAACATATTAGGTAGCAACTGAACACATTGGGGTTGATTTACTAAAACTGGAGAGTGCAAAATCTGGTGCAACTCTGCATAGAAACCAATCAGCTTCCATTTTTCTTTTTCAAAGTTTAATTGAACAAGCTGAAGTTAGAAGCTGATTGGCTACCATGCACCATATTTTGCATTCTCCAATTTTAGTAAATAAACCCCATTGTCTGTTGATGTGTTAAAAGCAGAAAAAAATGGGCAGGTGTAAGGATTTGAGCGACTTTGACAAGGGCCAAATGGCTAGACGATTGGGTCAGAGCAACTCCAAAACTGCAGCTGTTGTGGGATGTTCCCGGTCTGCAGTGGTCAGGACCCGACCAAAAGTGGTCCAAGGAACGAAAACTGGCGAACTAGCGACAAGGTCATGGGTGGCCAAGGCTCATTGATACACATGGGGAGCAAAGGCTGTCCAATGTAAACCGATCCAATAGAAGAGCTACTGTAGCTCAAATTGCTGAAAATGGTAATCCAATAGAAAGGTGTCAGAATGCACAGTGCATTGCAGTTTGTTGTGTATGGGGCTGCATGGCCGCAGACTGGTCAAGGTGCCCATGCTGTCCGCAGCCAAAAGCATCTACAATGGACACCTGAGCATCAGAACTGGACCACAGAGCAATGGAATTAGGTGGCCTGGTTTGGTGAATTTAACCACTTCCCGCCCAGTCAATAGCGAATTGACGTCCGGGAAGTGGTTGCAATATCGATACTGGACGTCATATGACGTCCTGCAGGATATTGCCTTGCGCGCGCCACAGGCTTGCAGAGCGGGGATCGGGGAAGGCGAGTGTCCCTTGGACACAGCGCGTCCCCGATCAGAGTAAACAGCCAATGAATTGGCTGTTTACCACGTGACCGGCTGTGTCCAATCACAGCCGGTCACAAATGTAAACAAACTCCACAGGAGTTACTACCTGATCCCTGCTCTCTCCTCACACACCGATCTGTGAGGAGAGAGAAGAGATCAGTAAGTTAGCTCAGTGTAGTTTGTCTACATAAGTTTACAGTGCACAACACGCCCCCCCCCCCCCATAAAGAGGACCTGTCACACAGCCCAGCACATCAATCAGCCCAGCCAATCAGCCCATCTGTCAATCAGCCCATCTGTCAATCAGCCCATCTGTCAATCAGCCCATCTGTCAATCAGCCCATCTGTCAATCAATCAGCCCATCTGTCAATCAATCAGCCCATCTGTCAATCAATCACCCCACCTGTCAATCAATCACCCCATCTGTCAATCAATCAACCCATCTGTCAATCAATCAATCAGCCCATCTGTCAATCAATCAGCCCATCTGTCAATCATCTGTCACAGGCCCACCTCCATCGGTACCGCCATTGGCACTGCCACACAGGCTACCAGTACCGCCATCGGTACCAGTACCACCACCAGTACCGCCACCAGGCCCAGCATCTATACTGCCACACAGGCCCGCTACCAGTATCACCACTAGTGCCGCCATCGGTACCACCACCAGTACCACCACCCGTACCACCGTCGGTAGTGCCACCACCACCTGTACCACCACCTGTACCGCCATCGGTACCATCACCACCCATACCACCACCACCTGTACCGCCATCGGTACCACCACCACCTGTACCGCCATCGGTACCACCACCACCCATACCGCCATCGCTACCACCACCACCCGTACCGCCACCGGTACCGCCGCCACCACCACCACCCGTACCGCCATCGGTACCACCACCACCTGTACCGCCATTGGTACCACCACCACCCATACCGCCATCGGTACCACCACACAGGCCCACCACTAATACCTCCATCGGTACTACCACACAGACCGCCACCACTACCACCAGCAGTACCATTACACAGGCCCACCAATAAGCACTGCCATAATGTCCCAAAGGGTTTACACACCTGAGGAGGCATATGCCATTCTTGCCATGTCGGATGATGAGAGCAGCGGGGAGCTCCCATTATCCGATTCTGGTTCGGAATACGAGCCAGTGGAGGATAGTGGCTCAGAGTCCGAGTCCCCGGAGGAAACCGTCCCTCCCAAAAGAATGCGATCGGCACCAAGATCAGCACCAAGATCAGCACCAAGATCAGGAGAACTGCCCACCACCAGCAGCGCCATACCCCAGGAAGAGGAGCCCAGTACAAGCAATGGAAATGCACGCCCAACCCGAAGAATCCAGCCCCAATCCTACCTTCCCGATGCCCTGGCAAACCCCTTATGGTTGCCTGCCAACTCAGGATCCGCTATCATCCCCCCTTTCACCGCACAGCCAGGTGTGCAGCCCGACACTACAAATTTTTCTAAATTTGATTATTTTTGTTTA
The DNA here is from genome assembly GCA_029206835.1 of Rana muscosa. NCBI lineage: Eukaryota > Metazoa > Chordata > Amphibia > Anura > Ranidae > Rana > Rana muscosa. The sequence goes on from CM055122.1 coordinate 271,577,601, forward strand.
TTTTTCCCACAAGATTTGCTGCAGAATATAGTGGATCAAACGAATCTGTATGCATCCCAATTTATTGCTGCCAACCCCAATTCTTCCTACGCCCGCATGTTCCAGTGGCGGCGTCTAACATTGGAGGAATTTAAATTATTTTTGGGCCTTATGTTCAATATGGGGCTTACAAAAAAGAACGAAGTCCATTCATATTGGTCCAAACGCCCCATCCAACACATGCCCATATATTCCGCTGTCATGTCCAGGAAAAGATACGACATGATTATGCGCTTTCTCCACTTCAATGACAATTCACAGTGCCCTCCCCGAGATCATCCCAACTACGACAAATTGTACAAGATACGCCCCCTAATCAATGCCTTTTCCCAGCGATTTGAAGACGTTTTCATCCCAGACCAAAAAATTTGTGTGGACGAGTCCCTCGTACATTTCACCGGCCGACTGCAGTTCAAGCAGTACATACCAAGCAAGAGAGCCAGGTATGGGTTAAAATTAAATAAATTATGTGATCGAGCCACTGGATACGTCTGCAAATTCAGGATCTACGAAGGCAAAGACTCCCAGCTCCAGCCCCGTGATTGCCCCACATATATTGGAACCAGTGGGAAAATTGTCTGGGAGTTGGCATACCCCCTGTTCGGAAAAGGTTACCATTTATATGTTGATAATTATTATACCAGCCTGCCCCTTTTTCTCCACCTTTACAGTAAACAAACCCCGGCCTGCGGTACCTTAAAAAAAAAACGGAAGGGATTCCCACAAAATTTATTGACAAAAAAATTGCGACCTGGAGAATCGGCATCCATGAGGAACGAGGAGGTGTTGGCCATGAAGTGGAGGGACAAGAAAGATGTCCACATCCTCTCTACGATCCACAATGACACCATGGTGGAGATCCCAAGAAGACGCGGCTCCATTGTAAAGCCTGAATGTGTCCACGACTACAATTTGTACATGGGGGGTGTGGATTTAAACGACCAGATGCTACAGCCCTACTTATCAACCAGAAAGTCCCATTATTGGCACAAAAAAGTTGCGTTTCACCTGTTTCACATGGCCCTTTTTAATTTGTTTGTCTGCTACCAAAAAGCAACTCAAAATCACCGACTCCACTACCTCCAATATATCGAAGATATCATCGATAGGATAGGATAGGACACCTCTGCCTGCTACCTGGACCTGTGCTTTGGCTGTGCTCTGGCTGTGCTGACAGTATCTCTGCCTGTGCGAACTATGGACAGTATTCCTGCCTGCTGCCTGGATGATTGCTTTTGCTGTCGCTGACCTCATCCCTGCCTGCTGCCTGGACCGATGCTCTCCTCTGTGGACCACTGCACTTCTAAAACCACAGGTAATCTTTTGTTATTTGGTATGTACCTGCTATGTGTTAGATATATGAAGGGCCTTCAAAAATGTGATCGGTAGTCAGAAAATGATATGTGCAATTAATGCTGCTAGAATGCCTGGAGGTGCTACTTGGATGTTGGGCCTCTGTATGTGGCCAGGCTGTGTAAAAGTCTCAAACATGTGGTATCGCCATACTCAGGAGGAGTAGCAGAATGCATTTTTGGGTGTAATTTTTGCTATGTACATATTATGTGTTAGAAATATCTTATAAATTGACAACTTTGTGTAAAAAAAATGCATTTTAATTTTTTTTCCACATTTTCCAAAACCTTCTGGAAAAAAATGAACCGTTCAAAAGACTCATAATGCCTCATAGATTATACGTTGGGGTGTGTGCTTTCAAAAATGGGGTCATTTTGTGGAAAATTCTATTGTCCTGGTGCTCCAGGGCCTTCAAAATTGTAATAGGTGGTTGAGAAAGGATATGTGCGATTTATGCTTGTAGAACGCCTGAAAGTGCTACTTCAATGTTGGGCCTCTGTATATGGCCAGGCTGTGTAAAAGTCTCACACATGTGGTATCGCTATACTCAGGAGGAGTAGAAGAATGCATTTTGGGGTGTTATTTTTGCTATGTATATGCTATGCGTTAGAAATATCTTATAAATGGACAACTTTGTGTAAAAAAAATGCATTTTCATTTTTTATCCACATTTTCCAAAACCTTCTGGAAAAAAATTAACCGTTCAAAAGACTCATAATGCTTCATAGATTATACGTTGGGGTGTGTGCTTTCCAAAATGGGGTCATTTTGTGGAAAATTCCATTGTTCTGGTGCTCCAGGGCCTTCAAAAGTGTAATAGGTGGTTGAGAAAGGATATGTGCGATTTATGCTTGTAGAACGCCTGAAAGTGCTACTTCAATGTTGGGCCTCTGTATATGGCCAGGCTGTGTAAAAGTCTCACACATGTGGTATCGCTATACTCAGGAGGAGTAGCAGAATGCATTTTGGGGTGTCATTTTTGCTATGTATATGCTATGCGTTAGAAATATCTTATAAATGGACAACTTTGTGTAAAAAAAATGCATTTTCATTTTTTCTCCACATTTTCCAAAACCTTCTGGAAAAAAATGAACCGTTCAAAAGACTCATAATGCTTCATAGATTATACGTTGGGGTGTGTGCTTTCCAAAATGGGGTCATTTTGTGGAAAATTCCATTGTCCTGGTGCTCCAGGGCCTTCAAAAGTGTAATAGGTGGTTGAGAAAGGATATGTGCGATTTATGCTTGTAGAACGCCTGAAAGTGCTACTTCAATGTTGGGCCTCTGTATGTGGCCAGGCTGTGTAAAAGTCTCACACATGTGGTATCGCTACACTCAGGAGGAGTAGCAGAATGTATTTTGGGGTGTAGTTGCAATTATGCATATGCTGTGTGAGAGAAAAAAAACTGTTAATATGACCAGTTTGTGTAAAAAAAAAAAAAAAAATTAAATTTTCCCAAGAATTGTGGGAAAAAAATACAACTTCAAAAAACTCACCACGCCTCTTAGTAAATACCTTGGACTGTCTACTTTCCAAAAAGGGGTAATTTTGGGGTATTTGTACTTTCCTCGCTTGTTAGTGTCTCAAGAAATGAGATATCCCTTCAGTACATCAGGCGTGATCAGATGTGATACATTTTCAGTGATTGCCACCATAGTTTGTAGACTCTATAACTTTCACAAAGACCAAATAATATACACTAATTTGGGTTCATTTTACCAAAGATATGTAGCCGTATACATTTTGGCACAAATTTATGAAGAAAAATTACTTATTTGCAAAATTTTACAATAGAAACTAAAAAAAAGTGTTTTTTTAAAAAAAAAAATTGCTGTTTTTTTGCTTATATCGCAAAAAATAAAAAACCTAGTGGCGATTAAATACCACCAAAAGAAAGCTCTATTTGTGAGAAGAAAATGATAAAAAATTTGTTTGGATACAGTGTAGCATGACTAAGTAATTGTCATTCAAAGTGTGAGAGTACTGAAAGCTGAAAATTGGTCTGGGCGGGAAGGTGCATAAGTGCATGGTATTGAAGTGGTTAAGAATGGTTTGAGGAACACAACGAGTTTGAGGTGTTGATTTGGCCTCCAAATTCTCCAGATCTCAATCCAATCGAGCATCTGTGGGATGTGCTGGAAAAACAAGTCCGATCCATTAAGGTTACACCTTACAACTTACAGGACTTCATCTACTACTGATGGCTTAGTGCCAGATACCACAACATACCTTCAGAGGTCTAGTGGAGTCCATGCCTCGAAGGGTAATGGTGGGTGGACATAATGTTATGGCTGATCAGTGTATATGGCTCGAATGAAAATTGTTATATCAGGAGCTTAAAAAAAACCTGCATATTGGTGACATTATTACCTTGTAAAAATCCAGACTAAATCCTGCTTGGCAATAACCTTGTCCCGCAGGGTCAGCATTACCTAAAAGAAAAGAGACTGTTTGAGCTCCCACTACAAAACAATGTATATCTCTCTATACAGTACAAACCGTAGCACAGCAATTTGGAAATCAAGTCAAAAGCCAAGTTTATTGTGTCAGGTTTTTTCTGAGTCTGTGTCCCTTTTGGGGTCACTATAACATCTATATCTAAGTCACATACTCTAAAATTAGGGCAAAGACTCCCCAAAAAAGAGGTCACCATCTATAGGACCATGCTGCATCCCATCAGCCAAAATCTCATCATCTCATCTTACAACAGTTACAAATTTAATTTTATGGAATTTTATGGAATTCTTTATTAAATTAAAATTAAATTTATAGTATAAATTCAATAAAACCAGTATATATTTTTTATTTTAAGATGTTTTATTTTTTATTTTAAGATTTTAAGATGTATTGTGATTATCTTGTATGGTCTTATAGATGGTGACCTCTTTTTTGAGTATATGTATAAAAAGGTCACATGGATCATGCCTATTTCGGCTTGCAGCCTTCTTGTAATTTTCCCCTTCAATTAACTAATTTGAAGTCACACACTATGTAGTGCCAAACCTCAACAGTAACTGGTTCTAGTGGTTCTAACCAGGGTTAATTATGACATCAAATTTCAATTTAGTTTTAGTTATAGTCTTTTGACTAAAATGCCATTTTAGTTTTAGTCATATTTTAGTCTTTTGACTAAAATGGCATTTTAGTTTTAGTCGTATTTTAGTCATCTTGAGTTGTTTTCGTTTTAGTCGTATTTTAGTCGACTAAAATCTCCAGTACATTTTAGTTTAGTTAAATGTAGTTACATTTAAACGCATTATTTCTTTAGAACTGAGTAAAAATCTAAACAACATGTTATTATTTATGGTATTATGGTTTGAACATGCATTACAGACACAGATTTAGCTGTTGTGATATAAATTCTATTTAGCTGTAGTTATAGTCATTTGACTAAAATGCCATTTTAGTTTTAGCCGTGTTTTAGTTTTTTGACTAAAATGTCATCTTAGTTTTAGTCGTATTATAGTCATCTAAATTGTTTTAGTTTTAGTCATATTTTAGTCGACTAAAATAGTATTAATTTAGTTGGCGAAAATATTTTAGTCGATGAAACACTGGTTCTAATTCTTCTCTATCCAAAAACTGGAAAATACGTTTTGGCTGGTGTTACACCTTCATTCTGTATGTAGTGGATCTACCATCTTATGCTTCTGTGCATCTAAATGCACTGATGATTCTATAGGCAAACTATATAAAAAATAAAATAACTAATAATTTTACAATAGAGCAAAGTGTAGCTAAGGAGATTTACAATTTTAATAAATGTTATTATTTGAATGCCAAGCTGTAACATCTATTGGACAACAAGACAAAATAAGCTGCATCCTTGGAGTAGTGACTTTGTGTTCTAGTAAGTAATCCTTTGTAAATAATCATTAGATCTCACTGGAATTCCTACAGGAAATTCCCTCTGGAATAAAAACAAATTCTTTGGATTGTATGCATTTTTAGACCCTGGATAACACTGTTATAGTTCTAGAAGCAGATGATATTTCCCTTAGGGTGGCCATGGACAGGCGGCTAAAAGATGAGCATTGAGGGATCTACCTGACTTTGAATGGTTTATGAGCCAACAAGAGAGTCTGCAATGTTGATTTTACCCAATCAGACTACTTCTGAGGATCACATCATGGCACTTCTTCATGGCCTGATGTACATTACACACACTATTTGGCCCAAAGTTTGGTTATACCTGACCATCGCTCCTATATGAGCTTATTGGACATCCCATTCCAACACCATGGCCATTAAAATAAAGCCTTTCCACCAGTACCGAGACAGGGTCGTCCAGCACCCAGGGCAAGGACGCAGATCTGAGCCCTCTTCCAAATGCGTGCCATAGAAAGGGTTACCACCATGTGCCCATTCTTTGCCCCCTTGCCCATGGTTGGCATAGAGTGTGCAATGCCCCTGCATGGCCAATCGCTTGCTTTCTTGTGGCTAGATGGTAGTTTTGCACATGCACAATGTGTTTTTGTGTCAGCTGTGGGTGGATGGGGTGGAGAGTTGGTATGTTGGCGCATGGCGTGACAGCTTTAACTGTCAGAGCAGATGTGAAACTGCAACCTCTGGTTGCTAGCCACTGATTTAGAGCTGTTGTGAGGTGAGGGGGTGCCCCCCTCTACCATTGTGCCTTGGGCAGCTCACCCCTTGCCCCAGGCCTGCCTTCCACCACCCCTTTGCAACTATAAGAACATTCACTCTTCTGGGAGAGCTTCTCACAAGATGGAATGTATGTGGGAGTTTTTGCCTAATCAGCCAAAAGAACATTAGTGAGGTCAGGTACAGTAATGATGTTGGTGAAGACATGACTCACATTCAGCCTTCCAATTCATCCAAAGGGTGTTCATTAGTGTTGAGGTCAGGACACTTTAGTTCCTCCACACTAGGGATGAGCTTCGAGTTCGAGTCGAACTCACGTTCGACTCGAACATTGCCTGTTCGCCCGTTCGCCGAACAACGAACAATTTGGGGTGTTCGCGGCAAATTCAAAAAGTCTATGGGAGAAATCTAAAGTGCTAATTATAAAGGCTTATATGCAAGTTATTGTCCTAAAAAGTGTTTGGGGACCCGGGTCCTGCCCCAGGGGACATGTATCAATGCAAAAAGAAGTTTTAAAAACGGCCGTTTTTTTAGGAGCAGTGATTTTAATAATGCTTAAAATGAAACAATAAAAGTGAAATATTCCTTTAAATTTCGTACCTGGGGGGTGTGTATGATATGCATGTAAAGTGGCGCATGTTTCCCGTGCTTAGAACTGTCCCTGCACAAAGTGTCATTTTTGAAGGAAAAAAAGTCATTTAAAACTCACTCGCGGCTATTAATGAATTGTCGGCTTTTATCAATACATAGAAAAGTCATTGATGAAAAAAAAAAAAAAGCGTGGGGGTTCCCCCAAATTCAATTACCAGGCCCTTTAGGTCTGGAATGGATATTAAGGGGAACCCCGCCACAAATTTAAAAAAAAATGGCGTGGGGTTCCCCCTAAATATCCATACCAGGCCCTTGAGATCTGGCATGGATTTTAAGGGGAACTCCACCCCAAATAAAAAAAAAATGGCGTGGAGTCCCCCCAAAAATCCATACAAGACCCTTATCCGAGTACGCAACCTGGCCGGCTGCAGGGGAAGAGGGGGGGACGAGAGAGCGGCCCCCCTCCCTCCTGAACCATACCAGGCCACATGCCCTCAACATGGGGAGGATGTCCCCATGTTGATGGGGACAAGGGCCTCATCCCCACAACCCTTGCCCGGTGGTTGTGGGGGTCTGCAGGCGGGGGGCTTATTGGAATCTGGAAGACCCCTTTAACAAAGGGGACCCCCAGATCCCGCCCCCCCCCATGTGAATTGATAAGGGGTAATTGGACCCCTACCATTTCACGAAGAAAGTGTCAAAAAATTTAAATAAAAACACACACACCTTGGAAAAGTCCTTTATTATAAAAAAAAAATATAAAAAAAAAAAAACATTCCAGCGATGAAATCCAGTGTCCCGCGGCGATCCCGATGTCCAGCGCTGTCCGTCATTGGTTGTGCCTGTGCGGACCTGATGGGGAACTTCCTCCGCTGTGTTTTAAATGTATAGACCCGCCCCTTCTAAAGTTCCCCATCAGGTCCGCTCAGCGGACCAGATGCGGAACGAGAGAAGGGGTGGGTCTATTCATGTATTACACAGCGAACGAAGTTCCCCATCAGGTCCGCCCCCTCGGTATGTCGGACCCCGCCTACGTCATTGGCCTGAGCGGGAAACTTCCTTCACTGTGTAAATTTTAATTACACAGTGAAGGAAGTTCCCCGCTCAGGCCAATGACGTGAGCGGGGAATTCACGTTCCAGACCTAAAGGGCCAGGTTTTTTTTTTTTTATCAATGACTTTTCTATGTATTGATAAAAGCCGACAATTCATTATAGCCGCGAGTGAGTTTTAAATGACTTTTTTTTCTTCAAAAATGACACTTTGTGCAGGGACAGTTCTAAGCACGGGAAACATGCGCAACTTTACATGCATATCATACACACCCCCCAGGGTGATCTGATTTTGTGAACTGGCTTTGTGATTTGGCTTTGTGAACTGGCCTTCAGCAAACTGGTAACACAAGGTTGGAAGTGCAGAACTTTTTTAATGTCTTTGTAAGCTGTAGTACCAGCAGTACCCTTCACTGGACTCAATAACTTTGAGGGGTGTTCACATGGCCACATAGTGATGTGATGATCAGGTGTCTGAAACTTTTGTCCATATAGTGTATTTTGGTAATCAAAGAGCGTGGCGCTGCTCAAGCCGATAGGTAATCACTTCCCTGGACCCACTGCCAGACAGGGTGCTGGTGTATCCAAGTACCACTACAGAAGGCTAATTTATGTCATTAGAAAGGATCGCTGCTCTCCGGATCAGCCATGTGGACAAGAGTGAAAGGCTGCCTCAGCTTGCATGTCTCTGCACGACCATACTGATGTGTTTCCCCCCACCCATCGGGGCTTAATCATAGGGCTAATGACTAAGCTCTGATGGGCAGGGTGAAACACGTCATGGTTTTGGCGGAGACATGCAGCCTAAGGTCGCCTTTCACTCCTGTCTACATGGCTGATCGGGAGAGCGGCAACCCTTTCTAATGACATACCTATGTTTGTGCTGGGAGTGCACCGCACAGGGAGCTCCCAACAAGGATACTGGGCTCTCACCGAGAGCCTTGGGTCCCGTATTATTCATCAGGACCCGGGAGACCAAGTTCCTAATCACCTGATTGCTGTGATAACCTCTGATTGGCTATTACTCTGATCAGTCACTGTGTATCTTGCCCCTGTGTTTATTTTCTCCCTAAATGGAGAGAAATGATACACTGTATCTTTTTCTCCTTGCTAGAGGAGAAAAATGTAAACAAGGAAGTGTGTGTAAAATATATATATATATATATATATATATATACTGTATATTAAAAGAATAAAATAGATTGATCATTATAATTTATCTGGATACACTAAGTAGTTGTGATGATATGTACAGTTTTACTAACGCATGTCAAAGTTGCAAAACTAGGTTCAGGTGTTAGGATTTACCCAGCGTCATGAAAGGGTTAACAAGCCAAAAAGGAACACATAAGAGAACATAATGGTTAGGGTTTACATACACTTTAACAGTAAGATGTAAATTTGCAGGACTTACGGTTGCGACAAGGAGAGTATTCTGCGTATGAGCTGAAGTTCTGAATGGCAATGTAGCAGGTCCCCACCGGGTCTCGTTCACTGGTTTCTTTTACGCTTCTCCAGTGGTATAAAGGTGCACAGGCCTAGACACAGAAAGACAGATGTTATATTGGAGACTTTAAGGCCCCATGCACACGAGACGCTGTTATTTGCTGTTAAACGCGCGTTCAGAGGCAGTTGGACACTTTTTTCAACTGCTCCTGAACCCATTCAATGTTATCCTATGTGTCCATGCACACAGTCTTGTTTATTGCCGTTTTTAGGCAGTTGCGTTTAACCTCGTTTTTCCAGAAGCAAAAAAATGGGTTCAGACGCAAAAGTTTTCTACGTTTCCGACGCAAAACGCCGCTAAACGCCGCTAAACGCGGCAAAACGCGGTACCGGCGTTTTGCCGCGATTTCGTTTATTAGCGTTTTTAAAGGTGACCTATTTTTTTACATTAGAAATCTCAAAAATGATGGCAAATGATGAAAAACCATCAAAAAAATATGAAAAAAACTGTAATTGCTTGCATTGCACTGTAGACAATTCACAACTTGTGGCAGGTGACGTGGCAAGTGGACAATCCACAACTTGTGGCAGGTGATGTTGCCAGGTGACGTGGCAGGTGGAAATCCACAAATTGTGGCAGGTGACGTGGCCAGGTGACGTGGCAAGTGGACAATCCACAACTTGTGGCAGGTAACGTGGCCAGGTGACGTGGCCAGGTGACGTGGCCAGGTGACGTGGCCAGGTGACGTGGCCAGGTGACATGGCAGGTGACGTGGCAGGTGGACAATCCACAAATTGTGGCAGGTGACGTGGCAGGTGACGTGGCAGGTGACGTGGCAAGTGGACAATCCAAAACTTGTGGCAGGTGACGTGGCAGATGGACAATCCACAAATTGTGGCAGGTGACGTGGCAGGTGACGTGGCAGGTGACGTGGCAAGTGGACAATCCAAAACTTGTGGCAGGTGACGTGGCCAGGTGACGTGGCAGGTGGACAATCCACAAATTGTGGCAGGTGACGTGGCCAGGTGATGTGGCAAGTGGACAATCCACAACTTGTGGCCAGGTGACGTGGCAGGTGACGTGGCAAGTGGACAATTCACACTTTGTGGCAGGTGACGTGTCCAGGTGACGTGGCAGGTGGACAATCCACAAATTGTGGCAGGTGACGTGGCCAGGTGATGTGGCAAGTGGACAATCCACAACTTGTGGCCAGGTGACGTGGCAGGTGACGTGGCAAGTGGACAATTCACAACTTGTGGCAGGTGACGTGGCAGGTGAGGTGGCCAGGTGACGTGGCAAGTGGACAATGCACAACTTGTGGCAGATGACGTGGCCAGGTGACGTGGCAAGTGAACATTCCACAACTTGTGGCAGGTGACGTGGCAGGTGACATGGCCAGGTGACGTGGCCAGGTGATGTGGCAAGTGGACAATCCACAACTTGTGGCCAGGTGACGTGGCAGGTGACGTGGCAAGTGGACAATTCACAACTTATGGCAGGTGACGTGGCCAGGTGACGTATCAGGTGACGTGGCAAGTGGACAATCCACAGCTTGTGGCAGATGATGTGGCAAATGATACGCTAAATACAAGTACACTGCTGCTCTCTCAGCTGCTGGTCTCCCAAAATGGCTGAAATGGTTAAATAATAATGTTTTTTGAGCTTAGGGAGGGTCTTATGATGTTTCTTAACTAAACGCCTATAGACGCAAACGCGGTAAAACGCCGCTAAAATCGCGGCAAAAGGCTTCTAAATCCATTCCATCAATAGGACAACACAGAAACCTGCACCACCGTATTTGCAGACCATGGTTCATATCAATACATATCAAACCAACCAAAAGAAACCCCATACAAATGTTTGCACCAAAAATATTTTCAAAATAACGGAAAAATTATTTATTACAAAACATTATCAATATGTAGAGTATTTAACAAAAACACAGTAAAGAAACATCCCACAAATATAATCCACAAGACAAAATCACTTAAAAACACGCTAAACCCTAAAAACCTACCACCAGTTCTCAATAACAATATATGCTGTGTACAGTTACTAGGGAACTCCTAATGAGCCAGGTCCTGAGCGTGGTACGTTCCACGTATAAGAACAACGCCTATCTCTGTGGGTCCCACACAGTCGCATGGTATGCTCTGGCTATAATTATGCCCTTAAGCCCTGTACACACGATTGGTTTTACCGATGAAAACAGTCCGATGGACTTTTTTCATCGGACAAACCGATCGTGTATGGGACCCATCGGTCTTTTTTCCATCGGTTTTAAAAAATAGAACATGTTTTAACTTTTTCCGATGGATCAAAAACTGATAGCAAATTCCAAATGTCTACGGGCAAGTCCATCGGATAAAAAACCCACGCATGCTCAGAATCAATTCGACGCATGCTCAGAAGCATTAAACTTAATTTTTCTCGGCTCATCTGAGTGTTTTACGTCACCGCGTTTGGAACGCTCGGTTTTTTGACTGATGGTGTGTAGGCAAGACTGATGGAAGTCAGCTTCATCGGATTTACGATGGACAAAACCATCGGATTAGAATCCATAGGATATCCGATCGTGTGTACAGGGCTTTAGTCTTCTCTAGCTCTCTCAGAGGTTTTTCCCTTACTTCTTGTTGAGATGACAGTGGTGGGGACAGAACATTAATGAGCTCTCATCAATGGAGATCCACACAAGAAACCTCTCTATCCAAAACCGAAAGTGGATCTAAATCTAAAATGTAAAAATTGTGAGCAGGCAGCTCTTTATTGCAGAAGAGATATACTAAGGTCTCTTCTGCAATAAGGCACACTTATCTGCCTGCTCACAGTCTTCTACTAAAGCGGAGCTCCACCAGAAAGGGGAAGCTCTGCTTGTCTGCCTCCTCCCACCCTCCACTGCCACATTTGGCACCTTGTAGGAGGGAGGGGGAAGCGGGTACCCGGTTTTAAAAGGTACTCGCTCCCACTTTCTGCTGAGTTTGCCACGATGAACTCAGCCAGAAGTTCAACCCTCGTTGTTGGATCCCTGGACAAGTAAGTGCCGAATGAATGAATGAGGAACTTGTATAGCGCTACAAATGCAAACTGAATCGCCTCAAGGCACTTTTTGCAGCCAGTGTCTGCTTGGCGTGTGCGGTCATTTACCCTGTAGGATCTTAATACGCTTGGGACACACATTCGTAAACCTATATATACAGGGCCAATTTTAGACAAGATCCAATTAACCTACCAGCATGTCTTTGGAGTGTGGGAGGAAACCGGAGTACCCAGAGGAAACCCACGCAGACGCAGGCAGAACATGCAAACTCCAGGCAGATGGTGTCGTGGTCGGGATTCGAACCAGCAACCCTTTTGCTGCTGGTGAAAGTGCTAACCACTACACCACTGTGCTGCAGATTTATTCATTCATTCATTCAGGTAAGTGTCCTAATAGTAAAAGTCAGCAGCTGCAGTATTTGTTGCTGCTGATTTTTTATTTTTTGGTGGAGCTCCTCTTTAAAAATATACACTGGTCTGCACATGCGCTGCTCAGCATGCATTCAGGGCACACTCTAGCTGTGCTGGAATGACAGACTCCTGAGCGCATCTGAAGGATGACGTCATCCTCACCAGCCAATTAAAAAGCTAAGAGTCTGGCAAGTTTTCTTGTTGGAATTTTGTGTGTACGCGGCATTAAGGGACAGGAAGTGAAATCCCTGCAGTGGGACTCTAGTACTAGTCCCACTTTAAAAAATGGTATTCAACCCCCCCAATCGCCTCTGCCCTCTCCTAGCAGCGGCATGTGAGCCATTGATCGCCAAGCCATTGGGACCCAACTAGCTACCTGCTGGGAAGCGATGTTCTGAGTTACACATCCTAAATGCCTCTCGCACATTGTTCATCACAATAGAGACAGCTCCTACTTAGCAACCTATCGCCTACCATCCAAGCACACTATTAAAGTGACAGTGAACCAGCGAAAGAAGGGCCCCATCAAAAGCTGGCCAACCTTAAATACTAGGTGACAGGTACTTTCTACCACCTCCACAGTGTTGTGGAGATTTTTATGGAGATGTATTTAATATGTATTGTCATAGTGTCACCCAGTGTTAGTACTTCCGCAACCCGCTCTAAAAGAGCTGACTGGGGTAGTCTGAGGCTGGTTGAATCCCGTCTGATAGGGGAAAACGTTTTGAGGTTGGAGTGTGATGTTTGCAGGGTGCGGATATGTCCGCCAACGGGGGCCCTCTGTGCATTAGCATGGACGATCGTTGAGGAGGGGTATCCTCACTCTGCAATGACATCATTGGTTATGGGCAAATGCGCGCTCTTGTCTCGGCTGTGCCTGATCAACATTGGTTGGAATTCGTAGCGTGCGTCTGCAGATAGCCTCCCTCCCCCATTCAATAATAGTATAATCTTATTATGCGTTATTCTATGGAATGGCGCAGAATAAGAATTCCTATCAACGGTAACTTAAGCCATCCTACGTTATTATATTCATGTATGACATATCCTGTTGGAAGGAATGTCCAAGTGTTGTCATTTTCATGTGAGGGAACATCCTATGAGGTTCCCGCCCATGGGGAGGGGATTGGTTGCTGCAGCCAATCACCTCCTGTCTTGAGATCTTTTGAGTTTAATAAAAGCCTATGAGTAGGCGTCGGCTTGACAGAGTCTTTGCTGGAATGGCCTGATAAGAAGACCTGTGTTGGTGGTTTCCTTGAATGAATGGGGATGAACGGTGAGTGGACTTTAGCAAACTTAATTTAACGATAGCATTACTTCAAAAAGATTAAATCTGATGTGTGCTTAGATAGCACAGGAATTATAGGCTGTGTGCTCTGCAAACAGCAGCCTAAAATTCCACAACAACAGGTACCCTCATACTAGCAGTACATACACCTGTTGGGGTTGTCTGCACAAGGTGTACAACAGGACCCTTTTTTGATTCTTCTGAACTGGCTGAGGTTGTTTTTTTATTGACTCTAGTTACGCGGAAGTAGTTTAATTTAGTCTTGCTACAACACTGAGTGCCAGCTAGTGGTTAATTAACCATTTCACTTTTCATAGCATCCTTAAGTCTGTCTAATTACATGTTTATTGATTTAACCTCTGTTTGTTGGCATTGCCTTAATACATTTAATTAATTATCTTTAAGCTGTTTGTGGCCTTATTTGTGTGAATTCTTAGAGTGGTAGCCTACCCAGATTGCAAGGATAACTTGCCACAAATTTGTGTCAGTGTTGAATTGTAAGTCTGTTAACTTTCCACACTTTTTCACTGGCAAGTTGTACACTTGCAGAGCACTTGAAGCACAAGTATTAGCTGACACTTTTCCCATTTGTAGCAAATTTGCATGGCAAGTCTCTAGCAAAAGCAAAGTTGCAGTGGTGAGTCTACAGCAAGAGCTCTGCAAGTCTACAGCACCCACAGCGACCCCTGTGGTGGGATGACTATAGCACAACATAACTGAACCTGAACTTGCAGCATGTTTGCAAAGAAAGTTGATCTGGAGTCATACATGGCCGATGTGCTGCAATTGTGAAGCCTGGCAAGTCTAGCAATAGCTTAGCACTTATTATTTAAACTTGCAGCACAATTACTTGCTATCTGGGTAATAACCCTGAAGTCCACAGGTGTAAACAGCTTTAGTATATGACTGAGTGTGTCAGTGGGGACCAAGCAGTATAGAGAGCAGAACAGAAGACCCATCACCCCCAGCAGCTCTACAGGGGGGGGGGGTAAGCACTGCATACGCTATAATTGTCAATCCAGTATTTTAATAGATGCTCCTTTATTTGGTTCTGGGACTCTCATCATAACCTATACAGTTGTTTTGATTTGTAAAGACAAGAATAGCCTAGCTGTCTTTTCTTGTCATACAACAATGAATCGCTGTCAGATTATTTCCATCAGTGAGGTTTACACCACAACATGAAAAAATGTATCTAAAGACATGACACTTTGAAAATATCCAAAACTAAACTATTTGCCATAGCTGTCAGATTCTATTCACCCTGCTGAGCTTGAGATGGTAAACAGTTCTGTTTTCTAGCAACACGAAAATCACCAAAATATCACAAGAGGAAACTCCTGTAGAGATGGCACCTCTCCTACAATCAGAGTTTACAGCGATGACGTCAACATGCGCGACTGATGACAGAACCTACCAACTGCCAATCTCCAGTGTACAGGTATACTGCTCTATTCCTTCCATAACTCAAATACAAGGTCACAGCAACTCAAAAGAACCCGACTGCATACTGCATCTAGGTTTCTGAGTCTGATGACCAAAATGGACAGATATTACACCAATGCATGCTATTGATCAAAACCATAAATCCATCCTTTTTGCAAAAAGAAAAAATGTGCATTAATTAATTTTTTGCATTGAAGAAACTGCAACCAGAACAGCTAACACATGCCCCAGGTCATCTGTGATTTTGGCAAGAGACAAATCACAGACGCTAACACATTTTGAGGATGTCCCCTCTTCCTCAGAGCTGAATGTCTGCTATCCTATTGCATCATATATACTAAAAGTATGGAAAGAATAAAAAGTGAAGCCCAAATGAATTGCTTCTCTTTGTAGTTTTCATAACAGTCTAATTTAAAGGTCCACTTTCGGGCTTCTTTACACTTGCTTCAAAACGTGGCATTGGACAAGCTTTTTTAAATCGCTCTGAATGCCAATCAAAATAACTAAATAAAATGGTAAGATTCCAGTCCTGTCAACACGTTTTGTTTCAAAAATTATCCCTCATGTCGCTTTCTTGGTGCTTCAAAGGGTCCCCAAAGCCTCCACAGAAGTCTATTACAAAGCTCGCTAGCAGCACCTGCAGCTTTTGAGAGGCTTTTATTCAGCGTTAGCTTCTCTTTATTTTGGAGGAATTGCATGTATGAGATATCTTAGGATACACTGGGAAACCAACAAGAAAACCTAAAAAGATGTCATCAGCAGTCATTTCTGTTTCTTGTGTATATATTCTGGAAGTGTCTGGTGCAGACATCACATCTGTTGTGCAGCGAGGAGCAGCAGGAAGGGGAGCAGGGACTGGAGTGGAGTAACTAGCAAACAGCACACATGGTGTGCAACATAGGAAAATGCTATAGCAGAAGGTGAGCGGGGACTGGAGAGAGAAGACTGAGCAGCAGCGTATCAGCAGAGCTGGGGGACCGGAGTAGGAGAATCTAGCAATGTCACACGGGGTGCTCAACGTGGGATCAATATAGCGGGAGGTGGGCAGGGACAAGAGAGAGAGGAGGATCAGCAAACCAGAGGATAAGTATAGCTGGGGGTTACTACTGAGTGGGAGATCAGCACGGCTGGAGGTTACTATTAAGCGGAGGGGAGGGGGGGATCAGCAGAGCTGGGGGCTACTACTGAGCGTGGGATCAGCAAAGCTGGGGATACTAATGAGTGGGACATTAGCAGAGCTGGAAGTACTACTGAGCAGGGGATATGCTGAACAAAGTTGTAATAAGCTTGGGATCTACTGAACAATGGTACCAATGAGCTGGGGATCTGTTGAACAGGGATACTAATGAGCTGGGGATCTGCTGATTTGGGGGTACTACTGGGCCCTTTTAAAGCAAATAGAAAATAAACACACACAGAGCATTTGCCAAAGCTTCAAAAAAGCATCACTGAAGCATCAAAAAAGCATGTTGAAGCTGTAGGCGCTTTAACCACTTGCTTACTGGGCACTTAAATCCCCGTCCTGCCCAGGCCAATTTTCAGCTTTCAGCTCTGTCGCATTTTGAATGACAATTGCGTGGTCATGCAACACTGTACCCAAATGAAATTTGTATCATTTTTTTTTCACACAAATAGAGCTTTCTTTTGGTGGTATTTAATCACTGCTGGGTTTTTAATTTTTTGCTAAAGTTTCATAGTTTGTTAAAAATTTTTGAAAACAGGTAATTTTTCTCAGGTAATTGATGTGCGCTGATGAGGCTGCACTGATGGGCACTGATAGGCTGCACTGATAAGATGGCACTGATGGGCACTGATAGATGGCACTGGTGGGCACTGATAGGTGGCACTGATGGGTGACACTGTTGGGTGGCATTGAAGGGCACTGATGGGTGGCATTGAAGGGCACTGATAGGTGGCACTGGTGGGCACTGGTAGGTGGCGCTGATGATGAGGCACTGATGGACACTGGTTGGAAGCACTGATGGGCACTGATAGGTGGCACTGGTGGACATTGATAGGTGGCACTGGTGGGCACTGGTAGGTGGCACTGGTGGGCACTGGTAGGTGGCACTGATATGCACCTGTAGATGGCACTGGTGGGCACTGCATAGCAGCAGTGCCTCTCCCTGTTCGGGACCAATGTCCCTCTGTCAGAAGCCGGAGATCAGATTTTTTTTTTCTCTCACGCTGACAGCGGAAAAAAGCCAATTACCGATCTTCTGTTTCATTGGCTGAAAGGTGATCACGTGTTAAGGGGCCGGGATCGGCCCCTTACTCTGATCTGTGATCAGCCGAGTCATTGACTCATCATTGACTCTGCAAACACAAAACGCGCATCGCGCGCCCCGCATGCATGACGTCTATTGACCCCCTCTCAGCAACTAAGGCCCGCGCTGTAGCCATCATTCAGCTATAGTGCGGGTGTGAAGAGGTTATTGTGTGTTGAAGTTAAAGCAAAGGTAAATGAGCCTTAAAGAGCAATATCACCTAATATTTTAATTTTGTGTTGGTATTGTCAAGATTCATCGCATTCTGGCTTCTTTTATCTTTCTGGGATTCAACTGGTGAGATGTCCTAGCTCAAATTCTGCGGCCACTACCAGGCCAAATGAAATCAGACTCTTGATTATTTTTAATGACAGCAGTAACTAGCGGTAGTTACTGATTCTACCAATTTATGGTCTTATGGAACAAGTAGTAACTACTGGCAAGAAATCTTGCCAGTCGTCAAGAAATAGAGGAAGATCTTGTCTAAAATGAATGAATGATTAGTTTGACTGGAGATGAACTACAACTAGTTTTGGATAGAGTATAGAAGGGCTAAAACCCCTGCTAGTTTATATTTCCCCTGTCTGTGTGCCATTGGGGAAATTTCCCTTCACTTCCTGTCCTGGAGACACAACAGGGAATTAGAAGAAAGTAAGGTCACTTTTTTTTTTTAGATAGATGTCCCTGGAACAGGTAGTTGGAAGATCTCTAAAATGTTAGATTTCCCCTGAACTACTTTAATAAGTCTGCCTATATATACAGAACACTTTAAAAGAGAAGTACAGCCAAAGCTCATTTGGCTGTACTATCTCCTGTGGATCACAGGAGTGCAGTTCGTTCTGCCCATCCTGAGACTCATTTTCAACAGACAGCGGGCTGAAGCCTGAGACGTCTGAGACTCTCAGGCCTCGTACACACGACCGAGAATCTCGTCAGGAAAAAACCCGTAGTTTTTCCTGACGAGATTCTTGAACAAGAAACTTGTCCCGGCCGAGTATACACACGTACGATTCAAAAGAACCGCCATTCTTTTGAATGGCACGAACGCGGTGACGTCATCGACTACGACGAGCGTGCACTCGTCACATTCGATGCCGTCGCCGCCATCTTGCTACACCCTAGGAAGCTACTGCGCATGCGTCAAAGTCATTTCGAGCAAGCGCGGGTTTCCACGGCGACAGGTAAGTGTACACACACACACTTTTCTCGTTGGGAAACAGGCCGACGAGAATCCCGACGAGAAAATAGAGAGCAGGTTCTCTATTTTTCTCGTCGAGATTCTGGCCTGAAAGCCTCGTACACACGGCCGGTTTTCTCAGCAAGAAAGCTCTCCCGGCAGTTTTCTTGTCGTTTCTTGACGAGAAAACCGGCCATGTGTACGAGGCTTAAGAGTCAGTCCAGGCTTGGGAAGGATCGCAACCATATGAGCCACTGAGAGCCTGAGCTGGCCACTGCCACCCCCTCCACAGCACAGCAATCCAGTGAGTGCGGGGGGGGGGGCAGAGAGCTGCTGGCTAACAGTTCTCAGCTCTCTGCTCAGGGAGCCCTGAGAACCGAGCGATTAGCAGTGTTTGATTGCTCGGTTCTTAATGTTAGAGCCAGGGAGGGACAGATGCTGCATCACAGGGATGCTGCATCCACCTACCTAGGTAGGTATAATTTAAAAAAAGACCAAAACCCCATACTTCTCTTTTAAAAAACTTTGTTTAAACTTGTTTTTGCCCAATAAGAAATTCACCAAAATATATACCTAAAAAATAACACTGTCTAGTAATCATTAGTAATCATTAGAAACAACTCTAATGAATAAATTAGATAAAATAAAATGTATATTTCTGTTTCTTTCTTATAAACACTGCAACCACTTCTCAAAGAAAATCAGGATTCATCTAGCAGGGGAAGGAAGTTTTAACAAATGACCTTTTACTGACGTATTATACAATGTACACTGTGACAACATGTTACCGCTGAATGTAACGAGTTGCGGTCTTTCTGAAAGACGTTTAGGAAGGAGCTCAAATAGCTGCAGACATATTTTCAAATGTCTAGATGCCACAACAATAAGACAAGGACCACACTAATTGGTCTCCGGTGGATGTCGTTGGTCAGAACTGTCTATGATTGTGGGATGGGATGAAGGCGCTGCACCAGAAGTGAGTTTCTGAGCCATAGGAAATTATAGTATAAAGTCTCTTAGACATATACATACTGAAATTAAGACCCAAACATCTTAAAGAGCCAGTCCACCCAGAACAAACAGAGTTACATAGTTAGTCTGGTTGAAAAAAGCCACAAGTCCATCCAGTTCAACCCACAGAGAAAGGCCAAAAAAAAAAAAACAATAAAGCATGATCCAATTTGCTCCAGCGGTGGGGGAAAAAAAATCCAACTTTTACTCACCACGTCAGATGCTCTCTAAAGAGCGATCCGAACGTAGATCGCTCTTTAGTGACCAAAACTAGCATGAATGAGCCCTAATAGCTTCCCTTTAATAGATTTGACTGTATATATTCACATGCAGAATTCGGTCCACAACTGGTATTCATGCCGCGTACACACGACCGTTTTTCCCGTCAAGAAAAATTTCATTTTTTCCTTTGGACGAGAAAAACGATCGTCTGTGGGCTTTTTGTCGTTTTTCTCGACGGGAAAAACTGCATTAATCACGACGAGAAAAATTAGAACATGCTCTAATTTTTCTCGTCGTGATTCCCGACGTTTTTTTCCGCGGCAGTTTTCCATAGGGAAACACTGCCGCGGAGCCAACACACGGTGGTTTTTCTTGACCAAAAAAAATGTTGGGAAAAACGGACGTGTGTAGGGAACCAAGCCGTTCCCTCGTTTTTCCCATCGATTTTCTCGACGGTGTTTTCACCGTCGAGAAAATCGATCGTGTGTACACGGCATAACTCTGTCTGGACTTCCTAGCAGGAGGAAAATAAGGAGGAGGCAATAAAAACGGTTTATTTAGAATAGCTAATGATAAAAAAGATTAGCTGGATAAAGCCATTATGTAGCCATTCTTATAATAATAACAGCAGATGTGCCGTTCATTAATTTATATTTACCAGACTTGGAGACTTTTATATGGTAGCACAAAACGCAGCGTCTGCTTTCCATTGCTATAAAAGAACAGGCTGTGTATACATATTCTGACATCAGACATAAAGGTTTAGATTAAATTTCATGCTTACCACAACTTTTTCCTTATGAGACCTGACCATTGCCCCAAACCATTGTTTTGACTTGAATTCGAGCGCCTGTTTGGTTCCATTCAGCCTGCTGTGCCTGTTGCCTGTACAGGAAGAAGAACATTAGAGCCCAGTCAGTCGGGATTCTCTGTTTCACGCTAAAATGCGACGCCGGGCTCGTTAGCTGGTCACTGAGTTACAGCCCTCATCTAACACAGCATAAAAATACACCGGGGACAAAAAAAAAACATAAAAAATTGTGAAATAATAGAGGACCAGCAACTAAATACTTCTGAAAACGAAAAGGCCGCGGAGGACGGTACAAAACCAACACTGGCAAATACAAATGTCTTGTAACATAATTAGGTTCTTTTCTCGTTCTTAATGGTTTAACGAGCGGGCTCTAGACAACGGATAAAACCAGTAATGTGACCCAAAAGACAGACTGACCCCCGAGCCAAAATGAGTTCATCGAAATTGTTGTTACTCTGATTGTTCTGTACTGTGGCCGTATTCTGCAGGACTCTCACATTGCTTGTAGTAGAGACTGCAGCCTCCTGTCTTAGGATTCTGTAATGTGAAAACTTTTCATGCTCTGATGCGCATGGGAGAAGCTCCAATGGTCTTAAAGCGTATCTAAAGCCCCGTACACATGGTCGGACTTTTGGCCAACAAACTTCATTTTGAGCAAGTTGGACCAACAATCCGACCGTGTGTACGCTCCATCGGACAAACTTTTTTTTTTTTTTTTTTTTTTCATCGGACAAAAGTTCGGTCTGCAAACGGACAAACTTTTGGCCAACAAAAGTTCGATGGAGCAAAGTCCGACCGTGTGTACAGAAAACCATCAGGCTTTTGTCCGATGGACAAAACAAATAATGTTAAAATCAACCAACAATAGCATCAGTTGACCAAAGGGTGGCGGTAAAGAACAGAAAAACCACGTGATGTTGGAAAAAGTTTTGGGAAAGTTTGCAGAAAAGTCCTGTGGTGTGTATGCTACGGGTGTTCCCGGCCAACTCCGTTCGGACAAAAATCCACGGAAAAGTCAGATGGAAGTCCAACCGTGTGTATGGGGCTTAAGTCACCTTTCACACGGGGCGGTCTCTGTTATGATCAGCAGGGTGATCTGCTGATCAGAGCAGAGCGGGTGGATGAGAGGTCCGTGTCCGCTCTGCAGACCAAGCCAGCCCTGCTTTATGGGCTGCAGGGTGTAAACGTACAGCAGAGTGTCCTTCAACCAGATCCACCTTCTTTTTTATTTTTTAGCAGACCGGATTGGAGGTAGGCGGGTGTAAATGGACACAAGTCCGCTTACACCTCTCGGTCCATAGGAGTGAATGGAGGGTCCGATCAGGTCTGACAGGCGGACCTGACCATACCCTTTGTGTGAAAGGGGCCAAAACCCAAATGCAAAAATTTAACAAACTGCAGCTTACCAGTCCTTACATTTGTTTTTTTTTGGTGCTTTTTGCTTTATTTTCACCTGGTGATCTCACCAGTCATAGGTGTGGGCAGCCTATTATATTAGGGTGTGCACCCCGAAACTCAAACACACATGCGTGTGTATATATATATATATATATATATATATATATATATATATATATATTTACAAAAGTGAGTACACCCCTCGCCTTTTTGTAAATATTTTATTATATCCTTTCATGTGACAACACTGAAGAAATTACACTTTGCTACAATGTAAAGTAGTGAGTGTACAGCTTGTATAACAGTGTAAATTTGCTGTCCCCTCAAAATAACTCAACACACAGCCATTAATGTCTATACCGCTGGTAACAAAAGTGAGTACACCCCTAAGTGAAAATGTCCAAATTGGGCCCAATTAGCCATTTTCACTCCCCAGTGTCATGTGACTCATTAGTGTCTGGGGAGCTGGGGAGCTACAGTTCGTTGAGGGAACCATGAATTCCAACATGTACTGTGACATACTGAAGCAGAGCATGATCCCCTCCCTTCGGAGACTGGACCGCAGGGCAGTATTCCAACATAATAACGACCCCAAACACACCTCCAAGACAACCACTGCCTTGCTAAAGAAGCTGAGGGTAAAGATGATAGACTGGCCAAGCATGTCTCCAGGCCTAAACCCTATTGAGCATCTATGGGACATCCTCAAATGGAAGATGGAGGAGCGCAAGGTCTCTAACATCCACCAGCTCCGTGATGTCGTCATGGAGGAGTGGAAGAGGACTCCAGTGGCAATCTGTGAAGCTCTGGTGTACTCCATGCCCAAGAGGTTTAAAGGGGTTGTAAAGGTTTGAATTTTTTTTTTTTTTAAATAACAAGCATGTTATACTTACCTCCACTGTGCAGTTCGTTTTGCACAGAGTGGCCCCAATCCTTCTGTTCTGGGGTCCCTCGGTGGCTGTCTCGGCTCCTCCCCACTTCTGATAACCCCCTTTGGGAAGTGCTCTCGACACGGGACTTTCCTGGGCTCAGGTAAGTAAGGTAAGTAAACTGGGGGGCTGGGGGGCCGGTAAATGACAATTTTTTTCACCTTAATGCAACCTATTTACAACCCCTTTAAAGCAGTGCTGGAAAATAATGGTGGCCACACAAAATATTGACACTATGGGCCAAATTTGGACATTTTCACTTAGGGGTGTACTCACTTTTGTTGCCAGCGGTTTAGACATTAATGTCTGTGTGTTGAGTTAATTTGAGGGGACAGCAAATTTACACTGTTATACAAGCTGTACACTCACTACTTTACATTGTAGCAAAGTGTAATTTCTTTAGTGTTGTCACATGAAAAGATATAATAAAACATTTACAAAAATATGAGGGGTGTACTCACTTTTGTGAGGTACTGTAATAGTCAAGGAAGTCATGACTTCACTTTTTGGGAGTACCATCACTTTATACTGAATTTTTTATTGAACTCTATATTTTAATTTTCAATATAGCAGAGACTTTTTTGGTTTACATTTTCTCACAGACATTTGTTCATTATTTGTTTGTATACTTGTTTTCATCTATTTATTATTGTTTGGCACTGTGTTCATTCACCACTAGGTGCACTTTATATGCTTAGCGCTACACTTTTATGTTTTTATCTGTTTTCACCATTTGTCCATTGGTTGTGTTAGCTGCTTACCACTAGGGCAGCGCGGAATTATTTCTATTTGTTATCAATATTACATTGATGATGACTTTTCATTTATGAAGATATGTGACAGAGTATTAAGCCTCGTACACACGGCCGAGAATCTCGTCGCAAAAAAAACATTGTTTATCTCGACAGGTTTCTTGTCAAGCTTGTCGAGATTCTTGTCAAGCTTTCCTTGCATACACACTGTCAATCCAAAATCTCGTCGGTCTAAAGCGTGGTGATGTACAACACGTACGATGGCAGTATAAAGGGGAAGTTCCATTCTCATGGCGCCACCCCTTGGGCTGCTTTTGCTAATCACGTGTTACTGCGTGTTAGTAAAAGTTTAGTGAGAGACGATTCGCGCTTTTCAGTCTTCGTGCTTTCAGTTCATTACAGTGTGACGAATGTGCTTTCTCCATTACGAATGCTAGTTTTACCAGAAGGTGCGCTCCCGTCTCATACTTTATTCTGACCATGCACGGTTTTTGAAGACTCGGAAAAGCATACACACGACCGGTTTTCTCGGCCAAAAACAGTGTGACGAGAATCACGACAAGAAAAATGAGACTCCGACGAGAAAAAAGAAAGCAGGTTTTCTTTTTTTCTTGTCGAGATTCACAACAGTTTTCTCGACGAGAAACCATACAAATGAACGGTTTTCTCGGCAAGAAAGCTCTCCCGACAGTTTTCTTGTCGTTTCTTGCAGAGAAAAACGGTCTTGTGTACGAGGCCTAAGATGTAATAAAGGACGTATTAATTATATTACATTGGCACGGTGAGGACCTCAAGGATTGTTAATATCTTGCCCACATGCACGTGGCAGTGAGATAGCTAGGGCCCATGGATACCATAACTGAGACTTGTTGTATGACAACATCTGGTGCAGGTTGTCTTCCTCTACTCATATGGAAGAGCCAAATAAATGTAGCACATGGTCCTGGTAAGGGGAACCATATGGCTAAGAGGCAAAGGACAATCACAAAGGATCCCAGGTTCTAATAAAAAGCAGACAGCCTGTTTAGTCGCTCCTCATGCTGTGATGTGAAGTGATATTCCACGTGCTCCAGTCAGTGATCTGTCCTACGGTTTACCACACACTGCTAATGGACTTTACTCTGTCAGTGTGAGGACAAAGTCTGTTCACATTTATATATCAATTTCCTCCACAACAAAGCCGTAACATGGGCTCCGAGGTCTTCAGGAGAAAAACGCTGCAAACCTACTTTTAGGCTTCATGAACATTGCCACATTCTTCCATGCACTGTAAACTGAGTATTTTTGGTGCCTGGGATGTCCTGGTGCTGGGTACAGCTGCCCATAGACATGAATGGGTGAAGGCAGCTCTACACAGCTATGGACTGTCACTTGCATGTAATGGTACATTCGCACAGACGTAATGTCCTGATAGCAGGTAGAGTACATTTGAAACATTACATCTGTGCGCCTATACCACTTTATGCATGTTGCGGGCGGCGCATAGCTGTGCACAGCTGCCTTTACCCATTCATTTCTATGGGTGGCTATACTCAGCACCAGGACATCCCGGGCACCAAAAATACACAGCTTGTATACGTTGCACAGGCAAATGCGCCCATGTGCATGAGGACTTACGCTGCAGTGGCGGCCGGTGGTCAAAATTTTGGGTGGGCGGCAAGCAGACCTGGCCCCCACACTCGCACCCTCCCCCTGTGCGGCTCTCGATAAATCAAAGCAGCGATCCACTACACAAACCCCCCCCAGCGTTCGATAGGCCACAATCCTCTCTCACTGTCACCCCCCCGCGCGGCTCTCGATAGATCAAAGCGGCGATCCACTACACGAACCCCCCAGCGTTCGATAGGCGGCGATCCTCTTTGACTGTCACCCCCCATGCGGCTCTCGATAGATCAAAGCTACAATCCACTACACAAACCCCCCTCCGTTCGGTAGGCCGCGATCCTCTCTCAAACAGATGTGAAAAGAAAGCTGTTTAATGAGATTTGGACAGCCCTGGATCTTCTGTTGCCTACTAGTCTGAGGTGGGGTGAGATTATTTATTATTTGTTTATTAAAGTGGAAGTAAACCCATTGATTTAACAGTTTAAAAAAACTGTTAAATTCCCGGCATGCCGGAAATGCTAACTGCTACATTGGTTGTGCTCTCAACCAAACTGTCAAACCATCCAATGGTTGGTGTCATAACTGGAAACAATATACAAAATATTCCCCGCTGCTTGTGAACGTGAGCAGCTACAAAACCAATAGACAATGGTGCATACAGAAAAAACTGAAAAAATGTAGCGCTAATAAGTATGAATATACACCCCATGATAAACAGTGTTAAAACAGAAAATCAAATAACAAAAGTCCATGTGAAATTCTGATGATAAAGAGTCTCTGATAAATGGAATCAAAACAAATTGGTGACAAATAAGTGATAATCCCAAAATCTTGAAAAAAAGTGAAGATGACCACCACCGATATAGAGGAGGCTTACCAGAATATGTGGACCCAAACAGACATACGTCTGGAGGGTCACATCAAGCTTTGAGTGTATATCACCCCGATGAATCAATCATCTGCAGATGAATCCACCATAACATCACTCACATCCAATGTGGTAGGAAAGTGGGTAGAAGCTTGGAAATCAGTAGCCCAATGATGGTAAACCAGTATAAAGGACAAATAGCGGTATGGAGGAAGAGAAGAAAAGGGCACATAGCATAATACCGTCTTAAAACTAAATTTAATGTAGGTAGGTACACTTACATCAGAATAGTAAAACAAGTTCTTGTCAAATCAAATAGTGGCAGCAGTGGAGTGTCCCGACGCGTTTCGCAACAAATTGCATCGTCTGGGGTGTGCCTCCACTGCTGCTTCCACAAAATTTATAGACAATATGACCCCAAACCAGAGAGCCCTCACCTGGGAGTTCATTGATTGAATGAACACTTCCTGGATGATTCAAAATGGCGCATGGGCGTGCGCTCCAAGCCTCAACATGAAATGATTACCAGGCTCTGTGATTGGCCCATATAGGTTAGGGGGTAATATGAATGTATGAGGTCCCATGGTATGGACATTAGGTGTGGGTAAGACCGCCCACCTGGATGATGACACATAGGTCATAAATGTAACAAGGGGCGGAATTATAACTTTTGGGATTTTGGGATTATCACATATTTGTCACCAATTTGTTTTGATTCCATTTATCAGAGACTCTTTATCATCAGAATTTCACATGGACTTTTGTTATTTGATTTTCTGTTTTAACACTGTTTATCACGGGGTGTATATTCATATTTATTAGCGCTACATTTTTTTCCGTTTTTTTAGGTGTCATAACTGGTCACATGTGCAGCATCACGGCAGTTGAAGATTAAAGGTCAAGATGGCAGCTTCCTTGGCTGAAAACGATAGGAGGGTTTACTGCCACTTTAAGTATAGTAAAAACTTGGATTGCGAGCATAATTCATTCATGCTTGTAATCCAAAGCACTTGTATATCAAAGTGAATTCCCCCCCAAAAAATAATGAAAACTCAGATGAGGAGTCGTTCCACAACCATTTATTCATAAATTCATAAATGCTTCAGTTTATAGTCCATATAAAAAGATTATAGCAATGTGATAGGTTGTGTAACTATAAAATGTCCATCCACAAATGGGAGCCTCCACAAGGGGATTAGAAGCAAAATCCAGCAGGCGCTACTGAGTGTAAAAGAGAAGAGAGGCGCCTCTAAGTGTAGCAATATGGTTACATTTAATGAAGGTACAACATTAACCCCCGCAGTTAATGCAATTCGCCTTAAAAAATTTTTAGGTAGAATTTTGCTTGATCAGATAAGAAACAAGAAACATTTTCTGTCCTTTTCAGTGTTAATTTAGTCAACTAAAATGACTAAAACCTTTTAGTCGAGTAAATAAATACTATTTTGGTCAACTAAAATACTACTAAGGCCCCATGTACACTGCTGCTGCTAAACAGAAGTTCAGAGGCAGTTGGACACTTTTTTCAACTGCCCCTGAACTCATTCAATGTTTTCTTATGTGTGCCTGTACACAGGGTCATTTATAGTCGTTTCTAGGCAGTTGAGTTTAGAGGCTTTTTTTGGAAAGCAAAAAAAAGAGTTCAGACGCTGAGTTTAGAGGCATTTCAACGCTTCTAAACACGGCTAAACGCGGTAACCCGCGTTTAGCAGCATTTCGTTTATAGGCGTTTTCCGTTTTTGCCCATTTTTTAAAAAAAAGTAACGATTGAGGGAGATCTTCATTGGATCCCTTTGCCATTTATGACCAGCGTTCTAGCCTGAAGGACCCCTGGACTGAAAAGCTAGGGGTCCATTCTTTTCGGTGAGTGGAGACACAGGAGGGGTGTGTGACGCACCTTGAAGTTTGAAGTTTGGAGCACAACTGTACTTTATGATTGGAGCACATTTGCACAATGTATATGGACTTTTTTTTTTTCCATTTGATTTTTTCACTCATTAATTTGATTGTTTATAGTATTGCGAGAGCTATAATTATATATACTTTTTAGGAAGGAGGTTTAGGTGCTCAGTAGGCAAGTGGTTAAAAATAGCTTGGATTTAAATATTCTAATTGAATGTCAGATTCGTTACAAACATAAACATGTTTGCAGACTGGGAACTTTGCCCGGCCTGTAATTTCAGAGCGAAAATGTTGGAAGTGGCCTTCCATTACACATCGTTCATAAGAAAGCTTCTAAAAATAGAGAAATACTAATGTATAACATTCCGCAGGCTGCAAGGTAAAAACATACATCTGTCGGGTAGAAGGCAGATCTGTTACATAACGCGGGGGAACATGGCAGGGATCTTACTTAAATTGGCGCAAAAGGACATTCATATCAAATAGTAAAACTGCATTTATCTTCCAATGACATTGTGTTTATCTTAAACAAACTTTTTAACAAAATTGTAAAACTAAGTTTTTCCAGCTGATATTTAGAACAAATTTGCTGTAAAACAGATAACGGATAACAGTCAACAATTTACTAAAAATAATTGAAAAAGGGGGGACTTTAAATGAGGTGCATATAAAAATAGGCCTCCATTCCTATTCTGTGAAATACAATAGGAGGTTTGGGACTTTAAATGAGGCAAGTATTAAAAAAAGAAAAATGGATAAAAGGTATTTCATTTATTGGCATAAACAGTGAAAACCCATAACAATGGGTATGTACATATATAAAAATGATCCTAGACACATCATGAATGGATTATACACTAGAAGCAAAATACGCATAGCAATGAACCATGATGTAGGTGGGATATATTGTATCATGTCATGAAGTAATTTATATAGTATGACTAAGTATAATATAGTAAAACCAAATATTGAAATAAAGCTTTAGACATAATGTACCTGTATACTTGCCTCATTTAAAATGCCAAACCTCCTACTGTATTTCAAGTCTCACTAAAATGAAAAATCTTTCTATGTACAAGCAATGTGCCTATTGATGAGGGAAGGTGGAAGTACTATGGATACAGAGGAGGGAAGGTGGAAGCACTATGGCAACAGAGGAGGGAAGGTGGAAGTACTATGGGTACAGAGGAGGGAAGGTGGAAGCACTATGGGTACAGAGGAGGGAAGGTGGAAGCACTATGGGTACAGAGGAGGGAACGTGGAAGCACTATGGGTACAGAGGAGGAAAGGTGGAAGCACTATGGGTACAGAGGAGGGTAGGTGGAAGCACTATGGGTACAAAGGAGGGAAGGTGGAAGCACTATGGGTACAGAGGAGGAAAGGTGGAAGCACTATGGGTACAGAGGAGGGAAGGTGGAAGCACTATGGGTAAAGAGGAGGGAAGGTGGAAGCACTATGGGTACAGAGGAGGGAAGGTGGAAGCACTATGGGTAAAGAGGAGGGAAGGGGGAAGCACTAAGGGTACAGAGGAGGGAAGGTGGAAGCACTATGGGTACAGAGGAGGGAAGGTGGAAGCACTATGGCTACAGAGGAGGGATGGTGGAAGCACTATGGGTACAGAGGAAGAAAGGTGGAAGCACTATGGGTACAGAGGAGGGAAGGTGGAAGTACTATGGGTACAGAGGAAGGAAGGTGGAAGTACTATGGGTACAGAGGAGGGAAGGTGGAAGTACTATGGGTACAAAGGAGGGAAGGTGGAAGCACTATGGGTACAGAGGAGGGAAGGTGGAAGCACTATGGGTACAGAGGAGGGAAGGTGGAAGTACTATGGGTACAGAGGAAGGAAGGTGGAAGTACTATGTGTACAGAGGAGGGAAGGTGGAAGTACTATGGGTACAGAGGAGGGAAGGTGGAAGCACTGTGGGTACAGAGGAGGGAAGGTGAAAGTACTATGGGTACGGAGGAAGGAAGGTGGAAGAACTATGGGTACAGAGGAGGGAAGGTGGAAGCACTATGGGTACAGAGGAGGGAAGGTGGAAGCACAATGGGTACAGAGGAGGGAAGGTGGAAGCACTATGGGTACAGAGAAGGAAAGGTGGAAGCACTATGGGTACAGAGGAAGAAAGGTGGAAGCACTATGGGTACAGAGGAGGGAAGGTGGAAGCATTATGGGTATCAAGGAGGGAAGGTGGAAGTACTATGGGTACAGAGGAAGGAAGGTGGAAGTACTATGTGTACAGAGGAGGTAAGGTGGAAGTACTATGGGTACAGAGGAGGGAAGGTGGAAGCACTGTGGGTACAGAGGAGGGAAGGTGGAAGTGCTATGGGTACGGAGGAAGGAAGGTGGAAGAACTATGGGTACAGAGGAGGGAAGGTGGAAGCACTATGGGTACAGAGGAGGGAAGGTGGAAGCACTATGGGTACAGAGGAGGGAAGGTGGAAGCACTATGGGTACAGAGAAGGAAAGGTGGAAGCACTATGGGTACAGAGGAGGAAAGGTGGAAGCACTATGGGTACAGAGGAGGGAAGGTGGAAGCACTATGGGTACAGAGAAGGAAAGGTGGAAGCACTATGGGTACAGAGGAGGAAAGGTGGAAGCACTATGGGTACAGAGGAGGGAAGGTGGAAGCATTATGGGTATCAAGGAGGCAAGAGGGAAGCACTATAGGTATAGAGGAAGGAAAAGGGGAGCACTACAGGTATCACGGAGGCAAGAGGGAAGCACTATAGGTATAGAGGAAGGAAAGGGGGAGCACTACGTGTATAGAGGAAGGAATGGGGGAGCACTATGGGTATAGAGGAGGGAAAGGGGGAGCACTACAGGTATAGAGGAGGGAAAGGGGGAGCAATACGGGTATAGAGGAGGGAAAAGTGGAGCACTAAGGGTGTAGAGGAGGGTAAGGGGGGGAATTATGGGTATCAAGGAGGGAAGGGGGAAGTGCTATGGGTATAGAGGAGGGAAGGAAGAAGCACTACAAACATAGAGGAGGGAAGGGGGAAGTACTACGGGTTTAGAGGAGGGCACTACAAGAATAGAGGAGGGAAAGGGGGAAGCACTACAGGGATCAAGGGGGGAAGTGAGAAGCACTATCGGTATAGAGTAGGGAAAGGGGAAGCACTATGGGTGTAGAGTAGGGATGGGCCCGGTGCTCGATTCGAACCCATGTTCGAATCGAGCATCGGGCGTTCGCTCGCTCGTCGAGCCCAGAACTATTTGGGCCGTTCGCATCACATTCGTGTGATGCGAGCGGCCCCGCAATGCATTGCGGCCGGCGCGGCCGGCGCAGTGCATTGCTGGCTGATGATTGGCCAAGCATGCACTGTGACCCCGCATGCTTGGCCAATCACAGCGCCCGAAACTCGGAGAGCAATAATTGGCTACAGGCAGGACGCCTGTAGCCAATTACAGCTCAGGGGCTTTAGTACACGCCCCACCATTTAAAAGGCCGCCACGCCATCGGCCCCGGTCACATGAGTTCCGGCTTTAGGAGAGATTAGTCTGCTGATTCTGTCTTTGCTTGATACTGAAAGATTTGCTCTTCTTTGCTAAACCATTGGCTATTTCTTTGCTAAACCATTGCTACCTAAGTCATTGATCGTTCATTGCTGCTGATTGCACAGTTAGTGTGTTATTAGCTGCTGCTGGGGATTAGTCTGGTGCGTGCTTACTGTTAGTACAGTATTGCAGTAGTACCAACCGCAGTGCTGTTAGCACAGCATTGCACCCCAACAGCACCCATAGGACTTCTAGTGTGTTAGTGGCAGCAAACAGAGCTCCTATATTTTCTTCTCAGCAGCACCCATAGGACTTCTAGTGTGTTAGTGGCAGCAAACAGAGCTCCTATATTTTCTTCTCAGCAGCACCCATAGGACTTCTAGTGTGTTAGTGGCAGCAAACAGAGCTCCTATATTTTCTTCTCAGCACCACCCATAGGACTTCTAGTGTGTTAGTGGCATCACACAGAGCTCCTATATTTTCTTCTCAGCAGCACCCATAGGACTTCTAGTGTGTTAGTGGCAGCAAACAGAGCTCCTATATTTTCTTCTCAGCAGCACCCATAGGACTTCTAGTGTGTTAGTGGCATCACACAGAGCTCCTATATTTTCTTCTCAGCAGCACCCATAGGACTTCTAGTGTGTTAGTGGCATCACACAGAGCTCCTATATTTTCTTCTCAGCAGCACCCATAGGACTTCTAGTGTGTTAGTGGCAGCAAACAGAGCTCCTATATTTTCTTCTCAGCAGCACCCATAGGACTTCTAGTGTGTTAGTGGCATCACACAGAGCTCCTATATTTTCTTCTCAGCAGCACCCATAGGACTTCTAGTGTGTTAGTGGCAGCAAACAGAGCTCCTATATTTTCTTCTCAGCAGCACCCATAGGACTTCTAGTGTGTTAGTGGCAGCAAACAGAGCTCCTATATTTTCTTCTCAGCAGCACCCATAGGACTTCTAGTGTGTTAGTGGCAGCAAACAGAGCTCCTATATTTTCTTCTCAGCAGCACCCATAGGACTTCTAGTGTGTTAGTGGCAGCAAACAGAGCTCCTATATTTTCTTCTCAGCAGCACCCATAGGACTTCTAGTGTGTTAGTGGCATCACACAGAGCTCCTATATTTTCTTCTCAGCAGCACCCATAGGACTTCTAGTGTGTTAGTGGCAGCAAACAGAGCTCCTATATTTTCTTCTCAGCAGCACCCATAGGACTTCTAGTGTGTTAGTGGCAGCAAACAGAGCTCCTATATTTTCTTCTCAGCAGCACCCATAGGACTTCTAGTGTGTTAGTGGCATCACACAGAGCTCCTATATTTTCTTCTCAGCAGCACCCATAGGACTTCTAGTGTGTTAGTGGCAGCAAACAGAGCTCCTATATTTTCTTCTCAGCAGCACCCATAGGACTTCTAGTGTGTTAGTGGCAGCAAACAGAGCTCCTATATTTTCTTCTCAGCAGCACCCATAGGACTTCTAGTGTGTTAGTGGCATCACACAGAGCTCCTATATTTTCTTCTCAGCAGCACCCATAGGACTTCTAGTGTGTTAGTGGCAGCAAACAGAGCTCCTATATTTTCTTGTCAGCAGCACACATAGTACCTATAGTGTGTTAGTGTCAGCACCCATAGGACCTACAGTGTGTTGTGAGCACACATAGGAGTTCTATTTTTTATACTATATACACTACCGACTACAATGGCTGGAAGACCGCCAAGGAGAGGCAGAGCGTGCCGAGGCAAGAACACAGGGCAGGCAGGCTCTGTTTCTAGAGACAACAGTGCTGGCCGTGGACGTGGTCGTGCATCGTCATCAGCACGTGGCCATGGGACACGCTTGTCTTTGTTTTCGGCAGCTGGACATGTGGAGCCGCATCATGCCGAAGGCTTGGTAGAATGGATGACCAAGCCCTCCTCATCCTCCTCATCCTCTCTCACCCAGGCTCAGGGTACTGGCAGAGCAGCTGCCAACGCGTACTCAATGGCATCATCAGCCACCCCTTCCCTAGACCCACCATGTCCTCCTGAGGAGTCCCCCGAACTGTTTGAGCACAGTGTTGGGTACATGCTCCAGGAGGATGCCCAACGATTCGAAGGCTCGGATGATGATGCCCAGCTTGAGGAAGTCAGTAGTGTGCGCGCAGAGAGAGGGGATGCTGAAGGACAGCAATCTGGCAGTAGTGTTCCACCAGCTGCAGCTTACTGCCAGGTTTGCTCTAGTGGTGAAGAGGGAGGGGATGATGAGGTCACTGACTCCACGTGGGTGCCTGAAGGGAGAGAGGAGGAGGAGGAGGAGGATGCAGCTTCACATGTCCAACGAGGCAGGATGCCCCCTGGAGGCCAGCTAGAGGCCAGCACAGCAACTGTACCACACCGCAGAGCTCCGCCTGTGCAGGGCGCTGCCTCTGCACGTTATCACAAAAGTTCTTTGGTGTGGGCCTTTTTTGAGACGAGTGCATCAGATCGCACCACTGCTATTTGCAATATTTGTCTCAAGCGTATCTCGCGTGGCCAAAACATCAGCCGCTTGGGCACCACAAGCATGAGCAGACATATGTCGACCTGCCATGCAGCTCGTTGGCAAGCACACATAAAAGACCCACACCAAAGAACAAAGCGGACCTCTCCTTGCTCCTCATCAGCTGGGATCTCCATCCCCACTATATCTTCAGTCCTCTCTGAAAGCTGCTCTGAGAGGACTGAAGGTGTAGAATTAGGTGTGTCACAACCAAGTACTTGCAGTACACCGACGTCCGATTGTAGCAGGCAAATTTCCCTGCCCCAGCTGCTGGACCGTCGAAAGAAGTATACTCCCAGCCATCCACATGCCCAGCGGTTGAATGCTAGCTTGGCTAAATTGCTAGCACTTCAACTGCTGCCTTTTCAGTTGATAGACTCGGCCCCCTTCCGTGAGTTTGTTCAATGTGCGGTTCCTCAGTGGCAGGTTCCCAAACGCCACTTTTTCTCACGGAAGGCGATTCCGTCTCTCTACTGGCATGTGGAAGGCAATGTCCATGCCTCGCTGGACAGGGCGGTCAGCGGTAAGGTGCATATTACCGCTGACTCATGGTCCAGCAGGCATGGACAGGGACGTTATCTTTCTTTCACGGCCCATTGGGTCACTCTATTGGCAGCTGGGAGGGATGCAGGACAAGGTGCAGTAGTGTTGGAGGTTGTTCCGCCACCACGCCTCCAAAATGCTACTACTGGTTGTGACACACCTCTCTCCTCCACCCCCTCCTCTTCTTCTTCCTCCATGTCCTCTTCGAGTGCTCTGTCCTCGGAACCAGCGGTGCTCCGTAGGCGTACAAGGGGCTACGCGAGTACGCAGGCAAAAAGATGCCATGCCGTGCTTGCGCTGGTGTGTTTGGGGGACAGGAGCCACACTGGGCCAGAGGTTCTGGCAGCTCTGCAGGGGCAGGCCGAGAGGTGGTTGACGCCACGCCAGCTTAAGCCAGGAATGGTCGTTTCTGATAATGGCACCAACCTCCTCTCCGCCCTGCGACAGGGGCAGCTCACCCATGTGCCCTGTATGGCTCACGTCCTCAACCTGGTGGTGCAGCGGTTCTTGGGCAGGTTCCCAGGCTTACAGGATGTCCTGAGGCAGGCCAGGAAAGTCTGTGTGCATTTCCGCCGATCTTATAATGCCAGTGCTCGGCTGACTGAGCTGCAAAAGGAGCTGAACCTGCCCAAGAACCGCCTAATATGTGACATGCCCACCAGGTGGAACTCAACGTTGGCCATGCTGCAGCGACTGCACACGCAGCAGAGGGCC
Organism: Rana muscosa; assembly: GCA_029206835.1. Lineage (NCBI taxonomy): Eukaryota > Metazoa > Chordata > Amphibia > Anura > Ranidae > Rana > Rana muscosa. The sequence continues at coordinate 271,613,072 of CM055122.1, forward strand.
ATCAATGAGTACCTTTGCGACTACGGCACCAGGACAGGGTCAGGGGAGCTTGGCTTTTTTTCCCCACGCCAGTGGAGCATGATCAGGGATGCATGCACTGTCCTCTCACCATTTGAGGAGGCCACGAGGATGGTGAGCAGTGACAGTGCATGCATCAGTGACACTGTACCTCTTGTCCACCTGTTGGAGCATACGCTGCGTGGGATAATGGACAGGGCACTTGAGGCAGAACAGAGGCAGGAAGAGGAGGACTTCCTTGTCTCTCAAGGCCCCCTTTATCCAGACAATGTTCCTTCTGTCCCACCCATCACACAGGAAGAGGAGGAGGAGGAGGAGGAGGAGGATTGTGTGAGCATGGAGGTGGAGCCTGGCACTCAGCATCAGCAGCAGCAGTCTTTTAGGGATGATGTACAGTCCCAACAAACCAGTGGACTTGTACGTGGCTGGGAGGAGGTGGCTGGCGATCATGTCATCCTCAGTGACCCAGAAGACTCCGGACCGAATGCCTCAGCTAACCTACGCTGCATGGCCTCCCTGATCCTGCAAAGCCTGCGGAAGGATCCTCGTGTTCTTCGGATCAAGGAGAGTGACCATTACTGGCTGGCCACTCTCCTTGATCCACGGTACAAGGGTAAGGTTGCGGACCTTATCTTGCCGTCGCAGAGGGAGCAGAGGATGAGACATCTCAGGGAGGCCTTGCAGAAAGGTCTGTGCAACGCGTTCCCAGAAACTGGGAGGTTACAAACTCCTGGTCCTGGACGACGAGTTGCTGAGGCTTCGGTCAGTAGCAGAAGGAGCGGTGGGGAAGGTGGACGTCTGACCGATGCGTTCAGACAATTTTTTAGTCCGCAGCCCCAAGGTATGATCGGTTCCAGCAACCATCGCCAGCGTCTGATATACATGGTGCAGGAATACCTAGGGGCAAGGTCAGACTTGGACACCTTTCCCACCGAAAATCCTCTGGCTTACTGGGTCCTGAGGATGGATCACTGGCCAGAGCTTGCACAGTATGCAATTGAGCTACTGGCCTGTCCTGCATCCAGCGTTCTTTCCGAACGCACATTCAGTGCTGCTGGAGGATTTGTCACCGATCATAGGGTGCGCCTGTCCACCGACTCGGTTGATCGACTGACCTTCATAAAAATGAATCAGTCTTGGATCACCACCAGCTACCAGACACCTGAAGCGGATATAACGGAATAATTTATAATGTCACATCCCTTCAAGACTGCCTATGCTGATGCTGAGTGACTGTCCTGTTATGTTCACTGACTATCCTCTTCCTCCTCCTCAATGATCCATGCCACCACACCAGTGCCTAAGGCACAATTTTTCAGCCCCTGTATAACAGGGGCGTGTAATTACAATTTTTTAAAAAGATGCTTCGCAACAGATGTGACTGCTGTGCTCAGAGTACAGTATCTGTGAGGGGTTGCAGTGTTGTGGCACCAGCACCAGTGCCTAAGGCACAATTTTTCAGCCCCTGTTGGGGCGTGTAATTACAATTTTTAGGCAATGCTTTGCAACAGGTCTCATTGCTGTGCTCAGAGTACAGTATCTGTGAGGGGTTGCAGTGTTGTGGCACCAGCACCAGTGCCTAAGGCACAATTTTTCAGCCCCTGTATAACAGGGGCGTGTAATTACAATTTTTTAAAAAGATGCTTCGCAACAGGTGTGACTGCTGTGCTCCAAGTACAGTATCTGTGAGGGGTTGCAGTGTTGTGGCACCAGCACCAATGCCTAAGGCACAATTTTTCAGCCCCTGTTTAACAGGGGCGTGTAATTACAAATCTTGATCTAATAGTTCACAGCAGGGCCCATTCCTGCGCCCACCAAGAGTAACTATGAGGGCCTACAGTCTTGTGGCAACACCGTCCACCACCACCACCACCACCAAAGGCCCAATTTTTCTGCCCTGTTCAACAGGTGCATGCAATTACAAATCTTGATCTAATAACTCACAGCAGGGCCCATTCCTGCACCCACCAAGAGTAACTGTGAGGGCTTACAGTCTTGTGGCAACACCGTCCACCACCACCACCACCACCACCAAAGGCCCAATTTTTCTGCCCGGTTCAACAGGTGCATGCAAGTACAAATCTTGATCTATTAACTCACAGCAGGGCCCATTCCTGTGCCCACCAGTCTTGTGGCTACACCAACATCTAATAGGGCAAATTTCTGCAGAGTATATACGGCAGGCCCCTACTTTCAAACATCCAACTTACAAACGACTCCTACTTGCAAACGGCAAGAGAAAACAGGAAGTGAGAGGAAATCTACCCCTAGGAAGGAAAATTCTATCCTGTTAGATTTAATTTGGGAAAAAGGTATCTCCTCTCTACTGATGCTTTATCACCAATCCTTGTTTCAATTAAAACCCCACTTTTCCAAAAACATTTGTCATTGGGACGGAAAGTGAGGTGACATGTTCTGAACAGATGTGCAAAGACAGCAAATGTTACAGGGGTGATAACCCCTCCCTATGTTCTCCAAAAAGCTTAAAAATTGATTTTTTAGGGATGTAGCTACACTTCATAATGTACCTGTTCAGATTCTACATAAGAACAAACCTACAGTCCATGTCTTGTTTGCACCACCTATATACTGCTGTTCAGAGTATATAGGGTTGTAGGTATAGGGTTTTATTTTGGGTGCGGGGTCCCCCTTAGTATCCATACAAGACCCAAAGGGGCTGGGGTGGGGGGGGGGGGGTGATGGGGTAGCCATGCCATTTTTCTCAAGGATTTTCAGCCATATGGCGGCCAGGACAAGACATGACATTAAAGCCGCAAGTGGTTTTAAATGGCTTCTTTTTTTCCTTTACAAATGTCATTTTGTGCAAGGACAGTTCTAAACACGGGAAACACATGCCACTTCACAGGCATACTTTAGACACCCCCCAGGTACCATATTTAAAGGAAAATTTCACTTTTTTTTTTTTTCACTTTATGCATCATTAAAATGACTGCTCCCGAAAAAACTTTAGTTTTTAAAATTTCTTTTTGCATTGATATATGTCCCCTGGGGCAGGACCCGGGTCCCCAAACCTGTTTTATGACATTAACATGCATATTGGCCGTTGTAATTAGCAATTTTGATTTCGAACGTTAGCGTCCATTATAACGAATAGGGTTCGAAAATTCGCGCGAACTTTCGGTCCGTTCGAAGGTTCTGGTGCGAACCGAACCCGGGGGTGTTCGGCTCATCCCTAGTGTAGAGGAAGAAAGGGGGAAGTACTATGGGTATCAAGAGGTAAGGAGGAAGCACTAAGGATATAAAAGAAGGGAACAAGGAAGAAATACGAGTATCAAGAAGGGAAGGGTAAGCACTATGGGTATCGAGAAGGGAAAGGAAAAGCATAGACGAGTAGTATAGATGAGGGAATGAGGAAGCACAATCAGGAACCAATATGGCTCTCGATTGTCCATGGGGACCAGAGCTGTCAGTGGTAGCCAGTGTTGAGGGCCACCAGTGTCATCTGGGAACTCTCAGAGGGAGGACAGCTAGGTATCCACCAATGGGATATTTTACAGAGAAAAATTCATATACAGATTGTGGATAGGAAGTGTGGCAAATTGCTGTTGATATGAAGTGCAGACCGCCAGAGGTTCCTGCACTTACCCACAGCAGCCTCCAAAACCTTTCCTTCATGGCCAATTTCAGAATATTCTTTAGGCAAAGCTTTGGCACTGTAAGATAGTCTTGAAGCTTAATTGAAAAAATAGCCACTGCAGTCACTGCAGTCACCACACTTAGGGACTGATAGGCTTTATGCACATGGCTGCAAGAGAGCCCATAGTATGCATGGAATGTAAATCACCAGTGTAAGAGAGCCACAGGTGCAGCGTATATCCTTGCATTGCACACCTCCTAACTTATTGAGTTGGGAATGAGGGACACATATTAGCAAAAGTATGTAGGCATAGGACACACCCCTGTTCCAAATCCGAGAAAGTCCCTTGAATTCAGGGACAGTTGGAAGCTATGCTGTACTACAGACTCAGCACCAGATGATCGGTGCAGACAGAAGACCGCTGCAGCAGCAGAGATAGAACACACCTCATTAGCAATAACTTATTTTTCCTATGTGTAGCACCCTCCCAGTCAGGTTGTTAGCAGGTTCGGTAAATTTAGTTCTTACAGATCAGTGGAGCACCTTGTGATTACTTTGTACTTTCTCTGGGCTCTGCAGGCTGTGGGGTTATCTGCTTCCACCCGGTGTGAAGCTTCCAGAACGTAGTGGGTGGGAGAGTCAAATGAGCAGCCTGAACATTTATATAGCTCCAGCCAATCCCTGGGGGAGGATGCCCAGAGGGTGGCTGGGAGGATGCATAAATAGTTTGGAGCCTTAGGCAGCAAGGTTATTTTCCTGGAGGAGAGGTTTTCAGACAGAAGCCATAGCTAGATAGCTCAGCTGAAGGTTTTGCTTGTGCTCATGGAGGTCCCAGCTGGAGGACCTATCCTGCTGCAAATTGTTTAAAACTAAGATAGGGGCTTCACTGGAGATTCGTTCTGGAAGATTCACTTAGGAAATTGTCTGACTGAGTCTGGAGGGAGGCATCCAGGTACCCGGTGACACTGTGAGTACAGAGTGAAGGATCCCAGTGACTGTTGCTGCTGTTAAATCCCGGTGCACTAATACTAAAGCTTGCCTGGCCTGAAACACTACTTATGGTGTCCTAGCGCTCTCCATTCCCTGTCCTATTGCTGAAGGGACTGTTTAGGAAGTAGCTGCAACAGGAAGAGTATCCTCTCATTACCTTTCAGTGTTTGAAGTATCCCCAACCTTGTCCAAATTCAACTGCAATAAAGTTTGACAAAAGCGACCCCTAGATTGTTTACGGAGCCAGAGGAGTGAATGTTACTGTTTGCCTGGCTGCTACTATACTTGTGAAAAAGAACCTAGGACAAAATCAGCGGCCCTTGCAGTGGTTAGCGCTACATATGCAATTGTAGAAAAATCGTTTTTGGCCAGACTTCAGCCTTGATAATACAACAGCCTCTTTAACTTCAGACAGATAAAATAAAACATCAATTAACGCAGTTATATATTCATCAAAAATAATGAAATGTATATTATATGTGTAGCGGCCTCACCCCCTTCACATGTTTATCGGTTGTCCGAAAGCTCTTGTCTAGGGGTACCTGGGTTTCGAGAGTGAGGTGCGCTACGGCCCATGTCCTCCCCATGGCTGTGGGTGAGGTGAAGGCCAGTATCAACATCTTCCTCGGGCCAAATGTGCATTGGGTTGCGGAACTTAGCCCTGCTATGCTGGAATCTCCCTTTTTCTCCCATCAACAGAGTCCATACACCGATCACAGTCCAACTGTTAGTTTTATTTCGTAGCTCCACAACAAACAATATATGGCAGGATACGGTGGGATGAGCAGGCCGAGGCACTATCCGGATTGTAGTCCCTACACCCCCTGTGCTATGACCAGGGGTTGCAGGAGTCTTGATTAGAACAACTTCGCTGTGCTGCGGCCCCTATCAGGGGAAGACGACCCTCCAAGGGAGTTACCGGAGGCCCGTCCGTCACCGGGTTGACGCTGCTCCGGAGTCTTCAGACGGGTGACCTCCCCAGCCTCCTCACCTCAGATGCGGGTCCCCTCGCAAGGGGCACCCTGGAATCACTTCACCCTCGCGGGGCCCGGTCGAAGTCACCAGGTCCCAGGCCTTCTACAAAGTACCTCACCCCAGGCTGAAGGTGCCTGGGATGGACTCCAACTCCAGCTTCATTCCGGCCAGGCCTAGGGTGCCCAGGCCGGAACCTTGAACCGCCCGTACCCAGGCCGAGGGCGCCTGGGTACGTCAAGAGATGATCCCCCAAAAAGACCTTGTGGCGAGGGCGTCTCCCCCTTTTATCTCCTCCCATCGACACCACGGCGGGTTCCCCGCCCCAGCCGTACCATCTCTAGGAAGGGACAAAAAGGGTAACACTGTGGTAGTGATTCTACCTCGAGCCTGTAGGTACCCCGCCACCCACAGGCCAAGGAGAATATTGCACCACCCAATCCTCCACGAATAACAAAAAGGGGTCTAATCCCTGACATAATTACACACCTGGGTCTCTCTACCCCCAGGTGTATCCCACTAACTTTGAAGACCCCGCTACATATGCAACTGGTATGGTTACCACAATGTAATTTTATTTAAGTTTCCATAAATCTTCTGCACAGCATGACTCAGATTGAGAGAGAGAAGGCCAGCTGTGCAGTAAGTCTAACAGCACGCTGACAGTAGGAGACTTGAGTTTGTGTGCTGCTGCTCCTTCATTATCCAATTAGCAGTCTGGGAAGGGGGGGAAGTGTTCTGGACCAAAGGAAGCTTTGGAAGTCTAGGACCCGATGTGCTGTGTGTCAGAAGTGCTGGAACAAGCCTGGCAGTAATACAGCTCATATATCTGTATTTCAATGATCTATTTAGACCCCATTCACACAGGGGCGACTCGTCAGGCGTCTCAGCCGCCTGACGAGTCGCGTCCCATTCTGTACAATGGAACCGTTCTAAGCGGAGCGACTGAAGTCGCTCAGACTTAGAAAAAGGTTCCTGTACTACTTCAAGACGACTTCAAGGCGACTTCCATTGACTTCTATACAGAAGTCATTTTGGAAGTCTGCTTTGAAGTCGTCTTGAGATCGCCCAGCACAGTCGCGGCACAAGTCGTGCCGCCCCTGTGTGAATGGGCTCTTATTGTCAGGCGTTTTGCTTTAACCAAACAAAATGTATCTTTTCTGTCTTCATGCACTCAGTCAACATCTTGAAATAGCCTATTCCCCCTCTAGAAATGAGCTCTGGCTGCAGGCTGATGCTATCTTGTATGTGACCAGAAGACTTTGCAAATGTTCCCAGGCTACGTACAAAAAATAAGAAACATGTGTACTTTGATTTAAAAGAAATGAACCGCATTTCTGTACTCCTACTCCATGCTGGCATTTGATCTTCTCTCTGGTAATAATAGACATCACCAATGCCTGTGGAAGGACCCTTTGTTTACTTATAAACTACAAGTACCAGCATACCCTGCTGTTGGGTGACCTCACATCGCAGTGATGACATCACTAAATGTTGCCTGATAAAAGGGAGAGAATATTTGCAGAAGGTCTAAACATTCTACATGAATGAGCTTGTGCAAGGATTAAGGGGTGCTCCAAATAAAATAAAACCTCTTTGGTCTTAAAGTAACAAGAAGTAACAGTTGTGCTGCTAAAGCAGAATAAAGTCCATTATTTCAGACCTAAGATTGCCTACAGAGAACTATTACTTTATATTGCCAAACATTTATAAACATCTGACCATCACAGCTATATGAGATCGTTGGTCATTCAAAACTGTGGCCATTAATATAGAGTTGGCTATACCAGCTATTCTTCTGGATAGGCTTTCTACAAGATTTTGGAATGTGTCTGTAGAAATGTGTGCCTATTCAGGCAAAAGTAAGGGCAGGTACTGATGTTGAATGAGAAGAGATAGGGAAGGGGAGTTACCGCTCCAGGTTGATTGATTAAGCACTAAGTATTAGTGTGAAACGCGTCAGTGTGTGTTCAGTTTTGCTGTGGCTTGCAGTTTTTGATTTTTTGGAGTGCGGCTGTCCAAATACATCCTTTTATGTTGAATGAGAAGAACTGACTGGTAATTGGTGTTTACATTTATCCCAAAGGTGTTCAGTAGGGTTGTGGTCAGTGCTCTGTGTGGGACACAAAAGTTCCTCCACATCAAACCCATCAAACCATGTCTTTATGGATCTGGCTCTGTGCACAGGAGCAAAGTCATTCTGGAACAGAAATGGGCCTTCCCTTAACATTACCACAATGGTGCACAATTGTCTAAAATATCTTTGTATGCTGTAGCATTAACAGTATTCTTTATTGGAAACACCTGAACTCAACATTTGGGGGCGTAGGTAGGTGCAGCGGGCGGAGAACACACAGAGTCCAAATGCAGTAACAGGAGTATGTAGTAACAAAAGTTCAACAGTACACAGCCGGCCTGGCGGGGAGGCAACCAGACCGGGATCACTTACAAGGTGCAACAATGGGGGAACAGAAGACTGGAAACTCAGGAATGCCGACAGCGTCTGCCACAAGGAGAAGAATGACGCCTGGCTGGTCTGTACCTCAAGGGGAAGCTTTCCAAGAAGGTTGACCTAGTCCCTGTTCTTTTCCTTCTCCTCTGGAATCTTTTCCTGGTTCTAAGTACTGTCTCTGACAGACGGGTAACCTGTCCCTACACTGGCAACTCTCAAAATGGATGCCAAACCCAGGTACCAGGGTCTTAAATAGACTCTGCCAGACCCATTGGTGCATCTCCTTAGTGACTAGGACTTCTTCATGTACTCACTGCTAGGTCGTATTTTACCTCACACTTTATGCATATGCAGCAAAGAGACTGTTGCCTTAGATAAGTGATGGTTGTAGAAAAAATTATGCACTTGCATGTGAATCTATAATTGCAGCTCAATTCTTATTGTGAGTGGATAACCTTCAGTCTGACAGGATATTAAAGGAGACTTTTATCATCTTTAGGTACTCCCCCCCCCCCTCCATTAGGGCTCGTTCACACGTGCGTCAATACCCTGTGTTTAAGCGCCATGTAAGCAGCGTTTTTAAAGTCTCATAACCATCCTTCAATGCCTGCCATGAATATTACAATGGGCAACACTCAGTGAAGTACACATAGGAACTCCATTATTTCAATAGTAACGTGCCACAACTGCACCTTAACCGCACCTATAGAATTTATGGTGTATTAGTGAAGCACTGGGGAATAATAGAGGACTAGGACAGAGCAGCTCCAAGCCAAGTGTCAAAGAGATCAAAGTATATGAATCTATCTTGCAGAGAATTCACAAAAATGTGTATCACACCACAGCCTTAACACACCTCAAGCAAGGTCATTTCCTCTACACCACTTCCTCTTTAAGAATTTACCACTAGAAAAACAACACTTTCATGGGCATTTAGCAAGTATTTTAAATGCTTTTTTAACACTTCTGTGATGGACCGCCTGGTACCCAGCCTGGGTGTCTCCATCAGGCTACAGCTTCCGCTACTCAGGAACCAAGAACAAGGTATTATAGCTGAGAATTGCACCCAAGAACTAGATGACACTAGCTTAGGTGAAAATTGGAACTGACTTTACTGGAAACTCACATAGAGTATATACCACACAAGATCAGATAGGAGCCTGATCACATTACCCTAAACAATGCAAACTGTAAACAGTAATATCATTAGTACATATGAACAGCCAACATAAACATAAACAGTATTCTAATTAAACAGTAAGCTAATTAACAACTAGTCACCTAGACAAGCCTAGGTGACTCAGGTCAGTGCCCACCCAGACAGTTCGACACCAGTATTTAAGAAAACCCAGGGCTGTCCAAATTTCATTAATCAGCTTTCTTTTCACATAATCTTTTCACTGAGTTTTAAGTTGGCAGAGACCATCATGGCTTCTTTGATTGTTAAATGTGGTCATGTCATCTTGCAATATATAACAGGACATCTTCCTAAATGGTTGTAGCTTCCTCAAATACCAGGGCCCTTAGTCAGTAGGCAAGAGGCTACCCTGCTGGTTGGGTCTGTCACAGCTTCAAAAACATGTCATAAATGCTCTAGCTGCATTATTGAGCATTGCTTCATTCTTCACAATCAAAACACATGTGAACAAGCCCTTACACAATCAGAGATTAAATGTTTTTGTTTTTATTTTCTTTAATGCCTTTTCAGCAGGTCGCTGCCCAGCACATTCTGGTTTCTCTCCTAGTTCGAGAAAGATGTCCTCTCAGTCTCCACCCCTTCTTGAAGCCTCCTGGGACACTTATGTCAACTGCACCAGGCAATCTCAGGCACACTGTGCAGAGGCATGTCACCACAGAGCCAGATGCAAGAACCTGAAAGAGACCCCCGGCCCCCTAATAAAGTCAGTATAGAATATGGAGGTGCGGCACCCAGCATTTTCCAGCAGTTTTACCAGACTATGCTGGGTTTGCTAGGCATTTGTTTATTTTTTAGGACAACCAGTGAAGGGGTTAAAATATTCCCTATCATGGGTGTACTAGCATGGGGCACCAGCAGTACAGGTAAGAGGGGAAGAAAAAAAACATAAAGGGGGAGAGTAAAGTCCCTCTATAAGTTCCAATGGGAAGAAGGTGAAGATAGATTTTTCATCAGCAAACTAAGCTCGTACCTAGAGGTGAAGGAGACCACAAACAGCTAAAGGCTGCAGTAATGGAAATCCAGCCTTAGACTAGAGTAATGTTTAATTCACAGCCCCTTTAATATTAAATGCTCAATCTCAGGAATGTTGTTGTTTCAAATAGCTTCTATCTGATGCTACAGATGTTAATTGTTACGGGTCCAATTGTTCTTCTACCCTAAATTTAGAGAGCGATACATGTATTTGTAATATTACAGTATTACTGGAAAAACAAGTAGCATACTGGAAAAACAAGTAGCAGACTATGTTCATCTAAGGTTTTTTTTTTTTTTTTTTAGCTTTTAGTTCAATTTTGTATATAACCCACAGACTTGTAGAAATGTCCTGCACATCTGCTTCTACATATCCTCTGAGTTTTTAATTTAATAAGAACAATATAATGAGACTGGCTATAAAGCAGTGACCTATCATTCAGAACAATTCCGCTTATGTCTTAAAGCTGAACCCCAGGCTCAAAAACTTTTTATTTAAAGTGGTTGGAAACCCAGAAAACTAAATGCAACAAGAACATTAAATCTAATAAAGAACAAGAGCATAAATCATTTGTGCATAATATGGAAGGTAGAAGAACTACTCTACTGATTTAAAAAATCCCAATACCTTGAAAAAAAATGGTGCGTTAAAGGGTTAAATTGGAAAAGGTATAAATTCAGGTGCTAAGATGGCAACCAGAGAGCTTCCCGATGACCTCCGTCTGGGGACAAAACGCGGAATTTCCAGTTGCTTGCGTCACTTCCTGTTACGTCACTTCCTTTTTGTGGAATGCACGCTGGTTTGGGTTTCTCAGAACAGCAGCAGCTATTCAGTTTAGTTGCGCTGGACATACTGGGTGCTAGAGTGGGCACCAAGAAATGTGAGTGGACTTCTATATATAATATATATTTTAACATATTTTTTTACATTTATTTATTAAAATTTGTCGCAGAGTTATATTTTTTTGTGGATCTTTTATTCCCTTGTTTGAGCCATATGGTAAAGAGATAATATGTGTGCTGTGGCATCTTTCCTGGACCGGTGGAGAGGGGGATTCTCGTACAACATAAAATACATATTGACTCACTTATCACCAAGGGGTCAATTGCTCTGGTGAGTGTATATCTTTGTGGGGTTACGTAGGATCAAGGCGCTTGGAGTGGAGACTGGAGTGAAGTGGCACACTTTTTTTTTATGTCTGAGGAGCACAGACTTTATATTTACATAGTTACATAGTAGGTGAGGTTGAAAAAAGACACAAGTTCATCAAGTCCAACCTATTTGTGGAGCACGGACTTTTTACATTGTAGCACTTATTTTTGATAGTGGCATGAACACTTAATGAGCATTTATTATTAAACTATAACTAAAGGCAAAACTTTTTTTTAGTTTTGGATAGTTTGCAGAGGGATTAGAATGCTTGTCAGTTTTTATTGCTCAAAGAACATTTAAAAGCAGGCATGATCCTGGTGACCAAAAGTCTAATGGGTCCAATCAGGTAACAGGAGTTCCCCTAACCAAAACAGATAGCCAAAATTAGGAGGGTAAGAGAAAGGGAAACCCAAATGTTGTCCTTGACTCCAGAATAGGAAAGGGAACTAACAGTGGTATATTCCTGGTTAAATTTTTATTCAAAAATGTAAATATAAAAGAGGCACAGACAGGTAATTGCAAAAAAAAAAAAAATGATGTTGTCAAATTTAAAAACGCATGCCCATGAGCTCAGCTACGCCATTTCAACCGTAGGTGACAGTCAAATCAGGTTAATCAGCAGTGATAATTGGACTGAGAGGGTCCTGGGAAACCTCTATCGCACGGACTGGGTACCAGTCTTGTGGTTATTGAGGACCTCCAGGCTCTCTATATGTCCTAAAACAAAGTACATGTAGATTATACTGCGACAGGCGTGTACATAAATGGTTTCAAGGTAATAGGACAGAAAAATCTGTTTAAAACAAAGTGATTCCCAACTAAGTGTCACCAGTTAGGCAAACTAAGCGCCCTCTCAAGACCCGCATAGGCAAACATCTGTCCAGCATTCGATCCCCAGACGACGAAACTCCAATAGCGGAACACTTCTCCAAGTATCATAATGGGCAACCTAAGGGACTCAAAATTAAGGGGTTCTATGCCCTAAAATTACTGAATAGAGGAGGGGACTTCACTACGGTCCTTCTCCAGTACCCAGCGCGTGCGATAGAGGTTTCCCAGGACCCTCTCAGTCCAATTATCACATCCTATTGTTCACCTATATACTGCTGATTAACCAGATTTGACCGGCACGTGCGGTTGTAGTGGCGTAGCTGAGCTGATGGGCATGCGTTTTAAAATTTGACAACGTTGTCATTTTTTATTTTTGTTTGCAATTATCTATTGTCTATGCCTCTTTTATATTTAAATCTTTGAATAAAGATTTAATCAGGAATACACCGCTGTTTGTTCCCTTTCCTATTCTGGAGTCAAGGACAACTTTTGGCTTTCCCTTTCTCCTACCCTTCTAATTTTGGCAGTTTTTATTGCTGTCTGTGCCCCCCGTTAAAGACAGTCGTACTCTCTATTTATCCTGCTTACTATTATCATTGAAAGTGAAAGTAAAAGAAAATCACCAAATTTCTGTTGTCCCCAGAAAAGTAATAGAGGTGAAATCTTCCAATGGGGGGACACTAGTTCTGGTGACCTGGGTGTCCCCAAGGAATTCCCTAGTTTGCAGGGATTTCCGAAATGGGACACAGATGTTGAAAAGAAAAAATCTGACAGGGGTTATAACCCTCCCTTGCTCTATCCAAAACGGCACATTTGCCCATAGTTCTACTTTAAGAGATTTGTATTTTTCATAGATTTAAAGTTATACTAAACCCACAACAGTAAAATCAGTCTGAAATATGCAGTAACGCATGCTTGGTATACTCACTGTGGAACCTAAGGGGTTAATCCTCTGCATTGTGCAAAAAAGCTATTTAATCCTGTCTACTGTGATCCTCCTCTTCTTCCACTGTCCCCAAACCATCTCCTGATAGAACAGAGCCTTGTGGGCACTCTGCACATGCTCAGTTTGGTGTGTATTTGTAGAGAGTTTTCTTTTTTTTCTTGGGAGGGTGCATGTGATCAGCACAGGGCCAATCAGCACTGTCCAGACAGAGGGTCAGGGGTCCTGTAGCCTCATAAGACAATCAGGGGAGAATGAAAACTCCTCCTACAAGCTTTAACCAGACACAAGACTGCTGATGAAAAAAGGTATTTAGCAGCTTATATTTACTAAAACTATTGCATTTCCATGTTCTGTGTACTGTGGGAGACCAGATATAGTGAATGCAGGATCCTGGGTTTAGTAACGCTTTATTTTTTCTATGCATTCAGATACGGATGGTTTATAAGGTATATACAGTAAGTGAGAGCCACATGTTGGTGTTAATTATTTATATTTTGTTTGCATATATGCATAGTAAGGGGAAAGGGTGGTGTTCAAAATGGCAGTAAACTCTGTACTACCACTTGTACCTACAGGTAAGCCTATAATAAGGCTTACCTGTAGGTACTGTGAATATCTCCTAAACTTATATTGCCCAATTCTTGTAGTCTATAGTACCAAACTGTGACCAGCTTCATGCATGTCAAAGGATGTCCTGGTCTCCAGAACATGAAATGCACCCTTCACCTCGAGAACGTTAGCGATGGGTGTAAACTCAGCCAAAGCAAAACAGCACAACATTTAATAGTTAAAGCGGAGCTCCACCCTAAAGTGGAACTTCCGCTCATCGGATTCCTCCCCCCCTCCGGTGCCACAATTGGCACCTTTCGGGGGAGGGGGGACAGGATACCTGTCAAAGACAGGTATCCTTACCCACTTACTGGAGTCCGGCCGCGGCGGTGAAGTCGCACGAGGCTCCCTCCTCCTTCTCCCCTGGCCGCTGGGCTAATAGGAGAGAGGAGCTGGGCCTCGCGCATGCGCAGTAGTGTTCCCGACGTGAAGCCGAAAGTCTTCACTGCCGGGTTCCCTTACCCGCAATGGCGACGGAAGCACCGACAGCTGATGTGAAACATCAGCTGCGGTGCCGACATCGAGGGACACCAGGACAGGTAAGTCTCCATTTATTAAAAGCCAGCAGCTGCAGTATGTGTAGCTGCTGGCTTTTAATTATTATTTTTTTGCCCGGGGTTGCCTGGAACGCCACTTTAAGCCTCGTACACACAACCGGTTTTCTCGTCAAGAAACATCAAGAAAATTGTTGGGAAAGCTTTCTTGCTGAGAAAACCATTTGTGTGTATGGTTTCTCATCGAGAAAACTGCCCGGAATCTCGACGAGAAAAATAGAGAACCTGCTCTCTATTTTCTCGTCAGGATTCTCGTTTTTCTCGTCTGGATTCTCGTCGGCCTGTTTCCCGACAAGAAAACCGGTCGTGTGTATGCTTTTCTGAGTCTTAAAAAATCACGCATGCTCAGAATCAAGTATAAGACGGGAGCGCTCCTTCTGGTAAAACTAGCGTTCGTAATGGAGATAGCACATTCGTCACGCTAAAACGAACTGAAAGCACGAAAAGCGCGAATCGTCTCTCCCAAAACTTTTACTAACACGCGGTAACACGAGATCAGCAAAAGCAGCCCAAGGGGTGGCGCCATTGGAGTCAAACTTCCCCTTTATACTGCCGTCGTACATGTTGTACGTGACCGCGCTTTACAACAAGGAGATTTGGAATTGACAGTGTGTATGCAAGGAAAGCTTGACAAGAATCTCGTCGAGAAAAACAACAGGTTTTTTTACGACGAGATTCTCGGTCGTGTGTACTAACTAGGCTTTACAGTATGTGCATACTGCAGTAGTCAATAGTGTTTAAGCAAACTTTATTTTTCTAGTGTTGGATTATTTAGAAGAAAATTTTCATTGGCTGTTTTTAATGAACATTTACACACTGACAGTGTTCTTTGCTTTACTGAAGAAGGCCAAAGTAACTATACTGCATACCGCTACAAAACACATCTTCCTTCCGGACACCTAATACCCGAGGCTCAAGGTTCTCACTCCCCCACAGAGCAGTCTAGCGTGGATACTATTTGGAGCCTTCTCTAGAAAATATGCCAAGCACAGTCTATTATAATGCAATTGGGAACTGGACAGAGACTGCCTGACATTTAAAACACCAACTCACATCACTTATTTTTACAAGGTGTAGAGAATCGGACATGACAGCTCTGGAGCAAAGCATTATTTGGATACCAAAGCGGGTTTGAAAGTTGAGCTGCCTTGCGGCAATGAGAAATCCACTGAGCCCTTCAGTATGACTTTTTGTAACTTTAGTGATGTATTGCATGTTATTTCCTTTGACATAATAAATGGTATTTGTTAAGAGATAATTGACCGCAAATTCAATAAAATTAAGAATGTAATATTTGTAGCCAGGAGCTGGCTATTATGCCTGCAATTCAGAGACATTGTGCAGTGTTATTAATGTGGAGTTGTTTCCCTCTAGTGTTGGCTGGACTTCATGTGTCATTTCCTTTTTCATTTGGCATATCTTGGAGCAAAGCATTGTGGGATGTATAGTTCAGAATGCTGAAGTGTCAATGCCAGCAGGACTGATCTGAACTACGACTACCAGAATTCTGAGAGGACAGAACGGACTGCTGGGAGAAAATATAAAAGGGCTGGCTGGGGGCCTACATCACTCTCTTGGGACGCCGGTTTGACTCTGCCAGCAGGAGGTCTGTGTGACAGTGAGCTGCTGTGATTCACGGCCTACACAGCGGGGATCCGTTCAGCTATACCCAGAGGGACCTCTGTGGACAGCATCGCTTTTCCCCTACAATGGACCAGAGGTTGTTCCAGGTTATCCAGAGATGCCTGCACTTCAGATCCGGGTAGGCTGCAGCGTGGTGCGGGGGACGCCATTTCCCAGAGCCAGGATACAGAGAGAGAGTTCCTGAGAGAGTCTTCTTCATCACCTACAATTGTTGCCAGCTATAACTGTGTACAGTGTGGTGAGCGGGCATAGCACATTTAGTTGCTATAAGACACTGCTTACAGACATCCTTTATTCAGCTCTGCATGGTGGTACTTGTAGTGCCACTGGAAGTCAGTTCTTATACTATAACGAACACTGTAAGCAGACATCTATGCCTTGTTCACATTATTGCTTCTTGTAGTTTTACTGGATACAACACCACTAGGATCATACAAGGAGATTTAAGTAAAATAAGGATATCCTAAAGATCTGCCAAATTTGCTATACCCTATTATCAAGGATTACCTTAATCACATTACATCTAGGCTAGCTGAAGACATCTGGATTTCAAGGAATAACCCTTCCACCTTTTTTTTTTATCCTTTCTTCACCTGCTCTAGTTTCTTTGGACTATATTTAAGGGAGCCAAACAATTTGAATATACTAGCTTGCATATTGTTATTTCCATGTTGTGAAATTCTTAATGGCCTATGGGTTGAGGAGACAGAAGGGAGTGAGAAATACAGTGCCAGTTCTCTACCCTTCTGCTGACCTGTTCACATAGGTTTCTGTGATTTGGTTAATATCTAATTGAATTTGAATCATACTGTGTTGATCTGTGTTCACTTTCATTTGAAAAAGCTTCAAACCACTATATTGCCTTTTTCATAAATATAGCCATAGTGTTCATACAAGTGTTCCTTTTTTCATATTGCCGTGTTGAAATATCCTTATTTCTGTTTTCTCACTAATACAGTAAACAAACTGGAACTGTTTCGTTAATATTGTGTGAGTCTCTTAATATTAGTACAGTTGGTAAGATGACTAAACCCAAGGTGTCAGAGGTGATGGAGGATTTGCAGAGTCGAGACAACCAGATGGGTACAGAGTCTATTAGCAGCCCCCACGGGGGTACCGCTACATATTTATTTGGCAAAAGCAAGAAGTCTATTGCCCAAGTTCTAATACACAGTTCAGTTTTCTTTTATAAACCTTTCTATCAACTACTGTATACCTCTCATCAGTGCCAGATTTCTATCACTGTAGGCACACAACCCTCAGAAATGCAAAGTTCCTAATTTTACTGGAGCTCAACCCTGCTTCATATATCATGAGAAGTCACACTATTAAGCCCAATTCCGAACTCCCTTCTCTGTCACCCAGCTCTTTCCCCCCGGAGTCTCCTCCAGAAATATATTTTGTCCAATTCTTTATACTTACCTTTTCCAAAAGGCTTTAGGCCAGCCACAAACCTTGCTAGGTCTTCTTCAGATCTTCTCCATAGTGGGTTGTCCTCGATGCAGAGACCAGTACTGACCTTTAGGTCAGTCACAGACCTTGCCCAGGTCTTCTTCAGATCTACTCCATCTTGGGTGGTCCTAAATGAGATGCAAAGAGCAGTACTAACATGGTGGCATCAGCACTGCTCTCCTCATCATTACACTTTGACTGCAGGTCATAGTGGTGACAAGTCTTTAACGAAGGGTCCATGACACTCCGCACTCTCTGGTCCCCTTCAGACCTTTGCAGTGGGTTATACAACAACTGCCAAAGCAGAACTTTGTGGCCCCGATGACGTCAGATGTGACGAAAGATGTAGGGAGAAGCTTAAGCGTGTGACTTCATCACGTACGCTGTATTCAGGAAGCTGTCAGATCAGATTCTGGGATTGGTATTTTACTGTTTAAGCTATTGTTGTTTTTATCATTGTGAGTGGCTAATCACTTATTTTGTTAATGAATGGCATATACAGTTTTACACTATGTGGGCCTTCCCAGTTTTTCTTTTTTATATTGCGGTGGAACATCTCATGTTACTTAATGGGAGATCGTGGTGACCATAGGTGAAAATTTGGTTCCTCTACAGATGGCATAATAATTCAGAAGCTCTCATGAATCTTTTTATGTTCTGGTAAGAGTCCTCTTTATTCAAGGTGGAGGCACACCTGGGTGTTTAGAACGTTGGATTAGAAAGATCCCTTTACATTACATTTTTCACAGATTTGGATTTATTCAGATTCAGATTCCGAATACTTTAATAATCTCAAAGGGATTTGGGACTATTACTTTCTTCTTTTCTATTTTCACTCTTTATTCATTAAGATTAGGGTTGAGCGAATCCGAACTGTAAAGTTCGGGTTCGTACCAGACTTTTGGGTTTTTGGTACCCGGACCCGAACCCGAACAATTTACTGTATGTTCGGGTTCGAGTTCGGTGTTCGGCAATGTAATGACGCATTTTAAAAAGCTGCAGGGCAGCCAATCAACATTCGTTTAACTCGTGTGCCCTTAGAAGCCATCACAGCCATGCCTACTAATGGTATGGCTGTGATTGGCCAGTGCAGCATGTGACCCAGCCTCTATATAAGCTAGAGGCACATAGCACAGCACGTCACTCTGCTTTAGATAGTGTAGGGAAAGTTTGCTGCTGCTGCTTTGAGGGAGACAATTAGATAGGAGTCCTGATTCAGAAATCAAATTACTCAGCGATCTACTTTGATTTTGTTGTGTGGGTGCAGTGCACAATCTTTTTACCCTGCCCTGAGCCCAGTGCCAGAGAAAAGATAACTTTTATCAGTCTGTTAGTTAGGTTGGCGTCGGCGGGCATTTTATGCAAGCTCAGTGCGCCAGCACTGCATATGTTACTGTGAGATACACCCTTTAGATACTGTTGGTCTATTCTGCTATTCTAAAAACACCCATTTAGGGCAAAAAATATATATTTTGCTGCGTTTCCTGCATATCTGTATTTAGTGAGATACACACTTTAGATACTGTTGTTTTATTCTGCTATTCCCCCAAAAAAATTTAGGACAAAAAAACATTTTTGGCAACGTTTTCTGCATATCTGTACGTGTGAGATACACACTTTAGATACTGTTCTCCTATTCTGCTATTCAAAAAAAATAATAATTTAGGGCAAAAAAATTTTTTTTGGTGCGTTTTCTGCATATCTGTACCTGTGAGATACACCCTTTAGATCAGGGGTCTCAAACTGGTGGCCCTCCAGCTGTTGCAGAACTACAATTCCCATGAGGCATTGCAAGGCTAAATAGTTACAAGCAGGACTCCCATAGGCAGAGGCATGATGGGGCTTGTAGTTCTGCAACAGCTGGAGGGCCGCAGGTTTGAGACCCCTGCTTTAGATACTGTTGCTCTATTCTGCTATTCAAAAAAAACACATTTAGGGGAAAAATCTTAAATTACGGCCTAGTCTGTATCTGTACGTGTGAGGTACACCCTTTAGATACTGTTGCTCTATTCTGGTAATAAAAAAAAAACACATTTAGGGCAAAAAATGATATTTTGCAGTGTTTCCTGCATATCTGTACGTGTGAGATACACACTTTAGATACTGTTGTTTTATTCTGCTATTCAAAAAAAAAAACTTAGGGCAAAAATATTTTTTTGACAACGTTTTCTGCATATCTGTACGTGTGAGATACACACTTTAGATACTGTTCTCCTATTCTGCTATTCAAAAAAATAATAATTTAGGGCAAAAAATAATTTTTTGGTGCCTTTTCTGCATATCTGTACCTGTGAGATACACACTTTAGATACTGTTGCTCTATTCTGCTATTCAAAAAAAAAACATTTAGGGGAAAAATCTTAAATTGCGTCCTAGTCTGTATCTGTACGTGTGAGGTACACCCTTTAGATACTGTTGCTCTAGTCTGCTATTCTAAAAACACCCATTTAGGGCAAAAAAAAATAATTTTGCAGCGTTTGCTGCATATCTGTGCATGTGAGATACACCCTTTAGATACTATTGTTCTATTCTGCTATTCAAAAAACACCCATTTAGGGCAAGATCCTAAATTTGATAAATATGAGGAGAACGTCAAATAAGGAACGTGGCCCCCGGTCGTGGTGCTGCTGGTGGAGCTCCTGTTGCAGGGAGAGGACGTGGTCGATCTGTGCCAGCTACACGCACAAGTGAAACACCTTCCTCAGGTGCGAGTAGGCGACAGAGCCTGCAGCCGTATTTGGTCGGGCCTAATGCGGCTCTACGAATGTTGAGGCCAGGACAAGTACAGGCGATAGTAGATTGGGTTGCTGACAGTGCCTCCAGTTCCTTCACATTGTCTCCCACCCATGGTATTTTAAGTTATTTCCCTATCCATTTGTTTGCAGAGCACTTGCCATGCTCTTAACAACATTTTGCTGCCATTTGCAGCACTCTAGCCCTTCCCATTACTTTTTTAGAGCCATTTAGTCCTCAAAAGTTCGGGTCCCCATTGACTTCAATGGGGTTCGGGTTCGGGGTCAAGTTCAGGTCCCGAACTCGAACTTTTTTGCGAAGTTCGGCTGAACCCATCGAACCCGAACATCCAGGTGTCCGCTCAACTCTAATTAAGATACACTTGCTTTGATTTTCACTGGTCACTTTTAGAGCGGCAATATACCGTAGTTTTATACAATGCGTAACTAAAGTCTGCAATACTCAGCTCCCCTCTGCGTGGTCCCTCGTCGGCGCTGGCATCTTCTCCCAGAGTTCTTCTGGGTGTTGAGTCGTTGGCAGTCTTGACTGACCGACATGGGATGACATAACTCCTTTGCACGTACAGGAGTTTGTTCAATCTGGAATACAGGCACCACTAAGAATATACACTAGGCTGCCTATGCGCAGCTCAATGTACATTTTATTGAAGACTGCATACAGGTAGGCACGTTTATTTAATTAGAGAAGAGATAAAGCATTTTACTTCTGCAATAAAGAGTCTGTCTGCTTATAATTTTTTTATTTTAGACTTTTGTTTCCACTTTAATGCACGTTAGGGCAGTTCATTGATTTGGAATGGGCTACTAATGCACTTTAATTGCCCCAAAAAAATCCAACGGGTCCCTTTTTTGTAAAGTAGTGCACCACATCCATGACATGACTTAAGCTCTATGAATGGGGTCCAGAAAAGGGTCCTGGAACATGACAGCTCAATGAAAGGGTGATTGGGCAAGCATGTGTCTACCCAATTGTAACCCCTACTAAAAAGTTGTCTGAGGCTACCTGATGGCACTAGAGATGGTTGCTACATGAAGATTTCAAGAGATACTCTTGTTTTTGTAGACCCCATGGATCAACTACTTGTGGGCAGGTTGTGTTAATGCTGATTTAGTAAGTTAGCGGCTGGCCCAGGCTGTGGGAAGGGTTCCCTTATGTGCAATCAGTTCCTGGGCTTTGTGTTCCCAGTAAGCCCACCTGTGGTAAAAAAAAGGGGGAAGGCTGAGGTTCAGGGGCCCGTTTGAGCTCTTGGCATGGCTCATGGTTTTGGAACTGCTGAATTTTCAGTCTGCTGAAGGCACCAGGGTTCCAAAGGACATCCGAATGCCAGCATGGCCATGGACTACCACCTCACAGAGGTATGCCTGGGCAGCCACACACAGCTATAATTAGGATTAGGGATTGAACGTATTCATATTGCTCTGTGTTATGAAAGTTCTTCATTAAAGTTGCATCAACTGTTCTGAGCCTGGTCTGAAGTTATTTAAGGGGTGCGTTTTGGTTCTGGCATATCAAAAGAACCAGGGTCTGTAAAGCACAAAGGGGTATGAAGAACTCTGGAAGACAAGGAAGAGGAGTGTAGTTGCTATGGGTAACCAAGCACAAGTTCAAGACACACAGCAACTAGTCATTAAGCATGGTAACTGGTAAGAGTGACAGGTCCTCATGTAGTGAGGGGGTCGATGTTTAGGCTCCCTCCCTATCAGTCGATATCCAGTAGCAACTGGAACCGGTTACGGAGATCCATGGCCTGATCACAGGGTACAGAGGCATTCTGCAGGATACCAGCAGATAAGCAGACTGTCACTCAATGCCATGAAAATCAGATTGAGTGATGGATGAAATGACTGCCATCAGGTCCAGACAAAGTGTCTATGGGTATCCTATCTGCTAAACTTTTCTTGCTTTGGAATGCTTGTTTTTTGGTAGCCTATCGTTAATTGTCTGTCTATTTCTGGATTCACTACTTTACAAGGCTGTAACAATTATAAAGTCAGAAGTCAGAATGCTTGTTCTGGGTAAGTGACTCAGTAGTGCTGAAGCCAGATGACCAGTATGACAGCCAGGCATTCAGCATTACCAGCAAGAGTTCATACCTATACATGGACAATTATTTTTCCTTTTCGGGAGAAGAGGTGCAATTTGGTCAAATTTATACATCCCACACCGAAATCAACAGGGAGCAATTATTGACTAAAACATTAAAAGTATCCAGCTGTTAGGTTATGCCTGGCAATAGAAAATGGTCCTGGAGTTAATTAACATGTGGAAGCTGTTACCACTGGTTGTTCCATGAGCAAACAGCAATAATGGGATAAAAATAAACAAGTACAAAATATGGAAATAACACTCATCAAAGATCTCTTATTAAGTGCAAAACTGTACAATTCTTTGTGGCGTTAGCAGGAAACAGTTAAGGAAAAATAAAGAACAATGATTTTGAATGTTCAGGGGGCAATGCTAAAATAATTAATAGGTACATTAATGGAAATGAGGAACACCTACTAGCAAAAGTATGTAGGCATAGGACACACCCCCTGACACGCCCCCTTAAAGGAGAATTAACCAAAAATTAAAGATTCGTTAAACCCACAAGTGCTTTTTTTTTTTACCTCTACTGTTCCTTTTATTGGCTTATAAAATGTACAAATGCAGCAATTTAGAACCTGGATGAAAGGTTTAGCACTGGGAAACACTATCTGAAAGATAAAAAGGTGCATTTTTTATACAAATATTTAGATCAGACCAAAATGAGGGACAAAGAAGGAGGAAAGAGGGACAGAGGGACATTGCTTCAAATCAGGGACAGTTGGGAGCTATGAAAACCACTAATGCCGGTCACACATGGGCTGAATATCAGCCAAAATCAGCTGGTACAGTAGAAACTGTCTGACATTCGGCCCGTGTCTACAGTCTCCGGTCCCACAGGAGCCAGTCTCACAACCGGCTTCTGTCGAACGGGCTTGCTGGAAACCCAACATCCAATCAGCGCTGGTAGCCAATGGCTGTGAGCACAGATCAATAGGTCAGAACACAAAAGTACAGTGGTAAAGATCGCTGTACTAACATTGCATGTGTTAGTACAGCAAACAGTCAGGTTTTTTTTGTTCAGCCCACTGGGTTGAATGAAAAAAAACCTTATTGTGTGTATCAGTGGAACCGAGTGCAGAATGGGCAGTATAACAACTATAGCTTGGTCACCATCCCACTCCTTACCCACTGACTAAAAAATGAAGCAGCATCACAACAATGGTGGGGTCAAAACTCAGCTCTGTTCTCTCCTCCGGTCAGCAAATTAGGCCGTGTTAACATCGGTGCGCTGCAGTTTAGTCACAGTGCAATTGTGCGTTTTACACACAATTTTAGGTCGCCATCCCATCCGACTTCCTTTAAACCATGCCTTTTCTGAAAGCATGTCAAAGATACAGCATGTAGGACTTTGTTGTGCGTTCATGAAAATGTGTGGTCTAATAGAAGTTAAAGGGATCGCTCCTAAGACCACGTGTAAAACCTGCATACTGTCGCTCTGCACCGAAACTGCTGCACGCCAATGTGAACACGACCTAACAAATAATAGACTGACAGCACCACACAAAGCAAAACAGCCTGATTGGTTTACACTGTTACATTGGGTGTCAATGGAAAGTTAGTAACACCCCAAACGCAGGTTGCAAACATAATGCGTTTGCCTGCACCGGATCGCATGGCACTATTGACCCATGTGATCCATTTACAGTGCGTTTTAAAAAGAAGTGCATGCAATACTTATTGAAAATGTCTTTGATAACGAAACGCATCTGAGGGGGTACGCGCTGACGTCACCACGCTCACAGGACGGGGAATTGTAGCCGGCCGGCTTCATTTTACATGTCCTTTTTTTACTTAATTCGAGTAAGTGTAATTCCTTTTTTATTTATAAATGCTCTGACGTTATTACACTATCCAGTCCCTATTTCTTTTTGGGTATTTCTTTTATCTACGAGTCATACGGAGTTCATGGTCCTAACAGTGAGAGTGATCCATCCATCCATCCATCCACTTGTCTGCGGTTGATCTGGACGTATTTTAAATGCCTTAAATTGCTTCAATCTGATAAAGGAGATTCCCTGTATGGTGACGGTCCACATTGTGGTGATTTGGGTGTCATTGTTTTTACAACTGCTTAGGGCTCGTTAATACATGCTGTCTGGTAAGGAGACTCTTAATGCGGTGGTGGTTGACACATACTAGCTGTCACACACTGGGTGTAGTTTGTCTCCCAACCCTATAGCATTGATCCTATCATAGGGTCACCATTTTTGGCAGGATCATGCTATGTTTTTTCTTTCTTTCTCCTTTTTATTTTGTGGTTGAACATCTACGCACATTGTGGAGTCATTTTTTCATCTGCTGGAACCCATCAATATTGGAGAAGTTAGCACTGGTGTGTTGACCAAAGGCCTGGGCTGGATTATAGCCATCTGCAATATTGGCTTACTTTATGGTAAACATGTGTAGCAACCAGACCCCTTTTCCCTACCTTTGGCTCACTTGTAGGAAAAGGGGCACACCGCTTGCCACATGCCCCTACCCTCCTGTGTGAAGAGGTTGAGCGGTGTAATGTATCTGGGTCTCTATGGTCAGGTTCTCCAGAGAATGGTTCCCGTCTTCACTGCAATAAAGACAAGTCTCTATCCCCCAATAACTACAAGGTCCACACCAATTGCAACTCCAACGTAGAGTTTATTTTCTCTTATGTGTAGTCATTAGATAGAAAAGGATGGATGAAGAACAGGACAGCAAGAGGTGTTGGAGTAGGTCCAGGCACAAACTAATACATATTCACTACCTGTATCTTCAGGTAGTCTCAGCTCATCCGGATAGTCTCCCATTAGAGTGGATCCTAGCAGCCGGAGTGATGCTCGAATTAGATTACACACACACAGTCTCTGCACAAACTGTTATGGGTGAATTTAGGCCTCTGCCACAGACCTGGTGAACTTTGCTTCTGGTATTAGGCCTCTTTCAGGGAGATAACATCCCTCCAGAGAGTTACTGGGCCCCTTCCTTCACTGTGATCTCTCACCAGTCCCTCGGAACGGTCCTCCACTCGGCCTCCACTTCCAGATACGGGTCTCCCTCCTCCCTCCGTGGGCTCCAGCCAAAGGTGCTGGACCCAAGGCCTTCAGTTGCAGCCCCAGGGCTAAAGGTGCCTGGGACTGATCCGCCAGTGTACCGAGCCAGGAACCCCACCCCAGGGCTAAAGGTGCCTGGGGTGGCCACAAACAGAACAACATGCTCCCCGGGTCGGACCCCCGGGAACTCATCCCTGACAGACAGGGTCTGCCCCTTTTATATCCTCTCCCGGCCTGCACAGCAGGCCGACATGCTCGCCATACCACCGTCGAGAGGGGACATCCAAGGCACAGCACTGTACCAGCGGTTCAACCCTAGCCCCTGATGGCAGCGCCATCAACAGGCCACAGGGAACTACACACCAGTATCCCACCTGCAGTATAAAATGGTTTTACAGAACCCTATCAAATAGTGTGTTTGAGTACAACTACCACTCAAACATTCCCCTAGATTTAAAGACCCCGCTACACATGCATTTTATCAGGTTGACTTAGGACCCAGGAATTCTTTGAGTTTTTATACCAGATTACTTCATTGGACTATACCTTTATCATTATTTTGGACTCATTAGCGCAATTTTTTCTTTTTACATGCAATACTTTTGGTGCAGACCGATTTTAGCCCATTCTAATATTTGGATCACAGTATCACAGCAGTGATTGTATATACTGATTGGACTTTCATTTACACTATTTGTGAACTATCATATTTGTTGCATTTAATACAAGAATATCCATGACAAAGGATCCACAGAGGGTTTGTTAAAGGCAGAGCACAGCAGGAGCTTCTATATCTGAATGAAACCACATAAAGAGCCATTGGTATAACAGCCAGCCAGCTAGCATTTTCAGAGGGAAAAGGTCAACAATGGCAGCCACCTTATTTTGATCATGATAGGTTTCATTTAAATGTAGGCCAGGGTGGGGAATTATGGGATTTTTTAGATAATTAAACATAATTACATGATTATGTAACCAACAAGACGTATTATTCCTACCAGTTTATTTCCTGACAGGTACAAGCAAATTGGATATATTCCAATGTATCTGACGTTTCTGAGCATCCCTCAATCTGCCTGTCCCAATGCAAATCTTTAGCTCATTTCTACTCCTTACCAAGTTCTCTACACAAAGCATATCCTAGAGCCAAAAACAAAGCTAAAGTGTGTGATGAATAAATGAATCCGCCAATATCAGCACAAATACAAGAGATATTACAGAGTTGCTTTATATTTGCCTCCAAATCCCTACAGTGACTAAAGCCAGCCATACATGGATTGAAATTCAGCTGGCTCAGCAGGGACTTGCCGAGATTCGATTAGGTTTGCCACCCATCCGGGATTCACCCGGACAGTCCGGGTTTTGAATTGTGTGTCCGGGTTTCAGACAACCTGAAACCCGGATACAATATTCAGAATGGACTGCAGCTCCCTCCCTCCCTCCCTTTTTTTTTCCTTCCTCCAAGTGAGCGAGTACACTAAGGTAAGGGGGATTCAGATGTAAGGGGTGCTTTGTGGACTCTGATGTAAGGGGGCTTTGGGAACCCTAATTTAAGGGGGAATTCTTGGAACTCTGGTGTAAAGGGGAACTCTGATGTAAGAGTGAAACCTCCCCCTTACATCAGTCTACAGCAGGGATATGCAATTAGCGGACCTCCAGCTGTTGCAAAACTACAAGTCCCATCATGCCTCTGTCTCTGGGTGTCATGCTTGCTTCTGTCAGAGTCTCGCTATGCCTCATGGGACTTGTAGTTTGGCAACAGATGGAGGTCCGCTAATTGCATATCCCTGCTCTACAGCGTTCCCCCTTAAAAAAAAATATATTTTGCCGTGCGTGGCTAAAGTGTTCAGGGTTTTTTTTTTTATTATTTCTTTATTTTAATTGTTATACATACAGAGAAGTAAACAATTTCATTAATCCATCAATCATGTGAGCTCCAACAAATCCATTCAAAATCCATTTAACAGCATTACTCCTATCTTAAATACATCCACAGAAAAAACAATAACTAAAGTGTTCAGGGTTTGACCTGAAGAAAAGGTGGCAACCCTAGATTCGATCCATCTATTCTATGAGCAAGCTGATTGTACCCAAGTCGATCCATCAATTGATTTGGGTGCAGCCAGCCTGTTGGATTTTCACCATGCGATTACTGCCAGTGGCTATAGCCTCTAGCAGTTATCATTGTGTTCTGCCGGCCAGGAAGGCTCCCCACACCCCATCACCAGCAGAATACAATAGTGCTATGGGAGGGAGTCCCCCATCAACACTGACTGTGTTGATGGGGGAATCAAGCAGGTTTTTTTTTTTTATTCCCATGGTGGAAGGAGAGAAAACCAAATAATCTATGGGATGCTTAAGAAAAGGGTACATACAGTATATATTTATAATACTTACTAGTATTGTCAAATGGAATGCGTTTGCATCCGGTCGTCCCCGTCTTCGGGAATGGGCAATTATACACAGCGCCTCCTTCTACAATGTCTGGTTGGGAGGTATTGGCTCTAGGTGCTCCAATCAGAACACTTGCCCTGTAATCAGAAATATAAAATAAAGACTTGTCATTTCATAGCTCACAGTATAGCTTCCTATTCATCCTATTCATCCCAGGTCAGCAATTAAAGGCAGGCTTAGGTAGCATGTGGTCACCCAGGAGATACTAACTACAAATCTCCGCTCTAATTCATCCCAAAGATGTTCTATCGGGTTGAGGTCAGGACTTTGTGCAGGCCAGCCAAGTTCCTCCACCCCAAACTCGCTCATCCATGACTTTATGGGCCTTTTTTGTGCACTGGTCATGTTGGACCAGGAAGGGGTCATCCCCAAACTGTTCCCACAAAGTTGGGAGCATGAAATTGTCCAAAATGTCTTGGTATGCTGACGCCTTAGGAGTTCCTTTCACTGGAACTAAGGGGCCAAGACCAACCCCTGAAAAACAACCCCACACCATAATCCCCCCTCCACCAAATGATTTGGCCAGTGCACAAAGCAAGGTCCATAAAGACATGGCTGAGCGAGTTCTAACACTTCTCCACTCTATCCAAATTTTGGTTGGACATTCCCTGAGTTGGAACAAAGTCCCTCTTTCCTCCTCATTTGTTCCTCATTTTGGCCTGATCTATATAGTTGTATACAGGGCCGGGACAATGGGTGGGCAGAAGGGCGGCTGCCCTGGGCGCAGCATGTATTGTTGGGATGGGGGAGCTGCAAGTTCCTTCTACTAAAAGGCTGACAGGAGTAGTGACAGCGGCATCACTACTTCTGTCAGCCCAATGCTAGTAGCAATAAGGAGAGGAGGGGAGAGCCGGGAGGAGGTGCGGGCTGTGCTCTTTCCCTCTCCTCCTCATAAGCTTGCACATAATGACAGAGGGGGGTGCAATTTGCCATCTTTGCCCTGGGCACTGGATGATCTTCTCCTGGCACTGGTTGTATATAAAATTCACTTTTTTAATGTTCAAAAAGTGTTTCCCAGCACTAAACCTTTCACCCAGTTTGTAAATTGCTGCATTTGTAAATTTCAAAAGCCAGTATAAAGGAATATGAGTGGTAAAAATAAAAAAAAACACTTGTGGGTTTAACTATTTTTTTTGTATAATTCTCCTTTAAGGGGGCGTGGCAGGGGGTGTGTCCTATGCCTACATACGTTTGCTTCTCGGTGTCCCTCATTCCCATCTCAAAAAGTTGGGAGGTGTGGTTTAATTTACTCTTGAATACTATAGTGTGGCTCCCTCCTTTCCTCAAATAAACATCACAGACAACATAACGGATAACATTTCATGTATACTACACTTCTTCCTCTGTGCAGTATTTCTGAGCTGGTGCTGCGTCACGTGCACCGGACTCCCCCAGCCCAGCAACTGTCACCTAATGACAACGATATGCATGTTTACCTCTTCTTCTCCACTCCTAACATTAACTAGATGTGTACTTGTGCACATAGGCGTGTGCGGGGGGTGTGCCAGTTGTGCCTGGGCACACCCTAATTACTGTGTGCGGTGCCGATTCCCCCTACTGCACGGGCTTTCCCCCATGTTGCGCCCCCACATGTTTCAGCATGGAGAGTGGGGAAGGGGCCAGTCAATATGTCATTAACCAGCCCCTTCCTTTTCTAAATGAACACAATGAACACACTCACTCACTGTGTTCAATCATAATTGAAGCATAGTCAACTGTGTTTACTATGCTTCAGTTTGTGAATGAACAGGAAGCCGCTCAGCACATGGCATATCCCATTCATTCACTGTCCAGTGCAGCTGAGGCTGCAGAGAAAATTGTGTGTGTTTGAGCTTTGGGGTGCACAACCAAATGCAATAGGCTGCGCCCACCTATGCTTGTGCATTAATACTCTGAGGAATCACTTCATCTGCTGTGACTTCCAGGCTGGGTCCCTAGGATATCCTGTACCGCGATCAGACTTATATTAAGGGTACTGAATGCTAGGGAAGGAATCAAGCACATGGACTCATTTACTACCGAGGACCTCTGTCACGTCAGCTTCACGACTGACTGGCTGCTTCAATGTACATAGACACCGGCACTGTAGTCACTGGTAACGACAGCCCAACCTTAAAGTGATTGTAAGGCCCCTTTCACACGGTCCGTGTCAGTGTGCGGGCTCCGCTTTGCTCAGCGGGGATCGCTCCGTTGATCCCCGCTGAGCAGGCAGATGACAGGACTGTCTCCGCACACTGTGCAGGGACCGACCTGTCAGAGCGCCGCTCTCCCCTATGGGGGATTGGATGACGACGGACCGTAGAGTCTGCTGTCATCCGATCTGATAGACGGATGGAAAATAGGGCTTTCCTCTGTCACACTTTGGCGGATCGGAGCGGGTCGGATGTCAGCGGACATGTCAGCACTGACATCCGTGGCTCCATAGACCTGCACGGAGCGTCCATTCAGGTCCGCCTAAAAAACTGACAGGCAGACCTGAACGGTCCACCCGTGTGAAAGGGGCCTAAAGGAAAATTTTTAAAAATTCTAAATAACAAACATCTCTATACTTACCTGCTCTGGAATTGGTGGGAATGGAATTGCACAGAGCAGCCTGAGCCTCCTCTTCTCGGGTCCCCCGCCAACGCTTCTGGCTCCTCCTATCTGTCTGGTGCCCCCACAGGAAGCTGCTTCCCATGGAGGCACTCAAGCTCACTCCCGAGCACCGCTGCTGCGTCCATTGACACAGACAGCAGGACTCGGCCCTGACTCCTTACTCTCTCAACACTGGAGTTGATTTACTGGAGCAGGAGCCAATGTCTCCCACTGTTTTTAATCTGCCCAATGAGGAGGGAGACAGCTGTGAGAGCAGCTGATCTTGTGCACATTGCTGGATCATATAGACTCAGGCAAGAATTGCTGGATCATACATTGCTGGATCATATAAACTCAGCAGGGAAGGTTTTTTTACTTTAATGCATTGATTGCATTAAGGTAAAAATCCTTGAGGCTGTAGGACGACTTTGAAAGGGTTAATTTAAAGTGGTTGTAAACCCACACATATACACTGTCTTGGCCCCTGATATGCCCATGTGAAGTGATATGCCGTGCATGCACCCCCTCTCTCTTTCCTCTCTTACCTTTCTCTGTTCTCTTTGTCTTTTTTGAAAGTCCTCAGACGTGTCAATGGACTACGATAGAGTACTCATCAGCACCCCCGCAGCCCATTGAAACTACAAGTCCGTCTGCCTCGGTGAAAGACAGTACTCGTAGTTTATTCATTCACAGTGTTCTGTGAATGAATAACACGAGTGTGTGAGCGGTGCCCTGCATAGCTGCTCTGTTTTCAAAAAGTGACAGGGGGTGTGGGGAGAAGAACTCCTGCCTGCTGTCACAGGGAGGGGGAGATTGGAGGGAGAGAGGGCAGGAGATGCAGTATGTTTCATAACATGTTCCAAAGGTAAACGTAGCCTTTAATTTCTCTCTTTTATTCCCATCTCTCTTCGCCTCATCTCTCCCTCCCGGTATCTATCTTTCTGCTTTCTCTTTCCCCTCTCTCTTCTTTCCCCTCTCTCTTCTTTCTCTCTCTCTCTCTTCTTTCCTCTCTCTTCCTTTCTCTCTCTCTTCTTTTCCCTCTCTCTTCTTTCCCCTCTCTCTTCTTTCTCTCTCTCTTCTTTCCTCTCTCTTCCTTTCTCTTCTTTTCCCTCTCTCTTCTTTCCCCTCTCTCTTCTTTCCTGTCTCTCTTCTTTCCCCTCTCTCTTCTTTCCTCTCTCGTCTTTTCTCTCTCTTCTTTCCTCTCTCGTCTTTTCTCTCTCTTCCTTTCCCTCTCTCTTCTTTCCCCTCTTTCTTCTTTCTTCTCTCTCTTCTTTCCTCTTTCTCTCTCTTTCTTCTTTCCCCTCTGTGTGTGTCTCTCTCTTATTTCCTCTCTCTCTCTTCTTCCCCCTCTCTCATCTTTCTTCTCTCTCACTCTTCTTTCCTCTCTCTTCTTTCCTCCCCCCTTTTCCCTCTCTCTTTTTCCCCTCTCTCTTCTTTCCTCTCTCTCTTCTTTCCTCTCTCTCTTCTTTCCCTCTCTCTTTTTTCCTCTCTCTCTTCTTTCCCCTCTCTCATGTTTCTTCTCTCTCACTCTTCTTTCCTCTCCCTTTTTCCCCCTCTCTCTCCTTTCCCCTCTGTGTATATGTGTCTCTCTTTTTTCCCCTCTCTCTTTTCCCCTCTCTCTTTTTTCCCCTCTCTCTTCTTTCCCCTCTCTCTTCTTTCATTCTCTCTTCTTTCCTCTCTCTCTTTTTTTCTCTCTGTCTTCTTTCCTCTCTCTGTCTTCTTTCCTCTATCTCTCTCTCTCTGCCCCCCCCTCTCTCTCTCTCTCTCTCTCTCTGCTTTCCTCTCTCTCTCTCTCTGCTTTCCCCTCTCTCTCTTCTTTCCTCTCTCTCTTCTTCTTTTCTCTCCCTCTCTCTCTCTCTCTCTCTCTCTGCTTTCCTCCCTCTCTCTCTCTCTCTCTCGTTTTCCTGTTCTTTCCTCTCTCTCTTTCTCTCCTTTCCTCTCTCTCTCTCTCTCCTTTCCTTTATCTCTTTCTGTCTCGTTCTCTCTGTAGTTTTCACTCTCTCCTTTTCCTCTACTACATCGTTACTATTACAAGTGATAAACCAGCACAAGTCCGATGCCCCGTCCTGACTAGGGATGAGCTTCGTGTTCGAGTCGAACATACGTTCGACTCGAACATCGGCTGTTCGATCGTTCGACGAAGATCGAACGATTTGGGCCGTTCGCGCCAAATTCGAGTGACGCGAACGGCCCACAATGCACTACGCCATCGCAGTGTCATCCAGGCGCTGTGATTGGCCAAGCATGCACTGTGACCCCGCATGCTTGGCCAATCACAGCGCCGGCAGCGAGGAGAGCAATGATTGGCCACAGGCAGGATGCCTGTGGCCAATTATTGCTGAGGGTGTTTAGTACACGCCCCACACTATAAAAGGCCGCCAGCACGGCGGCCTAGTGTAGTGTGTTCCGGAGCAGGGAAAGAGCAGCATAGGCAGGGACAGTGACTTTTATTTCTTTCTTGCTTAACCTGGATTCCTTTAGTTTAGGGAAAGAGAAGGATAGGTAGGGAGAGTGTCAGTGTGTTTTGTGCTTGTGCTATAGTGTGCTTAAAAAAAACATTTTTTCTAGGGACAGAAAACTGTAGGTAGGGAGAGTGTCAGTTTCTTTCACTGTGCAAGTCCTTGTTTCTAGGGACTGGGAAGGACAGTGAGTGAATTCTCCTTGTGCTATAGTGTGCTTAAAAAAAACATTTTTTCTAGGGACAGAAAACTGTAGGTAGGGAGAGTGTCAGTTTCTTTCACTGTGCAAGTCCTTGTTTCTAGGGACTGGGAAGGACAGTGAGTGAATTCTCCTTGTTCTATAGTGTGCTTAAAAAAAACATTTTTTCTAGGGACAGAAAACTGTAGGTAGGGAGAGTGTCAGTTTCTTTCACTGTGCAAGTCCTTGTTTCTAGGGACTGGGAAGGACAGTGAGTGAATTCTCCTTGTGCTATAGTGTGCTTAAAAAAAACATTTTTTCTAGGGACAGAAAACTGTAGGTAGGGAGAGTGTCAGTTTCTTTCACTGTGCAAGTCCTTGTTTCTAGGGACTGGGAAGGACAGTGAGTGAATTCTCCTTGTTCTATAGTGTGCTTAAAAAAAACATTTTTTCTAGGGACAGAAAACTGTAGGTAGGGAGAGTGTCAGTTTCTTTCACTGTGCAAGTCCTTGTTTCTAGGGACTGGGAAGGACAGTGAGTGAATTCTCCTTGTGCTATAGTGTGCTTAAAAAAAAAATTTTTCTAGGGACAGAAAACTGTAGGTAGGGAGAGTGTCAGTTTCTTTCACTGTGCAAGTCCTTGTTTCTAGGGACTGGGAAGGACAGTGAGTGAATTCTCCTTGTGCTATAGTGTGCTTAAAAAAAACATTTTTTCTAGGGACAGAAAACTGTAGGTAGGGAGAGCGTCAGTTTCTTTCACTGTGCAAGTCCTTGTTTCTAGGGACTGGGAAGGACAGTGAGTGAATTCTCCTTGTGCTATAGTGTGCTTAAAAAAAACATTTTTTCTAGGGACAGAAAACTGTAGGTAGGGAGAGTGTCAGTTTCTTTCACTGTGCAAGTCCTTGTTTCTAGGGACTGGGAAGGACAGTGAGTGAATTCTCCTTGTGCTATAGTGTGCTTAAAAAAAACATTTTTTCTAGGGACAGAAAACTGTAGGTAGGGAGAGTGTCAGTTTCTTTCACTGTGCAAGTCCTTGTTTCTAGGGACTGGGAAGGACAGTGAGTGAATTCTCCTTGTGCTATAGTGTGCTTAAAAAAAACATTTTTTCTAGGGACAGAAAACTGTAGGTAGGGAGAGTGTCAGTTTCTTTCACTGTGCAAGTCCTTGTTTCTAGGGACTGGGAAGGACAGTGAGTGAATTCTCCTTGTGCTATAGTGTGCTTAAAAAAAACATTTTTTCTAGGGACAGAAAACTGTAGGTAGGGAGAGTGTCAGTTTCTTTCACTGTGCAAGTCCTTGTTTCTAGGGACTGGGAAGGACAGTGAGTGAATTCTCCTTGTGCTATAGTGTGCTTAAAAAAAACATTTTTTCTAGGGACAGAAAACTGTAGGTAGGGAGAGTGTCAGTTTCTTTCACTGTGCAAGTCCTTGTTTCTAGGGACTGGGAAGGACAGTGAGTGAATTCTCCTTGTGCTATAGTGTGCTTAAAAAAACATTTTTTCTAGGGACAGAAAACTGTAGGTAGGGAGAGTGTCAGTTTCTTTCACTGTGCAAGTCCTTGTTTCTAGGGACTGGGAAGGACAGTGAGTGAATTCTCCTTGTGCTATAGTGTGCTTAAAAAAAACATTTTTTCTAGGGACAGAAAACTGTAGGTAGGGAGAGTGTCAGTTTCTTTCACTGTGCAAGTCCTTGTTTCTAGGGACTGGGAAGGACAGTGAGTGAATTCTCCTTGTGCTATAGTGTGCTTAAAAAAAACATTTTTTCTAGGGACAGAAAACTGTAGGTAGGGAGAGTGTCAGTTTCTTTCACTGTGCAAGTCCTTGTTTCTAGGGACTGGGAAGGACAGTGAGTGAATTCTCCTTGTGCTATAGTGTGCTTAAAAAAAACATTTTTTCTAGGGACAGAAAACTGTAGGTAGGGAGAGTGTCAGTTTCTTTCACTGTGCAAGTCCTTGTTTCTAGGGACTGGGAAGGACAGTGAGTGAATTCTCCTTGTGCTATAGTGTGCTTAAAAAAAACATTTTTTCTAGGGACAGAAAACTGTAGGTAGGGAGAGTGTCAGTTTCTTTCACTGTGCAAGTCCTTGTTTCTAGGGACTGGGAAGGACAGTGAGTGAATTCTCCTTGTGCTATAGTGTGCTTAAAAAAAACATTTTTTCTAGGGACAGAAAACTGTAGGTAGGGAGAGTGTCAGTTTCTTTCACTGTGCAAGTCCTTGTTTCTAGGGACTGGGAAGGACAGTGAGTGAATTCTCCTTGTGCTATAGTGTGCTTAAAAAAAACATTTTTTCTAGGGACAGAAAACTGTAGGTAGGGAGAGTGTCAGTTTCTTTCACTGTGCAAGTCCTTGTTTCTAGGGACTGGGAAGGACAGTGAGTGAATTCTCCTTGTGCTATAGTGTGCTTAAAAAAAACATTTTTTCTAGGGACAGAAAATTGTAGGTAGGGAGAGTGTCAGTTTCTTTCACTGTGCAAGTCCTTGTTTCTAGGGACTGGGAAGGACAGTGAGTGAATTCTCCTTGTGCTATAGTGTGCTTAAAAAAATCATTTTTTCTAGGGACAGAAAACTGTAGGTAGGGAGAGTGTCAGTTTCTTTCACTGTGCAAGTCCTTGTTTCTAGGGACTGGGAAGGACAGTGAGTGAATTCTCCTTGTGCTATAGTGTGCTTAAAAAAAATTTTTTCTAGGGACAGAAAACTGTAGGTAGGGAGAGTGTCAGTTTCTTTCACTGTGCAAGTCCTTGTTTCTAGGGACTGGGAAGGACAGTGAGTGAATTCTCCTTGTGCTATAGTGTGCTTAAAAAAAACATTTTTTCTAGGGACAGAAAACTGTAGGTAGGGAGAGTGTCAGTTTCTTTCACTGTGCAAGTCCTTGTTTCTAGGGACTGGGAAGGACAGTGAGTGAATTCTCCTTGTGCTATAGTGTGCTTAAAAAAAACATTTTTTCTAGGGACAGAAAACTCTAGGTAGGGAGAGTGTCAGTTTCTTTCACTGTGCAAGTCCTTGTTTCTAGGGACTGGGAAGGACAGTGAGTGAATTCTCCTTGTGCTATAGTGTGCTTAAAAAAAACATTTTTTCTAGGGACAGAAAACTGTAGGTAGGGAGAGTGTCAGTTTCTTTCACTGTGCAAGTCCTTGTTTCTAGGGACTGGGAAGGACAGTGAGTGAATTCTCCTTGTGCTATAGTGTGCTTAAAAAAAACATTTTTTCTAGGGACAGAAAACTGTAGGTAGGGAGAGTGTCAGTTTCTTTCACTGTGCAAGTCCTTGTTTCTAGGGACTGGGAAGGACAGTGAGTGAATTCTCCTTGTGCTATAGTGTGCTTAAAAAAAACATTTTTTCTAGGGACAGAAAACTGTAGGTAGGGAGAGTGTCAGTTTCTTTCACTGTGCAAGTCCTTGTTTCTAGGGACTGGGAAGGACAGTGAGTGAATTCTCCTTGTGCTATAGTGTGCTTAAAAAAAACATTTTTTCTAGGGACAGAAAACTGTAGGTAGGGAGAGTGTCAGTTTCTTTCACTGTGCAAGTCCTTGTTTCTAGGGACTGGGAAGGACAGTGAGTGAATTCTCCTTGTGCTATAGTGTGCTTAAAAAAAACATTTTTTCTAGGGACAGAAAATTGTAGGTAGGGAGAGTGTCAGTTTCTTTCACTGTGCAAGTCCTTGTTTCTAGGGACTGGGAAGGACAGTGAGTGAATTCTCCTTGTGCTATAGTGTGCTTAAAAAAATCATTTTTTCTAGGGACAGAAAACTGTAGGTAGGGAGAGTGTCAGTTTCTTTCACTGTGCAAGTCCTTGTTTCTAGGGACTGGGAAGGACAGTGAGTGAATTCTCCTTGTGCTATAGTGTGCTTAAAAAAATTTTTTTCTAGGGACAGAAAACTGTAGGTAGGGAGAGTGTCAGTTTCTTTCACTGTGCAAGTCCTTGTTTCTAGGGACTGGGAAGGACAGTGAGTGAATTCTCCTTGTGCTATAGTGTGCTTAAAAAAAACATTTTTTCTAGGGACAGAAAACTGTAGGTAGGGAGAGTGTCAGTTTCTTTCACTGTGCAAGTCCTTGTTTCTAGGGACTGGGAAGGACAGTGAGTGAATTCTCCTTGTGCTATAGTGTGCTTAAAAAAAACATTTTTTCTAGGGACAGAAAACTCTAGGTAGGGAGAGTGTCAGTTTCTTTCACTGTGCAAGTCCTTGTTTCTAGGGACTGGGAAGGACAGTGAGTGAATTCTCCTTGTGCTATAGTGTGCTTAAAAAAAAAAAATTTTCTAGGGACAGAAAACTGTAGGTAGGGAGAGTGTCAGTTTCTTTCACTGTGCAAGTCCTTGTTTCTAGGGACTGGGAAGGACAGTGAGTGAATTCTCCTTGTACTATAGTGTGCTTAAAAAAAACATTTTTTCTAGGGACAGAAAACTGTAGGTAGGGAGAGTGTCAGTTTCTTTCACTGTGCAAGTCCTTGTTTCTAGGGACTGGGAAGGACAGTGAGTGAATTCTCCTTGTGCTATAGTGTGCTTAAAAAAAACATTTTTTCTAGGGACAGAAAACTGTAGGTAGGGAGAGTGTCAGTTTCTTTCACTGTGCAAGTCCTTGTTTCTAGGGACTGGGAAGGACAGTGAGTGAATTCTCCTTGTGCTATAGTGTGCTTAAAAAAAACATTTTTTCTAGGGACAGAAAACTGTAGGTAGGGAGAGTGTCAGTTTCTTTCACTGTGCAAGTCCTTGTTTCTAGGGACTGGGAAGGACAGTGAGTGAATTCTCCTTGTGCTATAGTGTGCTTAAAAAAACATTTTTTCTAGGGACAGAAAACTGTAGGTAGGGAGAGTGTCAGTTTCTTTCACTGTGCAAGTCCTTGTTTCTAGGGACTGGGAAGGACAGTGAGTGAATTCTCCTTGTGCTATAGTGTGCTTAAAAAAAAACATTTTTTCTAGGGACAGAAAACTGTAGGTAGGGAGAGTGTCAGTTTCTTTCACTGTGCAAGTCCTTGTTTCTAGGGACTGGGAAGGACAGTGAGTGAATTCTCCTTGTGCTATAGTGTGCTTAAAAAAAACATTTTTTCTAGGGACAGAAAACTGTAGGTAGGGAGAGTGTCAGTTTCTTTCACTGTGCAAGTCCTTGTTTCTAGGGACTGGGAAGGACAGTGAGTGAATTCTCCTTGTGCTATAGTGTGCTTAAAAAAAACATTTTTTCTAGGGACAGAAAACTGTAGGTAGGGAGAGTGTCAGTTTCTTTCACTGTGCAAGTCCTTGTTTCTAGGGACTGGGAAGGACAGTGAGTGAATTCTCCTTGTGCTATAGTGTGCTTAAAAAAAACATTTTTTCTAGGGACAGAAAACTGTAGGTAGGGAGAGTGTCAGTTTCTTTCACTGTGCAAGTCCTTGTTTCTAGGGACTGGGAAGGACAGTGAGTGAATTCTCCTTGTGCTATAGTGTGCTTAAAAAAAACATTTTTTCTAGGGACAGAAAACTGTAG
This sequence comes from Rana muscosa, assembly GCA_029206835.1. Taxonomy (NCBI): domain Eukaryota; kingdom Metazoa; phylum Chordata; class Amphibia; order Anura; family Ranidae; genus Rana; species Rana muscosa. Next base: position 271,651,434 of record CM055122.1, read on the forward strand.
GTAGGGAGAGTGTCAGTTTCTTTCACTGTGCAAGTCCTTGTTTCTAGGGACTGGGAAGGACAGTGAGTGAATTCTCCTTGTGCTATAGTGTGCTTAAAAAAAAAAAAATTTCTAGGGACAGAAAACTGTAGGTAGGGAGAGTGTCAGTTTCTTTCACTGTGCAAGTCCTTGTTTCTAGGGACTGGGAAGGACAGTGAGTGAATTCTCCTTGTGCTATAGTGTGCTTAAAAAAAACATTTTTTCTAGGGACAGAAAACTGTAGGTAGGGAGAGTGTCAGTTTCTTTCACTGTGCAAGTCCTTGTTTCTAGGGACTGGGAAGGACAGTGAGTGAATTCTCCTTGTGCTATAGTGTGCTTAAAAAAACATTTTTTCTAGGGACAGAAAACTGTAGGTAGGGAGAGTGTCAGTTTCTTTCACTGTGCAAGTCCTTGTTTCTAGGGACTGGGAAGGACAGTGAGTGAATTCTCCTTGTGCTATAGTGTGCTTAAAAAAACATTTTTTCTAGGGACAGAAAACTGTAGGTAGGGAGAGTGTCAGTTTCTTTCACTGTGCAAGTCCTTGTTTCTAGGGACTGGGAAGGACAGTGAGTGAATTCTCCTTGTGCTATAGTGTGCTTAAAAAAAACATTTTTTCTAGGGACAGAAAACTGTAGGTAGGGAGAGTGTCAGTTTCTTTCACTGTGCAAGTCCTTGTTTCTAGGGACTGGGAAGGACAGTGAGTGAATTCTCCTTGTGCTATAGTGTGCTTAAAAAAAACATTTTTTCTAGGGACAGAAAACTGTAGGTAGGGAGAGTGTCAGTTTCTTTCACTGTGCAAGTCCTTGTTTCTAGGGACTGGGAAGGACAGTGAGTGAATTCTCCTTGTGCTATAGTGTGCTAAAAAAAAACATTTTTTCTAGGGACAAAAAACTGTAGGTAGGGAGAGTGTCAGTTTCTTTCACTGTGCAAGTCCTTGTTTCTAGGGACTGGGAAGGACAGTGAGTGAATTCTCCTTGTGCTATAGTGTGCTTAAAAAAAACATTTTTTCTAGGGACAGAAAACTGTAGGTAGGGAGAGTGTCAGTTTCTTTCACTGTGCAAGTCCTTGTTTCTAGGGACTGGGAAGGACAGTGAGTGAATTCTCCTTGTGCTATAGTGTGCTTAAAAAAAACATTTTTTCTAGGGACAGAAAACTGTAGGTAGGGAGAGTGTCAGTTTCTTTCACTGTGCAAGTCCTTGTTTCTAGGGACTGGGAAGGACAGTGAGTGAATTCTCCTTGTGCTATAGTGTGCTTAAAAAAAACATTTTTTCTAGGGACAGAAAACTGTAGGTAGGGAGAGTGTCAGTTTCTTTCACTGTGCAAGTCCTTGTTTCTAGGGACTGGGAAGGACAGTGAGTGAATTCTCCTTGTGCTATAGTGTGCTTAAAAAAAACATTTTTTCTAGGGACAGAAAACTGTAGGTAGGGAGAGTGTCAGTTTCTTTCACTGTGCAAGTCCTTGTTTCTAGGGACTGGGAAGGACAGTGAGTGAATTCTCCTTGTGCTATAGTGTGCTTAAAAAAATCATTTTTTCTAGGGACAGAAAACTGTAGGTAGGGAGAGTGTCAGTTTCTTTCACTGTGCAAGTCCTTGTTTCTAGGGACTGGGAAGGACAGTGAGTGAATTCTCCTTGTGCTATAGTGTGCTTAAAAAAACATTTTTTCTAGGGACAGAAAACTGTAGGTAGGGAGAGTGTCAGTTTCTTTCACTGTGCAAGTCCTTGTTTCTAGGGACTGGGAAGGACAGTGAGTGAATTCTCCTTGTGCTATAGTGTGCTTAAAAAAAACATTTTTTCTAGGGACAGAAAACTGTAGGTAGGGAGAGTGTCAGTTTCTTTCACTGTGCAAGTCCTTGTTTCTAGGGACTGGGAAGGACAGTGAGTGAATTCTCCTTGTGCTATAGTGTGCTTAAAAAAAACATTTTTTCTAGGGACAGAAAACTCTAGGTAGGGAGAGTGTCAGTTTCTTTCACTGTGCAAGTCCTTGTTTCTAGGGACTGGGAAGGACAGTGAGTGAATTCTCCTTGTGCTATAGTGTGCTTAAAAAAAAACATTTTTTCTAGGGACAGAAAACTGTAGGTAGGGAGAGTGTCAGTTTCTTTCACTGTGCAAGTCCTTGTTTCTAGGGACTGGGAAGGACAGTGAGTGAATTCTCCTTGTGCTATAGTGTGCTTAAAAAAAACATTTTTTCTAGGGACAGAAAACTCTAGGTAGGGAGAGTGTCAGTTTCTTTCACTGTGCAAGTCCTTGTTTCTAGGGACTGGGAAGGACAGTGAGTGAATTCTCCTTGTGCTATAGTGTGCTTAAAAAAAAACATTTTTTCTAGGGACAGAAAACTGTAGGTAGGGAGAGTGTCAGTTTCTTTCACTGTGCAAGTCCTTGTTTCTAGGGACTGGGAAGGACAGTGAGTGAATTCTCCTTGTGCTATAGTGTACTTAAAAAAAACATTTTTTCTAGGGACAGAAAACTGTAGGTAGGGAGAGTGTCAGTTTCTTTCACTGTGCAAGTCCTTGTTTCTAGGGACTGGGAAGGACAGTGAGTGAATTCTCCTTGTGCTATAGTGTGCTTAAAAAAACATTTTTTCTAGGGACAGAAAACTGTAGGTAGGGAGAGTGTCAGTTTCTTTCACTGTGCAAGTCCTTGTTTCTAGGGACTGGGAAGGACAGTGAGTGAATTCTCCTTGTGCTATAGTGTGCTTAAAAAAATCATTTTTTCTAGGGACAGAAAACTGTAGGTAGGGAGAGTGTCAGTTTCTTTCACTGTACAAGTCCTTGTTTCTAGGGACTGGGAAGGACAGTGAGTGAATTCTCCTTGTGCTATAGTGTGCTTAAAAAAACATTTTTTCTAGGGACAGAAAACTGTAGGTAGGGAGAGTGTCAGTTTCTTTCACTGTGCAAGTCCTTGTTTCTAGGGACTGGGAAGGACAGTGAGTGAATTCTCCTTGTGCTATAGTGTGCTTAAAAAAAACATTTTTTCTAGGGACAGAAAACTGTAGGTAGGGAGAGTGTCAGTTTCTTTCACTGTGCAAGTCCTTGTTTCTAGGGACTGGGAAGGACAGTGAGTGAATTCTCCTTGTGCTATAGTGTGCTTAAAAAAAACATTTTTTCTAGGGACAGAAAACTCTAGGTAGGGAGAGTGTCAGTTTCTTTCACTGTGCAAGTCCTTGTTTCTAGGGACTGGGAAGGACAGTGAGTGAATTCTCCTTGTGCTATAGTGTGCTTAAAAAAAACATTTTTTCTAGGGACAGAAAACTGTAGGTAGGGAGAGTGTCAGTTTCTTTCACTGTGCAAGTCCTTGTTTCTAGGGACTGGGAAGGACAGTGAGTGAATTCTCCTTGTGCTATAGTGTACTTAAAAAAAACATTTTTTCTAGGGACAGAAAACTGTAGGTAGGGAGAGTGTCAGTTTCTTTCACTGTGCAAGTCCTTGTTTCTAGGGACTGGGAAGGACAGTGAGTGAATTCTCCTTGTGCTATAGTGTGCTTAAAAAAAACATTTTTTCTAGGGACAGAAAACTGTAGGTAGGGAGAGTGTCAGTTTCTTTCACTGTGCAAGTCCTTGTTTCTAGGGACTGGGAAGGACAGTGAGTGAATTCTCCTTGTGCTATAGTGTGCTTAAAAAAAACATTTTTTCTAGGGACAGAAAACTGTAGGTAGGGAGAGTGTCAGTTTCTTTCACTGTGCAAGTCCTTGTTTCTAGGGACTGGGAAGGACAGTGAGTGAATTCTCCTTGTGCTATAGTGTGCTTAAAAAAACATTTTTTCTAGGGACAGAAAACTGTAGGTAGGGAGAGTGTCAGTTTCTTTCACTGTGCAAGTCCTTGTTTCTAGGGACTGGGAAGGACAGTGAGTGAATTCTCCTTGTGCTATAGTGTGCTTAAAAAAAACATTTTTTCTAGGGACAGAAAACTGTAGGTAGGGAGAGTGTCAGTTTCTTTCACTGTGCAAGTCCTTGTTTCTAGGGACTGGGAAGGACAGTGAGTGAATTCTCCTTGTGCTATAGTGTGCTTAAAAAAAACATTTTTTCTAGGGACAGAAAACTGTAGGTAGGGAGAGTGTCAGTTTCTTTCACTGTGCAAGTCCTTGTTTCTAGGGACTGGGAAGGACAGTGAGTGAATTCTCCTTGTGCTATAGTGTGCTTAAAAAAAACATTTTTTCTAGGGACAGAAAACTGTAGGTAGGGAGAGTGTCAGTTTCTTTCACTGTGCAAGTCCTTGTTTCTAGGGACTGGGAAGGACAGTGAGTGAATTCTCCTTGTGCTATAGTGTGCTTAAAAAAAACATTTTTTCTAGGGACAGAAAACTGTAGGTAGGGAGAGTGTCAGTTTCTTTCACTGTGCAAGTCCTTGTTTCTAGGGACTGGGAAGGACAGTGAGTGAATTCTCCTTGTGCTATAGTGTGCTTAAAAAAAACATTTTTTCTAGGGACAGAAAACTGTAGGTAGGGAGAGTGTCAGTTTCTTTCACTGTGCAAGTCCTTGTTTCTAGGGACTGGGAAGGACAGTGAGTGAATTCTCCTTGTGCTATAGTGTGCTTAAAAAAAACATTTTTTCTAGGGACAGAAAACTGTAGGTAGGGAGAGTGTCAGTTTCTTTCACTGTGCAAGTCCTTGTTTCTAGGGACTGGGAAGGACAGTGAGTGAATTCTCCTTGTGCTATAGTGTGCTTAAAAAAAACATTTTTTCTAGGGACAGAAAACTGTAGGTAGGGAGAGTGTCAGTTTCTTTCACTGTGCAAGTCCTTGTTTCTAGGGACTGGGAAGGACAGTGAGTGAATTCTCCTTGTGCTATAGTGTGCTTAAAAAAAACATTTTTTCTAGGGACAGAAAACTCTAGGTAGGGAGAGTGTCAGTTTCTTTCACTGTGCAAGTCCTTGTTTCTAGGGACTGGGAAGGACAGTGAGTGAATTCTCCTTGTGCTATAGTGTGCTTAAAAAAAACATTTTTTCTAGGGACAGAAAACTGTAGGTAGGGAGAGTGTCAGTTTCTTTCACTGTGCAAGTCCTTGTTTCTAGGGACTGGAAAGGACAGTGAGTGAATTCTCCTTGTGCTATAGTGTACTTAAAAAAAACATTTTTTCTAGGGACAGAAAACTGTAGGTAGGGAGAGTGTCAGTTTCTTTCACTGTGCAAGTCCTTGTTTCTAGGGACTGGGAAGGACAGTGAGTGAATTCTCCTTGTGCTATAGTGTGCTTAAAAAAAACATTTTTTCTAGGGACAGAAAACTGTAGGTAGGGAGAGTGTCAGTTTCTTTCACTGTGCAAGTCCTTGTTTCTAGGGACTGGGAAGGACAGTGAGTGAATTCTCCTTGTGCTATAGTGTGCTTAAAAAAATCATTTTTTCTAGGGACAGAAAACTGTAGGTAGGGAGAGTGTCAGTTTCTTTCACTGTGCAAGTCCTTGTTTCTAGGGACTGGGAAGGACAGTGAGTGAATTCTCCTTGTGCTATAGTGTGCTTAAAAAAACATTTTTTCTAGGGACAGAAAACTGTAGGTAGGGAGAGTGTCAGTTTCTTTCACTGTGCAAGTCCTTGTTTCTAGGGACTGGGAAGGACAGTGAGTGAATTCTCCTTGTGCTATAGTGTGCTTAAAAAAAACATTTTTTCTAGGGACAGAAAACTGTAGGTAGGGAGAGTGTCAGTTTCTTTCACTGTGCAAGTCCTTGTTTCTAGGGACTGGGAAGGACAGTGAGTGAATTCTCCTTGTGCTATAGTGTGCTTAAAAAAAACATTTTTTCTAGGGACAGAAAACTGTAGGTAGGGAGAGTGTCAGTTTCTTTCACTGTGCAAGTCCTTGTTTCTAGGGACTGGGAAGGACAGTGAGTGAATTCTCCTTGTGCTATAGTGTGCTTAAAAAAAACATTTTTTCTAGGGACAGAAAACTGTAGGTAGGGAGAGTGTCAGTTTCTTTCACTGTGCAAGTCCTTGTTTCTAGGGACTGGGAAGGACAGTGAGTGAATTCTCCTTGTGCTATAGTGTGCTTAAAAAAAACATTTTTTCTAGGGACAGAAAACTGTAGGTAGGGAGAGTGTCAGTTTCTTTCACTGTGCAAGTCCTTGTTTCTAGGGACTGGGAAGGACAGTGAGTGAATTCTCCTTGTGCTATAGTGTGCTTAAAAAAAACATTTTTTCTAGGGACAGAAAACTGTAGGTAGGGAGAGTGTCAGTTTCTTTCACTGTGCAAGTCCTTGTTTCTAGGGACTGGGAAGGACAGTGAGTAAATTCTCCTTGTGCTATAGTGTGCTTAAAAAAAACATTTTTTCTAGGGACAGAAAACTGTAGGTAGGGAGAGTGTCAGTTTCTTTCACTGTGCAAGTCCTTGTTTCTAGGGACTGGGAAGGACAGTGAGTGAATTCTCCTTGTGCTATAGTGTGCTTAAAAAAAACATTTTTTCTAGGGACAGAAAACTCTAGGTAGGGAGAGTGTCAGTTTCTTTCACTGTGCAAGTCCTTGTTTCTAGGGACTGGGAAGGACAGTGAGTGAATTCTCCTTGTGCTATAGTGTGCTTAAAAAAAACATTTTTTCTAGGGACAGAAAACTGTAGGTAGGGAGAGTGTCAGTTTCTTTCACTGTGCAAGTCCTTGTTTCTAGGGACTGGAAAGGACAGTGAGTGAATTCTCCTTGTGCTATAGTGTACTTAAAAAAAACATTTTTTCTAGGGACAGAAAACTGTAGGTAGGGAGAGTGTCAGTTTCTTTCACTGTGCAAGTCCTTGTTTCTAGGGACTGGGAAGGACAGTGAGTGAATTCTCCTTGTGCTATAGTGTGCTTAAAAAAAACATTTTTTCTAGGGACAGAAAACTGTAGGTAGGGAGAGTGTCAGTTTCTTTCACTGTGCAAGTCCTTGTTTCTAGGGACTGGGAAGGACAGTGAGTGAATTCTCCTTGTGCTATAGTGTGCTTAAAAAAATCATTTTTTCTAGGGACAGAAAACTGTAGGTAGGGAGAGTGTCAGTTTCTTTCACTGTGCAAGTCCTTGTTTCTAGGGACTGGGAAGGACAGTGAGTGAATTCTCCTTGTGCTATAGTGTGCTTAAAAAAACATTTTTTCTAGGGACAGAAAACTGTAGGTAGGGAGAGTGTCAGTTTCTTTCACTGTGCAAGTCCTTGTTTCTAGGGACTGGGAAGGACAGTGAGTGAATTCTCCTTGTGCTATAGTGTGCTTAAAAAAAACATTTTTTCTAGGGACAGAAAACTGTAGGTAGGGAGAGTGTCAGTTTCTTTCACTGTGCAAGTCCTTGTTTCTAGGGACTGGGAAGGACAGTGAGTGAATTCTCCTTGTGCTATAGTGTGCTTAAAAAAAACATTTTTTCTAGGGACAGAAAACTCTAGGTAGGGAGAGTGTCAGTTTCTTTCACTGTGCAAGTCCTTGTTTCTAGGGACTGGGAAGGACAGTGAGTGAATTCTCCTTGTGCTATAGTGTGCTTAAAAAAAACATTTTTTCTAGGGACAGAAAACTGTAGGTAGGGAGAGTGTCAGTTTCTTTCACTGTGCAAGTCCTTGTTTCTAGGGACTGGGAAGGACAGTGAGTGAATTCTCCTTGTGCTATAGTGTACTTAAAAAAAACATTTTTTCTAGGGACAGAAAACTGTAGGTAGGGAGAGTGTCAGTTTCTTTCACTGTGCAAGTCCCTGTTTCTAGGGACTGGGAAGGACAGTGAGTGAATTCTCCTTGTGCTATAGTGTGCTTAAAAAAAACATTTTTTCTAGGGACAGAAAACTGTAGGTAGGGAGAGTGTCAGTTTCTTTCACTGTGCAAGTCCTTGTTTCTAGGGACTGGGAAGGACAGTGAGTGAATTCTCCTTGTGCTATAGTGTGCTTAAAAAAAACATTTTTTCTAGGGACAGAAAACTGTAGGTAGGGAGAGTGTCAGTTTCTTTCACTGTGCAAGTCCTTGTTTCTAGGGACTGGGAAGGACAGTGAGTGAATTCTCCTTGTGCTATAGTGTGCTTAAAAAAACATTTTTTCTAGGGACAGAAAACTGTAGGTAGGGAGAGTGTCAGTTTCTTTCACTGTGCAAGTCCTTGTTTCTAGGGACTGGGAAGGACAGTGAGTGAATTCTCCTTGTGCTATAGTGTGCTTAAAAAAAACATTTTTTCTAGGGACAGAAAACTGTAGGTAGGGAGAGTGTCAGTTTCTTTCACTGTGCAAGTCCTTGTTTCTAGGGACTGGGAAGGACAGTGAGTGAATTCTCCTTGTGCTATAGTGTGCTTAAAAAAAACATTTTTTCTAGGGACAGAAAACTCTAGGTAGGGAGAGTGTCAGTTTCTTTCACTGTGCAAGTCCTTGTTTCTAGGGACTGGGAAGGACAGTGAGTGAATTCTCCTTGTGCTATAGTGTGCTTAAAAAAAACATTTTTTCTAGGGACAGAAAACTGTAGGTAGGGAGAGTGTCAGTTTCTTTCACTGTGCAAGTCCTTGTTTCTAGGGACTGGGAAGGACAGTGAGTGAATTCTCCTTGTGCTATAGTGTGCTTAAAAAAACATTTTTTCTAGGGACAGAAAACTGTAGGTAGGGAGAGTGTCAGTTTCTTTCACTGTGCAAGTCCTTGTTTCTAGGGACTGGGAAGGACAGTGAGTGAATTCTCCTTGTGCTATAGTGTGCTTAAAAAAAACATTTTTTCTAGGGACAGAAAACTGTAGGTAGGGAGAGTGTCAGTTTCTTTCACTGTGCAAGTCCTTGTTTCTAGGGACTGGGAAGGACAGTGAGTGAATTCTCCTTGTGCTATAGTGTGCTTAAAAAAAACATTTTTTCTAGGGACAGAAAACTGTAGGTAGGGAGAGTGTCAGTTTCTTTCACTGTGCAAGTCCTTGTTTCTAGGGACTGGGAAGGACAGTGAGTGAATTCTCCTTGTGCTATAGTGTGCTTAAAAAAAACATTTTTTCTAGGGACAGAAAACTGTAGGTAGGGAGAGTGTCAGTTTCTTTCACTGTGCAAGTCCTTGTTTCTAGGGACTGGGAAGGACAGTGAGTGAATTCTCCTTGTGCTATAGTGTGCTTAAAAAAAACATTTTTTCTAGGGACAGAAAACTGTAGGTAGGGAGAGTGTCAGTTTCTTTCACTGTGCAAGTCCTTGTTTCTAGGGACTGGGAAGGACAGTGAGTGAATTCTCCTTGTGCTATAGTGTGCTTAAAAAAAACATTTTTTCTAGGGACAGAAAACTGTAGGTAGGGAGAGTGTCAGTTTCTTTCACTGTGCAAGTCCTTGTTTCTAGGGACTGGGAAGGACAGTGAGTGAAATCTCCTTGTGCTATAGTGTGCTTAAAAAAAACATTTTTTCTAGGGACAGAAAACTGTAGGTAGGGAGAGTGTCAGTTTCTTTCACTGTGCAAGTCCTTGTTTCTAGGGACTGGGAAGGACAGTGAGTGAATTCTCCTTGTGCTATAGTGTGCTTAAAAAAAACATTTTTTCTAGGGACAGAAAACTGTAGGTAGGGAGAGTGTCAGTTTCTTTCACTGTGCAAGTCCTTGTTTCTAGGGACTGGGAAGGACAGTGAGTGAATTCTCCTTATGCTATAGTGTGCTTAAAAAAAACATTTTTTCTAGGGACAGAAAACTGTAGGTAGGGAGAGTGTCAGTTTCTTTCACTGTGCAAGTCCTTGTTTCTAGGGACTGGGAAGGACAGTGAGTGAATTCTCCTTGTGCTATAGTGTGCTTAAAAAAAACATTTTTTCTAGGGACAGAAAACTGTAGGTAGGGAGAGTGTCAGTTTCTTTCACTGTGCAAGTCCTTGTTTCTAGGGACTGGGAAGGACAGTGAGTGAATTCTCCTTGTGCTATAGTGTGCTTAAAAAAAACATTTTTTCTAGGGACAGAAAACTGTAGGTAGGGAGAGTGTCAGTTTCTTTCACTGTGCAAGTCCTTGTTTCTAGGGACTGGGAAGGACAGTGAGTGAATTCTCCTTGTGCTATAGTGTGCTTAAAAAAACATTTTTTCTAGGGACAGAAAACTGTAGGTAGGGAGAGTGTCAGTTTCTTTCACTGTGCAAGTCCTTGTTTCTAGGGACTGGGAAGGACAGTGAGTGAATTCTCCTTGTGCTATAGTGTGCTTAAAAAAAACATTTTTTCTAGGGACAGAAAACTGTAGGTAGGGAGAGTGTCAGTTTCTTTCACTGTGCAAGTCCTTGTTTCTAGGGACTGGGAAGGACAGTGAGTGAATTCTCCTTGTGCTATAGTGTGCTTAAAAAAAACATTTTTTCTAGGGACAGAAAACTCTAGGTAGGGAGAGTGTCAGTTTCTTTCACTGTGCAAGTCCTTGTTTCTAGGGACTGGGAAGGACAGTGAGTGAATTCTCCTTGTGCTATAGTGTGCTTAAAAAAAACATTTTTTCTAGGGACAGAAAACTGTAGGTAGGGAGAGTGTCAGTTTCTTTCACTGTGCAAGTCCTTGTTTCTAGGGACTGGGAAGGACAGTGAGTGAATTCTCCTTGTGCTATAGTGTGCTTAAAAAAAACATTTTTTCTAGGGACAGAAAACTGTAGGTAGGGAGAGTGTCAGTTTCTTTCACTGTGCAAGTCCTTGTTTCTAGGGACTGGGAAGGACAGTGAGTGAATTCTCCTTGTGCTATAGTGTGCTTAAAAAAAACATTTTTTCTAGGGACAGAAAACTGTAGGTAGGGAGAGTGTCAGTTTCTTTCACTGTGCAAGTCCTTGTTTCTAGGGACTGGGAAGGACAGTGAGTGAATTCTCCTTGTGCTATAGTGTGCTTAAAAAAAACATTTTTTCTAGGGACAGAAAACTGTAGGTAGGGAGAGTGTCATTTTCTTTCACTGTGCAAGTCCTTGTTTCTAGGGACTGGGAAGGACAGTGAGTGAATTCTCCTTGTGCTATAGTGTGCTTAAAAAAACATTTTTTCTAGGGACAGAAAACTGTAGGTAGGGAGAGTGTCAGTTTCTTTCACTGTGCAAGTCCTTGTTTCTAGGGACTGGGAAGGACAGTGAGTGAATTCTCCTTGTGCTATAGTGTGCTTAAAAAAAACATTTTTTCTAGGGACAGAAAACTGTAGGTAGGGAGAGTGTCAGTTTCTTTCACTGTGCAAGTCCTTGTTTCTAGGGACTGGGAAGGACAGTGAGTGAATTCTCCTTGTGCTATAGTGTGCTTAAAAAAAACATTTTTTCTAGGGACAGAAAACTGTAGGTAGGGAGAGTGTCAGTTTCTTTCACTGTGCAAGTCCTTGTTTCTAGGGACTGGGAAGGACAGTGAGTGAATTCTCCTTGTGCTATAGTGTGCTTAAAAAAACATTTTTTCTAGGGACAGAAAACTGTAGGTAGGGAGAGTGTCAGTTTCTTTCACTGTGCAAGTCCTTGTTTCTAGGGACTGGGAAGGACAGTGAGTGAATTCTCCTTGTGCTATAGTGTGCTTAAAAAAAACATTTTTTCTAGGGACAGAAAACTGTAGGTAGGGAGAGTGTCAGTTTCTTTCACTGTGCAAGTCCTTGTTTCTAGGGACTGGGAAGGACAGTGAGTGAATTCTCCTTGTGCTATAGTGTGCTTAAAAAAAACATTTTTTCTAGGGACAGAAAACTGTAGGTAGGGAGAGTGTCAGTTTCTTTCACTGTGCAAGTCCTTGTTTCTAGGGACTGGGAAGGACAGTGAGTGAATTCTCCTTGTGCTATAGTGTGCTTAAAAAAAAACATTTTTTCTAGGGACAGAAAACTGTAGGTAGGGAGAGTGTCAGTTTCTTTCACTGTGCAAGTCCTTGTTTCTAGGGACTGGGAAGGACAGTGAGTGAATTCTCCTTGTGCTATAGTGTGCTTAAAAAAAACATTTTTTCTAGGGACAGAAAACTGTAGGTAGGGAGAGTGTCAGTTTCTTTCACTGTGCAAGTCCTTGTTTCAAGGGACAGAGAAGGACACCTGAAGGTAGCCCTTATTGCTTTTTTCCCATCTCCCTGCAGGCCATCTATTAGAATGTCTGGAAGGCAAACAAGGAGAGGCAGACAGTCAGGAGGCAATAAAAGAGGGCAAGCAGGCTCTGTGTCTGGGGGCAACAGTGCTGGTCGTGGACGCGGTGCATTGTCATCAGCACATGGCCATGGGACACGCTTGTCCTTCTTTTCGGCAGCTGGACATGTTGAGCCACATCATGCCGAAGACTTGGTAGAGTGGATGACCAAGCCCTCCTCCTCCTCCTCATCCTCTCTCACCCAGGCTCAGGGTACTGGCAAAGCAGCTGCCAAAGCGTCCTCTTCCCTGGTATCAATGTCAGACTCATCATCAGTCACTCCTTCCCTAGACCCACCATGTCCTCCTCCTGAGGAGTCCCCCGAACTGTTTGAGCACAGTGTTGGGTACATGCTCCAGGAGGATGCCCAGCGTTTCGAAGGGTCTGATGATGAAACCCAGCTACAGGAAGGCAGTAGGGTGAGAGCAGACAGAGGGGATGCTCAAGAAGGACACCAATCTGGCAGTCATGTTCCAGCAGCTGCAGCATACTGCCAGATTGGCTCCAGTGATGAGGAGGGAGGGGATGATGAGGTCACTGACTCCACATGGGTGCCTAATAGGAGAGAGGAGGAGGAGGAGGATGAGGAGGAGGCACATCTCCAACGAGGCAGGATGCCCTTTGGTGGCCAGCGTAAGGGCAGTACACCGACGGAATCACACCGCAGAGCTCCGCCTGTGCAGGGCGCTGCCTCTGCCCGTCATTCAAAAAGTTCCTTGGTGTGGGCCTTTTTTGAGGCTAGTGCATCAGATCGCACAGCTGCTGTTTGCAACATATGTCTCAAGCGTATATCGCGTGGCCAAAACATCAGCCGCTTGGGTACCACATGCCTGACCAGACATATGTTGACCTGCCATGCAGCTCGTTGGCAAGCCTACCTCAAAGACCCACACCAAAGAACAAAGCGGACCTCTCCTTGCACCGCATCAGCTGGGATCTCCAACCCCACTATAACTTCAGTCCTCTCTGAAACATGCACTGAGAGGAATGAAGGTGTAGAATTAGGTGTGTCACAGCCAAGTACTTGCGGCCACTCTGCTAGCAGTACACCGACGTCCGATTCTAGCAGGCAAATTTCCCTGCCCCAGCTGCTGGACCGTCGAAAGAAGTTCACTCCCAGCCATCCACATGCCCAGCGGTTGAATGCTAGCTTGGCTAAATTGCTAGCGCTTCAACTGCTGCCTTTTCAGTTGGTAGACTCGGCCCCCTTCCGTGAGTTTGTGCAATGTGCGGTTCCTCAGTGGCAGGTTCCCAAACGCCACTTTTTCTCACGGAAGGCTATTCCGGCTCTCTACCGGCATGTGGAAGGCAATGTCTTGGCCTCGCTGGACAGGGCGGTCAGCGGTAAGGTGCATATTACCGCTGACTCATGGTCCAGCAGGCATGGACAGGGACGTTACCTTTCTTTCACGGCCCATTGGGTCACTCTTTTGGCAGCTGGGAAGGATGCAGGACAAGGTGCAGTAGTGTTGGAGGTTATCCCACCGCCACGCCTCCAAAATGCTACTACTGGTTGTGACACACCTCTCTCCTCCACCCCCTCCTCTTCTTCTTCCTCCATGGCCTCTTCCTGTGGTTTGTCCTATGAACCAGCGGTGCTCCGTAGCCGTTCACGGGGCTACACAAGTACGCAGGCAAAAAGATGCCATGCCGTGCTTGCGCTGGTGTGTTTGGGGGACAGAAGCCACACTGGGGCAGAGGTCCTGTCTGCTCTGCAGGGCCAGGCCGAGAGGTGGTTGACGCCACGCCAGCTTAAGCCAGGAATGGTGGTTTGCGACAATGGCACCAACCTCCTCTCCGCCCTTCGACAGGGACAACTGACCCATGTGCCCTGTGTGGCTCACGTCCTTAACCTGGTGGTGCAGCGTTTCTTGGGCAGGTACCCGGGCTTACAGGATGTCCTGAGGCAGGCCAGGAAAGTCTGTGTGCATTTCCGCAGATCTTATAATGCCAGTGCTCGCCTGGCTGAGCTGCAAAAGGAGTTGAACCTGCCCAAGAACCGCCTTATATGTGACATGCCCACCAGGTGGAACTCAACGTTGGCCATGCTGCAGCGGCTGCACACGCAGCAGAGGGCCATCAATGAGTACCTGTGCGACTACGGCACCAGGACAGGGTCAGGGGAGCTTGTTTTTTTTTCTCCACGCCAGTGGGGCATGATCAGGGATGCATGCACTGTCCTGGCACCATTTGAGGAGGCCACGAGGATGGTGAGCAGTGACAGTGCATGCATCAGTGACACTGTACCTCTTGTCCACCTGTTGGAGCACACGCTGCGTGGAATAATGGACAGGGCACTTGAGGCAGAACAGAGGCAGGAAGAGGAGGACTTCCTTGCCTCTCAAGGCCCCCTTTACCCAGACAGTGTTCCTTCTGTCCCACCCATCGCACAGGAAGAGGAGGAGGAGGAGGAGGAGGAGGAGGAGGATTGTGTCAGCATGGAGGTGGAGGCTGGCACTCAGCATCATCAGCAGCAGTCTTTTAGGGATGATTTACAGTCCCAAGAAACCAGTGGACTTGTACGTGGCTGGGAGGAGGTGACTGCGGATCATGTCGTCCTTAGTGACCCAGAGGACTCCGGAGCGAATGCCTCAGCAAACCTATGCTGCATGGCCTCCCTGATCCTGCAAAGTCTGCGGAAGGATCCTCGTATTCTTCGGATCAAGGAGAGGGACCATTACTGGCTGGCCACTCTCCTTGATCCACGGTACAAGGGTAAGGTTGCGGACCTTATGTTACCATCGCAGAGGGAGCAGAGGATGAGACAACTCCGGGAGGCCTTGCAGAAAGGTCTGTGCAACGCGTTCCCAGAGACTGGGAGGTTACAAACTCCTGGTCCTGGACAACGAGTTGCTGAGGCTTCGGCCAGTCAAAGAAGGAGCGGTGGGGAAGGTGGCCGTCTGACCGATGCGTTCAGACAATTCTTTAGTCCGCAGCCCCAAAGTATGATCGGTTCCAGCAACCATCGCCAGCGTCTGATAAACATGGTGCAGGAATATCTAGGGGCAAGGTCAGACTTGGACACCTTCCCCACCGAAAATCCTCTGGCTTACTGGGTCTTGAGGATGGATCACTGGCCAGAGCTTGCACAGTATGCAATTGAGCTACTGGCCTGTCCTGCATCCAGCGTTCTTTCGGAACGCACATTCAGTGCTGCTGGAGGATTTGTCACGGATCACAGGGTGCGCCTGTCCACCGACTCGGTTGATCGACTGACTTTCATCAAGATGAACCAGTCTTGGATCACCACCAGCTACCACACACCTGATGCTGATATAACAGACTAATTGATTTTAACATGTCACATCCCTTCAAGACTGATGCTGATGCTGAGTGCCTGTGCTGTTATGTTGACTGGCTATCCTCCTCCTCCGAGTCCTCAATGATACGATTGATGATGATAGCTTGGAAGATCATTTTTGTTTATGGGTGCCGCCACCAGTGGCTAAGGCCCAATTTTTCAGCCCCTGTTTAACAGGGGCGTGTAATTACAATTTTTGAAGCAATACTTTGCAACAGGGCTCATTGCTGTGCTCCAAGTACAGTATGTGTGAGGGGTTGGAGTGTTGTGCCACCAGTGCCTAAGGCCCAATTTTTCAGCCCCTGTTCAACAGGGGCATGTAATTACAATTATTGATCTAATAATTCACAGCAGGGCCCATTCCTGCACCCACCAAGCAAGAGTAACTCTGAGGGCTTACAGTGTTGTGGCAACACCACCACCACCACCACCACCACGAAAGGCCCAATTTTTCAGCCCCTGTTCAATAGGGGCATGCAATTACAATTCTTGATCTAATAATTCACAGCAGGGCCCATTGCTGCACCCACCAAGAGTAACTGTCAGGCCTTACAGTGTTGTGGCACCAGCACTACCATCAAAGGCCCAATTTTTACTACCACTGTTCAACAATTATATGTAATTACAATTCCTGATATAATAGTTGACAGCAGGGCGTTCCAGCACCAACCAAGAGTAACTGTGAGTGCTTACAGTGTTGTGCCAACACCAACTAAGGGGCCTATTTCTGCAGATTATATACGGCAGGTCCCTACTTTCAAACATCCAACTTACAAACGACTCCTACTTGCAAACGCAAGAAGACAACAGGAAGTGAGAGGAAATCTACCCCTAGGAAGGAAAATTCTCTCCTGTAAGAATTAATATGGGAGAAAGGTGTCTCCTCTGTACTGATGCTTTATCAGCAATCCTTGTTTCAAGAAAAACACCACATTTCAAAAACAGTTGTCATTGGGACGGAAAGTGAGGTGAAATGTTCTGAACAGGGGCAGAGACAGCAAAACAAATGTTACAGGGGTGATAACCCTTACCTATGTTTTCCAAAAAGTTTAAAAATAGATTTTTGGGCTGGAGCTACACTTAAACAATGTACCTGTTCAAAATTACAAACACATTCTACATAAGAACAAACATACAGTCCCTGTCTTGTATGCACCGCCTGTATACGGCTGTTCAGAGTATATAGGGCCTTTTTTATTTTATGTGCGGGGTTCCCCTTAATATCCATACAAGACCCAAAGGGGCTGGTAATGGGCTGGGGTAGGGGGGGGGGGGGGGTCATGGGGTAGCTATGCCATTTTTCTTAAAGATTTTCATCCATATTACCGGGACCAGACATTACATTAAAGCCGCAAGCAGTTTTAAATGGCTTTTTTTTCCTTTAGAAGTGTCATTTTGTGCAGGGACAGTTCTAAACACGGGAAACACGTGGCACTTCACAGGCATACTTTAGACACCCCCCAGGTACGATATTTAAAGGAATATTTGACTTTTTTTTTTTCACTTTATGCATCATTAAAATGACTGCTCCCGAAAAACGACCGTTTTTAAAACTTCTTTTTGCATTGATACATGTCCCCTGGTGCAGAACCCGGGTTCCCAAACCCTTTTTAGGACAATAACATGCATAATAGTTGTTATAATTAGCACTTTAGAATTCGAACGTTCGCATCCATTGTATTTAATAGGGTTCTAATGTTCGTACGAACTTTCGGTCCGTTCGCGGGTTCTGGTGCGAACCGAACCCGGGGGTGTTCGGCTCATCACTAGTCCTGACACACACCGTCTCTACACTCGCTCGGCATTGTTCCTCTGTTTCCAGGTTTCTAGGATTATAAAACTTTAATGTACTTTGGATACATTACATATTTATAAGACGCGGTGGAGCTGTTCAGATATTTTAATCTATAGAGGGGAGACATTCAACCTCTGTCTCACACTGCATCTATAGAATGAGATAGAAGTCTGCATGCGTGGAGCTGCAGGTAGAAATCAGGCAGCAAGCCCTTCTTTACGCCTGTTTTTCTGAAGCCTTGTACACACGGCCGAGAATCTCGTCACAAAAAAAAACATTTTTCTCAACGGGTTTCTTGTCAAGCTTTCCTTGCATACACACTGTCAATTCCAAATCTCGTTGTTGTAAAGCGCGGTGACGTACAACACGTACGACGGCAGTATAAAGGGGAAGTTCGATTCCAATGGCGCCAACCCTTGGGCAGCTTTTGCTGATCTTGTGTTACCGCGTGTTAGTAAAAGTTTGGGGAGAGATGATTTGCGCTTTTCAGTCTTCGTGCTTTCAGTTCGTTACAGTGTGATGAATGTGCTATCTCCATTACAAAGTTATTTTTACAAGAAGGTGCGCTCCCGTCTCATACTTGATTCTGAGAATGCGCGGTTTTTGAAGACTCGGAAAAGCATACACACGACCGGTTTTCTCGTCCAAATACAGTCTGACGAGAATCACGACGAGAAAACTGAGACTCCCGACGAGAAAAAAGAAAGCAGGGCTTCTTTTTTTCTCGTCGAGATTCTGGCCAGTTTTCTTGACGAGAATCCTGAAAGCCTTAAATTGTATATTTAAAGGAAGCTCTGTGGGCTTTCGGCAGGTGAGAGTCCAGTGTAGTTTTTTTGGGGGGTGGGGGAGTCTGCTGGTGTATAATGGGGGATAGGGGAGCCCCCTTCTCTCTCACCCTCCCTCTCACCTTCACCCCCCTCCCCTCTCTCTCATCCCCTCTGTCCCACCCCCTCTCTCTCTTTCACCCCCTCCCCCTCTCTCTCTTTCACCCTCCCTCTCACCCTCACCCCCTCCCCTCTCTCCCTCTCTCTCTCTCTCTCATCCCCCTCCCCTCTCACTCACCCCCTCTCTCTCTCTCACCCCTCTCTCTCTCACCCCCTCTCTCTCACCTCCTCCCCTCTCTCCCTCTCTTTCTCTCTCATCCCCCTCCCCTCTCTCTCACCCCCTCTCTCCCTCACCACCCTCCCCTCTCTCTCATCCCCTCTTTCCCACCCCCTCTCTCTCTCATCCCCCTCCCCTCTCACTCACCCCCTCTCTCTCTCACCCCCTCTCTCTCTCACCCCCTCCCCTCTCTCCCTCTCTTTCTCTCTCATCCCCCTCCCCTCTCTCTCGCCCCCTCTCTCCCTCACCACCCTCCCCTCTCTCTCATCCCCTCTCTCCCTCACCACCCTCCCCTCTCTCTCATCCCCTCTTTCCAACCCCCTCTCTCTCTCTCATCCCCCTCCCCTCTCACTCACCCCCTCTCTCTCTCACCCCTCTCTCTCTCTCATCCCCTCCCCTCTCTCCCTCTCTTTCTCTCTCATCCCCCCTCTCTCTCACCCCCTCTCTCCCTGACCACCCTCCCCTCTCTCTCATCCCCTCTTTCCCACCCCCTCTCTTTCTCTCACCCCCCTCCCCTCTCACTCATCCCCCTCTCTCTCCCCCCTCGCCTCTCTCACCGCGCCTCTCTCTCACCCCCTCTCTCTCCAGAGATCCCACATAGCCACCAGAGACCCCCGAATTGCCATCTGAGAAGGAAGGGGTGGGACAAATTTTAGTCTTGCCTAGGGCAGCAGAAAACCAAAATACACCACTGGCTCCTCCTCTTCTCCACGTGCCCCCCTAGCAAGTCGCGTTCTATGGTGGCACACATGTGGGCTCGATTGCAAGCCAGGCTGTGTGTGTCTATAGACACTTGCAGTGTAGCTCAGTTCCGCCCCCTGCTCCCTCATCAATGGATTTGATTGACTGCAGCAGGAGCCAATGCAGAGCTCTGGCCTGTCAGCAGGGTTGTGCTGGATTTTGTTTCCCGGCAAACCAGGGAATAAAACCCAGCACATTCCTTAGTGAAGGCACCACATAGTACACACAAACACTGGCTAGGCACACATTTAACCCTTTGATTGTCCTAGATGTTTAACCCCTTCCCAGCCAGTGTCATTAGTAGTGACAGTGCAAATTTTTAGCGCTGATCACTATATTAGTGTCACTGGTTCCCACAAGTATCAGTGGGCCCCATTCACACCTGAGCGTAGCGTTTTCAGGCAGAAAGTCAAAAGGTCACCAATGTAAAAAGCAGAAAAACGCCTGTAATCTGCCTAAAGTAAAAACAAGTTCCAGAATTTGTTTGAGCTTCAGGCATTGTGGGGCTTCAGGCGTTTTGGAGTGGAGATCCATAGAGAATAATTGATTCTTTCCCCTCTAGCGTTTTGTGGCTTCAGGCTTTAAGCTACAAAATGCTCAGGTGTGAATGGGGCCTCAGTGTCAGATTGTCCGCCGCAATATCGCAGTCCCACTATAAGTCGCTGATCACCGCCATTACTAGTATATTTAAAAAAATGAAATTCCAGTATATACTGTATATCATAGTTTATAGATGATATAACTTTTGCGTAAACCTTTGATATTTTTTAAATGTTTTTTTGGATATGTTTTTATAGCAGAAAGTCAAAAATATATATATATATTTTTTTTTAAATTGTCAGTCTTTTTTTGTTTATAGCACAAAAAAAAAACAAAAAAAACAGTGGTAATCAAATACCACCAAAAGAAAGCTCCATTTGTGGGAAAAAATTCCATACATTTTACAGAGTTTCATGACTGCACAATTGTCAGTTAAAGTAACACAGTGCCGTATAGCAAACAATGGCCTGGGGGGGGGGGGGGGGGTAATCTTCCGGAGGTCAACTGGTGAATAACTGATGTTAGCCAATAAACATATCAATTAAAGCGGTATTAAACCCAAAACCAAATTGTATTATATTGCAGCTTACCAATCATTAGATGTGGTGGCTGCATTAGTTTTATTTTTTTAAGGTTTTATTTTCCCTGTTTTCACCTGGTGATCTGGCCAGTAACACACCTCCTGTATTACAGTGCACCCACTCTGGATGAAGGAGCACATGGGGCACCTTTGGACAGCAGCATTGTCAGTATGGGGAAGGAGAGTGTTGGACTAGCAGATATAAATAGATAAATATCCTTTTGGGATAAAAATTTAACATAAATAAATAAAAGCTGATCATTATAAGCAACCCTGTCAGTGATTTTTACCTACAGGTTAGCCTATTAGACATGTGCAATTCGTTTAGTTCCGAATTAATTTTTTAACGAATTTTGACAAATTAGTTAATTCCGAAATTTCCGAATTTTTGGATTTCCGAAATTTCGAATTCCCGAAATTTCTAAATTCCAAAATTTTGAATTTCGGAAATTTCGAAGTTTCGAAAATTTGGAATTTCGGAGATTCGATATTTTGAAAATTCAAAATTTCGGGAATTCGAAAATTCGAAATTTCAGAAATTCGAAAATTTGAAAATTTAGAAAATTCGAAAATGTAGAAAATTCGAAAATTGGAAATTCGAAAATTCGGACATTTGAAAATTGGAAAATCTGAAATTCGAAATTCAGAAATTCGAAAATCTGAAAATTTGCACTTTCGAATTTCCGAATTCAAAATCTTCGAATATCCGAATTTTCGAATTTTCGAATTTCCCGAATTCCGAATTTACGAAAAAAGCTAAAAAACGAATGAAACGAAAACAAACGACATTTTCGGCAGTGCATATGTCTAAAGCCTATAATAAGGCTTACTAGTAGGTAAAATGAATATCTCATAAACCTATACGCTTTAGGAGATATTCACCTTGCATACAGCCACTGACATCAGCGACGCATTCGCTCTGAAGGTCCGGCGGATGCTGCTGGAAATTCAGAGCTCCTTGCCGGAACAGAGAAATCACGCGCATGCGTGGGAGTGACGTCATCATGGCTCCGGCCAATCACAGCTCCGGAGCCAGCAACCCCGGAAGAAACGCAGAGGAAACATTCAGCTCCCTCAGCGGTGACTGGGAGGTGGTACGGGGGCTTCGTTCTGAGGTAAGTATTTCATAATGAGCTAGTATGCGGTGCCCACTAGCTCATTATGCCTTTGCCTTACAGGTTTTTTTGTGGTTGGGCATACAACCGCATTAAATTGTGTGTTTCATCCCTCTAACTCAGTGTTTCTCAACTCCAGCCCTCAAGGCGCCCCTTGCACAGGTCGTGTTTTCAGGTTTTCCATTATTTTGCGCAGGTAATTTGATCAGTTTCACTGCCTTAGTAATTACCACAGCTGTTTCATCTGAGGGAAATCCTGAAAACATGACCTGTTGGGGCACCTTGAGGACTGGAGTTGAGAAACACTGCTTACACCTAGAAGAGAGCTTGTTCTTTTGAAAAACAACAGACTTATTGGCTGGATCACCAGATGAAAACAGAAAAAGGAAAGCTGGAAAAAGAAAACGAATGCAGCCATCACATCTAAGGGTCCTTTCACACGGGGCGGATCCGTGCAGATCCGCCCCGTGAAGCTCCGCTTGCTCAGCGGGGATCGCTCCGTTGATCCCCGCTGAGCCGACGGATGACTGGGCGGTCCCCGCACACTGTGCAGGGACCGCCCTGTCAGAGCGCCGCTCTCCCCTATGGGGAATTGGATGACGACGGACCGTAGAGTCCGTTGTCATCCGATCCGCTCCGCCGACGGAAGGAAAAATAGGGTTTCCTCTGTCACACTTTGGCGGAGCGGATGTCAGCGGACATGTCTCCGCTGACATCCGTGCTTCCATAGGGGTACATGGAGGATCCGTTTCAGGTCCGCCTAAAAAACTGACAGGCAGACCTGAACGGACCTCCGTGTGAAAGAGCCCTAAGAGTTGGTAAGCTGCAATATAATAAATATTTGCTTTTAGGTTTAACATTTTAAACTTCAAACCTTTTGCATTCGATTAAATCCCTATCATAACCACCGACCTGCCACTGCTGAGCCTCTCTGGATCTGAGCCCAGGACACCCCATGCTGATACATCATAGAGTCTTATATATAAAACGGGATGATAAATACCTTTCTCACAATCAAATCCTTTTTTATAAGCCCCCTTATTGAGGACATTGGAGGTTGATTTACTAAAGGCAAATAGACGGTGCACTTTGCAAACTGCAGTTGCTCCAGAGCTTAGTAAATGAGGTAAGGCGTCACTTTGCAAAGATTATCCAATCACGTGCAAGGAAAAAAAATAATGAATTCTTGCTTGTACGTGATTGGATGAAAGTCAGCAGAGTTTCTGCTCATTAAGCCCCTTTCACAATGCCGCGACTTGAAAGTCGTGCGATTTTGCCTCAATTTTACTGCGATTTTGCTGCTACGATTTTGACACGATTTCAGGGAATGCCTGTGTAAACTTGAGGTCTATGGACCTCAACTCAGGTCAGCCCAGCTTCACACCGGCAGCAGGAATGAAATTGCGCGAGTTCAGCTGAATTCGCACCATTTCATTCCCGCATGTCAGTCCCGACTTTGGGGGCGATTTCAGTGACCTCTGTGGGGATTGCTGCACAGATGTCAATGGAAATCGCACCCCAAAATCGCCAAAAGTAATACAGAAACTACTTTTGGGAATCGTCGCGGCGCCGCAAATGCAGCGTCGCAATGATTAGGATGGTGCCATTGGTGGCAATTGCCGCCGATTTGGCATGCGATTTGACATGCCAAATCGCATCAATGTGAACCAGGGCTAAAAGTCGGGCCAAAGTAGTACAGGAACTACTTGAAGTCGCACAGATATGAACGTTACTCATTGGAAATCATGGGGAACGACTTGTCATGCGACTTTGCAGTCCCAAGTTGCAGGATAAGTCGCACAAGTGTGAAAGGGGCCTTACTAAGCTCTGGAGAAACTGCACTTTGTAAAGTGCACAGTCTATTTCCCTTTAGTAATACAATCTCATTGTATTATTCATAATTCCCAATATTCATGAACAAATGATGAGGATTGGATGAGGTTGTCCAGCTCTGATCTCTGGCTACATTCTCTGAATCTTGGGACTGTCCCGGCATGTCGGGGACAGCTGGCACACATGCGCTTGTGTCTGACGTCTCCCACATAGAGGAAGTGGTCGGGGTCATTGGCAGGTCCCCTCTGTGTGCCGCCACAATTTTCTGATCCTGCACACTGACCTCAACGCCGCAAGCAAGGCGAGCGCTAAGAAAACCTGAGTCAAATATGCCATTCATGTCTTCCGAAAATGCAGCTGCCTGGCTCTCAGACTTCACTGCTTCATGAGTCAATCAGCCACAACAAGCATGCAGCCAGTAAAGTCAGAACTCTGCTCCAAGACAGGGACTCAGAAACTACAGAAAAAGAATGACAGCCAGGCAACTTGCATTTTCAGCGCATCTCAGTAGAAAACACCTAAAACCGGCTATTAGAGGAAACCCCCGACTAAGAGAAATGCAGAAGTTGCCATTGCTGACCTTAATCTGAAAATGCTAGATGCCTGGCTGTCATTACCATGGTTAAACTTCCACCTGGGGTTGCACCGACACCGGTATCAGTGCAGATACTAAGCATTTGCACCTGAAACCGATACCTTTGCAGTGCGATTTGAGCCCTACAAAATGAATGGGCTCCAATCGCACTTGCACTCCAATGGCAGTTTTGATTTCTTTGAAGAGGTGGAACTAGGGATACACCGATATGTTTTTTTTACCATACCGATACTTTTGGTCAAGTACTCGCCGATACCAAGTACTTACAAAATGAATGGGCTCAAATCGCACTGCAAAGAATCGCATGTGATTTGAACAAGACTGCAGTGCAATTCTTATCCGAGTCCCCACCGCTCCTTTGTGAACCCAGATTTGACATAGTAATTTAACCCTTGGTTCACACAGGAGCAGTGCGGAAAAACGCTTGTGATTCGGATAAGAATTGCACCGGATTCCTGTTCAAATCACATGCGACTCTTTGCAGTGCAATTTGAGCCCATTCATTTTGTAAGTACTTGGTATCGGCGAGTACTTGACCAAAAGTATCGGTATGGTAAAAAAAAACATATCGGTGTAACCCTAGTTCCACCTCTTTAAAGAAATCAAAACTGCCATTGCCAACAACTGAAAATGCTAGTTGCCTGGCTGTTGAAACTATGGCTTCACCTGTAGAGAGACAAATACCAAAAATGCTGTTGCCAGCATCTGAACATGCTAGATGCCTGGCTGCAAGTACTATGGGTTCGCCTGTACAGGGACAAACAGTGATGCTGCCCTTGCAAGTAATCTGAAAATGATAACTGCCTGGCTGTCTATGACTTCAGTACTTCGGAAGCCATTGCTATGGCATTAAAAAAGCAGATGAGGAAAGTCAAAGAGATTTAGAACAACAACAACGACATCATTGCTCCAGGTCAGTGGATTGGGAGCACTGAAGCCACTGGATCAGCATGACAGCCGATGTATGAGCAGCACCAGCCTTTCCCATCCATTGTAACATGGAGGAGCTCCTGAAATAACTTCCAGATCTCAGGGAACTCCTTCTATTATATAAGATCTACAACTCACCGATATTAGAATAGATAGAAGTATAAGGAATGTGGAGTACAAAGTACATCAGACCCAGGGCTGCTTTACACATCAACATTGAAATTATAATGATCATAGAAGACACAACTAATCGCAGTGTTCCCTTACACTGGGGGTCAGTAAAGTGCCCCCCGGACACTGGTGATCAGTGAGATGGACCGTCTCACATTGGTGGTCATTGGATGAAGAGCCCCCTTACATTGCTGGTCAGTAGTAGAAGAGCCCCATTATACTACCTATCAGTGGGAAGAATGCCCCTGACATTGGGGGTCAGTGGGATGAATGCTCCCTATATTGGGGGTCAGTGGGATGAATGCTCCCTATATTGGGGGTCAGTGGGACGAATGCTCCCTATATTGGTGATTAGTGAAAGGAACGCTTCGTATATTGGGGGTCAGTGAAAAGAATGCTCCCTATATTGGGGGTCAGTGAAAAGAACGCTCCCTACATTGGGGGTCAGTGAAAGGAATGCTCCCTATATTGGTGGTCAGTGAAAAGAATGCTCCCTATATTGGTGGTCAGTGAAAGGAATGCTCCCTATATTGGGGGTCAGTGAAAGGAATGCTCCCTATATTGGGGGTCAGTGAAAGGAATGCTCCCTATATTGGGGGTCATTGAAAGGAATGCTTCCTATATTGGGGGTCAGTGAAAGGAATGCTCCCTATATTGGGGGTCAGTGAAAGGAATTCTCCCTATATTGAGGGTCAGTGGGAAGAATGCTCCCTATATTGGGGGTCAGTGAAAGGAATGCTCCCTATATTGGGGGTCAGTGAAAGGAATGCTCCCTATATTGGGGGTCAGTGAAAGGAATGCTCGCTATATTGGGGGTCAGTGAAAGGAATGCTCCCTATATTGGGGGTCAGTGAAAGGAATGCTCCCTATATTGGGGGTCAGTGAAAGGAATGCTCCCTATAGTGGGAAGAATGCCTCCTACACTGAATGTCAGTAAGAGAAACACTCCATACATCGGTGGTTATTGTAAAGAATGCCCAACACATTGGAGGTAAATGGGAAGAATCCCCTTTAGACTGATGGCCAATGGGAAGAATGTCCCTTACATTGGTGGTCAATGTAAAGAGTGCCCCTTACATTGGGGGTCAGTGGGAAGAATGTTCCATAGATTGGTGGTCAGTGGGACAAATGCTCCCTATAATGGGGGTCAGTGGGAAGAATGCTCCTTATATTGGGGGTCAGTGAGAAAAATGTCTCCTTACAATGGGAGTCAGTGGGATGAACTTCCCTTACATTTTTGGTCAGTGGGATGAATGCTCCTTATATTGGTGGTCAGTGGGATAAACGTCCCTCACCTTAGGGGTGGATGTAAAGAATGTCCCTTACATTGGGAGTCAGTGAGAAAAATGTCTCCTTACAATGGGGGTCAGTGGGATGAACTTCCCTTACATTGGTGGTCAGTGGGAAAAATGCTCCTTATATTGGGGATCAGTGGGAAAAATGTCTCCTTACAATGGGGGTCAGTGGGATGAACTTCCCTTACATTGGTGGTCAGTGGGAAAAATGCTCCTTATATTGGGGATCAGTGGGAAAAATGTCTCCTTACAATGGGGGTCAGTGGGATGAACTTCCCTTACATTGGTGGTCAGTGGGAAAAATGCTCCTTATATTGGGGATCAGTGGGAAAAATGTCTCCTTACAATGGGAGTCAGTGGGGTGAATGCTCCTTATATTGGGGGTCAGTGGGATGAATGTTCCTTGTATTGGTGGTCAGTGGGATAAACATCCCTCACCTTATGGGTGGATATAAAGAATGTCCCTTACATTGGGGGTCAGTGAGAAAAATGTCTCCTTACAATGGGGGTCAGTGGGATGAACTTCCCTTACATTGGTGGTCAGTGGGATGACCTTCCCTTACATTGGTGGTCAGTGGGATGAGTGCTCCTTACATTGGTGGTCAGTGGGATGACCTTCCCTTACATTGGTGGTCAGCGGGATGAATGCTCCTTACATTGGGGGTCAGTGGGATGACCTTCTCTTACATTGGTGGTCAGTGGGATGAATGCTCCTTACATTGGTGGTCAGTGGGATGACCTTCCCTTACATTGGTGGTCAGTGGGATGAATGCTCCTTACATTGGTGGTCAGTGGGATGAATGCTCCTTACATTGGTGGTCAGTGAGGTGACCTTCCCTTACATTGGTGGTCAGTGGGATGACCTTCCCTTACATTGGTGGTCAGTGGGATGAATGCTCCTTACATTGGTGGTCAGTGGGATGACCTTCCCTTACATTGGTGGTCAGTGGGATGACCTTCCCTTACATTGGTGGTCAGTGGGATGACCTTCCCTTACATTGGTGGTCAGTGGGATGACCTTCCCTTACATTGGTGGTCAGTGGGATGACCTTCCCTTACATTGGTGGTCAGTGGGGTGAATACTCCTTACATTGGTGGTCAGCGGGGTGAATGCTCCTTACATTGGGGGTCAGTAAATACCTATACAGATGATTGAAGTCAGTGGTTACTTATCTGGAAGGCAGACATTGCTCAGGGACCCCTGTCATCCTGTGGAGGGTCCCTGGTTGAGGAAGGCTCTCTGGACTCCCCAGGACAGGTCCTCTTTAGGTCCCATGTGATAAGAACCTCCTGTGGTCCAGCAATGATCAGGGATGGTCCATTTATGGCTCTCAGCATCACATCATTCATAGTCAGACTGACATCCAACTTACGTTCGGGGGTCCGGAGTATAGAAATCCACAGAGTATCCGAAGTAGCTGCCGGGGGGTCCGGTGTAGACGGTGACCTTGTCGGTGTCCAGGTTGAAGGCTCGGAGTGGCGGGCACAGGCTGGCCAGGGTGAGCAGAGACAGAGCCGAGATCCCGGGGGGAAGCATCCTGGAGGCGGCGGTGATGAGTCCGGAGGAGAGGAGCTGTGCGGACTGATCAGCGCTCACTGACTCCCCTTAGCGCCCGGAGAAGGCAGGGGGAGGGGCCGGGAGGCTGGCACTGCACTGGAGGACCACCATCCAGCATCTCACCCAACTCACTCACCCCCATTACCAGGCAGGGTCACCAATAAGGCTTTCCTAATTCTTCATAGAAATTCAGCATTATGACATTTTGAAGCTGCAATGGACAATGATTGTAGAAACGAATCCTGAAAAAAGTAGATTTTGTAGATTGAGACAATTCTTTTTTTTTTTTTGCTTCTTTCCATTTATTTTGCTGATAATTAAAAGCACCCGCTCTGTCCTGACCTCTCCTCGTCTGTACTGACCTGTCCTCGTCTGTACTGACCTGTCCTGTCTGTCCTGACCTGTCCTCATCTGTCCTGACCTGTCCTCGTCTGTCATGACCACCTGTCCTCATCTGTCCTGACCTGTCCTGACTTGTTCTCATCTGTACTGACCTGTCCCCATCTGTCATGACCTGTCCTCATCTGTCCTAACTTGTCCTCATCTGCCATGACCTGTCCCCATCTGTCCTGACTTGTCCTCATCTGTCCTGACCTGTCCTCATCTGTGCTGACCTGTCCTCATCTGTCCTGACCTGTCCTCATCTGTACTGACCTGTCCTCATCTGTACTGACCTGTCCCCATCTGTCCTGACCTGTCCCCATCTGTCCTGACCTGTCCTCATCTGTCCTGACCTGTCCTCATCTGTCCTGACCTGTCCTCATCTGTGCTGACCTGTCCTCATCTGTCCTGACTTGTCCTCATCTGTACTGACCTGTCCTCATCTGTACTGACCTGTCCTCATCTGTCCTAAACCTGTTCTCATCTGTCATGACCTGTCCTTATCTGTCCTGACTTGTCCTCATCTGTCCTGACCTGTCCTCATCTGTCCTGACCTGTCCTCATCTGTGCTGACCTGTCCTGACTTGTTCTCATCTGTACTGACCTGTCCCCATCTGTCATGACCTGTCCTCATCTGTCCTAACTTGTCCTCATCTGCCATGACCTGTGCCCATCTGTCCTGACTTGTCCTCATCTGTCCTGACCTGTCCTCATCTGTCCTGACCTGTCCTCATCTGTGCTGACCTGTCCTCATCTGTCCTGACTTGTCCTCATCTGTACTGACCTGTCCTCATCTGTACTGACCTGTCCCCATCTGTCCTGACCTGTCCTCATCTGTCCTGACCTGTCCTCATCTGTCCTGACCTGTCCTCATCTGTGCTGACCTGTCCTCATCTGTCCTGACTTGTCCTCATCTGTACTGACCTGTCCTCATCTGTACTGACCTGTCCTCATCTGTCCTAAACCTGTTCTCATCTGTCATGACCTGTCCTTATCTGTCCTGACTTGTCCTCATCTGTCCTGACCTGTCCTCATCTGTCCTGACCTGTCCTCATCTGTGCTGACCTGTCCTCATCTGTCCTGACTTGTCCTCATCTGTACTGACCTGTCCTCATCTGTACTGACCTGTCCTCATCTGTCCTAAACCTGTTCTCATCTGTCATGACCTGTCCTTATCTGTCCTGGCCTGTCCTCATCTGTCCTGACCTGTTCTCATCTTTCCTGACCTGTCCTCATCTGTCATGAGTCCTGACCTGTCCTCGTCTGTCATGACCTGTCCTCGTCTGTCCTGAGTCCTGACCTGTTCTCATCTGTCATTACCTGTCCTCATCTGTCCTGACCACCTGTCCTCATCTGTTCTGACCTGTCCTGACTTGTTCTCATCTGTACTGACCTGTCCCCATCTGTCATGACCTGTCCTCATCTGTCCTAACTTGTCCTCATCTGCCATGACCTGTCCTCATCTGTGCTGACCTGTCCTTATCTGTCCTGACTTGTCCTCATCTGTACTGACCTGTCCTCATCTGTCCTGACTTGTCCTCATCTGTACTGACCTGTCCTCATCTGTACTGACCTGTCCTCATCTGTCCTGACTTGTCCTCATCTGTGCTGACCTGTCCTCATCTGTCCTGACTTGTCCTCATCTGCCATGACCTGTCCCCATCTGTCCTGACTTGTCCTCATCTGTCCTGACCTGTCCTCATCTGTCCTGACTTGTCCTCATCTGTGCTGACCTGTCCTCATCTGTCCTGACTTGTCCTCATCTGTACTGACCTGTCCTCATCTGTACTGACCTGTCCTCATCTGTCCTAAACCTGTTCTCATCTGTCCTGGCCTGTCCTCATCTGTCCTGACCTGTTCTCATCTTTCCTGACCTGTCAACATCTGTCATGAGTCCTGACCTGTCCTCGTCTGTCATGACCTGTCCTCGTCTGTCCTGAGTCCTGACCTGTTCTCATCTGTCATGACCTGTCCTCATCTGTCCTGACCACCTGTCCTCATCTGTTCTGACCTGTCCTGACTTGTTCTCATCTGTACTGACCTGTCCCCATCTGTCATGACCTGTCCTCATCTGTCCTAACTTGTCCTCATCTGCCATGACCTGTCCTCATCTGTACTGACCTGTCCTCATCTGTACTGACCTGTCCTCATCTGTACTGACCTGTCCTCATCTGTCCTGACCTGTCCTCATCTGTCATGACCTGTCCTCATCTCTCCTGACCTGTTCTCATCTTTCCTGACCTGTCCTCATCTGTCATGACCTGTCCTCATCTGTCCTGACCTGTTCTGAGTTTCCTGACCTGTCCTCATCTGTACTGACCTGTCCCCATCTGTCCTGACTTGTCCTCATCTGTACTGACCTGTCCCCATCTGTCCTGCCTTGTCCTCATCTGTACTGACCTGTCCTCATCTGTACTGACCTGTCCTCATCTGTACTGACCTGTCCTCATCTGTCCTGACTTGTCCTCATCTGTACTGACCTGTCCTCATCTGTCATGACCTGTTCTCATCTGTCATGACCTGTTCTCACCTGTCCTGGCCTGTCCTCACCTGTCCTGACCTGTCCTCATCTGTCCTGACCTGTCCTCATCTGTCCTGACCTGTCCTCATCTTTCCTGACCTGCCCTCATCTGTACTGACCTGTCCCCATCTGTCCTGACCTGTCCCCATCTGTACTTACCTGTCCTCATCTGTCCTGACCTGTCCTCATCTGTACTGACCTGTCCTCATCTGTCCTGACCTGTCCTCATCTGTCCTGACCTGTCCTCATCTGTCCTGACCTGTCCTCATCTGTCCTGACCTGTTCTCATCTGTACTGACCTGTCCTCATCTGTACTGACCTGTCCCCATCTGTCCTGACCTGTCCCCATCTGTACTGACCTGTCCTCATCTGTCCTGACCTGTCCTCATCTGTACTGACCTGTCTTCATCTGTACTGACCTGTCCTCATCTTTCCTGACCTGTCCTCATCTGTCCTGACCTGTCCTCATCTGTACTGACCTGTCCTCATCTGTCCTGACCTGTCCTCATCTGTCCTGACCTGTTCTCATCTTTCCTAACCTGTCCTCATCTGTACTGACCTGTCCCCATCTGTCCTGATCTGTCCCCATCTGTACTGACCTGTCCTCATCTGTCCTGACCTGTCCTCATCTGTCCTGACCTGTCCTCATCTGTACTGACCTGTCCTCATCTGTACTGACCTGTCCTCATCTGTACTGACCTGTCCTCATCTGTCCTGACCTGTCCTCATCTGTCATGACCTGTTCTCACCTGTCCTGGCCTGTCCTCATCTGTCAAGACCTGTCCTCATCTGTCCTGACCTGTCCTCATCTGTCCTGACCTGTCCTCGTCTGTCCTGAGTCCTGACCTGTCCTCGTCTGTCCTGAGTCCTGACCTGTTCTCATCTGTCATGACCTGTCCTCATCTGTCCTGACCACCTGTCCTCATCTGTCCTGACCTGTCCTGACTTGTTCTCATCTGTACTGACCTGTCCCCATCTGTCATGACCTGTCCTCATCTGCCCTAACTTGTCCTTATCTGCCATGACCTGTCCTCATCTGTACTGACCTGTCCCCATCTGTCCTGACTTGTCCTCATCTGTACTGACCTGTCCTCATCTGTACTGACCTGTCCTCATCTGTACTGACCTGTCCTCATCTGTACTGACCTGTCCTCATCTGTCCTGACCTGTCCTCATCTGTGCTGACCTGTCCTCATCTGTCCTGACTTGTCCTCATCTGTACTGACCTGTCCTCATCTGTCCTGACCTGTCCTCATCTGTCATGACCTGTCCTCATCTGTCCTGACCTGTTCTCATCTTTCCTGACCTGTCCTCATCTGTCATGACCTGTCCGCATCTGTCCTGACCTGTTCTCAGCTTTCCTGACCTGTCCTCATCTGTACTGACCTGTCCCCATCTGTCCTGACTTGTCCTCATCTGTACTGACCTGTCCTCATCTGTACTGACCTGTCCTCATCTGTCCTGACTTGTCCTCATCTGTCCTGACCTGTCCTCATCTGTCATGACCTGTCCTCATCTGTCCTGACCTGTTCTCATCTTTCCTGACCTGTCCTCATCTGTCATGACCTGTCCTCATCTGTCCTGACCTGTTCTCATCTTTCCTGACCTGTCCTCATCTGTACTGACCTGTCCCCATCTGTCCTGACCTGTCCCCATCTGTACTGACCTGTCCTCATCTGTCCTGACCTGTCCTCATCTGTACTGACCTGTCCCCATCTGTACTGACCTGTCCTCATCTGTCCTGACCTGTCCTCTTTTGTACTGACCTGTCCTCATCTGTCCTGAACTGTCCTCATCTGTCCTGACCTGTCCTCATCTGTACTGACCTGTCCTCATCTGTCCTGACCTGTCCTCATCTGTCCTGACCTGTTCTCATCTTTCCTGACCTGTCCTCATCTGTACTGACCTGTCCCCATCTGTCCTGACCTGTCCCCATCTGTACTGACCTGTCCTCATCTGTCCTGACCTGTCCTCATCTGTACTGACCTGTCCTCATCTGTACTGACCTGTCCTCATCTGTCATGACCTGTCCTCATCTGTCCTGACCTGTTCTCATCTTTCCTGACCTGTCCTCATCTGTCATGACCTGTCCTCATCTGTCCTGACCTGTTCTCATCTTTCCTGACCTGTCCTCATCTGTACTGACCTGTCCCCATCTGTCCTGACTTGTCCTCATCTGTACTGACCTGTCCTCATCTGTACTGACCTGTCCTCATCTGTACTGACCTGTCCTTATCTGTCCTGACCTGTCCTCATTTGTACTGACCTGTCCTCATCTGTACTGACCTGTCCTCATCTGTCATGACCTGTTCTCATCTGTCATGACCTGTTCTCACCTGTCCTGGCCTGTCCTCACCTGTCCTGACCTGTCCTCATCTGTCCTGACCTGTCCTCAGCTGTCCTGACCTGTCCTCATCTGTCCTGACCTGCTCTCATCTTTCCTGACCTGTCCTCATCTGTACTGACCTGTCCCCATCTGTCCTGACCTGTCCCCATCTGTACTGACCTGTCCTCATCTGTCCTGACCTGTCCTCATCTGTACTGACCTGTCCCCATCTGTACTGACCTGTCCTCATCTGTCCTGACCTGTCCTCTTTTGTACTGACCTGTCCTCATCTGTCCTGAACTGTCCTCATCTGTCCTGACCTGTCCTCATCTGTACTGACCTGTCCTCATCTGTCCTGACCTGCCCTAATCTGTCCTGACCTGTTCTCATCTTTCCTGACCTGTCCTCATCTGTACTGACCTGTCCCCATCTGTCCTGACCTGTCCCCATCTGTACTGACCTGTCCTCATCTGTCCTGACCTGTCCTCATCTGTACTGACCTGTCCTCATCTGTACTGACCTGTCCTCATCTGTACTGACCTGTCCTCATCTGTCCTGACCTGTCCTCATCTGTACTGACCTGTCCTCATCTGTACTGACCTGTTCTCATCTGTCCTGACCTGTCCTCATCTGTCCTGACCTGTCCTCATCTGTCATGACCTGTTCTCACCTGTCCTGGCCTGTCCTCCTCTGTCCTGACCTGTCCTCATCTGTGCTGACCTGTCCTCATCTGTGCTGACCTGTCCTCATCTGTCCTGACCTGTCCTCATCTGTACTGACCTGTTCTCATCTGTCCTGACCTGTTCTCATCTGTCCTGACCTGTTCTCATCTGTCATGACCTGTTCTCATCTGTCATGACCTGTTCTCATCTGTCATGACCTGTTCTCATCTGTTCTGACCTGTTTTTAAAGGGGATCTGTTCTTTATTTTTGGGGTTCCTTTATTAAGCATCATTTACTTACCCTCCCTGCACCCCCACCCCCCACCACTGCCAAATTTCATGGTGAGTATTGACTCTCTGAGAAAGACTGTGCCCACCTCTCCCACCACCTACTGATGGGGTTGGTCCGGAAAAAGGTCACATGTTCCCCAATACTGGGAATTTTACAAGGCTCTGCAGTAAATTAGGACAGGTGGGGATCATAAGGAAATTAAGCATAGGGTGGGGTGCATTGGGAAGGTATTTACAGGGTGGTGGGGGGGGGGGGGGTTGGAATAATAAGTATAGGGTAATGGGTAGGCAAGTATAGAGTGGTTGAGGAGCAAAGGGGAAGTACATACTGTTACAGGGTGGTGGGGAGACATAGAGTGGTATGTACAGGGTGGTGGAAGAGAATGGGTATGGTATTTACAATGTGGTGAAGAAGTACAGGGAGGAAGGTAAGTACATGGTGGTGGGAGAGGATATGGAAGGTAAGCAGAGGCTGATCGGGCAGCATATAGAAGGTAGGTGCAGGGTGGTGAGAGAGTAAAATGTAAATACAGGGTGATAGAAGAGCATAGGTAAGGTATTTACAAAATGGTGAAGGAGCATAGGGAAGGTAAATGCAAGGTGGTGAAGGAACATCAGGAAAGTAAGTACAGGGTGGGGGGGGGACATAGAGAAGGTAGGTACAGGGTGATGGAAGAGTATGGGTAAGGTAGGTACAAGGTAGTGGAAAAGTATAGGGTGATGGGGAAACGTTCAGAAAGTAAGTATGAGGTAGAGGGGGGACACTGAAAAGGTAAGTACAAGGTGACGGAGGAGCATAGGGAATGTACATACAGAGTGGTGGGGCAACATAGAGAAGTTAAGTACAGGGTGGTGGATAAGCATTAGGAAGATAAATGCAGGGTGGTAGGGGGACATTGGAGAAGTAAGTACAGGATGGTGGGGGGATAGTAAGAAGGTATATGCACAGGGCAGTGGAAGAGCATAGGCAAGATACATTCAGGGTAGCATGGGAACATAGATTAAGTAATTAGAGGGTGGTGGGGGGACATTGGGAAAGTAAGATCAGTGTTGCATAGGGCTGGGACAAGGTCATCTAGAGCCCAGGGCAAACATGTCAACCCCCCCCCCCCTCAAGGTGCATGAGCATTATGTGTCAGCAAAAATCCCCCAAGTGCTCAAAACTGAGCTCCAATGTCCATGTTTACCCCTTAAGCATAAATTCCCCCTCCTCCCAGTACACACCCTGCTGAAATCCCCCCTCCCAGTACAAATCTTTGCCAACCCCCCCAAAAAAACACCCCTCCTAGCACAAATCCTCTCTCCCCACTCCAAATCCCCTTCTCCCAGCACAACCCCCCCCCCCATCCCCCTCCTAGCACAACCCCCCCCCCCCCCAAAAAAAATGTCACTCCTAGCACATATACCCCCCCCAAACATCCCCACTAGTACAAATCCACCCCCCCCCAAAAAAATGTACCCTCCTAGTGCAATTGCAACCCCCCCCCTCCCCACTACCATATCACCTCTTTTAGCACAAAACCCACAGATTCCCCTCCTAGCACAAATCATCTTCCTCTATCCCACCTCCCAACATAGATATCCCTCTAAATCACCACTCCAAGCACACACACCCTAATTTCCCCTCCTAGAACAATTCTTACCCCCTGCCACCCCCCAAAATTCCCCCTTCTAACACAAATCCCCTCCCCCCAATCTCCTCACAGTGCCCTCCCACCTCACATGATACCACAGTGCCCAGGGAAGCTGCCCCTCCTGCCCACTCCTTGTCCCGGCCCTGGTGTGGGAACAGTGGAAAAGTAATATCAGGGTCAGGGTGGTGGGGCAGCATAGGTTAGGTAACTTCAGGGTGGTGTGGGAACATTGAGAAGGTAAGTACAGGGTGGTGGGGGGAACATTGAGAAGGTAAGTACAGGGTGGTGGGGGAACATTGAGAAGGTAACTTCAGGGTGGTGTGGGAACATTGAGAAGGTAAGTACAGGGTGGTGTGGGAACATTGAGAAGGTAAGTACAGGGTGGTGGGGGAACATTGAGAAGGTAAGTACAGGGTGGTGTGGGAACATTGAGAAGGTAAGTACAGGGTGGTGGGGGAACATTGAGAAGGTAAGTACAGGGTGGTGGGGGAACATTGAGAAGGTAACTTCAGGGTGGTGTGGGAACATTGAGAAGGTAAGTACAGGGTGGTGTGGGAACATTGAGAAGGTAAGTACAGGGTGGTGGGGGAACATTGAGAAGGTAAGTACAGGGTGGTGGGGGAACATTGAGAAGGTAACTTCAGGGTGGTGTGGGAACATTGAGAAGGTAAGTACAGGGTGGTGTGGGAACATTGAGAAGGTAAGTACAGGGTGGTGTGGGAACATTGAGAAGGTAAGTACAGGGTGGTGTGGGAACATTGAGAAGGTAAGTACAGGGTGGTGGGGGAACATTGAGAAGGTAAGTACAGGGTGGTGTGGGAACATTGAGAAGGTAAGTACAGGGTGGTGTGGGAACATTGAGAAGGTAAGTACAGGGTGGTGGGGGAACATTGAGAAGGTAAGTACAGGGTGGTGTGGGAACATTGAGAAGGTAAGTACAGGGTGGTGTGGGAACATTGAGAAGGTAAGTACAGGGTGGTGGGGGAACATTGAGAAGGTAAGTACAGGGTGGTGTGGGAACATTGAGAAGGTAAGTACAGGGTGGTGTGGGAACATTGAGAAGGTAAGTACAGGGTGGTGGGGGAACATTGAGAAGGTAAGTACAGGGTGGTGTGGGAACATTGAGAAGGTAAGTACAGGGTGGTGTGGGAACATTGAGAAGGTAAGTACAGGGTGGTGGGGGAACATTGAGAAGGTAAGTACAGGGTGGTGGGGGAACATTGAGAAGGTAAGTACAGGGTGGTGTGGGAACATTGAGAAGGTAAGTTCAGGGTGGTGTGGGAACATTGAGAAGGTAAGTACAGGGTGGTGTGGGAACATTGAGAAGGTAAGTTCAGGGTGGTGTGGGAACATTGAGAAGGTAAGTACAGGGTGGTGTGGGAACATTGAGAAGGTAAGTTCAGGGTGGTGTGGGAACATTGAGAAGGTAAGTACAGGGTGGTGGGGGAACATTGAGAAGGTAAGTACAGGGTGGTGGGGGAACATTGAGAAGGTAAGTACAGGGTGGTGTGGGAACATTGAGAAGGTAAGTTCAGGGTGGTGTGGGAACATTGAGAAGGTAAGTACAGGGTGGTGTGGGAACATTGAGAAGGTAAGTTCAGGGTGGTGTGGGAACATTGAGAAGGTAAGTACAGGGTGGTGGGGGAACATTTTGAAGTATGGGTGATGGGGGATCACAGGGACAATAAGTACAGGGTGTTTCATGAAAATACCCACTAGTATGAGCATAGTCACTTTGAGTGGAGGAGGAACCTTCTTGGATATGGCAGAATTATTATTATTATTATTTTTTTTTTTGCTGCATATTAAGTTGTTTTCACCATTTATTAACAATCTGTCCATTGCATATCATGACAACACCTTGACATATTATTTTTGATCAATATTTATACATAATTCATGCATGCAACAAGAACAAGACTGCATTATGCATGAAATGATGTGTATTAGTGTTATGTTTATCCTTGTGTCATTGTAACATGTTTTGCGTTGAGTTTTTCAGAGGGTTTATATTAATCTACTTCTACCATATGTTTCTGAAATAGAATTTCCCATGCCATTTTTAGGAACCTAGATGACATGCAAGTAGACCGGTCATCGATTTGATCCCATAGAGCACATCTGGGCTCTACTAAATCACATTCTTATCTTGAGGGCCGAATGTCGTTAAACAATTGGATCGGGATGAAGCTTTAATGTAACACCATTATTGTAACATTGTATTTACTTTATGTTTCATTTCTGTGAAACTAAACGGGGTGATATTTGATCTGAATATGATGTCAGTTAACACAACCTCAAAAGAAAACCTTTTTTTTTATTTATTTTTTTCAATGAAATGCGTTTCTATAACTTCTAACCTATTCCTATGACCTAATTAACCCTCATTAACTCCTTCCTCCCTTTCTCCCCTTAGTTAACATTTTTAAAGCTGATTTTTTTTTTCATCCAATATTCAAACAATATTTAAAAGGTTAGTTCACCTTTTCAGAAAAATCTAAAAGTAAGCTAACATCCTACACCCCCCCCCTTTTTCCCCAGTTCACACTGTACTTACCTGCATTTTTTTGGAAAATGCAAACTTACACTTTTTTCATTTTTTCATTTTTTTTCAGTGGCGCGCTATAGCAAAATGTACATAAAAAAAAATCTTGGTTTCATTTAAACAACATTGAGTTGCTTTCTACCTGAATCAAATTGTTACTGTTATAAATGGTACATTTATAAATGATAGGATACAATTATCTAAATGCAGTGGCAGCCCGTCCATTAGGGGTGCACAGGCGCCACCCCCCCATCCATGCATCCGACCCCCTAATCTACATGCGCGAGGCCGGACGCATGGATTCCAATGTTTTTGTTTTTTTTTGAAGTTCGTGATTAAAGCCATAGTCTCTAATAGGCTTCAAAAAAGGTGGGCTCGGGGCACAGAGCACTGCACCCTGAGCCCACCCAGTTGTGTCACAATAGCAAATGAATATTCACTTTTGTCACACTGATTCTTCTCCCAACCAATCAGGAAGAGGGTTCTGAGACCCATCAGCCGATTGGCTGAAAGGACAGGTGAACCTATTGACCACCTAGGAGGAGGAGGGAGGAGATGCACGACTGCTGTAAGGAGACGGAGACGCACAAAAAGCCGTCGCCCAGAGGGAAGCACTGCCCGCTTGATGGGGTAAGTGCGGCACTGACTGATCGACCGACTGGGGGGGGGGGGAGGGGAGGCACGCTATTGATTCGACCGACCCACAGGGTGGGGGGTAAGCAGGTGACCCGACCACTTGGGGGGGGGGGGTGGTGGCTGTAGGTGCATTGTTTGCCAAAAAACACCAGCCGCCACGGTCTAAATGGTTGTTTTAAAACTAACTTAGGTCAATGTAAAAAAAAAAATAGTAGTTTTGGATAGAGTGGGGAAGGGGTCTCCAAACTATGACCTGCAGGCCACATCTGGCCTGCTACAGGATTTCATCTGTCCCGCAGTAACTGTGAAAGTACCCCAGCTGGCTGGCTGTGGATTGCCCAGCTTGTGCATTGTAATACAGAGACTGACTGACAGCCATGACCCTCCCCCAAACTGCAACGCAGATTTCCCCCCTCCCTCCTCCATAGTTGGTTGTTAGGACTGCCGGCATGTAAGGGGAACACTGCTGGGGACTCCTGGATCTAATGGGAGACTTTGATGGGCACTATTAAACATAAGGGGAGACCCTAAGGGGCATTCCTGGATGTAAGGGGGGACTCTGCTAGTACATCTGTACTGGATGTAAGGGGGCACTCTCATGGACTCTACTGGAAATAAGGGGGGACACTGACTGGCACTCCTGGATGTAAGGGGGCACTCTCATGGGCACTACTGGAAATAAGGGGGGCCACTGACTGGCACAAAGGGATGTAAGCAGGCACTCTCATGAGCACTAGTGGAAATAAGGGGGGACACTGACTGGCACTCATGGATGTAAGGGAGCACTCTCATGGGCACTACTGGAAATAAGGGGGGACACTGACTGGCACTCCTGGATGTAAGGGGACACTCTCATGGGCACTAGTGGAAATAAGGGGGGACACTGACTGGCACTCATGTATGTAAGCAGGCACTTTCATGGGCACTGCTGGAAATAAGGGGGGACACTGACTGGCACTCATGTATGTAAGCAGGCACTTTCATAGGCACTGCTGGAAATAAGGGGGACACTGTTTGGCACTCTTGGATGTAAGGGGGCACTCTCATGGGCACTGCTGGAAATAAGGGGGGCACTGACTGGCACTCAGGGATGTAAGCAGGCACTCTCATGGGCACTACTTGAATCAAGGGGGGACACTGACTGGCACTCATAGATGTAAGGGAGCACTCTCATGGGCACTACTGGAAATAAGGGGGGACACTGACTGGCACTCCTGGATGTAAGGGGGCACTCTCATGGGCACTTCTGGAAATAAGGGGGGGACACTGACTGGCACTCATGTATGTAAGGGGGCACTCTCATGGGCACTGCTGGAAATAAGGGGGGACACTGACTGGCACTCCTGGATGTATGGGGGGACTCTGATGGGCACTACTGGATATAAGGGCCGACAGTGAGGGGCTCTCCTGGTTCTAAGGGTGGACTCTGATGGGCATTACTGGATAGCACAGTAGGTACAGCAGACAGCAGCTTTGCAGTCTGGGGAGAGGGGAGGAGTGTTAAATGTATTAGCAGATTTAAATACACTAACTAACGAATTAAAGCCAAACTCGAGCTCACACTTTGTATTAAGTTACAGCAGTTTATTTACTATCTGGATGAAGGTTTTAAATAAATAAATAAAAGCCAATCAATTTAACCCCTGCCGGTATTAAGGGTTTGTCTCATCCATACAAACTGAAATATTCTGCTGGGGAGCTTGTGCTTTTTTAAAAAAAAAAACAGTCTTGCTGTCAGGATCCCCAGATGAAAATAGAAGAAAGAAAGCCTAAAAAATGTATACAGGCATGATATCTTATGCCGCGTACACACGATCATTTTTCCCGTCGGGAAAAATTGAATTTTTTTTTTTAACAAGAAAAACGACCGTCTGTGGGCTTTTTGTCATTTTTCCCGACGGGAAAAACGGCATTAATCATGACGAGAAAAATTAGAACATGCTCTAATTTTTCTCGTCGTGATTCCCGTCATTTTTTTCCCATAGGGAAACACTGCCACGGAGCCCACACACGGTCGTTTTTCTCGACAAAGAAAAAAAATGTCGGGAAAAACGGCCGTGTGTAGGGAACCAAGCCGTTCCCTCGTTTTTCCCGTCGATTTTCTTGATGGTGTTTTCACCGTCGAGAAAATCGATCGTGTGTACGCGGCATAAGAACTGGTAAGCTGCAACATAATAAATAAATGTTTGCTTTTGGGTTTTTATACCGCTTTAATGTGTAAATAGAGAAAAGAGAAGAAAGAAGACACCAGTCTGCACCTACTCCTTTACTGTCCAATCACAGGCTGGGGGCAGGGACAAGACCTAGCCTTGTTGCTTACCTGCAGCAGAGAAAAGTCAGGTCACCAGACTGTCTGTATAATTTTTAGGACAGGATGGACACAGAAACAAATGGTTTAGAAGGAGCAGCTTCCTTATTTGTATTTTAACTGAGTATTTAGCTATTTGCCTGGAATTCAGCTTTAACAAATCTGCAAGTGGATACATTTGAAATAAAGGATTGATTCACTTGCTGCAGACTTGTTCAAGTTCTATGACTCAAATAAAATATTGAAGCTGAAGGATCAGCAGGACATGCAGAAAACCTGCATTTTCAGGAGGAGTTCAGCAATGCTACCCTATAGGTAGAGGCGGCTCTCTAATTAGGCAAATTAGACGGCCGCCTAAGGCCTCGCATTTACAGGGGCCTCGTGGCTGCCTAATTTGCCTGTGATCAATACTAATGGCGGTGTCATCGGATCTCTCTATTCCCCCTCTCTCCCCCCTCTTGCATTGGCTGAATATGTCTGATGGGTGAGGAGGGTGCCCTGGAAGTGGTGCTGATCACCTGTGTGCTAGATCCGTGCATTTTCTGCAGCCATTTTTCTTGCTTAAATTATTTTTCCCATTATGGGCGTGAGTGGGGCCTCATGTCTAAGTTTTGCCTAAGGCCTCACAAAGCCTAGAGCCGCCTCTGCCTATGGGGATAGTTTCTCCTCCCGCAAGAATCGCAGGTCCTCCCTGGTGGATGTCCAT
The DNA here is from genome assembly GCA_029206835.1 of Rana muscosa. Taxonomy (NCBI): domain Eukaryota; kingdom Metazoa; phylum Chordata; class Amphibia; order Anura; family Ranidae; genus Rana; species Rana muscosa. The sequence goes on from CM055122.1 coordinate 271,692,930, forward strand.
CTCAATGAGCTCAGAGTGAAGAGGGGACATAAGTTAAATGTGTTGAATGTTGAGTTCCATATTTCCTTTGTATTTATTTGAAGAATCCCATCAGCAGCCGATCACGGCCAAAAATCTGTTAACAGCCCCCCTGAGCGTTGAGTCAGCAGAGAAAGGAGATGGAAGGAAGCGTTTGAGGGATGTGAAGCTCCTCCTGGGTACAAATGAAGTTAAAATCAAACAGTCACTTCCCGTGGTTAACTTGTTGAAAGCAGCGGACAACGCACAGCCATTAGGAACTCTGCGCCATTAACAACAGTTTGTATTGATCTTCAGGCTAAAGCTAATTTTGTTAATGACTGTTACACATGTCGCAGCATCCAGTGGAATGTCTTGTTTGTTAATAATGTAGGAATTCAAAAAACACTCAGGAGTTTCAGAATCCATTGTGTTTTCTAGAAGCAGACATTAAGACTAGTATATAAAGTATGTGAAAACCCAATCAATAAAATCTCATATAAAATTTAATGTGTTAATGCAATTTCAAAGGTCGATTAAAATATTTTTAAATTTGCAGCTTTCATGAAAAAAATAGCTGACGATCCTGCCATGAATGTCCTTGTTCGGGCACTTCCTGTTATAGGGTGGCAACTCTCCATCCCTGTCTCCCAACTGTGCTGCTGGGTTGTCACCCTGTCACATGGGCCATTTCTTCCCATATTAATGTGCTTCTAAAGGCAGAAGTTTTTTTTTTTTTTAACCTTCGCACATTCTCTGCATTAGGGTACAAAAACCTTCTGCATGCAGACCCCCCACCCCCCCTTATACTTACCTGAGCCCGACCTCAATCCAGCAATATGCATGAAAGCAGAGGCTCTCTTGGCTCTCTCCCTTCTCTTTGGCTCAGAGACGGCCAATGGCTCCTGCTGCTGTCTCTGCGCCAATGAGGAGGGAGAGAGCCGAGAGAACCTCAATCCAGGAATGTGCACGAGAGCAGAGGCTCTCTTGGCTCTCTCCCTCCTTATTGGCTTAGAGAGAGCCAATGGCTCCTGCTGCTGTCTCTGCGCCAATGAGGAGGGAGAGAGCCGAGAGAACCTCAATCCAGGAATGTGCACGAGAGCAGAGGCTCTCTTGGCTCTCTCCCTCCTTATTGGCTTAGAGAGAGCCAATGGCTCCTGCTGCTGTCTCTGAGCCAATGAGAAGGGAGAGAGCCAAGAGAGCCTCTGCTCTCATGCACATTCCTGGAGTGAGATCAGGCTCTTGTTGCTGTCTCTGAGCCAATGAGGATGGAGAGAGCTGAGAGAACCTCAACCCAGGAATGTGCACAAGAGCGGAGGCTCTCTTGGCTCTCTCCCTCCAATGGCTCCTGCTGCTGTCTCTGAGCCAATGAGGAGGGAGAGAGCCGAGAGAGCCTTTTCTCTCGTGCACATTGCTGGAGTGAGATCAGGCCTCTTTCTGCTGTCTCTGAGCCAATGAGGAAGGAGAGAGCCGAGAAAGCCTCTGCTCTTGTGCATATTGCTGGATTGAGATCAGGCTCCTTCTGCTGTCTCTGAGCCAATGAGGAAGGAGAGAGCCGAGAAAGCCTCTGCTCTTGTGCATATTGCTGGATTGATATCAGGCTCCTGCTGCTGTCTCTGAGCCAATGCTGTCAAAAACAGCCAGTGAGGAAGGAACAGGGGCAGGGCCAAGCCGTTCTCTGTGTGTCAATGGAGACACAGAGCTGGCTTGGGAGCAAGGCTGCATGTGTGCGCCCATAGCAAGCACCTTACTATGGGGGCTCTTGGCAGGAGGAGGAGCCAGGAACACTGGCGGGGGACCAGAGAAAAGGAGGATCAGGGCTGCTCTGTGCAAAACCCTTGCACAGAGCAGATAAGAATAATATATTTGTTATTAAAAAAGATATAAAAATTATCCTTTACAATCACTTTAAGCAGTAATGGTTCACAAAATCCACCCTGAGAATAGCCATCACCACACAGGAAGTGTCTGTAGAGAGGCTGTGGGAGAGCAGCGGCACTAACCTGCATCAAAGGATGAAACATGGTGAAAACAGTATTTAATAAAAAAATATTGCAAATGTTTCTGTGTGCTTTATAGGGCTCATGCACACAGACATAACTAAAATTGAGTTTTCATCAATACACATTATTTTTTTTAATGGATTGTTCTTATGGACCCCTGCACATGGTGCGTAAAGATCAGTATAAGACCATCAATGGTCTCTGAAAAGCGAATCACAGTGGATCGATTTTCAGACAGTGGCTAATCAGTCGTATCCAGGCATTCAGCAGCACATGCATCTGGATGCATGTTATGTTTTATTGGGGAGGTTGGGGTCAGTATAACTGCGGCTCAACTGCCTGTTTTTTTTTTTTTTTTTTTAAAGAGACCTTATTTCAGAGACACAAAATCAACACATTTTTATAAACACACTATCATCCCTGTCATACATAAGTGACAAGTACAGATATTCTTTGTACAACATTATAAAAAGGAACTGAGTAACATGAAATGCAAAAGTACCTGACCAATAAAAGTGACAAATAACTGCATTCAGAAAGTCTGATTTTGTAAATTATGAATGTTGTTTTCAGTTTTTCCACAAACAGCCAATTATATGCAATGACCTTTCAAGTTCTGCGGTATCGCTATATCCACTATTACTTCAACCACTTCCCATCAGTTCTACATTTTTAAAAACTCAGCTTTTATCTTTTATCACCACCAGTCTTGTTTCCAAGAAGGACACTTATGAGGCTACTCAATACCTTGGACTTATAGAAATACACACAGCGGACTATTCCTTAAACCCTGATAGAATACTGCATTATCTGATGATTCAAACAGGGACTTTAAGTAAAATCCTTTGCTTGGAGTACATTACAGCAGCGGCCCCCAACCTTTTTGGCACCAGGGACTGGTTTCTTGGTAGCCAAATTTCCCAGGGACTGGGGGGGGGGGTGTGTTTGGTGTATGGGTTGGGGGATGGGATCCTCAGCCTGCCTTCACACCACAACCCCCCTTTACAGCACAGTCCCCCCTTTATGTCAATGTCCTCAGTTCCCCTTCACATCACAGCCCTCCGTTACAGTGCAGTCCCCCTTTACATCACAGTGCCCCCTTTACATTAATGTAATGGGGATGGCTCTGTAAAGGGGGCTGTGATGTAAAGGAGGCAGCTCTGTAAAGGGGGCACTGTAGTGTAAATGGGGGGGGTTGATGTAAAGGGACTGCACTGTAAAGGGGGCACTGTGATATAAAGGGGACTGCACTGCAAAAAGGCACTGTAATGATTACAGAGCGCCTTTACAGTGCGGTCACCATTATATTACCGTGCCCCTAGCGTTCACAGCCTCCTTCATCATAATGCCCCTGCAGTCTGCCCCCCCTCTCTGCGCATTCTAATCTCGGCCTCCCCTGCCCACGACTCGTACTATTGGCAGGGCAGAGGCTGTGCTCAGTCCGTGTGTCTTCTCCCGGCTTCCCTACCCACCCGCACAATGATGTCATCTTATCAGCAGGGCAGGGGGCGGGAGGCCCTCTCCATTCCAATCTGCAGCTCCTTCCACCCCCTGCCCTGCTGATAAGATGACATCATCGGCTGGGTGGGCAGAGGAGCTGGGAGGGGACACACAGGCATGTCTGCACAGTAGGTGGTGAATGGCGACCGCGGTATGTGATAGCCTTGTGCGAAATGCGGTCGTTGCTCGCCTCCCACCATGTGGCCCAGTCATCCACAGGCTGTGGTCCGGGGGTTTGGGCACTAGCAGACAAGTACTGTAAGGACAGGCCAGAATAACACTATCTACTCCTAGTATGCCTCAGTTGTGTAGTAAGCAATAAAAGGAGTAGATCATAAGAAACAGAGGGTAGGAATCTATCAAAAACCCTATTTTCCTAATTGTACATTATGGGACAAAGGAGAAGTAGTCCAGTAAATAGGAACACTCAAAAGCAGTCCAAATGTTTTGTACAAATGAGGGGTAGGACATACAGCAAATGAAGGTTAACAGGCCCAAAAAATCAACAGGTTAACAGAGGGGGCTCAACAGATTACAGATTAACTTGAATAACCTAATGACCGAAGCCGGCAGCAGCCTGGACATCCAACCAGTAAAACTTAACAAAAAATATGTGAACAGAAGTGTGGGGCAGTCTTGCCAAGCCGCAATAACACACCCTATGGAGTGCACCCTAACAGGAAAAGGAGTAACCCCATTCCTTAGGATGGGCTTGAATGATAAATTGTCAAATCCACCTTGCAATGGTGGAATGGGAACAGATTGCCCCCTACCTTCAGGTATGACAAACAGAGAGTCAGACTGTCGTAAGGAAGCTGTAGCTGAGAGATAAACTCAAACAGCGCCTACTACACCCAGCGAGCAGAGGGAGATCTCCTTAGGATGTTTTGTAGAGGGACGGAGAGATGATAGGACAATGTCCTGATTAAGGTGATAGAAGGAAACCACCTTCAGAAGAAAAGAGACTTTGGTCATCAGAACAACTGTGTCTTAGTAAAGGGTTCCTTACAGGATAAGGGTACCAATTCATAAATTCTACTTTCCAAAGTGATGCCAAAAAGAAAGGCAACCTCACAAGTAAAGGAGGACAGAGGAATTTTCCTAATAGGTTGAAAGGGCGGTGTATCAAGAGCCAACAGAATTAGGTTAAGATTGCATGAAGTCATTAGGGAACGCATTGGAGGCACACCCGGTACAATGCCCATTACTAAGGAGTAAGAGGCAAGCAGTCTCTGAAAAGAACCACAGAGGCCCAATGTTGACTCTTGATGGTACTTAAATCGGAGGTTCACCGGAATTTTTTTTTTTTAAAAGCCAGCAGCTACAAATACTGCAGCTGCTGACTTTTAAAAAAAAGGACACTTACCTGTCCAGGTCGCCCACGACGTCGGCAGCCGAAGCCGAGCTACCGCTCGGCTCTCGGCTTCCCCCGCCGCCATCCTCAGTGAGGGAATCGGGAAGTGAAGCGCTGCGGCTTCACTGCCTGGTTCCCTACGGCGCATGTGCGAGTCACGCTGCGCTGTCCTCACTGGTCCCCGTTGTGTTCTGGGAGCCGAGTGTTTCCCAGAACACAACGGGGGGGGGGGGGGTGACGCGAAGGGGTGGGACTCCCGCGGGAGTCTGCTCCTGGAAGTGGTGCAAATACCTGTTTTATACAGGTATCTGCACCCCCTCCCCCCTGAAAGGTGCCAAATGTGACACCGGAGGGGGGGGAGGGTTCCGAAAAGCGGAGGTTCACTTTTGGGTGAACCCCTGCTTTAAGGTCAAACGCTGATCCAGACCAGACTGGAGAAAACACAGGATTCGTCCCATGGAGTACTTACGGGGATGAAAGTTGTGTGTCTTGCACCACAAGAAATATGCTTTCTAGGTGCAATGGCAGACTTTATGGGAAGTTGATTTCCTAGCATTCAAGAGTGTAGGAATAACTGAATCTAACAGGCCCCTGTCCCTCAGGATCTTCAACAGCCAGCCTGGCAAAGCCAGCGTCCAAGAAGCTGGATGGCAAATTAGTCCTTGGTCTAGTTGAACAGGGAGGGCCTGCAGAGCGTTTGCCAGGAGTCTGATGAGATTCAAGTGCCACGTCCGCCTGGGAAGTTAAGTGCAATGAGAATCATTAAAATGCCCTCCAACTTGATATTGTGGAGTAGATGAGGAAAGAGTTTCAGGGAGGGAAGATTAGATTAGGTCAAACTGGTCCCCCAAATTCACCAGAGCATCCACTGAGAAGGATCCCTGGACCTAGAGACAAGCCTGGTCATTTTGTTGTTGAACCTGGAAGCCAGGAGGACCATGTCTAGTGTCCCCCACCTGAGACTGAGGTCTTAAAATAGCTTGGGTGAAGAGACCATTATTCAGAGTCCAGGCGTTGACAACTGAAAAAATCTGGTGGCCAAACGTCCATGCCCAGAATGTGCTCAGCAGACAGGGCCATAACACCAACCCAGAATCTGGTCGACTTATCTTTCGGCTGCAAAACTTCTGGTCCTAAGGACACTATATTGGGCTATAATTTGGTTATACTAGGCTGTCCTTCCAGCTCTTGTTTGCCTGCATCCAATCTCCTAAAGACAGCTGCAAAAGCCTATGAACTGAACACCTTTGTCCAGTAACGTAATTAGGAAATATTATTAATATGATGGGATAACATATGAAAAAATTCAGTTTGCACCGATCCATTTTTTTGGTGATGTTGGTCCCTTACAAGGATAGTCAAGCCTTTTTTTTACAATTCAAAAGAATAATCAACTCAAAAATGGATACTTTCCAAAATCCAACTAAATCCAATTGCTAAATCTGGGTCTCACATTCCCATTGCACCACAATATACCTGCATTGTGGTGTGCTGGTGAAAAAAAGATGCAGGTGTGTACTGAGGTCCATTGAAATGCATTGGTAGCCAAATCCAATTAACCACTTGCCGACCAACAGTTGAACTTTTACTTCTGGCCAGCAGCTATGTTATTCCCCCGCAACGTACTCGTAAGTCGTGGGGGAACTTCCGGGTCCACAGGTGCACGCCCTCTGCTGCTCGTGCTGTGGTTGGACATGATTTTGGCTGTGAACTTGCTGATGGCTGTGGCCAACCACAATACAGAGATCACTGTGTTTGTAAACACAGAGCACAGATCTGACTGGTTCTTCTCCCTGTTCTCACTTACCGTTCAGAGCTGAGACCAGGGAGAAAAGCCACTCAGTCTGTGAGTAAAAGCAGCACGTATACACTCGTTAGGCACACAGATAACCCCTTAATTGCCCTCCTGATCCTCCCTGTCACTCAGCCGTGTCATTAGTACAGTGACAATGTACAGTAATACCACCGTGCAAGTGTCACTAGTGTCATCAGATAGTGTCAGTTAGTGTCCCTCCCAGCCAATGTCAGTTAGCGCCAGTCCATGATTGCTTGCCACCCTATAACAGTCACACTAGAAATATGAAAGGCAGCCAGAAAGTCAGAGCTGCCTAAAAACTGTGAAAAACAATTAATATACATGTAGCGACCTCACCCCATCTCCTTTGTCTAGGGGCATGTCACACGACAGGGTGAGATGCGCTACGGCCCATGTCCTCCCCATAGCTGTGGGTGAGGTGAAGGCCAGTACCAGATATTTCCTCGGGCCTATGTGCTTTTGTCTAGAATACAGTCCTGCTGTGTCAACACTTCCCTCTGCTCCCATTAACCAGAGTTCTGCACACCGATCACCGTCCAACTCTTGCTTTATTGTACATCTCACAATAAACAGTGCTTCAGTAGCCAACTGGTTGCGACTTGATAACATTTTGATACGGGGAATGAGCAGGTCGAGGCACTATCCTGGTTATTAGCTAAACCACTGCAATCTCGCCAGCGGTTACTATAGCATTAGCTAGAAAGGACTTAGAATCTGAGTGTCTCTACCAGCGACTCAAGAGAACGTAGATAGGAGTACCTTCGCTGCGCTGCGGCCCCTATCAGGGGAAGATGTCCCTCCAAGGGAGTTACCAGAGGCCCATCCGTCACTGGGTTGATGCTTTTCCAGACTCTCCGGACGGGTAACCTCCCCGGCCTCCTCACCTCAGACATGGGCCCCATCCACCTCAGGGACCCTCTGACGTCTCCACCCTCGCGGGATCCAGTCGAAGTCACTGGACCCTAGGCCACTGGACCCTAGTTTAGTACCTCACCCCAGGCTGAAGGTGCCTGGGATGGACTCCAACTCTATTCCGGTCAGGCCTAGGGCGCCTGGGCCGGAATCCAGAACCGCCCGCACCCAGGCCTAAGGTGCCTGGGCGCGTGAAGAAGATCCTCCTGAAGACCTCGTGGTTAGGGCGTCTCCCCATTTTATATCCTCCCATCGACACCACGGCAGGTTCCCCGCCCTCGCCGTACCATCTCTGGAAAGGGACAAAAAGGGTAGCACTGTAATGGCAAATCTACCTTGAGCCTCCAGCTACCCCGCCACCCAGAGGCCAAGTAGATTATTACACCATCCAATCCTCCACGAACACAAGTGGTCCACTATTCCCATACTTACACACCTGGGTGTCCCACCTAAATTTAGAGACCCCGCTACATATTCCCCCCTGTGATTTGACGCTGGTCCCCAGCGTCTGGTGCAAACCCATGTCTCCCATGGAGTGATGACACAAGCTTAGCCCCGGAGGCTATCCCTAAATTTTTGAACCTCAACCATACCAAGACCTGCTCAAAGGGAAAAGGGAATATAAAACAATAAAACTTTTCCCTAAAAACATCTATCATGTACACATATACAATCCCTCCCTTCACTGTCTAAGAACCACCCCATACTCAGCAGTCTTGACAGACGAATCTCCAGCAGAAGGGAAGAAAGAAAAAACACAACACACAAAATAAAATCACATCCTGACATTCGGTGTTATTTTGGAATGAATGGGTCCATCAACCAATGGACCCACTCGCTCCAATGAGTAAAGTGATGCGCGTGTAAAAAAAACAAACAGCCGTTGCACAACACTGCCACCAGGTGACAGCGCCGCGGTAATGACACTTGGTGCAATCTTCATTCTTCCTGCATCCCTACACTAATTCTACCCCCAAAGTCTGTCTTCGAGCTGTGAGGAAGAGAGAACAAACAAAAAAAAAACTACTCTCATTCCTCCTGAAGAGTAGAAAACAAAAGCCCAAATAAAAAACTAGGGCACAGTTCGGATGCTCCGGCAAGAACACCTCTGGAAGATTGTAGGAAAGGAAACAACAAGCGAGTCTCTTCTCACAAATAGAACTTCGGGTCAGGCAAGAACAAGGGCTTCAGATGCTTATCAAAAACCGCAATTGAATAGTCAGCATCCTCTCCATCTTTCCTGCAGATGCGCACCTTGTCTGCGTGGACATGGCGGCCCCACATCCAGTCTGCTCTGCAGTGCCGAAACTTTTTCGACACGGATGGCGAACAGGACAAATATCTTCGTGCATGGGGTACTTTGAGCTTTTCCCAAACAAATTCGTCATACCATCTCTGGCGTATGACCTCAACTTCAAAAAGTAAGTCCCGAGGCAAGTAGGGATATTCCCACCCATACTCACGGGCGACTCTCTGTGAGAAAAGTCGTTGCAATCTGGCCAAAGGAGGCATGGCTTCCCGCTCACCTTCTCCGGGTTGAACGATGGCCTCCGGGTGCCGAGGTACTTTCACTACCTCTGATGGCTTTTCTCTCGGTGCTCGTAGTGAGGCTCGCTGCATCCCCGCCACCAAGACGGGCGATGTTGTAGATTGTGGGAAGGCACTCTGAGGACTAGACTTCCTCGTAGACTCCGGGGCTTGTACCCGGGGCGTGCTGTCTCCTATTGACATAGGGGAATCCTGCGGTGCACGTAACACAGGCAATGGGCGTTTGTCCCAGCCCTTCCGATGAAACAGTTCATCAATCTCACTGTCATCTCCACAATCTGACAGCGACTCTAGGTCGGAAGTGTCATACATCTCGGCGGGAAGGTAGTCTCTGGTAGACGTGGTACTACCCTCCCTTGCGGGCTCCACCGGCTGTGGACCCCCGACACCTCCAACCACCACCACAGTCCCAGCCCCTGGCTCACCTTGACCTTTTGTAGAACTGGGATGTCCAGGACTCTTCCAACCGGATCCATCCAGGCCAGGCAAGCGACGGGGTGAAGCTCGACCACGACCACAGGAGGCCTGCACCAGGCCAACTTTCCTCTTCGGAGGTGGGAGCAGAGAATCTGCGGTGACTGAAGCAGCATCCTCTGATTTTTCTCTCTCAGTCTCTGATTGGGCAGTCACATCGCCCTGGTCAGTGCGTACGGGAACCTCCGCAAAGGCCTGGATCTCTCCTTCCAGAGTAGCGGTACCTGTGAGGCTGTTGAGGCGAAGGGCCCGGGGCCTTACTGTGGATGGCTCCACCTCGAACAAGAACTCTTTGCATGCCTCGCAACGCCTGAATGGCTTCAGGAGGACCACCAGTCCCGAGCATCCGGGACAGATCACGCCGAGGGCCTCCGTGTCTCTGCATGAGTACAAAGCCAACTGCCCTCGGGGCCTGAGTCTTATCCCCGTGTCTGTAAGGGGAGCAGTGAACGTAGTCATCTTCATGGGGCAGGGAACCGGAATCCACGGGGAGCTTGAGGCCATCCCGACTATCTGCTGCTCCATCACGCACTGACCACGCGCCAAAGTCTCCACGTGAGTTCCTCCACATGACCAGACTCCTCCCATGACTTGCACGTTTTCGCGGGCTTCCTTCAAGCTCCGCCCACGAACTGTACAGTCACGGGGTGCCTCGTGGCGCAGTGCAATAAAAGCCCCCACATGTAGTACTTCACACGGCTGGACTCCTCCCTCTTCTCGCTCCTCTGCATGGGCCTTTCCTGTCCTAGGGTCATTTCCACAACTTTGAGCAGGGATGCACTTTGGCCAATCACATGGCCGACCTGCTCGGAACTCCTCCGGGCAGCAAAGTCCAGACACAGCCATTCTTTCTTCCAAAGTTAAAACACATATCATCCCGGACTCACGAGACCCCACGTGTAGCGACCTCACCCCATCTCCTTTGTCTAGGGGCATGTCACACGACAGGGTGAGATGCGCTACGGCCCATGTCCTCCCCATAGCTGTGGATGAGGTGAAGGCCAGTACCAGATATTTCCTCGGGCCTATGTGCTTTTGTCTAGAATACAGTCCTGCTGTGTCAACACTTCCCTCTGCTCCCATTAACCAGAGTTCCACACACCGATCACCGTCCAACTCTTGCTTTATTGTACATCTCACAATAAACAGTGCTTCAGTAGCCAACTGGTTGCGACTTGATAACATTTTGATACGGGGAATGAGCAGGTCGAGGCACTATCCTGGTTATTAGCTAAACCACTGCGATCTCGCCAGCGGTTTACTATAGCATTAGCTAGAAAGGACTTAGAATCTGAGAGTCTCTACCAGCGACTCAAGAGAACGTAGATAGGAGTACCTTTGCTGCGCTGCGGCCCCTATCAGGGGAAGATGTCCCTCCAAGGGAGTTACCGGAGGCCCATCCGTCACTGGGTTGATGCTGCTCCAGATTCTCCGGACTGGTAACCTCCCCAGCCTCCTCACCTCAGACATGGGCCCCATCCACCTCAGGGACCCTCGGACGTCTCAAATCTCGCGGGATCCAGTCGAAGTCACTGGACCCCAGGCCTCCTAGTTTAGTACCTCACCCCAGGCTGAAGGTGCCTGGGATGGACTCCAACTTCATTCCGGTCAGGCCTAGGGCGCCTGGGCCAGAATCCAGAACCGCCCGCACCCAGGCCTAAGGTGCCTGGGCGCGTGAAGAAGATCCTCCTGAAGACCTCGTGGTTAGGGCGTCTCCCCCTTTTATATCCTCCCATCGACACCACGGCAGGTTCCCCGCCCTCGCCGTACCATCTCTGGAAAGGGACAAAAAGGGTAGCACTGTAATGGCAAATCTACCTTGAGCCTCCAGGTACCCCGCCACCCAGAGGCCAAAGAGATTATTACACCATCCAATCCTCCACGAACACAAGTGGTCCACTATTCCCATACTTACACACCTGGGTGTCCCACCTAAATTTAGAGACCCCACTACATACACTTATTGTTTTTTTGTTTTTTTTTTACCAAAGACATGTAGCAGAATACATTTTGGCCTAAATTTATAATGAAATGTGATTTTATTGGATATGTTTGATAACAGAAATGAAAAAATATTATTTTTTCTAAATTTTCTGTCTTTTTTCATTTATAAATTAACCACTTTACCTCCGGAAGGTTTACCCCCTTCATGACCAGGCCATTTTTAGCGAAACGGCACTGCGTTACTTTAACTGACAATTGCGCAGTCGTGCGACGCTGTACCCAGATAAAATGTATGTCCTTTTCTTCCCACAAATAGAGCTTTCTTTTGGTGGTATTTGATCACTTCTGTGGTTTAAATTTGTTGCGGTATAAACAAAAGAAAATCGACCATTTTGAAAAAAAAAAAAAAAAAATGTTTTACTTTATGCTATAAAACACACCCAATAAAAAAAAAAAAAAAAAACGAATTTCTTCATAAATTTAGGTCAAAATGTATTCTGCTACATATTTTTGGTAAAAAAAATCCCAATAAGCGTATATTGATTGATTTGCGCAAAAGTTATAGCGTCTTCAAACTATGGGATATTTTTATTGAATTTTTATTTATTTACTAGTAATGGCAGCGATCAGCGACTTATAGCGGGACTGCGACATTGCGGCGGACACATCGGACACTACATGACACTTTTTGGGGACCAGTGACATTATTACTGTGATCAGTGCTAAAAATATGCACTGTACTATTGACACTGGCAGGGAAGGGGTTAACATCTAGGGGCGATCAAAGGGTTAAATGTGTCCCTAGGGAGTGCTTTCTGTGCAGGGGAGGTGCTTTAACTGTGGGAAGACAAAGATCCGTGTTCCAGGGTTGCCAATCTCTTGCGGCATTTTTTACTGACAAAACATGGAACATTTACTGATGGAGCACATTTTCTACTGACAACCTGAAAAGTTACACAACTGCTATTAAAAAGTAAGACAATCGATATTTAAACAGTATAAACATGATATGGAAACACTGACAATACAGATAACAAGTAAAATGCCTGGTTTACACTTACAAAAATCAACACAGCATGACAAATTATCAGCCCCTGATATTTATGGACAGTTGTAAAAGTCACAGATTTTTACAAACTGTCATTAAATCTACTGACAATTGGCAACCCTGCCTTGTTCCTGCTTAGCAGAAACACAGGATCTCTGTCTTCCCTTGTCACAGAACGGCGATCTGCCTTGATTAGATAGGCAGATCACCGTTCTGCTTCTGTCGGGATTGATCGGTGGGTCCTGGCGGACATCGGGTCTGCCGGACCCGCTGATTGGCTCCTGCTCTGTCCAATCACAGTGGGAGCAGGTCGGCGGCGGTGCGCGTGCGCGCCACAGACACGGAAGGGCAGAATGGCGTACAGGTATGTGATTCTGCCCAGAGGAGCTGCTGCCCCGCAGTACATGTATGTAGGTGGTCGGAAAGCGGATAAAAAAATGAAAAACCCCAGGGGTGAACAAATCCCACCAAAAGAAAGCTCTATTTGTGTGAAAAAAAATGATAAAAATGTCATGTGGGTCCAGTGTTACATGACTGCGCAATTGCCAGCTAAAGTAGCGCAGTGCTGAATAGCAAAAAATGGTCTGGTCATAAAGGGGGTAAAACCTTCCGAAGGTAAAGTGGTTCAAAGGGCTTACTTACTGAATGCATTTTACAGTGACTCATGATGCATTAATGAGCATTTTGTAACATACAACGCATTTGAGGACCTTCAAGCTGTAAGTACTTAAAGTGTTACTTACTAAACCCACAACAGTAAAATCAGTCTGTATATGCATTATATAACAAGCATGCTTGTTATACTCACTGTGGAACCTAAGGGGTTAATCCTGCACATTGTGTATAAAGGCTGTTTGAACCTGTCTTCTTTGATCCTCCCCTTCCTCCACTGTCTCCAAAAAATAACCTGATATTTACAGAGCCAGGGGACACGCTACACGTGCTCAGTTTGGTGTGTATTTCTAGAGAGTTTTTTTTTTCTTGGGAGAGTACATGTGATCAGCACAGGGCCAATCAGCACTGTCCAGACATAAGATCAGGGGAGAATGAAAACTCCTCCTACAAGCTTTAGTAGGAACTGATAGAAGTCACAAGACTGCTATAAACTACTGATTAGAAAAAAGGTATTTAGCAGTTTATAGCTAATAAAATAATTGCATTTCCATGTTCTGTGTACTGTGGGAGACCAGATATAGTGAATGCAGGGTGCTGGGTTTAGTAACACTTTAATGCTTGTGAACGTTGGTTGAACCCAGGGCTGCGGGAATGAAGCCGTGCGAGTTCAGCTGAACTTGCACGATTTTACTCCCGCTTGTCAGTCCCGATTTCTGCACAGATGTCAATGTAAATCGCCAAAATCGCAAAAAGTAGAACAGAAACGACTTTTTGAAATCGGTGCAGTGCCGCAGATGTGGCGTCGCACCGATTAGGACGGTGCCATTACATGTCAAATCACACCAGTGCGAACCAGGGCTTAACCAGTACCTGCACTAACGTTTTTAAATCACTTCCAAGCAGCTGAAGGCAAGCTTCTTATCCAGGTACAGGAGTGGATTACAGTTGAATAAAACAGTTTTATCTTTAGGGGATAATTGGCATACAGAACCCAGAGATCGTTGTCATAGCTCTGTTTTCCAAGACAGACTCCAATTTGTTTTTCTTCCGAACAGCACATCCAAAAAAGGCAGAATTTGATGTTTTGCTTGTTTTTCCAGAAAGTACCTTTCTTTTTCGTACATCACGGGACACAGAGCGACTTAGTCATTACTAATGGGTTATATAGATTACCTTCAGGTGTTGGCACTGGCCAATTCCAAACCGGAAGTACCCTCCCCTATATAAGCCCCTCCCACCCGGGAGCACCTCAGTTTTTTGCCAGTGTCTAAGGTGTTGGCCAAAGAGTAACATGTGTTTTCACTGGGCTTGCGTACAGGTTCTTTTGGGCCTTAGTAAGCTGTTCCGGATCCCACCAAAAAAGCTTCATAGCTAAACGGTCGGTACCCGGGCCTTGCAGCAGAAGAGCAAGGTTTTGCCTGTAATGCTTCTCTTAGGAGGGCTGGACCCTGGGATCCAGAGCTCTGGTCATACCCACGACCAAGATGTTGTCTGTGCAGGGTGCTATACAGGTCCAGGGGAGTGGAATCCTTGGGAACCCGGTCCCTGAAGGTTTAATTACAATGCCTGCCGTGATAGGTGAAGTTTGGACTTCTGTGGACCAAACAAAGTCCTGCGGCGGGGATCAGGTAAGTGGGGGCCCCCAGGAACTTGGTTCTATTGGGGGACCCCCAAGCCTAATTTGTCTTTCTGTCTGTTACCTAACGGTATTCCCGCTAAATATCTGTGTTTGCCTATAACTACTGAAAATGTAAAATTTTAATAGTAGTCAAGAAAAAAAAAAAAAAAACAGGGACCGCGGTACCTGTGTTAAACCACTAGAGGCCGCTGTAGTCCATTTTTCTTGTCATGTGGATCTTTGGTTTTCTCAAGTCAAAAGATCCAGGCAGCTGGTAAGTTTCTCTGTGGGAATCCACTTCCTCTGCCCTGTTGCTGCGCTCATCCACCGCACAGGCCCTCCGGCAAAAAGGGCCCTGGCTCCTAGTCCCCTGTTTGATTTCGAAAAGGGCGCCAATGGCGCACGGGCGCGCGCGCAGGCGCGTGCACGCGCCTCCTATGAAAAAAAAGGGGTGGGGCGGGTGGATGACGCTCGATCCGCGGCGCTTCTGCGCATGTGCGGGCGTCCCAGCATGGTTAAAAGACACAGTGCAAGTGTCAGCTGCATGCAAACAGAGCTAGCAACAAACAGTGGCACACAGAGGCGGTTGATGCAGGCATCCCCATAGAAAGGCACTTTAGTGGACACCAGCTGGTATATAGCAGCACCTGTGTTAGACTATTACCAGCAAAATTGGTGTATGACGACGGGAATACCTCAGCTTTGTGCTTAAAGGATATGTCGTCCAGACGCTCCGGAAATAGATCTTCCAGGAAGCCAAAGGGGTCTCCATCGGGCTCTGAGGATATTGGGCATGCTTGTACTGCACCAATCTCCCCTGAGAATTCAGAGGTCAGTAGCCGTAGAAACCCCGCAGGAATGCCTGGTGCTGCGGCTGTCCCCAGTCCACCTGCTCCTGTATATATAACAGAGGAGGTTTTATCCTCAACTCTGGGAGGATTGGAAGAGAGATTAACAGCATTGATCGCTGCTTCCCTGTCTCAGGAAAAGCGCGTCCGATCTCCGTCTCCTCCTTCAGAGTGCCTGTTAGTGGAGGAACAGCCCCACACAGAGATCGACCTACCTGAAGGGGATCAGGATGAGGTTGATTCAGTTATGGAGGAATCAACAGTGGAAGAACCTTTCTCAGCTTCTCAGGCTGAAAGATTATGGGTTCAGTCTCTGACTAATATGGTCCGATCAGCATTTAAAATGCCTCTGGCGGAACCACCATCCACTACGGTTTCCTCGCTGGGGTCGCTAAAAGCTCCCCAGGCTGTCTGTTCCTTCCCAATCCACCCTTTATTAGAAGGGCTTATTTACCAGGATTGGGAGCATCCTGATAAAATATTTGCTCCCCCCAAGAGATTTCCGGTGATCTATCCCATGGAGGATAAGTTCATAAGAAAATGGAGGGTCCCTACAGTGGACGCAGCCATCTCTTCTGTTAACAAATCACTGACATGTCCAGTAGATAATGTTCCAATGTTTAAAGACCCAATAGATAAAAAATTGGAGTCTTTACTAAAATCTGCTTTCTCTACAGCAAGTTTGGTGACACAACCTGCGGTAGCAGCGATTGGAGTCTGCCAAGCAGTGAAAGATCAGTTGAAACAAGTCTTAAGGGACTTACCAGATCAGCAGGCTCTTGCCCTAGCTGACCTGCCTAGAGCCTTGTGTTTTGCGGTGGACGCCATAAAGGATACAATCCAACAGGCCTCCCGCTTTACGCTGTCTATAGTACATATGCGTAGGCTTCTGTGGCTCAAAAACTGGTCTGCTGAAGCTCCCTGTAAAAAACTGCTGGTTAGCTTCCCATTTCATGGAGAACGCTTATTTGGAGAAGATCTGGACAAATATATCCAGAAAATTTCTGCCGGTAAAAGTTCACTCTTACCGGTTAAGAACAAGGGTAGAAGTCCTTCTTTTAAGAGGCCTACTTCTCCAGTCCCAGGCACATCGGCTGTGAAGCAGTTCCGACGGCCTCCGCGGTCAAATTCAGGGGGCAGAAATCAGGGACAATCACAGGGTAACAAGAAGCCCTGGATCAAGAGAGGTACAAAACCTCCCCCCAAGGCATGAAGCGTTGCCCCCACTCAATCGGGTGGGGGGAAGACTTCAGTTGTTCACAGAGACCTGGCGGGACACCATCAGAGACAGATGGGTGCTCTCCGCAGTAAGTCTGGGATACAAGCTGGAGTTAAAAGGCACTCCTCCTGCCCAATTTATGAGGTCAAACGTGCCAAGAGATCCCCAAAAGAGAGGATCCCTCCTTCTGGCACTAGAACAACTATTGCTCCAAGGTGTAATCATGAAGGTTCCCCTGGAAGAAAGCGGATTCGGGTTTTACTCGAACCTTTTCACAGTCCCCAAACCAAATGGGGACGGGAGGCCCATATTAAATCTAAAAGGGCTAAACAAGTTCCTAAATATCAGGACTTTTCGGATGGAGTCGATCCGATCGGTGGCCACCGCCCTACAAGGGCAGGAATGGCTAGCCTCGATCGACATAAAGGATGCTTATCTGCATATTCCCATCTTTCCGGCCCACCAGAAATTTCTACGCTTTGCAGTAGAAGGGCGCCATTTTCAGTTCAGAGCCTTACCTTTCGGTCTGGCCACAGCACCACGAGTGTTCACAAAAATTCTGGCCCCATTATTGGCCAATCTAAGAACACAGGGTGTAACGATAATGGCATATCTAGACGACCTGCTACTAATAGACCACTCAGTGGAAAAGCTGGAAGTAGCTATTCACAAGACAATCGAGTATCTGGAATATCACGGTTGGATTATCAACCGGGACAAGTCAGCTCTAAGACCAGTCAAAAGTCTGGAATACTTAGGGCTAAGGCTGGATTCAAATCAGAGAAAGATTTTCTTACCTCCAGAGAAGGTGTCGTCTTTAAAAGATTTGACCCACTTAGTGGGTACAAAAAGAAAACCATCCATACGCCTCTGCATGAGGCTGCTGGGAAAGATGGTGGCTTCATTCGAAGCGGTACCCTACGGTCAATTCCATTCAAGGAATTTGCAAAGGGCCATACTGTCAGCCTGGAACAAAAAAGTTCAGGCTTTAGACTTACCAATGTCCCTGTCCCCTTCCGTTCGCAAGAGCCTCCATTGGTGGTTGGTGCCCCAGAATCTGGAAAGAGGGAAACCCTTCAGTCCGGTTTCTTGGAAGGTGGTCACTACAGATGCCAGCCTCATAGGCTGGGGGGCAGTACTGGAGCAATGGTCTCTCCAGGGCAAGTGGTCAGA
Source organism: Rana muscosa (assembly GCA_029206835.1). NCBI lineage: Eukaryota > Metazoa > Chordata > Amphibia > Anura > Ranidae > Rana > Rana muscosa. Next base: position 271,710,999 of record CM055122.1, read on the forward strand.
AGCAGAAAAGGCCCTGCCCATCAATCTCTTAGAGATACGAGCAGCCCGGTATGCCCTAGTAGCATGGACATCCAAACTCCAAGGGTCCCCTGTCAGAATTCAATCAGACAATGCCACGGCAGTGGCATATATCAATCACCAGGGTGGCACCAAGAGTCGTGCAGCCCAGAGGGAAGCAAATTGCATCCTGGAGTGGGCAGAAAAATATGTCCCAGCCATATCCGCGGTTTTCATCCCAGGAGTGGAAAATTGGAGAGCGGACTTTCTAAGTCGCCAACAATTATGCCCGGGGGAATGGTCTCTTCACCCCGAGGTTTTCCAGGCAATATGCCAGCGGTGGGGAACACCGGATGTAGATCTGCTAGCATCCAGATTCAACGCAAAGGTGGACAGATTTGTGTCTCGCACAAGGGATCCCCTAGCTTGCGGCTCGGATGCCCTAGTGTTCCTTTGGGATCAGTTCAAGCTGATATATGCATTCCCACCGCCACAATTGTTACCGCGATTACTCCGCAGAATCAGGGTAGAAAAGAAACCAGTGATTCTGGTGGCTCCAGCGTGGCCCCGAAGGGCATGGTACGCGGAGATTGTAAAAATGTCAGTGAGGAGTCCTTGGACCCTCCCACATCGTCCGGACCTGCTGTCGCAGGGACCGATATACCACCCTTCCTTACCAGCCCTAGGTTTGACGGCCTGGCTATTGAAGCCCACATTCTGAAAAAGAGAGGGCTCTCTAATTCTGTGGTATCTACCATGATCAATGCCAGGAAACCGGTATCCAGGCAGATCTATTATAGGATCTGGAAAGCATACATTACGTGGTGTGAGGCCAAGAAATGGCATCCACGTAAGTACGTGATAGGGAGGATTTTGGACTTCCTACAGTGGGCTGTAGATAGGAAGCTTGCCTTGAGTACTATCAAGGGTCAGATTTCGGCCTTGTCAATATTTTTTCAAAGGCCCTTGGCTTCGCATTCACTAGTCAAAGCCTTTATACAAGCAGTGATGCGTATTAGCCCTCCGGTTAGTATTCCCATATGTCCTTGGGACCTAAACCTGGTTCTGTCGGTTCTACAGAAACAACCGTTTGAACCATTACAACACATTTCCTTGGTTCTTCTCACCAGGAAATTGATTTTCTTAGTAGCCGTTTGTTCGGCTAAAAGAGTATCGGAATTAGCCGCCTTGTCCTGTAAGGAGCCATATCTGGTTGTCCATAAGGACAGAGTAGTATTACGTCCTCATCCAGCCTTTCTTCCCAAGGTGGTATCGAGGTTTCATTTGAACCAAGATGTGGTTCTTCCTTCTTTTTTCCCCAAACCTAGCTCGGTAGAGGAAAAGTTATTACATTCTTTGGATGTAGTAAGAGCAGTTAAAGCTTATCTAAAAGCCACTGCTCAGATTCGCAGAACGGATTCTTTATTTGTTCTGCCGGAAGGCCCCAGAAAGGGTCAGGCAGCATCAAAATCTACTTTAGCCAAGTGGATTCGACAGGTCATAATACAAGCCTATGGCTTGAGAAAGAGACCGCCTCCGTTCAAAGTTAGGGCGCACTCCACAAGAGCAGTTGGAACTTCATGGGCAGTGCATCACCAGGCCTCCCTGGCTCAAGTATGTAAGGCCGCAACATGGTCTTCGGTACACACGTTTACTAGGTTCTACCAGGTAGACGTTAGAAGTCAGGAGGATGTCGCCTTTGGGCGCAGTGTGTTGCAGGCCGCAAAAGATCCTCATGCCTGATGGCGCCCAGCTTATGTATCCCTCCCCTCATTTGGCATTGCTTTGGGACGTCCCATTAGTAATGACTAAGTCGCTCTGTGTCCCGTGATGTACGAAAAAGAAAAAGGGATTTTTATAACAGCTTACCTGTAAAATCCTTTTCTTGGAGTACATCACGGGACACAGAGCTCCCACCCCTCTTTTTGGGACACTTATTGCTTGGCTACAAAACTGAGGTGCTCCCGGGTGGGAGGGGCTTATATAGGGGAGGGTACTTCCGGTTTGGAATTGGCCAGTGCCAACACCTGAAGGTAATCTATATAACCCATTAGTAATGACTAAGTCGCTCTGTGTCCCGTGATGTACTCCAAGAAAAGGATTTTACAGGTAAGCTGTTATAAAAATCCCTTTTTTACATGGATTAAAAAAGAAATCACAACCTCTCAGCATAAACACCGTTTAGCACTGCCATTAACTATCTGAGGAGCCCACTTAAGTCAGTTATGTGCATGTGAAGAATGCAAATAGACAATTTCATGTATCCTGAGCCACATAAACACTGATGTATGTTCTAAACATTCCAGATAAACAAAGATAATGAGGAGCTTGGAATGGAAACACAGCATTAGCATCAAGAGTTATCACTAATAACACCATATACAGTATTACAATTAATCCGAGCAATTAATTACCCCCTTAATGACCAGGCCATTTTTTGCGATACAGCACTGCGTCGCTTTAACTGACAATTGCGCGGCCGTGCGATGCTGAACCCAAACAAAATTGATGTCCTTTTTTTCCCCACAAATAGAGCTTTCTTTTAATGGTATTTGATCACCTCTGCGGATTTGTTTTTTTGTGCTATAAACAAAAAAAAAAACACAATTTTGAACAAAAAAACAATATTTTTGACTTTTTGCTATAATAAATAATAAAAAAAAGAAATGAAAAAAAAACGAATTTCTTCATCAGTTTAGGCCAATATGTATTCTTCTACATATTTTTGGTATAAAAAAAAAAACGCAATAAGCGTATATTGATTGCTTTGCGCAAAAGTTAGTGTCTACAAAATAGGGGATAGATTTATGGCATTTTTATTATAAATTTTTAGCTGGACTGCGACATTGCGGCGGACAAATCGGACACTTTTGACACTTTTTTGGGACCAGTGACATTTATACAGCGATCAGTGCTATAAAAATGCACTGATTACTGTATAAATGTCACTGGCAGGGAAGGGGTTAACATTAGGGGGCGATCATAGGGTTAAGTGTTCCCTAGGGAGGTGTTTCTAACTGTGGGGGGAGGGGACTGACTGGGAGTACAGAAAGATCGCTGTTCCTGATCACTAGGAACAGACGATCTCTCTCTACTCCCCTGTCAGAACGGGGGATCTGTTTGTTTACATTGATGGATCCCCATTCTGGCTCTCTGTGGAGTGATCGCAGGTGGCCGGCAGACATCCCAGGCCACCGCCCACACGCATCAGCTCCCCCGCCGTGCAAGGGGCGTGCCCGCTATACCTCTTAAAGGAGCCGAGCTACGGCAATGCGCAGGAATGAGCCGACCTGCAGCAGTAGAATGATGGCGGCTATTTGGCAAGTGGTTAAACCCAAATGCAAATATTTATTATATTCAATTCTTATGCCGCGTACACACGATCATTATTCACGGCGGTTAAAAACCGCCGTGAATAATGACATTAAAAACGAGGGAACGGCTTGTTCCCCACACACGGTCGTTTTTCACGTCATTTTTTCTCTTGTCGAGAAAAACGACCGTCTGTGGGCTCCGCGGCAGTGTTTCCCTATGGGAAAACAGCCGCGGAAAAAAATGACGGGAAAAACAACGAGAAAAATTAGAGCATGTTCTAATTTTTCTCGTCGTTTTTAATGCCGTTTTTCACGTCGGGAAAAATGACAAAAAGGCCACACACGGTCGTTTTTCTTGTTGAAAAAAAAAATGTAATTTTTCACGACGTGAAAAATGATCGTGTGTACGCGGCATTTGATGTGATGGCTGCATTAGTTTCCCCTTTTAGGCTTCCTTTCTTCTATTTTTATCTGGTGATCCAGCCAGTACATCTGTTGTTTTTCAAAAGAACAAGCTCTCCTCCAGATGTATCAGTTTAAGTACTGGTTCACACCTATGCAGGTTGCATTTTGCGTTTTTCAGTACACATTTTTGATCCATTAAAGTCTATGGGACCAAAAACCAGAACAAAGTCCCTGGCACTTTCCATAAAATGCACAGACGTGAACATGACCCATAGGAAATCACGTTAAACGAGTTCCAGTTCCATTGTTTCCAGGTACCTTTGAGGACTACAGAACCACACCCCCTCTATGTTATAGACAATAGGAGAGGGTCTGGGTTCTGTAGTATCAAATAAATAAATCAAACGTATAAGTGGGACTTTAAAAATGCCAGCAGGTGTCAAATATACACAAACTTAGTTAAAGTGTTATAAAAGGTTTGGATTTAAAAAAAAAACAAAAAAAAAATAAGATGTCATACTTACCTGCTCAATAGTTTTGCACAGAGCAGCCCCGATCCTCCTCTTCCCGGGTCCCTTACTGGTTCTCCTGGCTCCTCCCCCTTGCTACCAATAGCAAGCCGCTTCCTCCTTCCCGAGGCCTGCTCTATGGATCCATAAGACACATAGAGCAGTGGCTTGGCTCCACCCCCGCTCTCTTCTCATTGGCTCACTGGCTGTGATTGACAGCCAATGGCTGTCAATGCTGTCTCCTACATGCAAATATCATAATTTTTTTTGCTAGAAAATTACTTAGAACCCCCAAACACTATATATTTTTTTTTATCAGACACCCTAGGGAATAAAATGTCGGTCATTGCAACTTTTTAACTCACACGGTATTTGTGCAATAATTTTTCAAACGCATTTTTGGGGGAAAAAAAACGGTTTCATGAATTAAAAAATATTAAAACATTAAAGTTAGAGCAATTTTTTTTGCATAATGTGAAAGATGAAGTTACGCAGAGTAAATAGATACCTAACATGTCACCCTTCAAAATTGCACACGCTCGTGGAATGGCGCCAAACTTCGGTACTTAAAAATCCTCATGGGCGACGCTTTAAATTTTTTTACTGGTTACATGTTTTGAGTTATGCCGCGTACACACGATCATTATTCACGGCGGTTTAAAAACCGCCGTGAATAATGACATTTTAAACGAGGGAACAGCTTGTTCCCCACACACGGTAATTTTTCTCGTCATTTTTTAAAATGACGAGAAAAACGATCGTCTATGGGCTCCGCGGCAGTGTTTCCCTATGGGAAACACTGCCGCGGAAGAAATGTCAGGAAAAACGACGAGAAAAACATGTTCTAATTTTTCTCATCGTGATTAATGCCGTTTTTCCCGTCGGGAAAAAAGGCAAAAAGCCCACAGACGATCGTTTTTCTCGTCCAAAGGAAAAAATTTCATTTTTCCAGACGGGAAAAATGATCGTGTGTACGCGGCATTACAGAGGTGGTCTAGGGCTAGAATTATTGCTCTCGCTCTAATGTTCGCTGCAATACCTCACATGTGTGTTCTGAACACCGTTTTCATATGTGGGCGAGACTTACGTATGCGTTCGCTTCTGCGTGCGAGCTACCGGGGACAGGGGCACTTTAAAAAAAAAAAAAAAAATTTTATTGTTAATTTTACTTTAAACTTTTTACTTTGACACTTTAAAAAAAATTATAATTTGATCACTTTTATTCCTATTACAAGGAATGTAAACATCCCTTGTAATAGGAATAAGCATGACAGGTCCTCTTTACAGTGAGATATGGGGTCAATAAGACCCCACATCTCACCTCTAGGCTGGGAAGCCTGAAATAAAAATAAAAAAAGATCACTGCTTCCTAGCCGAGGTGGCAATGTTTTTTTGAATGCGATGTGATGACATCACGCCCGGCCTCCGAACGATCATAGAGACTCTGGCAACCATCTGTTCTGCCGGAAATCTCTATGGTAGGCAGCCTGGGCCGGTGGATTCGTTCTCCGACTCACCGATCGAACAGGTGATCGGTAGAAGCACTGGAGGGCGGCGGGAGGGGGTCCCCTCTTGCCGCCTGTAAGAACGATCAAGCGGCGGAACAGCAATATGAAGAAATAAACCACTGGCGAATCTCCCCAGGGGTTCTTTCAGTGGCGGCTGGTGTGTTTTTTTTTTGGCGGGCAGCAAACAACCACCCCCCGGCCCCCAGTGGCATCTCAAACTCCCCAGCCCCCCCCCCCATTCCCGCCCGCTCACTGTCTTACCTCATCTAGGTGGCAGGTGGCGGGCACCGGGCACGGCATTGGGCAGGCATGTCTTCTCATCCATCACGGCGGCCATGCGTCTCCTCCCCTCTTCCTAGGCGTCCAATAGGACCTAGACATGTGCAATTAGTTTCATTCCGAATTATTTTTTTTTACGAATTTTGACAAATTCGTTAATTCCGAAATATCCGCATTAACAAAAACCCGTTTAACAATTTTTTTACAAATATTCGTAAATTTGAATATTCAAAAATTCGTAAATCTGAAATTTTTTAAATCTGAAATAATAACTAACTAATAATAACGTAACTATTACTAACTATTAAATTATAGGTATTGGAATTTCCTTTCAAATTTGGCTGTTAGTGAACGTAACGAATACAAATTTATCCGGAGTTACGAATTATCTGAAATAACGAATGCCATATCTAAACAAACATATCGAATTAATAATAATAACTAACAATAATAACAATTAAAACTTTTTATTATTATTATTATTTATTATTATTAATTTGTTCCGTTCCATTTGTTTAGATGCAGCATTCGTTATTTCGGATAATTCGTTACTTCGGATAAATTCGTATTCGTTACGTTCACCAACAGCCAAATTTGAAAGGAAATTCCAATACCTATAATTTAATAGTTAGTTATTATTAGTTAGTTATTTATTCTTTCAAATTTCCGGATTTTCTTTCTTATTTTCAGATTTTTGAATTTATGAGTTTAAGAATTTAAGAATTTACAAATTTATGGATTGCGATCATAACACATGCCTCTGTAGCGGGTACTTACTTTCCCGGGGTAAAATTTTGAATCTTTCGGTGACACCGGTGGTATATTCCGGCGGTCCACGGGGTGGCGCTGTCACCATGGGCTGACGGACGGATATCGCTGTGTGCGGAGCCTCCTTTTTGGCCTCTCTCGGCAGCGGTATGGTGGGGCGGGGAACCCGCCATGCTTGCTGGGAGAGGGTATAAAGGGGCCGGCCATCTTGGTCACGGGTTTTTCGTCCCAGGCACCTTTAGCTTGCGGACGGTGGTTCGCGTTCGTCCTCTAGGCGGCCTAGGCCTAGAGGACCACCGGAGATCGTGTTCCACCTCAGGCACCTTTAGTCCTGGGGTGAGGTACTTGGATGGAGGTCCGGAGCTCAGTGCCCAACACTGAGTTCCGCGAGGGAAGGATCCTAAGGCACTCCGGGGATGGATGCCTGAATCCGAGATGGGCGTCATGGACCGGGAAGAGCTCCTCATCTGAAGACCCGGTGCAGCAGACTGCCGGTGACGGGTGAGTCTCTTGTCGTAGACCGTCCGGAAGGAGGATTTCCCTCGTGCGGAGACCATAACCCACTCTCAGGGAGGAGAGTGGAGGATCGAACTTGTGTCTGGGCCTATTCGTACACACACCTCCTTTTTCTGTTCTATAGCCTAGGGAGTCCATGTTATGTCCTAAATAAAGGAGTGTTGGACTTTAACGGTGTGTGGCTCAATTTCTGGCAGACGAGGTTTAAAGGAGACTCTTGGAGGGAGGATCCGATGCACAGCACAGACCCGAAGGTAACGAGAGACATTGCTGAGACCACATACACAACTGTGGTGGAAACCTGGCGTAGCTCACCCCTCTCCCTCCCCTATCATACCCCTAGACCAGAGACAGTGCGAGTAGGAAAACTTTAATAGAGGGGAGTGGGGAGAGGGTGTGCGCTACACGTGGGGGCTCGGGTCCGGCATTGTGTTGTGCATTACTCTATGGAACGTGTCTGCTGGAAGAGTTAAACGAATAGGCCAAAGTGCAGCCCTGCTTGAAGCCGTGGACATGACCCCAAGAAGGGAAAGGCCCACGCAGGAAGAGCGGTGAACGGGGGGAAGCTCAGCCGTGTGAAGTAGTACACGTGGGGGTTTCTAATTGCACTGCGCCAACAGACACAACCCCCGCCGCTTAGTTCGTGGGCGTGGCTCAATCAAGAAAAAGTAATGAAAGCCCGCGAACTGGAGCAAAGGGGAGGAGTCCAATACGTGTGAAGGGATTACTCGTGGGACATTGACGCAAAAACTCTGCAGTGTGCGATGGATCAGCAACAGGTCGCCATGTTTGAACACACCTCGTGGATTCCGGTACATCCTTCCACCACGACACTACTGCTGCTGCTCCAATAACGGATACGGGGATTCGACTGAAGCCAAGGGGTCGATTCGCCCTATACTCATGTATGGACATTGAGGCCCTGGGTATGATTTGTCCCGGGTGTTCGGGACTGGTGTGCTTGCTGAAGCCGTTCGGACGTTGTGAGGCCTGTGGGGAGTTCACGTTTGAGGTGGATTCGGCAGTAGAGAGGCCGAGAACCATCTACCCAGGCCGGGCTTCAGGTACCACCACTCAGAGAGGAGAAATCACTGCTGTGAGAGTCACCCCAGCGCACACTGCAGCGACCAGGGAAGAGGTCGTTAAAACTCTACGGGAGAAATCCGAGGATGCTGACTCGGTCACCACTGTCTCGCAGCGTCCGCCACCGAAGAAAAGAACCAGCGTGGTAGCCCCGACCAGCGGTGGTGGTGGACCATCTCGCCCGATTACGCCAGGCCAGGATGGATCCGTTGATGAGGGTTCCGGACGTCCCGCTTCAAGGAAAGGCCAAGGTAAGCCAGGCGAAGGGACTTGGTGTGTGGGAGGAGGTGTCGGGAAGGCATGGCCTAGTAAGTCCGCGGAGTGTGGAGGCTCCGTTTCTACAAAGAGCTACATCCCCGCGGAGGAGTGTGACACCTCGGACCTGGAATCGCTCTCGGACCTGGGAGATGATGCCATCATTGATGATTTGTTTGCCGAGAAAGGCTGGGACAAGGTACCGCTTGCTTCATTCTGCAGATCCCGGGATTCACCCATGTCAACAGGGGAAAGTACGCCCCGGGTGGAGGCGACAGCGCCTGGAGAAGAATCTTGTCCTCAGTTTGTCCCTACAACCCCGGCGCAACCTGCATCTGATGCTGGGGTAAAGACACTGTTGCTGCGGGCACCAATGCCCAGATTGGAGGTGGTCAAAGCGCCTCGTCATCCAGACTCGGTAGTTATGCCTGGTGAGGGAGACAGAGCTACCATGCCTCCTTTGGCAAGACTACAACGCCTATTTGGCCAAAAAGTTGCAGAGGAGTACGGATGGGAGTATCCCTACTTACCGAAGGACTTGTTCTATGAGGTGGAGGTGTACAGAGAGGGCTGGTACAATGACTTCGTGTGGACCCACCTAAAGGTTCCGCATGCCCGCAGGTACCTGGCGTGCTCTCCTAGTGCTTCACAGCGTTTCAAAGATTGCAAGGCCGATTGGATGTTAGGAAGACACATTCATGCAGATAAAGTGCTGATCCGACGCAAAGAAGGCGAAGATGTGGAGTATCATCTGGAGACCGTGGATCAACACTTGAAGCCACTGATTTTGCAGCATCCCCGCTTTTACTTATAGGAGACAGAGACTCCGCTCTTATCATGCTGATTGAACTTTTCGGGGCAGTTGTTGTTGTTGTGTGCCCAAAGGAATGAGGAACTATTCCTGTGTTTTTTTTCTTTTCCCTCTTCTTGCAAAGAGATCACAGACTCTGGGGTTAGATAGGGCCAAAGAGAAGAAGAAGAAGCTCCACGAGTGCAGTACCGCGAAGCTGTCACCAGGTGGCAGTCTTGTGCAACGTTTTTTTAAACACTTTTCATGCACCCACTCTTTGGAGGAAAGGAATTTCTTCTCGGAGAGGTTTCTTTTCTTCTTACACGAATACATGTGTCAGGGTTTTTGTGTATTGGTCTTGTTTTCTTTTCTTTTCCCTCTGCAGGAGAACATCCCGTCAAGATTATGGAACCTGGGGTGGTTCTTAGTTAGGATGGGAGGGGAAGGTATAATGTTGAAATGTGAGTTCATGTTTAATGTTGTCTTTCACTCCTCTTTTGTTACAGGGGCTCAGACACAATTTCTCTGTTAGGATAGTTTCCTAAAAATTTTTGTTTTTTTCAAATTGTTAGTTGGTTTCTGGATTGGGTTGTGTCAGCCGTTGAGGGCATGATTCACTCCAGACACTGGGGACTGGTGTCAAATGACAGGGGGGAGAGTGTAGCGGGTACTTACTTTCCCGGGGTAAAATTTTGAATCTTTCGGTGACACCGGTGTATATTCCGGCGGTCCACTGGGTGGCGCTGTCACCATGGGCTGATGGACGGATATCGCTGTGTGCGGAGCCTCCTTTTTGGCCTCTCTCGGCAGCGGTATGGTGGGGCGGGGAACCCGCCATGCTTGCTGGGAGAGGGTATAAAGGGGCCGGCCATCTTGATCACGGGTTCTTCGTCCCAGGCACCTTTAGCTTGCGGACAGTGGTTCGCGTTCGTCCTCTAGGCGGCCTAGGCCTAGAGGACCACCGGAGATCGTGTTCCACCTCAGGCACCTTTAGTCCTGGGGTGAGGTACTTGGATGGAGGTCCGGAGCTCAGTGCCCAACACTGAGTTCCGCGAGGGAAGGATCCTAAGGCACTCCGGGAATGGATGCCTGAATCAGAGGTGGGCGTAATGGACCGGGAAGAGCTCCTCATCTGAAGACCCGGTGCAGCAGACTGCCGGTGACGGGTGAGTCTCTTGTCGGAGACCGTCCGGAAGGAGAATTTCCCTCGTGCGGAGACCATAACCCACTCTCAGGGAGGAGAGTGGAGGATCGAACTTGTGTCTGGGCCTATTCTTACACACAACTCCTTTTTCTGTTCTATAGCCAAGGGAGTCCATGTTATGTTCTAAATAAAGGAGTGTTGGACTTTAACGGTGTGTGGCTCAATTTCTGGCGGACAAGGTTAAAGGAGACTCTTGGAGGGAGGATCCGATGCACAGCACAGACCCGAAGGTAATGAGAGACATTGCTGAGACCACATACACAACTGTGGTGGAAGCCTGGCGTAGCTCACCCCTCTCCCTCCCCTATCATACACCTAGACCAGAGACAGTGCGAGTTGGAAAACTGTAATAGAGGGGAGTGGGGAGAGGGTGTGCGCTACACCTCAAAAAATGAAAAAAAAAAAAAAGCCTCTGGCTCTAATCAGGTGCTTCAAACCCCCCCCCCCCCTCCACCCCGCATCGTAGAGAGAGAGGGGGAGAGAGAGGGGGAGAGAGAGGGGAGAGAGAGAGGGAGAGGGGAGAAATAGAGAGGGGAGAGCGAGAGTGGGGGGAGAGAGAGAGGGGGAGAAAGGGGGGGGAGAGAGAGAGAGGGGAGGAGAGAGAGAGGGGAGGAGAGAGAGAGAGAGAGAGGAGGAGAGAGAGAGAGGAGGAGGAGAGAGAGAGAGAGGAGAGAGAGAGGAGGAGAGAGAGAGGAGGAGGAGGAGAGAGAGAGAGCTGTGCATGATGTCATAAGCCCAGACTAATGACCAGACAAGAAACAGGAAGTGGGCTGTATAAGGTATTTACTGGCAGAAGAAAACATGTTTTACGATCCAAAGTTAAAACAACAAGGGCTGAAGATTTAATAGATGGAAAGTTGGAAAAATTACTGAAGGTCCACTTTAAGGCGGTGAAGCAAAAGGAAACAAATCTCAGCTCCAAGTGAATGATGTGCAGTCTAATGTCAGCCAGCGGGTGACGCTCATTATGGGAACCTACAAGAAGGACAGGCAGGTGTCATGAAGCCCAGACAGACCTACAAAGTCCATCAGTCAGCGAGCCGGCAGTGTGCGCAGCAGCTGCAGACAGGAAGGAAGGTGAAGCTCTAGACGCTGGACATCGCATTGTCTGATGTCATACTTGTCTGCCGACTCTGGGGAAGGAAATCTGGGTGATCTATTTTAAACAGCATTAATCATCATTAATATTCACCTGCCCACACTACCAGACTCCACAGACTTGCAGGGAAGTGGTTAGCAGGATTCTATTTGCATGGAGTTTGCATGTTCTCCCTGGGCCTGTGTGGGTTTCCTCTGAGTACTCTGGCTTCCTTCCACACTTCAAAGACATGCTGGTAGAAAATAATTGTCTGCTGTCCAAATTGGCCCTAATAGGTGTGCATGTGTGTAGGTAGGCTGTGTTAAGGCTGATTTAGGCTGGGTTCACACCTATGCGAATTGGATGCGGTTGTCACTGCATCCAATTCGCATAGTGGGAGAATGTGACTGGCTCTCTATGGAGCTGGTTCACATATCTCCGGGGCGGCTGCAGAGCGCACTGCACTGTGTGTTTTTAGCTCAGTTTCAGGGCCAAATTCAGGCAAAGATTCGGCCCTGGTTCATCCCTGAACCGGAGAATGGGGATGGACAGCGTTCCTGTGTGATCCGCAGCCAGTTCCAGTGTGAACCGAGCCTTAGTAAGGTAGCAGCTGTCCCAAGCATGGGGGAAAGAATTAAATTATCTGTGCTCAGTTCTCAGGCTTTTTTTGTCCCCAGCCAGGCCACTTGTGTGATAAAAAGGGGGAAGGCTGAGGTCCTAGAGTTTCGTTCCCACTTTCGGCTCGAATCGTGGTACTGGAATTGCTGCATCTTGCAGTCCACTGAAGGCACCGGGGTTCTGGAGGACATCCAAGTCATGGAGAACACCAGCATAGACTGCCACCTCATAGAGGTATGCCTGGGCAGCCACACAACTGTAGTTAGGATTAGGGATTGGACTTGTTCATATTCGGCTGTAATGTTAAAGTTGCATCAGTAAAGTTAAGGCTGGTTTGACATACAATATATTAAAGAGGAAGTAAAGCCAGTTAAAAAAAAAAAAAGCAGGTATTGGGACACCTGCCTTTACACGCATCCCTTTAATGGCATCCCAGTCTTAGTCTGTACGGTTCAATATTGAGTTGGCCCACCCTTTGCAGCTATAACAGCTTCAAATCTTCTGGGAAGGATGTCCACAAGGTTTAGGAGTGTGTCTATGGGAAAATGTAACCATTATTCCAGAAGCGCATTTGTGAGGTCAGGCACTGATGTTGGATGAGAAGGCCTGGCTCGTAGTCTTCGCTCTAATTCATCCCAAAGGTGTTGAGGTCAGGCTAGTCAAGTTCCTCCACCCAAAACTCACTCATCCATGTCTTTATGGACCTTGCTTTGTACACTGGTGTGCAGTCATGTTGAAACAGGAAGGGGCCGTCCCCAAACTGTTCTCACAAAGTTGGGAGCATGAAATTTTCCAAAATGTCTTGGTATGCTGACACCTTAAGATTTCCCTTCACTAGAACTAAGGGGCCAAGTCCAACCCCTGAAAAAGAACCCCACACCATAATCCCCCCTCCACCAAGTGATTTGGATCAGTGCACAAAGCAAGGTCCATAAAGACATGGATGAGTGAGTTTGGGGTGGAGGAACCTGACCTCAACCCGATAGAACATCTTTGGGATGAATTTGAGCCAAGACTGTGAGTCAGGCCTTCTCGTCCACATCAGTGCCTGACCTCACAAATGCACTTCCGGAAGAATGGTCAAACATTTCCATAGACACACTCCTAAACCTTGTGGACAGCCTTCCCAGAAGAGTTGAAGCTGTTATAGCTGCAAAAGGTGGGCCAAGTCAATATTGAACCCTACGGACTTAGACTGGGATGCCATTTAAGTTCATGAGCGTGTAAAGGCAGGCGTCCCAATACTTTTGGTAATATAGTGTATATGCAGTGCAGGACGCTGCATGTGATTTGCATAGGAATCGCACCGCATTCCTATTCAAATCCAAACGCAATATTCCCCACTCACACATTCCTGAAAATGGCTATTCGGGAATAATGGGTTCTGCAATGACCACAGGCTGGGAACCGTAGAAAATCCAAGTAAAGAAATTTCACCAGCACACCAAGGATTCCAAAGGGTCCAAAGCTTTTTTCTCGTGGTCACATGGTTCAGATAAGGCAATGTTTCAGAGCCACACAGGGGCAGGTGCACTGTATTTTGCGAACCGTTTTGGGGTGTAATTAACTTAACATTGACACCCTCTACGGTTCACGTGAACGCTGTGCGAATTCAATGCGGTGCACGAAAAACGCACAGGATTCCCTGCATTTCCCCCACCGCATATTAGTCAACTGAGCCTAACTGTTCTAAGCCTGATCTGAAGTTATTCAATGGAGGTGCATGTTAGTTCTAGCACATCTAAAGAACCAGAGTCTGTAAAGCACAACGGGGTATGAAGTAACTCCGTTACTAAAGGATTAACTCGGTAAGACAAAGAAGAGAAATGCAGTTGCTAAGAGTAACCAAGCACAAGTTAAAGACACTAAGCAAGTTGACAGGTCCTCCAGTAGCGAGGGGGTTAATGTCTGGCTTTCTCCCTATCGGTCGGTTTCCAATAGCAACCGGAACCGAACCCACGCTACGGAGATCCACGGCCTGGTCACATAGTTAGGTACAGGAAGTGAAGACATTAATAAGTGCACGTATGTGCAGGGGCGGCGCTACCATAAGGCAGCTCAGGCAGCCGCCTGAGGGCGCCGGGGAGCGGTAAATTCCCATACCTCCTGGATTAGTCCTGGAGAGGAGTCCCGGCAAGTCCAGGAGCAGAGCGAAGGGTCGGAACTTGGCTCCGGTCACTTGCTCAGCAGAGGCGCGCTAGTGTGGGCATCAGTGTCACCTGCCCCGCAGCTTGTGTGCAGTGTTTGGTGTCCAACACGCCGCGATCTCCAATCCTCACGGCACCCGGCATCTCTCCCCACCCACCGGCCGCCTTTCCCATTGTAGAGCAGACCTGTCTCTCCTCCTCCTCAACTCTGATGTATTCCTGTACACAGACAGGAGGAGAGACACCGCTAAGCATGCTCTGTGGTGATCTGAGGTCTGTGATTACTTCATTACTACACAATTACACACAATGTTGATCACACTTTCTGAGATCACACGTGGGGGGGGGGGGATTTAGAGAGGGAAGTATGGAAGGGAGACAAGCTGAAAATAAGTGATAAGGGGTAGGGGGGGGGGGGGGGGCTAAGAGGATACTGTATGTCCTAGGTGGTGTTTTGGGAGGAGAGAGTACTTGTGCTAGGAGAGGGAATGGATATGAAATCTGACCACTCCCCCAGCACAAGTCCTCTCTCTTCCCAAAGCGCCCCGTATGACATACAGTATCCTCTTATTACTCCCCCCAAAATGAAAGAGATGCTGTCTTCTACACAGGGAACAAGTTGGCATTTAGGACCCTGGGCACCCAGCTAGAGATGCGGGGCAATCGCCCCAGGTGCCCACATTAGTGCCCTCCTGCCAGGCAAGTTTAGCGGAGCCAGGTGGCAGAAGTTTTTGGGGCATTGGGCTTCAGGACATAGGGCCAGTTAACACCATGAATCGCACAGGAACACACTGTGCGTTCCTGTGCGATTCACATGCATTCCAGGTGCAGTGCAATTTCAGCCCATTTGTTTGAATGGGCTGAAATTGTGTCAGACCGCACCAAGAGTTATAAAACGCACAGAAACCTGATCACATGGTACTACTGTAACATACAATCTGGTGCAGGCAAGGGATTTGGGGGTGGTGTATTTTGTGCTAGGATGAGTATTTGTGTTGGAAGGGGGGTTTAGGGGAGAAAATTTGTGCTAGAAATGGGGAAAAGATTTACAATGGGAGGAAATATTTTGCTGGGAGAAGAAATTGGGGGGGGGGGGGGATTTGTTGTGCTGGGAAGGGGGATTGGGGGGAAAAGAGGGTTTGTGCTGGGGGGATTTGGATGTGGGGTATTGGCTGGGAGATTATTTGTACTGGAATGGGGGAGGGGGTTGTGGTGAGAGGGAGGATTTGGGGGGTGGAAGAGGATTTATTCTGAGAGGGGTTTTGGGGAGAAGGAGGATTTGTTCTGAGAGGGGAAGAGGATTGGTGTTGGGAGGGGGAATTGAGGAGTGTGAGGATAATTCCTTGTATACACAACCGGTTTTCCCATCGGGAAAACTGCCATGACAGCTTTTGCCCGGGAAAACCGGCCATGTGTATGCTCCATCGCAGTTTTCCCGACGAGAAAACTGCGGGAAAAAAAAAGAGAACTTGTTCTCTATTTTCCCGTCAGGAAAAAATCCTGCCGAGAAAACCGGTCGTCTGTATGCTTTCCCGAAGGGAAAAAAACGTGCATGCTCGTAAACAATTTGACGCATGCGCAGAAGCATAGAACATAATTTTGTAGGCTCGTCATAGTCTTTGACGTCACCATGTTCTTGGCATTCAAAAGTTCAGCGGTCTTTTGTGTGACCGTGTGTATGTAAGGCAGGCTTGAGAGTAATCCCGTCGGGAAAAGCGTTGTTTTTTTTCCTACGGGAATACCGGTCGTGTGTACAAGGCATAAGTGTTAGGATGAGGAAGAAGGGTGGATTGTGCTGGGACTGGGGATTTGGGAAGGCTGGAGGAGGGGGGGGGGGCGTACAAATTAGTGCTGGATTTTAGAAAGGAAGGTACCCCCGCGTGCAGGGTGAGTATGCCCCGTCCACACATGTATGTATGCATAAGTAACGGAGACCTTAGATTGTAAGTTCCTTAAAGCGGAGCTCCACCCTAAAGTGGAACTTCCGCTCATCGGATTCCTCCCCCCCCTCCAGTGCCACAATTGCCACCTTTCAGGTATTTGCACCCACTTCCGGGCATAGACTCTGCGAGGACCTGCAGGACGTCAGTTCCCGTCTCCCCCCCCCCCCCCCCCGTTGTGTTCTGGGAAACACACGGCTCCCAGAACACAGCGGGGAACAGTGAGGACGGCGCAGCGCGACTCGCGCATGTGCAGTAGGAAACCGGGCAGTGATTCCCTCACCCATGATGGCGGTGGGGGCAGCCGAGAGACGAGCGATTGCTCGTCTTCTACTGCTGACGTCGCTGGACTCGAGGACAGGTAAGTGTCCATTTATTAAAAGTCAGCAGGTGCAGTATTTGTAGCTGCTGGCTTTTAATATATTTTTTTTACGGCGGAGCTCCGCTTTAAAGACAGGGACTGATGTCATTATACAATATGTGACGTGCTTTGTATATTGTCCAACACTATTTAAAATGCCTGTGTAACACCCTAGTGTTTAGGTAGGGTTGCTAGTAAATTTAGTTTGCCAGGCAGTAGTTGCCCTGGGTAATTGTTAGTAGATCCACTGATTCCTCTATAGTTCTGGACTTGCTGCACCTTCTCTCTTCTGTCACTAGGTGGCGTTATGCTGGTGACATTAGATAGACAAGGGCTTAGCAAGGTCAGGTTACGAATGGATGGGGTGTCTCAGCCAATGGGCAGGGTTTTTTTTAAGCCCCTTGGCCTGCTGGGAGAGCCTGTTTATTTGGGTGGAGTCAGGTGATCAGGGTTCTGTGCCACCCAGATGGCTGTCTGGGTGGATGTGTGTTATGCTGCCCCGGACTGCTAGGCCGGAATCCTGAGGCCTATCCCGGGGACATCTGGCTGCTAGGCTGTCTGAGGTCTATCCAGAAGCAGGAGAAGCAGCGCAGAGTTGGGACTGCAGGATTGGAGACCAACCAAGAGTAAAGGTTCAGCCGGACAGGGTCGGAGGTAGAGGGGAAGCTGTCGCCACTAAGGAACCATCCACCTTGTTACCGGAGACCACTGTGAGTGAGCTGGAGCAAGTACCAGAGCAGTCTTCTCATCAGCCGGGGATGGTGAAGAAGTGGGAAAACTTCAGCAAGTGCCAAGTCAGGGACCCAGCGGGACAGCAAAGGTGATGCTTGAGGAGCATCAGAGAGTGCCAAGCCAGGGACCTAGCGGGTCAGCAGGGGTGACGCTTGAAAAGTATCTGTGAGTGCCAAGCCAGGGACCCAGCAGGGAAACAGGGGTGACGCTTGAGGAAGATACTGAGTAATGGAAGTGGAAGAGCTCAGGGGATCCAGTGGCAATTGGGTCTGAAAGTCTAATATGAGACTGGGAGCTCAGTGAGTGAAGACCTACAGTGAGAGACTGTAGAGTGTGAGGAGACCTATCTGTTTTACCAATAGTTGAGTACAAATACCATTAGTGACTGTTACAAGATTTGTTGCCATAGGAGACAGCGGTCCTACCTATACAGAAGCGGTATCCAGCTGGAGGCCTTCCACTGTATAGCTGTCTACCTATAGAAGACCTGGAGTCTGCCAATTATCATTGCATCTACTTAAAGGGGTTGTAAAGGTTTGTTTTTTATTTTATAAATAGGTTCCTTTAAGCTAGTGCATTGTTGGTTCACTTACCTTTTCCTTTGATTTACCTTCTAAATATTTTTTTTTCTTTGTCTGAATTTCTCACTTCCTGTTCCTCCTCAGTAAGCTGTTCAGTAAGCTGTTCTGGGTGACTCCACACCACTCGGATGATGGTGTGAAGTTTAGTGAGGAGAAACAGGAAGTGAGAAATTCAGACAAAGAAAAAAAACATTTAGAAGGTAAATCAAAGGAAAAGGTAAGTGAACCAACAATGCACTAGCTTAAAGGAACCTATTTAGAAAATAAAAAACAAACCTTTACAACCCCTTTAAGGGTGTCCTTGGCCTAACCCTCTCTCCCACAGTTCTTGTTCAAGAGACAATAAATCTCTTTGCATTCAAAAAGTGTCTGGCGCCCATCACTTCAACTTGTATTGCACTCACCATGCCTTGTAACCCACTCTACCAAGAAGGATGTCAGCTGTCCCTGACTCTGGAGGTCACCATTAGGCCTCTAGGGGTCAGGGCCATTGCTTCACCTGTAATAAATAAATGTAAAAAATTATCTTTTACATTTGGTGGTTGTGTCTCCAGCTGTACTCTGTGATTGCATTGGCTGGCCCCTACAGGATACATTCCAAGGGCCCCATTATGTATTTTATGTTTTTTTTTTTTTTTATACTTTGCTTTTCCTGATGTCTTCAAGCCAGTCACAAGCAGTGGAGGGATCTCATTAAAGATTCTCCCAGCGGTGGGTGATCTTCAGTCATGCAGAGATCTGCTCTCTGCATCAGTACACTGTAAGTGCAAGCACCATGGTGACACCTACTCATGGTAGGCCCATAACACCTTGTACTTACAATATGTCCTCAGTCCTCCAGGTTAAATGACACAGGACATCTGTCAGCAGAGAAACTAAGGACATCTTGTGGAAGAAAAGAAGTACTGCAGGGACAGCTCCCAACTGAAGGTGAATATTGCAACAAAAGGAAGAAAGACCAGTACAAAAAAACACTAAATGAAATAGAATAAACTACCATAAATGCACCCTTTAAAAACACCTTCTAAATAAAAGAAAAAGTGAATAGAAATGTTTTAAGCATGTTTCACATAAACAAGTCAATAAGTGAAATTGAGAGTTTCTGCCCCTAATAAAATCAGAAATTTTGTGGCAAAATCAGTTTTACTGAAAGCACTAAACTCATCATTATCTCTGGCTGGAATCATGTGGGATGGTGGAAGTGGCTGAGCTAAACTCATGCAGGGGATGCTTTCATTCTGCAGCTTTTAGAACTGTTTTGACTTCCGCTTTCACATGCTTTCATACAATGCACTGTGTATGGTGCTGTATAGAAATCATTTTATGGAAGTAATATTAAAATAAATTGGGTGGAGACTAATTATTGTTCATTTTTATTTTATCGCAAGCCCAGTCAAGAGTCTAATAACACACATCTTCTCCAAAAGACCCAGCTACTTGGGGAGCCCCTCCCTTATTGCTACCAGAGTACTCCAGTTCCAGTGCCCTTGGACCTTGGATCCCTCCAGCTGTGCACCTGTGTTTCCAGAGTTGGACTTCATTAAGAGGAACACTGTTTTTAAAGATAATTGCAAGTAACTTTGTCCTGAACTATATTACTGAATTAGTGATTCTCAGCTGGACTCCCTGTTGTTATAGCATCTTATAGAGCCTATACTATGCAGTCACATGTTACCCTGGTGGATGCTGTATTTATTTTATATTATGTGTAGCACAGCCACCTTGGGAACTTCTTGGATTTACCTGCTCATCTGCATCACCATGACCCTGTGAACCTTCCAACCCACCTGACACTCTGGGTTCAGACATCTTTCCACAAGCACCTTTAAATGACACGTCACACAAGTCAAAATGTTTATATTATCTCAGCTTTTAATGGAGAAAGCAAGGTAGTAATTATATACAAAAGAGGGCAATAGATCCACCAAGTTCTAAATAACTGCCCAGACTCTGTAGAGGGATTCCCCAAAAGACAGTTTAAGAACAGTTTAACAGTATGAGAGTACAATACACATTTATGTACAATGGGATCAGGGGCGTACCTAGGGCATTTGGCACCCGGGACGGATCCTATTTCTGGCACCCCCCCGACAAAATCACAGCGCGCAAAATGTGTCGCTTAAAAGGGAGCAGGAGCTTCCTTTGAGTGACAGTGTGTGATTTGCCGCGACTTCAGGTCAATTTAAGACCGTTAGAGTATTATAGTGGCAGGTTAGGGATGTATAGGGTATTATGGTGGCAGTTCAGGGCAGTATAGGGTATTAGAGGGGCAGGTCAGGACAGTATAGGGTATTATAGGGGCAGGTCAGGGCAGTATATGGTATTATAAGGTCAGGGCAGTATAGGGTATTATGGTGGCAGGTCAGGGCAGTATAGGGTATTATAGGGGCAGGATAGGGTAGTATAGGGTATTATGGTGGCAGGCTAGGGCTGTATAGGGTATTATAGGGGCAGGTTATGGTAGTATAGGGCAGCCCTCAAAAATTCGACTCGCCTGCTCGCATTTTGCGAGTGGATTTTGAGGGCTGGGCGAGTGTGGGCTGCCTGGGAGCAGGGGGGGGCGATCGTGGGGCAAGAGAGAGGAGAGCTGCTGCTGCCGCTCCCGCGCCGCATTGATCAGCGTACGGGGAACATAACAGCTTTCATTTCAATAGCTGTGTTTCCCCGTTGCGCGTCTTCATATATAGCCCCTCCCCCTTGTCCGGGAACTTTGATAGACAGATCACCCGCCCCAGGATTCGGCAGGTGATCTGTCTATCAAAGTGCCCGGACAAGGGGGAGGGGCTATATATGACGGCGCGCGAGGCGGGGAACACAGCTATTGAAATGAAAGCTGTTATGCTCCCCGCACGCTGATCAACAAGACAGGGGGGGCTCTCTCTTTCCCTACACAGGTAGGCCACTGGGGACCTACACAAGGCTGCATTTGGGGACACAAGGCTGCAGAGGCAGGTTAGGACTGTATAAGGTACTATAGGGGCAGGTTAGGGCTGTATAGGGTACTATAGGGGCAGGTTAGGGCTGTATAGGGTACTATAGGGGCAGGTTACAGCTGTATAGGGTACTGTAGGGGCAGGTTAGGGCTGTATAGGGTACTATAGGGGCAGATTAGGGCTGTATAAGGTACTATAGGGGCAGGTTAGGGCTGTAAAGGGTACTATAGGGGCAGGTTAAGGCTGTATAGGGTACTATAGGGGTAGGTTACTGCTGTTTAAGGTATTATAGGGGCAGGTTAGGGCTGTATAGCAGTGATATGCAATTAGCGGACATCCAGCTGTTGCAAAACTACAAGTCCCATCATGCCTCTGCCTCTGGGTGTCATTCTTGTGGCTGTCAGAGTCTTGCTATGCCTCATGAGATTTGTAGTTCTGCAACAGCTGGAGGTCCGTTATTTGCATATCCCTGCTGTATAGGGTACTATAGCGGTAGGATCAGCCAGTGAAGGAGCCTTTGGGAGGAGTGGCGGAGGCAGCCACATCCCCGGGTCCACCCACCAACTCCAGCTACCTCGGGACTCGGGAAGCATTGAAGATCGTCGAGGGACAGCCTGCCTGATTGGATGACTGGGGAGACAGGCAGCCCCCCTCCCCCGCACCGCTCATTATGACGGCCCTGCTGCGATCTCCTCTCACACTGCACACCCCTTGACTGACAACCCCCTAATGTGCGGCACCCGGGGTGGACCCCCCTCCGCCCCGCCCCCTTCTTGGTACGCCACTGAATGGGATACCACCTGTAGCAAGACCTGTAGGACAATAAAGGTTAAATATTTAATGCAGGTAGTTACACTCTAAAGGGAAACCCCAGGCCGGCCTATTTAACCTTTAGATCTAATGAGAGATCAGACAGAATAAAAATAGTGTAGGGTCCTTTAAATAGTAACAACAACAATGTCCGAGATGCAGGCCTGATGGTCTTCACCGGCAGTTGGAGCTCATTAGATTGTATCCAATAGGGCACAGTGATGTATTAACAGACTGACTAGCTTAAACAGGCTAATGGTACTCCTTGAAATGGTTGTAGGTAGAGGTGTCTATGTACAGTGTTCAAATAGAAGTGCAGTAAAGTGTTTTCAAGGTAGAGGTGTCTGTGCACAGTGTTCCAATAAAGTAACCAGGGAAAGATTGCAGAAGATGGGCAATTTCCCTCTCACCAACGACTGGACCAAACTAAATGCCTTGCAGACAGCGACCCGAGACAAGACATCTGTCAACGAAGCCACCAGCGATGACCCACAGGTTCTGAGTGTGGACGAACGTGGTGTCAAACTGCTGAGTTGGTGCTGTGTAGATGTCTGACAAACAGCAAGCAGGGTTAGGCCCTCCTAGGCCGGGCTGGAATTACTTGAACACCGCGGGGTAGGCCGCAACCCCTCTCTCCTCGTCACGGAGAAATGCACACAACACCGGACCCAGGAAGGAGAGAGCGTAGGACAGATCTCCAGTCTCTTTTATAGTCTCTCCCAGAAGTCCCCTGGATGGTGGCAAGGATTTCTGGGATGTGTAGTCCTGTTGCATGGTTATGCAATGGAATCGCTAGTCAGAAAGACTACTAGTGTCATGAAAAGCGAATAGGCCACCTGGAGAACAGCATCTTCCATGAACCTTACCCTTTGACCCCTCACCACTCCATTGGTGGTCTCGGCGATTGATGGCACTGTTCTTCCAGGGGGCCCTATTCATAGTGAGGGGAAAAGCCAAGGTCAGGGCAACAAGCAGACACCCTTTGTCACTGTTTATGGAAGACATCCTCAGCTCCCTCTTCCTATGACCTGTTCTTCCGATATCCCAGCCTTGGCTACCGTTCAGGAATCATTCAATTCCATGTGGGTTGACGTTCACGATTCCCAAAAAATTCAAGGGTTTTGCTGACCGCCACAGGCGTAAGCTGCCTCCTCCACAGCCAGGAGACAAAGTCTGGCTTTCCACCAGGAACATCAGACTTCGGGTTTCTTCTCTCAAATTTGCCCCGAGATCCACTAGTCCTGCTTTCCACAACCACCCAGTGTCCCATCCGCAGCTGTCAGCCATAGGGTTCACTACCTTGTGGTGCACTCCTGACCCCCAATGGTGTGCATCTGTCACCTGGCCACAGGTGACCTGACAACTAGTCCCACAATCCTTTGGGTTGGGCTCAAAAATATGATGACAGTCACTGGCGCCCAGCATTAAAGGGATATCCTATAGGTAAGTAATGACGGGGAACGCACATAATATTACAAGTATAGTCCACATCGCCACATATGTACAATATAACAGCTGAAACAAACAAAGTAACATCAAAAACTCCCAGGTGGGCAGCAACATAGTCAGGAAGAAATTATGTCAGGGGGATCCAAACATATAAGAAGCCAGAGGCTGACTCAACCCCAGGCTCCACCTAAATATATAACAACAATTTTGGGTCGACTGACTTTTAACGGGTGACCATTTCTCCTTATGTGTGGCAGGTTTACAATGATATGAACCGTAGTTGAGGAATTTCAGTATGTTTGCTGGATGCAGATGATGGTCATGTTGTAGACAGACAATTTTAGAGATGGTAGATTACCTTCCTTTTGCTTGGAGAGCCACAGATCATTCCAAGGTCTCTGAGCCCGTTTGCCAGTATATTAAACATAATTCCTTCAGCATGTTCTCTCTGTATGGAAAATCATTTTAAACAGATTTTTAACACTCAGATTTGATGCACTCAGGCTACAGATGCTGATGTTATGTCTCAGCTCAATTATGACTGGATGAATAGCAATGCTCTGTGTTTTCAAAAACAAGCAAGATAGAAAAAAATAACGCAACGCACGAAGGATATTTCTCAGCATACATTGAAAACACATGGCAGATGCTGAATAAATTGGAGAAGATAATATGTGATCTGCATTCAAACCAGTTAACAAACAGAAAACAAACATTTCTGGTTTGCATTACAGAGAATGTAAAAGACATGTAATCGGAGTGTAGCGGTTGTGTCATGAGGCCATTTGGTTAGGTTCTCACGGGACTCTCAATATTTGAATGATCTAAGTCCTGAAAGAGAATAGAACCTGCTCCTATTGGTCTCTGCTTCTTTGGAGACAAATCTATTCATGCATGAGCTCTGCCCCAATTGCCAGGCTAAACCTACTTTCCCATCCCTGCTCAGTCGGGTCTTGGAGTTGCAAACATCAGCAATTACTCTCTTTTCATTGTATGTTTTCATTGGTGACACCAACAGAAGAATCATTGGTATAGCATGGCCCTAAGCCCAAACGTTCCTCAACAAACAGTCCCTAATTACTACAAATATTGTATTTAATTGATTTATAATACAGAGTGGATATGACTATCTGCTTTTCATTATACTCGGCTTTGGTATGTCCTCCACAGCCCACATTTAAAGCCCATTCATAAAATGTGGGACGTGGTGTTGAGCTTGCGTTGTTCCACCAAGTTCCACCAGAGAAAGCTCTGTGATTGAAGGAGGTCACGTTACCATCTCTTCTTCCAGCTTTTCTTTTTATTCAGAAAAATAGCCTTCGGCCTCGTACACACGGCCGAGATTCTCGTTGAAAAAAACATGTTGTTTTTTTCGACGAGATTCTTGGACAAGAAACTTGTCCCGGCCGAGTGTACACACGCTCGTTTCAAAGAACCCGCGGTTCTTTGAAAGGAGCGTACGCGGTGACGTCATCGACTACGTCGAGCATGCGCTCATCACATTCGATGCCGTCGCCGCCATCTTGGTATACCCTACGTATGCCTAGGAAGCTACCGCGCATGCGTCGAATTCATTTCGAACATGCGCAGGCTTCCGGGAGGACAGGTAAGTGTACACACACTCACTTTTCTCGTTGAGAAACATGCCGACGAGAATCTCGACGAGAAAATAGAGAGCAGGTTCTCTATTTTCTCGTTGAGGTTTCTTGTCGGTTTTCTCGACGAGAAACCCGATAGCAGCGTACACACGACCGATTTACTCGGCAAGACCTCTCTGCCAGCAAGTTTCTTGCTGGTTCTTGCTGAGAAAATCGGTCGTGTGTACGAGGCCTTCCACTGGATTTGGCTGCAAGCAATTCATTCTAAAGGTTTTTTTCTTTTTTAAATAACAAACATGTTATATTTACCTGCTCTGTGCAATGGTTTTGCACAGGACAGCCCCGATCTTCTTTTTTGGTCCCCTGCCGGTGGTCCTGGCTCCTCCCCCTTGATGAATGCCCCCAATAGTAATGCCTCTTGCTATAGGGGCACTTGAGCAGGCTCATTGTCCATTCACACACAGACCACGGCTTGGCCCAACTTGCCCCCCCTCCCCTGCTCTCTCCTCATTGGCTCACTGGCTGTGGCTGACAGCAGCAGGAGCCAATGGCTCCCTCTGCTGTATGGGCCAACGAGGAGAGAGAGACCCGGGAGAGTCGCTGCTCTCGTGCACATTGTTGGACCGAGATCAGGCCCAGGTTAGTATAAGAGGTAGAAGATAGAATTTATATACTTACCTGTCCTGCACCCTGTGTATTGAAAAGCTGTCACATCCCTTCTCCCCTGCTTCTGCAAGTATTCTACACTTCCAGATGTCTAGAATGTTTGCCCCCCCCCCCCCCCCCTCTGGCTGCTGTGGTTCCTCCTGGTGGTTCAAACTTCACTACAGGTCATATGAGACAGCGATTGGAACCACAGTGGCCTTTAGTGGGAGCATGTATGCGACTGTTTCAGTCAAATACTTGTAGATGATGAGGAGTGGAGATGTAGTTGGCTTTTCAATACATTGCCAGAAAGGTAAATATTTATGGTTGAATATGTTTTTATTAACTATTTTTCAGGTAAAACAGTTGGGGTACAGAATAAAGAAAAAGAAGGGGTTGAGGGGTAATGCTGGACATACATCATCATGTTAACGTTACATATAGGTAGGTCAGATAAATGCTAACATCATTACATGAGGGCTGCAGTCAATATCTTAAGCAAGCAGGGTACTCAGTCAATTGGATACAGAAAAAGAAAACAGATAAATATTTTATAACCCAGGAATAGGAAAGGGGGGGGGGGGGCAACGCTGTATCCTGGCCTAGGCCAACAAGGCCCAGGCCTAGGGCAGCACTTTGCAGGGGGGCAGCATGGAAAGAGTCCCCGCCGGCTTGCGCTACACTGTTAGTGTAGCGCCAGTCTTATGGGACAGACTGGGCTGAGAGGCAAATTAGTCTAGCGCCCCATAAAGCGGCCGCACTGCTTCCAGTATGCAGGCGCCCGGCATTCCGCAACTGTGGGGGGGGGGCCCTGCTTCTAATTTTGACAGTCTTATCATCCTGGACCAAAAACCTTCCTCATTGTGTTTTCTGCTGCACCATTGGCATGGTTATATCTTCTTAGTCCTCTCCATAAAATTATCAGAAATTTGTGCTTAAAGTAGAACTATAGGCAACACTTTTTTTTCATTTTGGATAGAGTAAGGGAGGGTTATAGCCCCTGTCAGTTTATTTTTTTTACCATCCCTCTCCCAATGCAGAGATTTCCCTTCACTTCCTGCTTCATAGCCAAACAGGAAGTGAGAGGAAATCTATGCAAATGAAGGGAATCCATTGCCCCCCCAGGCCCTCGGAACTAGTGTCCCCATTCAAAAATTTCAGGGTGGGTCTTAAACAGAAAGGGGTGTGGCCTTGGCAGGAAGGGGTGGGTCATATTTAAATTAGGGGTGCACGAGTTTAGTCAGGCCTAGGGCAGCACAAAACCTAAATACACTACTGTGGGGGGGGGGGGGGTATAGATATACAGGTAGTATGAAAGTTATCTCTCGTACTCAGTTCAGCTGAGGTTGGATGCTTAGAGGGCCGGTCACCGGGGTGTGGTCATCCATTCTTCCGGACCACTTACCCCAGTGACGTTCTGGCTGTTGGTCCCAAAGCCATCCCTCCACTCAGCCTCCAGTCATTCTGTTCAATAATCTATCAGAGGCCGAATAAAGAAAGGTAAATATTTAAATGCTTCGTTTACAGGGGACTTTTTGGCTAAAAGGGACCCTGTGGTGACAGGGTCATATTACTCCTGACTCTCCTAAAGTTTAGTTAGGTTTGATTACTGTCCCTGAGAAGCCAATACCTCATGGTTATGGAGGTTCAGAGTGAGATGCAACCAAGAACATTTTTCACATCTCTTGTAACCTCTTTCCACCTATGCATTGTAAGAGGGATAAGAAGCCAAACCTTATCAGAACATACAACTATGTGATACTGATGCCGCGTACACACGTCCGTTTTTTATGTCATTTTTAAAACCAACGTTTTTCTTGTAGTTTTTTTTCTTGTTTCCTCTCAACCCTGTCTTGCGTACACACGATCATGAAAAAAAAACGCTCGAGCAAAGCGCAGTGACGTACAACACGTACGACGGCACTATAAAGGGGAAGTTCCGTTCTAATGGCGCCACCCTTCATGTTAGTAAACTTTGTTAAGCGATGATTCGCGCTTTTCAGCCTCATGCTTTTCAGTCCGTTACGGCGTGACGAATGTGCTATCTCCATTACAAACGCTAGTTTTACCAGAACAAGCGCTCCCGTCTCATACTTGATTCTGAGCATGCAAGTTTTTTTTCCCCTCATAAAAGCATACACACTACCGCTTTTCACGACGGGAAAAAAAACGACATGAAAAGCTACGTGAAAAAATAGAGCAGGTTCTAAAAAATTTTAGGCCGTTTTTCACGTAGTTAAAAATGCTCTGGAGCCTACACACGATCGTTTTTAATGCCCAAGTTAAAAAATTGCATTTTTAACGACGTGAAAAAACGATCGTGTGTACGCGGCATGAGTCTTTCTCAGGCTTAATAACCATGTTTGCATTTCTTCTCCCCTACAGCAGCCATTTTTCTAGTATGCCTTATATGTGTGGTCCATTACTCAGGTGTCCCCAGGTTCTGTATTTGTGTAGCAAATAATAAAGCCTGGACAGAGTGTGTACAAGCGAAGAGGGATTTTAAGAGATACTATTGGCTAGTCAGGCATCATCAGGTCAAACTAGAACAAGCAAGAAAATGTCAAGGGGAACAAACAGATTAAAGCCAAATTATGACCAGGGATCAAAGCAGTTGGGCATCGATGATACCAAAAGATGAGACTGAATCATAGTTAGGCGAAATGCCAAGGACCAATGGATCCAGAAACCAAAACTTGAGCAATGAAAACAGTGAGAATAAAAGGTCACTACAAGTTCATGGCAGGCAGTGATTAGGTAAAGCCAAATAGGTAGGTACAGAAACTAGGAAAATCCAAGAACACTTGGGCAGTATTCCACCCACAGGCACCATGTCTGGTGACCTTTTAAAAGAGCACTGACCAATCAAAAACATCTATTAACACATGGCTTAGACCAAAGGTCTCCAAATTTTCTAAAAAAAGACCCAGTTTATTGTCCTTCAGACTTTGGGGGGGGGGGGCAGAACTGTGTCCAGTAGGGGAAGAAATTGCCCCAATGCCATTGGGAGTAAACAATGCCTCTGGCTTGGTAGTCAGTGGGGGTAGAAAAATTACATATCACCTGGGGTCAGTAGGAGGAGGAATAGTGCTCCATCATTTGATAATAGTGGAAGGAATCGCTGTGCTCAGTTGAAGGCATAGTACCCCATTGATGGGCTCAGTGGAAGGAATACTGCCCAATTGGAAATAGGAAAAATACTGCGCTAAAAAAACCAAAAATAATAATAAATACATATAAGCAGCAGCTAAAAAGTGAGATACACACTAACTAGAAATGAAAAAGAGATGTAACCGTGCTGGCTGGCCTATAACATAAAATAATGAACCAACACTAATTTTGAAAAGAGTATTATAATAGCATACTAAGGCTCCATGTACACAGAAGCTCAAAAAAGGTCGTTTTGAACGCCAGATTTCTGGCAGAAAAAGCCGTTTTAAAATATAGCTTTTATCAGCGGTTTTTACTAGTGTTTATTAGCGGTTTTCAGTGTAGCGTTTTTTAGCTTTTTTTTTTCTTCATTTTTTCTTATTTTTTTCAATGGATCAAAAAACGCTAAAAACGCTGGCGACCAGCGTTTTTGAGCGTTTATTAGCGTTTTTCAGCGTTTTGCGTTTTTTCCCGCAGAAAAACGGCACTTTGAACGTGAATTTCTTGCGTTCAGAAAAAAGCCTATTAACTCCACTGCTCATTAACGCTAAAAAACGCTATGTGTACATGAACACATAGGCTAACATAGAGTGCAGTTAATGGGCTTTTTAAAAAAACGCCAAAACGCCAATAAACTGCAGTTTATCAGCTTCAGTGTACATGGAGCCTAAATAGTGAAATGAAAGCTCTATCCAAATACATATAAAAATATCCAATATTGGAAAAAGTCTGTGAACATAGGGGTACATAAATGAAGTGAAATAAGTGACATTTTCCACCACCATATATAATGTGCCAACACCACATGGAATGCACGCTTACCACAAGGCAAGCAAGATGAGCTTGCAGCTATAACCCAGCCAGGGCCTTTATCCAGAAGATGTAAGGGAACGGCAACTTCGGATGGACTAATGGGTGGAGAAGAAGTATGCAGCAATGTGGCAGGATGTCTCGATAATAACGGTCTCATACGAGGTGGTCAGAAGTAACCAAAAAGGAGAGAAGACTCACCATTGTGTAATTCCGATAAAAAATGTCAATTTATTGTGATAAAATCACACTTACAGCAGTAGGTAGAATAAAAGCAACAATTAGCCGGCCGGCTAGTGAACGCCCGTCTGCTCAGACACTCAAACGCGATGACGTCAGCACGCCAACTCCTCCCAACACACGTTTCGTCATAAAATGACATTGTCCCGGGGCACTTCCTGGGGGACGTCATACTTTTATTCTACCTACTGCTGTAAGTGTGATTTTATCCCAATAAATTGCCATTTTTTTATCGGATTTACACAATGGTGAGTCTTCTCTCCTTTTTGGTTACTTCTGACCACTTCGTATGAGACCGTTATTATCGAGACATACAGCCACATTGCTGCATTCTTCTTCTCTACCCATTGGTCCATCCGAACTTGCCGCTCCACTGCATCTCCTGGATAAAGGCCCTGGCTTGGTAATACTGCCCAATTGTTGGTGTCAGTGGCAGGAATAAAGCCCCATCAATGGTGTTAGTAGGAGGAATAGTGCTCCATTATTGTTGTCAGTGGGAAGAATAGTGCCCCATCATTGGTGTGAGAGAGACAGTGCCTCATTGTTGGTGTCAGTTGGACACGAATAGTGTCCCATCATTGGTGTCAGTGGGAGGAATAGTGCCCCATCGCTGGTGACAGTGGATGAAAAAGTGTCCCATTGTTGGTGTCAGTGTAAAGAATAATGCTTTATATCGGTCGGAGAGAAAGCGCACCAATGGCCAGATAAAGGCAAGCGGAACTAAGTTTGGAGACCACTGGCTTAGACCATAAACACAGAAACAGTTAAAGGATGGCATATAAACACAGAGGAGGCCACTGCATGGGAACCACAGGTCCAGCAGCAAACAGGTGAGAGGACTAAAGCCTCGTACACACGGCCGAGAATCTCGTCAGGAAAAAACTTGTTGTTTTTCTTGACGAGATTCTTGGACAAGAAACTTGTCCCGGCCGAGTGTACACACGCTCCATTCAAAGAACCCGCGGTTCTTTGAATGGAGGGAACGCAGTGACGTCATCGACTACGACGAGCGTGCGGTCGTCACATTCGATGCCGTCGCCGCCATCTTGCTACACCCTACCTATGCCTAGGAAGCTACCGCGCATGCGTCAAAGTCAATTCGAGAATGCGCGGGTTTCCACGGCGACAGGTAAGTGTACACACACACACTTTTCTCGTCGAGAAACATGCCGACGAGAATCTCGACGAGAAAATAGAGAGCTGGTTCTCTATTTTTCTCGTCGAGATTCTGGTCAGTTTTCTCGACGAGAAACCATACACACGAACAAATTTTCGGCAAGAAAGCTATCTCGGCAGTTTTCTTGTCGTTTCTTGCCGAGAAACTCGTTCGTGTGTACGAGGCTTCAGAATAACTTGACCAGTATATAGGAAGCACTATAGGTTTTAATAGATTTGGGATCTTTTAACCTAACATGCCTCATATCTAGGTATATATTTCTAGTAATTACTTTGAAAATACTCATTCAGTAAAATAAGATAAGACACCTGACATCCGTTCCCTTGCAATTTTAACTTTGCTTGACATAAACCGATGAAGTTCTTGAATTAGTTGTGACACTTGTCAGAGACTTTTAGCTGGCTCACAGGAGATGCTGTTTCCTGCACTTTACTACACCACAAAATCTCCTGTAAAGTGACCACCAAATGTTCTGGCTGAGAGGGAGGAAATCTCCTAAAATGAGCTGTTAATTGCTACCTGCATGGGTTGTGGTTTAGGGGAATGTTCGGAGAATTGTCCCTGTGGTCCAACAGTTCCATCCCTGACATTTATATATTTCTGTGTTAAATATGTATGTGGGGAAGCCGTTTTTTTTTTTTTAAATCCGGAGGAGTAGCGATAAATCTGTGACTAGTAGGAACTGTCTGCTTAGTACTGCATGATAGAAGGCAAGAAGTATTAAAGTGGGAGTAAACGCCCATGCATGGTTTTTACCTATAGGTAAGCCTTATATATTATATATTAAGGATAACCTATATGTACTGTAAATATCTCCTAAACATGTACTGTTTAGGAGATATTTACTGTACATGCAGCCAGTTACGTCACCGGTGCTTGCGCTCTGAAGGACCAGCATACCCGAGTTCTGTGCCGTAAACGGCGGCTCTCGCGTGCATGCACGGGAGTGACATCATTGTGGCTCCGGCCACTCACACAGCCAGAGTCCGCAAACGCATAAGGAAGACTGGGTGAAGATGGAAGCGCCCTCAGCGGTGACAGTGCGCTGCTGGAGGGCTTTGTTTTTAGGTAAGTTCCACATAATGTGCTAGTATGCGATACATACTAGCACACTTTCACATTACCTTGCCGTAAAAAAAAAAAAACACCCAGCAGATTACTACTGATTTACAGTCAATCTCAACACTAACTGGATGATTGTATATGTAGTGGGGGTCCCAATTTAGGGGGCTGCTATATTAAATTTAGGGGTGATTCGAGTGGTAGTTGGCTCGGATCTTCCAATTTGTTGGACTCTGCCTTGCTGCTGTTTTCACCTGGCGTGCAGTTTCCCTTAGAATTATGGGTGGCGCTGTCACTTGTACTCAGGGTTGAACCACAGGTGATGGAGTGGCGATTGGGTGTCCTCTCTCGGCAGCCGTGCAGTGGGCGTGGTCTACCCGCTGTGCATGCCGGGCGAAGATACAAAAGGAGCAGACGCCATTGGTCAGGGTGGACTTACTACCCCGGGGTCCTGTACCCGGGGGGGGGGACCTACGGTTCGGGAGTCTAAGTTCAAGTGCATGGCCCTCCAGGCCATGGGGCCACGTGCGCCTCAGTCCCAGGCACCTTTAGTCCTGGGACTGCAACTTCAGCCCTGGGCCCAGTATCTTTAGCTGGAGCTCACTTCGGGGAGGAAGAATCCCAGGGTGCCGCCTGGCGAGGGGACCCGCATCTGGAATAGGAGGCTGGGGGAAGACCGTTCCGAAGGACTGGTGAGAGATCACAGTGAAGGAAGGGGCCCAGTAACTCTCTGGAGGGATGTCATCCGCCCGAAAAGGGATCTAACAACGTAACCATTAGGAGGTTCGGGACACTATAGATTCTGTGGCAGGGGATCTCCCAATCGCATCCATCAAGGGAATCTTATTGACTGTTCGAGCTACATGCCGGCTGCTAGTGCCATTGGGTGACTATCCGGGTGAGCTATACCCACTGGGGATCGAGTGGCGAAGAAGCCAGGAGTGTCTGAATCTGATCTGCCCTTTTCTAACACCTTTCTCTCTTCTCAAGTTTGTGGTTATTCATGCATAAGGAAAATAAACTCTACGTTGGAGTTGCTACTGGTGTGGACCTTGGAGTTACTTGGGGGTATAGAGACTTGTCCTTTACATTCTAAGGGACGAGAACCAACTTTGAGGAGAACCTTGCTGCAAGACTCATAAGTTACAAGTGTGCTTAACCTCTGCAAACCAGAGGGTATGGGCATGGTGGCATGGTGTGCCTTTTCCTCCTGTGAGTGAGCCAAAGACGGGAGGGAAAGGGCCGTGTGCTACATGTATTATAAACAATACAATGTAGCTGTTATTGCTGCACCAATGAGCTGCGGGCAGGAGATTCCTTGCCCCAACGGATGCCTGTATACAAAGGGGGGGGGGGATGTTTGTGACCACACTGACCTAATATGGTCACATGGCACTCCCCTGAAGCCCCAAAACCCGGGGCACGTATATACAAACATCGACTTCTTGAAAGTCAAGTTTCAGCCCACCCCCTTCCACCTGCACTTCGCTTTTGGTTAATCTCTGTGGAACTTGAGGCCAACTTGCATATTTTAGCACCCTAACCTGAAGGCTTCTGAAGAGCTCTGGGACACATGTAAAGGAATATACGTCTACCTACATGTGCCTGTTGCACAGTCATGTATGCAATTTATTCAATTTGCTAACTTTTAACATACTGTAAAAAAAAAATACTCTTTTATAGTTACTTCTCAGGATTTGAAAAAATAAATGTATCCTTCTGTTCTACACGGAAATTTACAAGTTTCAATAGATCAGTAGAGGGCCAGTAGACTTTTTCTTTTCTGTGAAGAATTGGGTGAGAATTTTATAAAGGCTAACAGGTTTTTTAGATCTAAAAATTCCTTGGGTGAGAGGGGTTATGGCATAGGATACCCAAAATAAATAAATGCAAAGCTGGCCCTACGTACAGCCACACACAAAAGGTTTCTGCACATGAACCCTTTGGATGAGCCACCAGACTTCCTGTAGGGCTTTCATACTGGAGCGTTGCGCTAGCAGGACAGTAAAAAAAATCCTGCTAGCCGCATCTTTGGAGCGGTGAAGCAGCGGTGTGTTTACCACTGCTCCACCGCTCCTGCCCATTGAAATCAATGGGGCAGCGCGGCTATACTGCCGGCAATGCGCTGCTTAAGCAGCGCATCATGGGCGGTTTTAACCCTTTTGCGGCCGCTAGCGGGGGGTAAAACCGCTCCCGCTAGTGGCCGAAATTCGCTGCAAATCCGCCCATAGCGTCGGCGGTAAAAATAGCGGAGTTTTACCGCCGATGATATGGGCGCTCCAGTGTGAAAGGGCTCTTATAGTTACATAGTTAGTCAGATTGAAAAAAGACACTAGTCCATCTAGTTCAACCAATAGAAAAAAAAACACAAAACACCTTCCTACTTCAAGCACATGTTCTCCCCAAGCTGCGGGCCTGAGTAGTAATAGCTGCACACACATCCATCTGCGGCAAAGCCTGGAGGGGCAAGAGAGCTTCCAGAAGATTCCGCCACATATTTATACCCTTCCCCAGCACGCACCACTGGCAGTAAACCTCCTAGCAGCTGGCAAGGGAGATATGAATATTCATATCTCAGCTATTGGTTCCCACATTGTTACCAGGGACACTTCCCAACAGCAGACAATAACCTGAACTCAAGGGAAAATGGACAGCAGGGGTGTCAAACTCAGTTTCATTGCGGGCCGCATCAGCCTTATGGTTGCCCTCAAAGGGCCAGTTGTATCTGTAAGACTAGATGTCCACGGCACCCCACCCTCTCTTACATTAGATGTCAGGAACCCCCCGCCATTAGAAGTCAAGAGTCTCCCACCCTCCCTTACATCACAATGCATCCCCTTACCTTCCTGCTGCTGGGAAGAAGCTGGAGCGCAGCTGGGAAACAGAAAGTGCAGGAGGAGGACCAGAGGAGGGCTGGAGTCAGCTGTCAGAGTCTGCTGAATGCTGAGACCAGGGGAGGCAGAGACGAGGAGGTGCTGCAGCTGCACAGAGAGGAGCATGATCTGTAGGAGGAGTTCTGTCCTCCTCTCTGCTGCAGAGTGCTGTGACAAGGTGGGGGCAGGGACAAGGGGGTGCCACAGCTGCAGGAGAGGTTCAAGGGCCACATTAAAAGTGATCTACAGAATGCTGGACTAGGCATAGGCTAACTACAGCCCAGTAGCATTCAATTTAAAATAGGGACACTCCTGCTTAGGACAAATTATGTTGAGATCGTTGTACTGCTTAATGCGCCTTTATCAAAAACAGTGCCTGCTTTGGAAAACTATTGCATCTAAATGCCTTGCCAACTTTTTGCTTAGACAAAAAACAGTCAGATGTTAAAAATAGAGAAAGGTGGGGACTTTCATGACTTCATGATTCATGACTCCCAGCCTGGGATGTTTTCGTTTTTCTCAGTGAGATTTTAAACTAAATAAAGCACAAACTAGAACCAGGTTGATCATTTTCATATTTCTGGGATTCAGTCTGAGGATATCTGGGCGGGTTCTCCTCACTTTTATATAATTTGTAAACTTTATAAAAATCACTGAAATTCAACAAAGATGACGTCAACGTTCCAACCACTTCAGAATGGCGCACTTTGCTGGAAACGACTTGTAAACAATTGTGTCATGTGCAGACTGTGCAGACTGTGCACGGGTTTGATTTTTGTATTTTTTGGTCTAAATGTACAACCAAAGCTCGGGTACCGGCAATTATTATGATCAGCTTGGTTTGCTTTAGCGGAAAGAAAGATGATGTTTCTAATAAGTGAATTACATTGTAAGATTATTTGGCTCACATTCCTATTTAAGGCTTTTGTGTGCAACATACACTGAATGTGGAGGTGCAATCAGAGGACGTGTCTTCAAGCCTTCGGCCATGGCAGAATGTACAAACACCCTCACCCGCAGGGTAGAGAAAGCAAAATAAATGACTGTCAGAATCAGAGTACGCTACTGGCAACATTTATTTTACTGTGACAGAATTCAAAGTGAAACAAATAGAAGCTTTAATTAGAGAACCATTTTTTTTTTTTTTTGTACAATCTTTAACATTTTGAGCTTTACAAAACAAAACAAAAAAATAATCTGTAGAAAGAATAAGAAAAAAAAGGAAATCAGCATTCACATTATTGAAAGCAAATTGACACAAAAATCAGTTTAGTACAGCGATTGCAGGTTCTCCCCTGTCCTACATATTCGATCTAAATGGACAGGCCCCTCACACTTTCAAGGGAGAGGGTAAGGACCAGCACCGAAAGCTAGGAGTAATATTTCAGTAAACTAAAAACTCAAGAAATAAAGTAGTAAAGTAAACATGGAAACATAAAGGTTATGGAGGTAACTGCTGATATTAGACATGTGCAATTCTTTTAGTTCCAAATTCATTTTTTTAACGAATTTAGACAAATTTGTAAATTCGGAAATATCCAAATTTCAGAATTTTAGAATTTCAGAATTTTTCGGAATATATGAAAATTTGGAAATTTGAAATTCTAAAATCCGGAAATTCGGAAATTTGGAAATCCAAAAATAAAAAAAAGGAAAATCCAAAAATTCTAAAGAATGAAAATCCGAAAATTCAAAAACCCGAAAATTAGAAAATCTGAATTAATAACTAACTAATAATAACCTAATTTGGCTGTTACTGAACGTAACGAATACGAATTTATCCGTAGTTATGAATTATCCGAAGTTATGAAATATCTGTAATAACGAATGCCGTATCTAAACAAATGGAATGTAACAAATTAATAATAATAAATAACAATAATAATAATAATAACATATTATTATTATTATTTATTATTATTTTGTTCCGTTCCATTTGTTCCATTCTTTTTTTCGGATAATTGGTAACTTCAGATAAATTCGTATTCGTTACGTTCACTAACAGCCAAATTTGAAAGCAAATTCCAATACCTATAATTTAATAGTTAGCTATTATTAGTTAGTTAGTTAGTTATTATTTCAAATTTTTGGATTTTCGTTCTTTCTAATTTTCGGATTTTCCTTTCTTATTTTTGGATTTTCGAATTTTCGAATTCTGAATTTACGATATTTCGAATTCCGAATTTACAAATATTCAAATTTACGAATTTACGAATTTTCGAATTTATGAATTTTTGAATTTTCGAATTTACGAACTTTCGAATTTGCAACGTTTCGAATTTTCGCATTTACGATTTTTCGAATTTCCAAATTTTTAAAATTTTTAAATTTACGAAAAAAAAACAAAAAACAAATGAAACGAAAATGAACAAATTTTTCGTCAGTGGACATGTCTAGCTGATATATCCAAAACATGGCAGATGTACCTGGTCCAGCAGCTGACTAAGTATAACTGACTCAATATCACTGACTCTTGTTATGGTTCTGGTTCTCATTCTGGTTCTGGTTCGCCTGGACAAGTTTCTTGAATGCAGGATCCGCCAAGACTAGCAGGGCAATTTCCAGACTGGAGGAGACTGTAGCCGAGCCAGTTACTGTACATGGTTTCTCCAGGAAGCCCATGTGAAGTCAAAATGTTCTCGAGTACCCTACAAGTGGCGATCCATTCCTCAGCCTCCATAGTCTCTGTCACCTTTCCAGTCCAGTCCAGTCCAGCTCGCTTGGAATTTGTGGGGTTTTCCAGTGAACTGGTATGAGGCGTTTTGCAGCATTGAGAAGGTGAGGGAGAGCACTACGCTTATAGCGTGAGAGAGGAATGGAAGAGATATGGAGCAAAAATTGCTTTGGTAAGAAAGGGAGGTCAATATCAAGACTGTCTAAAACATGTTTAGTGACTGTAGTCCAAAAGGGCAACAGCAATGGGCAGTCCCACCATATGTGCAGAAGTGTTATTCTTTGACCACATCCCCTTCCGCAATTGGACTCAATCCACCTATTTTCCCTGTAAAGTCTGGGGATCAGTCTCTTTTGATGCATGTAGGGCCATAACGTAGCAATATATCAATAGAATCTAATTTAGAAAACATTTGTTTTCAGAACGTTTGTTTCGTTTCCTAAAGGTTAATGGGAACATTTTGACAACCATTTTTGACCAAAGTGAGCTGAAAAATTGAAGGCACAGGATAGAATTTTTTTTCAATTCTGATCTGAACAAAGTAAATTCTAATACTTTCCAGGTCAGGAAATATCTTATCTACTTGACCTCCAGAAGATTTACCCCCCTTCATGACCAGACCATTTTTTGTGATATGGCACTGCGTTACTTTAACTGACAATTGTGCGGTCATAAAGAAAAGGAAAAAAATCGAATTTCTTCATCAATTTAGGCCAATATGTATATTAATACACATTTTTGGTAAAAAAAAAATCTCAATGAGCGTATATTAATTGGTTTATGCAAAATTTATACAAACTATGGGATATTTTTATTTATTTTTACTTGTAATGGCAGCAATCAGCGACTTATAGTAGAACTGCGATAGTATGGCAGACATTCTGACACTAACTGACACTTTTTGGGAACCAGTGACACTAATACAGTGATAAATGCTAAAATGACACTGGCTGGGAAGGGGTTATACATCTAGGGTGATCAAAGGGTTAAATGTGTGCCTAGCCAGTGTTTTACTATACTATGTGAGGTGCTTTTACTAGGGGAAGAGATGGAATTTATTCACTCCTTTGCAGGGACACAAATTCCATCCCTTCCCCCCTGTCAGTATGGAGATCTGCCTTGTTTACATAGTCAGATCAGAGTTCTATCTCTCTTTCTCCCTGACGTTTGGGGGGTGCTGGCTGAAATCAAGTACCCAGCACCCGCCGATCATCTTCCACTGTGTATAATGACAGTAGAAGCTAGCCGCCACTGTCGCGCACGCACGCCCCTACCCGAAAGTGTCAGATCAAGTATATATATATAGTGGTTACGGTAACTATTGTAATGTGCATATGCTTGGAAATCGTTATATTTCCCAGGATCAAGCCGGAAAGGCGCATGATGTCACCCTCGAGTTTTGAGGGCAGAAGATGGGGGTGAGGTCAGTATAAAATATATTTATTCCTTTACAAATAACTTTTTTTTTTTGCAATTAACTTTTGGGTGTACTATCAGCACATAATTTATCATTATTGTTATTTCTTTTGGATAGAGTAGAAAATAGTTGTAGCTCAGACCCTTAACAGGTCCAGCGGATTTGTCCCAGGTTCTCTTCTGGGTCCCCAGGCAGCCAGGCACACAACACTTGTGCAGTCTCTCTCACAATAACCAGTGATATCTTTCTAGGTTTTATTGCTGGTTAAACTTTGATGGGGTGCAGAGAAAGCTTTGGGATACTCCAGAATTTACTGCACAAAACATTTGGAGGACTCTTTCTATTCTGTCTACTCTCTTCAGGGGTAACCCCCTCTTTGTAGAGACTAGAGATACAAGCACTTCTGGAACTCCCAGGGCAAATCCCACTTTAGCAGCACTGACGCATTAGGGGTTAAACAGCAGACAGTCAATATTGGCTAATATTGGCTAGACACTGTACCGTGAATCTCCAGGCCGGATCCTCAGTGCACTTGGCCCTGAACTGCTTCCAGAATAAATAGGCCCCCAACTCCTCCTGAGCTGGGACCTTGATCATCTCTCTGCAACAGGCCCCCCAGATCCCACTGAGCTGGGACCTTGGTAAGATCTCTGCAGGCTTTAGCTAACTTGCCCATAAGGGCAGCAGCCCTTCCATGCTGGGATCTCCTCCTCCAGGACGAGAACCTTGCTGCCCCATGCATCAGACTATAAATCTCCTTTCTTAGCCACTTACTGGGCACTTCCTCCCAAAGGATTGGCTGAGACCTTATAAATATTCAGACCTAGGGCCTCTTGCAGCCCACTACATTCTAGAACCCAGTGGCGGCCCTTTAAGAGTTTTTTTTTTTTAAATGTCCTTTGTGGCGGTGCGTCCATAGTGGGCACAGAAGCGCCGCCCCCGCTCGCTCCTGCGCCCATCACTCACCACAACAATACATAGGTTCATGCATTGCATGAACCTATGTATTGCTGCCGCCCACTATTCAGATGGCCGGCCTCTTGAGCGCCGGCCATCTGAATAACACTGTCTGGTTGGCCTTTAGAAGTGCCTATCAGAGCCAGCGGCTCTGATAGGCTTCCCGACTTCAGCCTGAGGGCTGTAATCGGCTTCTAAATAGCTAACAAGAGGACGCACGGGGGGTGCGTTCCCTGGCCAATCAGGTTCACCAGGTCTTGTTACCGGTAACCTGATTGGCTGAAGCGACATCTAGGGTGGGAGAAGACATCGAGGACGGAAGAAGGACGGCGCTGACCCGAGGAAGCTAAGTGCAGGGCTGGGGGGGACAAACTGGCTGCATTTGGGGGACAAACTGGCTGAATTTGGGGGACAAACTGGCTGCATTATGGGGACAAACTGGCTGCATTTTGGGGGACAAACTGGCTGCATTTTGGGGACAAACTGGCTGCATATGGGGGACAAACTGGCTGCATTTGGGGGACAAACTGGCTGCATTTTGGGGGACAAACTGGCTGTATTTGGGGGACAAACTGGCTGCATTTTGGGGGACAAACTGGCTGTATTTGGGGGACAAACTGGCTGTATTTTGGGGACAGACTGGCTGCATTTGGGGGACAAACTGGCTGCATATGGGGGACAAACTGGCTGCATTTGGGGGACAAACTGGCTGCATTTGGGGGACAAACTGGCTGCATTTTGGGGACAAACTGGCTGCATTTGGGGGACAAACTGGCTGCATTTGGGGGACAAACTGGCTGTATTTTAGGGACAAACTGGCTGCATTTTGGGGACAAACTGGCTGTATTTTGGGGGACAAACTGGCTGCATTTTGGGGACAAACTGGCTGTATTTTGGGGGACAAACTGGCTGTATTTTGGGGGACAAACTGGCTGTATTATGGGGGACAAACTGTCTGCATTATGGGGGACAAACTGGCTGCATTATGGGGGACAAACTGGCTGCATTATGGGGACAAACTGGCTGTATATTGGGGGGAAAACTGGCTGCATATGGGGACAAACTGGGTGCATATGGGGACAAACTGGCTGCATTTGGGGACAAACTAGTGGCGTTTGGGCACAGTGGCTGCGTTTAATGGGCACAGTGGCAGCAATTGATGTTTTGTTTTTTTTCAGTTTGTTTGCGCCCCCCCAAAAAATTTGAGCACCAGCCGCCACTGCTAGAACCTACTAGAAGGCAGGGAGAAGTAGTTGAGCCTGCAGTCTGTGAGATACTGAGCAACCAAAACTAATCATACACAGCCACACTGCTTACAGAGGAGCCAAAAGACTAAATTTACCTGAACCTCTCTTGCAATATATTCTAGGAGGGTGTTACATAGTTAAAACTCCCGCTAAGATAAGAATGACAGTGTACAGTTTGTTAGTACACCTGCAACTTTTTTTATGTTGCGATCTGTGTCCATTGAAGAGATTTCTCTTCACTGCTTGTCATCAGAACAAATCTCTGTTCTGGAGGCAACGCCAATTTTTTTTTATTTTCTACCACTTTTAGTGTCTTTGACATTGGTCACCAGGACAATAGAGTAAATCTCTCTACAGAGGACACAGGCAGCAGTAAAAATCTAACAGGGATTATAATTCTTCAGCACATTTTCCAAAACGAAAAAAAGAAACAATAAATAAAAATAAATAAATAAAAATTGCCTTTATATATACTTGGGGGTCTATTTAAAAAAGTTTGCTGTGCAATGGTTCATTTGCATAACCATCCCAAATAATCC
Organism: Rana muscosa; assembly: GCA_029206835.1. Classification (NCBI taxonomy): domain Eukaryota; kingdom Metazoa; phylum Chordata; class Amphibia; order Anura; family Ranidae; genus Rana; species Rana muscosa. Next base: position 271,752,665 of record CM055122.1, read on the forward strand.
CAACATTGTGTCTAATATTTTTTTTCCTTATGATAGTCAGTTCCATCCAGTGGCCATAATGTGGTATTTTCCTAAAATACCTCAACCAAGAAAATACAGCATTATGAACACAAGATGGAGCTGAGGATCATAGGAAATAAACAAATTACAGAGATTATTGTTAATGGCTAGTTATTAAAGTGATTGTAAACCTTTACATATACTGGCCACAGAGATGAAACAAATCCTATTACATAAGTTGTACCTGTCAATCTGCAGTCGTCTCTTCTCTACATCTGTTCAAAGTGCTAAATTATAACGCTTGTCTGAGAGTTCAGAAAAAAAGGGGGTGGAGAGCTGAAGTTACACGCTGCAGAGCTCAGTGAGGAGAGCTCTGAGAGCTGATTGGAGGAAAGGGACCCTCCTTCACACAGCACACAGGAACAGAGCTGAGGCTGTCAATCAGCTGAAGGTCCCTCCCCTGTCGCCATTTTTTTCTTGGTGTCAGGAAAACTTGTCAGAAGTGATTCATGCTGATAGCAGAGGAACGAAGCAGCAGACAGAAATGACACTAAAGCCCCATACACACGATCAGACTTTGTGACAACAAACTTCAAAATGAGCAGGTTTTCCAAAAAATCTGACCGTGTGTACGCTTCATCGGACAAACTTTTTCGGTTTTCATCGGACAAAAGCTGCTCTGCAAACGGACAAACTTTTCGGCAACAAAAGTCCTACGGTGCAAAGTCCTGCCGTGTGTACAGAAATCCATCGGACTTTAGTCCGAAGTACAAATACGTATGCTCAGAACCAATGTTAAAATCAACCAACAATAGCAGAAGTTGACCAAAGGGTGGCGGTAAAGAGCAGAAAAGAGCAGAAAAAACACGTAGTACGTCAATTACGTCCCTACGTTCATGTTTGTTGGCTGAAAAAGTCAGAGCGTGTGTATGCTATGGGCGTTCCCGGCCAACTCCCTTCGGACAAAAAATCCACGGAAAAGTTTGTTTGAAGTCCGATCGTGTGTATGAGGCTTTAGTGCTCTGGATTGAGACAAGTACACACTATAGAGCAGGGATATGCAATTAGCGGACCTCCAGCTGTTGCCAAACTACAAGTCCCATGAGGCATAGCGAGACTTTGACAGCATCAAGCATGACAACCAGAGGCAGAGGCATGATGGGACTTGTAGTTTGGCAACAGCTGGAGGTCCGCTAATTGCATATCCCTGCTATAGAGGGATATGCTTTGTTCATATTTAATGTCTGAGGTTTACAACCACTTTATAGAAAGATTAGGTGTTATGGTATAAGCTGGTATAGGAATTTTGTCAATCTCTTAGCACCTCAGGCTTTAAGGTTAGCTGGACCACACAACATTTATTATTATACTACAGTGCTAAAGCCCATGTACTGCTTCAACCTAATAATTTTAACAGCAGCAAAGAGAATTAGCAGTGCATGCACTTTATTAAAGTGGTCATCACTTGCAGCATTGGGATCTCAGGATCAGTGCTCATCACAGAGACTGTCTGCATGGAGGTTGTATGCATTCTCGTGTTTGTGTAGGTTTCTTCTGTTTCCGAAAAATATATATGGCATCAACCTAAATTAACCTTGATGTGTGAAGAAGAAACTTTGCACTGGGGACTAATACGATGGCTCTATGTACTCTGTGCTACAGATGTTATCAGTGCTATGTACACTAATAACATAAAAAGGTCTTGTAAAACGCTGTGTGCTCTCCCAGGGGTCTCTGTAAACTTTGACAGATGAACTTTCTAACGTTTTTTTTTTTTTTTTTTACATGACAGCTCCTCTTGGTATGACGCCTCTTTCCCCAGAGAGATCATATTGATAAACCATTTGTCCAGAGGAGCCAAGATCAAAGCCTCTGGAAAACGAGGGTGTTAATTTGCGGCTGCGACGAAACATCTGAATTTTCTCTACAGATCATCAGGAAATAAGTGTTTATGAATGCAGCCATAACAAGACCAAGATCCATTTCTATCAATTGTTCCTTCCCCATTTGGAACCACGCCACTCGTTCCTCCTTAGATGACCCTCATTTTGGTCTTATGTGTAGACCTCCATAAAAAAATGATTATATAAAATATCCAAATTCAATTTTTATAATTTTTTGAGACCGATAATGTAGATCTTTCTTCTGGTGGTGTTTAATCACCACTGAGTTTTTTTTTTTTTTTTTTGCTATATAAAAAAAAAAATACAGACATTTTCGAAAAAAACAAACACATTTTTCTTAGTTTCTGTTATAAAATTGTGCAAATAAAGAACCTTTCTTCATAAATTTAGGCCAAAATGTATTCTGTTACACTTTTTCTGGTAAAAAATAACCAAAATCTGTATACCGGTATATTTCTTAAAGTGGTTGTATACCCAAATTTTGTAGAAGCACCTACAGGTAAGCCTACATTAAGGCTTACCTGTAGGTGCTTGTAATATCTCCGAGACCTACACAGTCTCGGAGATATTTGCAAAAAAAACTGTACCGCTATCTACGGCGCATGCGCGCCGTAGATAATGGCGCAGGCGCACTGAGCGCGGCGGCTCTTGAATGGGAGCCTGCCGTACACTGCCGGTAATTCGCGCATGCGCGGGGATCGTGCCGTTCCCCGCGCATGTGCGGGAGTGACGTCATCGCCGCTCCGGCCAATCACAGCGCCGGAGCGGCAATACCCGGAAGTCACTCCGGGTATCATGGATTCGACGGAGGACGCGTCCGAGGACCGCTGCGGGGGCTTCGATCTAAGGTAAGTGATTGATAATGAGCTAGTATGCTAGTCATACTAGCTCATTATACCTTTGCCTTGCAGGTTGCCCCAAAAAAAATAAAAGTTTTGCGGTATACAACCGCTTTAATATGTTGTTGATATTGGATATAAACACCCTGAATAACCTCTATCACCACTGCACCAATGAAAAAAATTTGCAAATATCTATAGCTGCCACTTAGTGAATAAACATTTTTATAGTAGAAAAAACTTAAACTCAAAACAATCTGATTGAGAAAAGCAAATAGTAGTGCTGAAAAACAATAAAATTATATAATGGTGTAATAAACTCAATAACACCCCGTGACAAGTGATAATAAGTCCATAACATAAATGATGAAATCGATGAAAAAACCCTTATTTCTGTAAAAATTCCACCACACCACCGTGCTGTGCCAACTTCCCCTTTGAAAAACGCACTCACCAAATAGATTTGCCTTTCACTCTCGTGTCAGGCTAAATCGCTCGTGTATGATCCCACAAAAGGAGAAAGCAATCTCAGCTGAATCACCGTGATAGTCCTCAATATTGCACATATAAGAATAAAAAAAGTGCTCCAATAGTGTATAATTGTAACTCCAGTAACTCCAGTAACTAAAGGCAAAGTCAGTTTTATTGTGCCCTCATTAGGGAGATTCACCCTCTCTATTTGTGTTGTTAACCATTAGGGATGAGCTTCGTGTTCGAGTCGAACATACGTTCGACTCGAACATCGGCTGTTCGATCGTTCGACGAAGATCGAACTATTTGGGCCGTTCGCGCCAAATTCGAGTGACGCGAACGGCCCACAATGCACTACGCCATCGCAGTGTCATCCAGGCGCTGTGATTGGCCAAGCATGCACTGTGACCCCGCATGCTTGGCCAATCACAGCGCCGGCAGCGAGGAGAGCAATGATTGGCCACAGGCAGGATGCCTGTGGCCAATTATTGCTGAGGGGGTTTAGTACACGCCCCACACTATAAAAGGCCGCCAGCGCGGCGGCCTTGTGTAGTGTGTTCCGGACCGGAGTAGGGAAAGAGAAGCATAGGCAGGGACAGTGTCATTATTTTTCCTTTACATAATCCTGGATTCCTTGTGTTTAGGGACAGATAAGGATAGGTAGGGAGAGTGTCAGTGACAGTGTGCTATTCTGTGCTAATCCTTGTTTGTAGGGACAGAGAGGTACAGTGAGGGAAAGTGTCAGTGTGCTATTCTGTTCTAAACCAATCTTGCTGAACCATATTTTCAATCCTTGAGTTTAGGGACAGAGAGGTACAGTGAGGGAAAGTGTCAGTGTGCTATTTTGTGCTAAATCTTGTTTGTAGGGACAGAGAGGTACAGTGAGGGAAAGTGTCAGTGTGCTATTTTGTGCCAAATCTTGTTTGTAGGGACAGAGAGGTACAGTGAGGGAAAGTATCAGTGTGCTATTTTGTGCTAAATCTTGTTTGTAGGGACAGAGAGGTACAGTGAGGGAAAGTGTCAGTGTGCTATTCTGTTCTAAAATTATTTTGCTGAACCATATTTTCAATCCTTGAGTTGAGGGACAGAGAGGTACAGTGAGTGAAACTGACAGTGTGCTGTTCTGTTCTAAACCAAATTTGCTGTTCCATATTTTCAATCCTTGAGTTGAGGGACAGAGAGGTACAGTGAGTGAAACTGACAGTGTGCTGTTCTGTTCTAAACCAAATTTGCTGTTCCATATTTTCAATCCTTGAGTTGAGGGACAGAGAGGTACAGTGAGGGAAAGTGTCAGTGTGCTATTCTGTTCTAAAACTATTTTGCTGAACCATATTTTCAATCCTTGAGTTGAGGGACAGAGAGGTACAGTGAGTGAAACTGACAGTGTGCTGTTCTGTTCTAAACCAAATTTGCTGTTCCATATTTTCAATCCTTGAGTTGAGGGACAGAGAGGTACAGTGAGTGAAACTGACAGTGTGCTGTTCTGTTCTAAACCAAATTTGCTGTTCCATATTTTCAATCCTTGAGTTGAGGGACAGAGAGGTACAGTGAGGGAAAGTGTCAGTGTGCTATTCTGTTCTAAAACTATTTTGCTGAACCATATTTTCAATCCTTGTGTTTAGGGACAGAGAAGGATAGGCAGGGGACAGTGTCAGTGTCATTGTTGCTAAGCCTCCTGCACAGTATACACCTGAAGGTAGCCCTTATTGCTGTTTTTCCCATCTCCCTGCAGGCCATCCATTAAAATGTCTGGAAGGCAACCAAGGAGAGGCAGACAGTCAGGAGGCAAAAAAAGAGGGCAAGCAGGCTCTGTGTCTGGGGGCAACAGTGCTGGTCGTGTACGCGGTGCATTGTCATCAGCACATGGCCATGGGACACGCTTGTCCTTGTTTTCGGCAGCTGGACATGTTGAGCCACATCATGCCGAAGACTTGGTAGAGTGGATGACCAAGCCCACCTCATCCTCCTCATCCTCTCTCACCCAGGCTCAGGGTACTGGCAAAGCAGCTGCCAACGCGTCCTCTTCTCTGGTATCATTATCTTCATTAGTCAATCCTTCCCTAGACCCACCATGCCCTCCTCCTGAGGAGTCCCCCGAACTGTTTGAGCAAAGTGTTGGGTACATGCTCCAGGAGGATGCCCAGCGTTTGGAAGGATCTGATGATGATACCCAGCTAGAGGAAGGCAGCAGCGTGAGAGCAGAGAGAGGGGATGCTCAAGAAGGACACCAATCTGGCAGTCATGCTCCAGCAGCTGCAGCATATTGCCAGATTGGCTCCAGTGATGAGGAGGGAGGGGATGATGAGGTCACTGACTTCACGTGGGTGCCTAATAGGAGAGAGGAGGAGGATGAGGAGGAGGCACATCTCCAACGAGGCAGGATGCCCTTGAGTGGCCAGCATATGGGCAGCACACCGACGGAATCACACCGCAGAGCTCCGCCTGTGCAGGGCGCTGCCTCTGCCCGTCATGCAAAAAGTTCTTTGGTGTGGGCCTTTTTTGAGGCGAGTGCATCAGATCGCACAGCTGCTGTTTGCAACATATGTCTCAAGCGTATATCGCGTGGCCAAAACATCAGCCGCTTGGGCACCACATGCTTGATCAGACATATGTTGACCTGCCATGCAGCTCGTTGGCAAGCCTACCTTATAGACCCACACCAAAGAACAAAGCTGACCTCTTCTTGCACCGCATCAGCTGGGATCTCCAACTCCACTATACCTTCACTCCTCTCTGAAACCTGCTCTGAAAGGAATGAAGGTGTAGAATTAGGTGTGTCACAGGCAAGTACTTGCGGGCACTCTGCTAGCAGTACACCAACGTCCGATTCTAGCAGGCAAATTTCCCTGCCCCAGCTGCTGGACCGTCGAAAGAAGTTCACTCCCAGCCATCCACATGCCCAGCGGTTGAATGCTAGCTTGGCTAAATTGCTAGCGCTTCAACTGCTGCCTTTTCAGTTGGTAGACTCGGCCCCCTTCCGTGAGTTTGTGCAATGTGCGGTTCCTCAGTGGCAGGTTCCCAAACGACACTTTTTCGCACGGAAGGCTATTCCGGCTCTCTACAGGCATGTGGAAGGCAATGTCTTGGCCTCGCTGGACAGGGCGGTCAGCGGTAAGGTGCATATTACCGCTGACTCATGGTCCAGCAGGCATGGACAGGGACGTTACCTTTCTTTCACGGCCCATTGGGTCACTCTTTTGGCAGCTGGGAAGGATGCAGGACAAGGTGCAGTAGTGTTGGAGGTTGTTCCACCGCCACGCCTCCAAAATGCTACTACTGGTTGTGACACACCTCTCTCCTCCACCCCCTCCTCTTCTTCCTCCATGGCCTCTTCCTGTGGTTTGTCCTTGGAACCAGCGGTGCTCCGTAGGCGTTCAAGGGGCTACGCAAGTACGCAGGCAAAAAGATGCCATGCCGTGCTTGCGCTGGTGTGTTTGGGGGACAGGAGCCACACTGGGGCAGAGGTCCTGTCTGCTCTGCAGGGGCAGGCCGAGAGGTGGTTGACGCCACGCCAGCTTAAGCCAGGAATGGTGGTTTGCGACAATGGCACCAACCTCCTCTCCGCCCTCCGACAGGGACAACTGACCCATGTGCCCTGTATGGCTCACGTCCTTAACCTGGTGGTGCAGCGGTTCTTGGGCAGGTACCCGGGCTTACAGGATGTCCTGAGGCAGGCCAGGAAAGTCTGTGTGCATTTCCGCAGATCTTATAATGCCAGTGCTCGCCTGGCTGAGCTTCAAAAGGAGTTGAACCTGCCCAAGAACCGCCTTATATGTGACATGCCCACCAGGTGGAACTCAACGTTGGCCATGCTGCAGCGGCTGCACATGCAGCAGAGGGCCATCAATGAGTACCTGTGCGACTACGGCACCAGGACAGGGTCAGGGGAGCTCGGGTTTTTTTCACCACGCCAGTGGGGCATGATCAGGGATGCATGCACTGTCCTGGCACCATTTGAGGAGGCCACGAGGATGGTGAGCAGTGACAGTGCATGCATCAGTGACACTGTACCTCTTGTCCACCTGTTGGAGCACACGCTGCGTGGAATAATGGACAGGGCACTTGAGGCAGAACAGAGGCAGGAAGAGGAGGACTTCCTTGCCTCTCAAGGCCCCCTTTACCCAGACAGTGTTCCTTCTGTCCCACCCATCGCACAGGAAGAGGAGGAGGAGGAGGAGGAGGAGGAGGAGGAGGATTGTGTCAGCATGGAGGTGGAGGCTGGCACTCAGCATCATCAGCAGCAGTCTTTTAGGGATGATTTACAGTCCCAAGAAACCAGTGGACTTGTACGTGGCTGGGAGGAGGTGGCTGCGGATCATGTCGTCCTTAGTGACCCAGAGGACTCCGGACTGAATGCCTCAGCTAACCTACGCTGCATGGCCTCCCTGATCCTGCAAAGTCTGCGGAAGGATCCTCGTATTCTTCGGATCAAGGAGAGGGACCATTACTGGCTGGCCACTCTCCTTGATCCACGGTACAAGGGTAAGGTTGCGGACCTTATCGTACCGTCGCAGAGGGAGCAGAGGATGAGACAACTCCGGGAGGCCTTGCAGAAAGGTCTGTGCAACGCGTTCCCAGAGACTGGGAGGTTACAAACTCCTGGTCCTGGACAACGAGTTGCTGAGGCTTCGGGCAGTCAAAGAAGGAGCGGTGGGGAAGGTGGCCGTCTGACCGATGCGTTCAGACAATTCTTTAGTCCGCAGCCCCAAAGTATGATCGGTTCCAGCAACCATCGCCAGCGTCTGATATACATGGTGCAGGAATACCTAGGGGCAAGGTCAGACTTGGACACCTTCCCTACCGAAAATCCTCTGGCTTACTGGGTCTTGAGGATGGATCACTGGCAAGAGCTTGCACAGTATGCAATTGAGCTACTGGCCTGTCCTGCATCCAGCGTTCTTTCAGAACGCACATTCAGTGCTGCTGGAGGATTTGTCACGGATCACAGGGTGCACCTGTCCACCGACTTGGTTGATCGACTGACTTTCATCAAGATGAACCAGTCTTGGATCACCACCAGCTACCACACACCAGATGCTGATATAACAGACTAATTGATTTTAAAATGTCACATCCCTTCAAGACTGATGCTGATGCTGAGTGCCTGTGCTGTTATGTTGACTGGCTATCCTCCTCCTCCTCCTCAATGATACGATTAACGATGATAGCTTGGAAGATCATTTTGGTTTATGGGTGACGCCACCAGTGGCTAAGGCCCAATTTTTCAGCCCCTGTTTAACAGGGGCGTGTAATTAAAATTTTTGATGCAATACTTTGCAACAGGCCTCATTGCTGTGCTCCAAGTACAGTATCTGTGAGGGGTTGCAGTGTTGTGCCACCAGTGCCTAAGGCCCAATTTTTCAGCCCCTGTTCAACAGGGGCATGCAATTATAATTATTGATCTAATAATGCACAGCAGGGAGCATTGCTGCGCCCACCAAGAGTAACTGTCAGGCCTTACAGTGTTGTGGCACCAGCACCACCATCACCACCACCACCACCACCAAAGGCCCAATTTTTCAGCCCCTGTTCAACAGGGGCATGCAATTATAATTATTGATCTAATAATTCACAGCAGGGAGCATTGCTGCGCCCACCAAGAGTAACTGTCAGGCCTTACAGTGTTGTGGCACCAGCACCACCATCACCACCACCACCACCACCAAAGGCCCAATTTTTCAGCCCCTGTTCAACAGGGGCATGCAATTATAATTATTGATCTAATAATTCACAGCAGGGACCATTGCTGCGCCCACCAAGAGTAACTGTCAGGCCTTACAGTGTTGGGGCACCAGCACCACCATCAAAGGGCCAATTTTTACTACCACTGATCAACAATTATATGTTATTACAATTCCTGATATTATACTTGACAGAAGGGCGTTCCAGCACCCACCAAGAATAACTGTGAGTGCTTTCAGTGTTGTGCCAACACCAACACCTAAGGGGCCAATTTCTGCAGAGTATATACGGAAGGTCCCTACTTTCAAACATCCAACTTACAAACTACTACTACTTGCAAACGGAAGAAGACAACAGGAAGTGAGGGGAAATCTACCCCTTGGAAGGAAAATTCTCTCCTGTAAGAATTAATATGGGAGAAAGGTGTCTCCTCTCTACTGATGCTTTATCACCAATCCTTGTTTCAATAAAAACACCACATTTCAAAAACAGTTGTCATTGGGACGCAAAGTGAGGTGAAATGTTCTGAACAGGGGCACAGACAGCAAAAAAAATGTGACAGGGGTGATAACCGTTCCCTATGTTTTACAAAAAACTAAAAAAAAGGAATTTGCCATGGATTCTACATAAGAACAAACCTACAGTCCCTGTCTTGTATGCACCGCCTGTATACGGCTGTTCAGAGTATATAGGTCCTTTTCTATTTTGTGTGCGGGGTTCCCCTTAATATCCATACAAGACCCAAAGGGGCTGGTAATGGGCTGGGGTGGGGGGGGGGGGGGTTGATGGGGTAGCTATGCCATTTTTCCTAAAGATTTTCATCCATATTACCGGGACCAGACATTGCATTAAAGCCGCAAGCAGTTTTAAATGACTTTTTTCCCTTTAGAAATGTTATTTTGTGCAGGGACAGTTCTAAACACGGGAAACACGTGGCACTTCACAGGCATACTTTAGACACCCCCCAGGTACAATATTTAAAGGAATATTTGACTTTTTTTTTTCACTTTATGCATCATTAAAATGACTGCTCCCGGAAAACGTCCGTTTTTAAAACTTCTTTTTGCATTGATACATGTCCCCTGGTGCAGAAGCCGGGTTCCCAAACTCTGTTTCGGACAATAACATGGATAATAGTCGTTATAATTAGCACTTTAGAATCCGAACGTTCGCATCCATTGTATTTAATAGGGTTCTAATGTTCGCGCGAACTTTCGGTCCGTTCGCGGGTTCTGGTGCGAACCGAACCCGGGGGTGTTCGGCTCATCACTATTAACCATTATCAGAAGAACAGTAATAGAAGGGATATCTGCCAATGGGGACACTAGTTCTGGTGATATCCTGGATTCCCTTACTTTGGAGGAATTTCCTCTCACTTCCTGTTTTGGCTCTGGGACGCAGATGGCTAAAATCATCTAAAATGATTAAATAAATTGCTCTTAGTTACACAGTAAACTTGAGAAATGCTGATAATATGGTTAGAACTGATATTCTACACTGAGAGTAAGGTATCCTCAGTTACATAATATTACATTTTGCTCTTGGGTCTTGAAACAACCAATTCAGTTCAAAATAGAAATAAAAGGCAGAACATTTGTGTATATATATATATATACAAAAAAATATATATAAATACCTTTTTCCCCTTTTTAATAAGTCATCACATACCCTCTGATCTCTGCTGCATAAGGAACTTGAAGAGCTGTGGTTTGATAAACGGCAACACTCTGATCTTTCCAGTAAATGGCTGTGCGGTGGACAAGGCATGTCAGATCAAGCCTGATCGTTGGAGGAGAGCAGGCTGAGTTTCCAGCATAGCCAGAAAACTGACCATGCTGTGCTCACATGCCTAGTGTGGTCATTTTTTTTGATAGGAAAGAGGAGGGACTGGAAGGATCACCAGGGATTTCACACAAAGGAAGCAATACAAGGAGAACAGGATGCTTTTTCATGCAAGTACATGGTACAGCAGGTACATCAGGAATATGAAATATTGAGTTAACATATTCTTTAATATTGTCTTTTAATATCTCACAACATTTCTAACTCGACCAAAAAAAAGCTTTAGAAAAAGTTGTACTTTAAATCAGCAAGCAGGTATACTTACCTTATTCTTTGTTCCTTTAGCAGCTGGCACTTTGCTCCATTCCTGGTATGTGGGAAGGTCCTCAATGTCCTCATACAATGTGATGGCATCAGAGAGGCCAGAACCTGACAACCGGCAAAGAGGAGTGGATTCATGGGACCAGCCCAGGCAGGAGCGAGAAATAAGGTAAGTATTCCTTACTCCATAGACTAAATGAGCAATTAACCCTTGTTGTACAGTGGGGGCACTGTATTTTTATTACCAAATAATCCTGCGGGTAGACCCATTGGTTTTCCACTCCCTGGGTCACAATGCTACTGAATACATTTTATACATTTGTAGGGCACCCTTTAAAGAGCCGCAGATGACTGGGATCCCCCACCCTGCACAGCCAGGCACACAGAATCTTCAAAGGCACTCTTGAGCCAGAGAACAGTCCGTGACTTTTTTTAAATTTATTTTTATTGGAGGGTTAATAACTTGGATAGGGATAGGAGGTTATGGGATACCCACTCAACTTTAGCCAAACTTCAGGGACATTCTTCCTATATACAGTCTCTTCATACAATCTTCTTCTTCCTCCAGCTTTAACTTGCTTTCAGAACCCAGCTGGACCACTGTGAGAAGATTTGACAGTCAGATTGAAGGGAAAGGTCCATTACAGCCAGGAACCCGTGGCCCCTTGGTTGTGTAGCAAAAGGTTTACAGTGTCCATCTTGTACTCTTCCTCCTGTGGCTACTGATCCCAGCACCACCTATTCAGGCACTGCCAACCCACCTGGCTGCAGCTGCCCCTTTCACTAGCCCTCCAGGCTAACCTCTCCACCACAGTCCTTAAGACTGACACTCACCAGCCCACCAGGCTGACTCTCAGGAGATCTCCCAGTAGTGCTGACCTGCTCCTACTGTCCTCTCTTCTTGCTCCTGTGCCTCCAGGAAGGGCTTGCTCATTGTGCTATGGCAGGATCCTTCCAGCAGTTGAGCCATGGCCCAACTTCACCCCCCCACCCAGACTAGCGGGCACCCCTGAGGGCCAACGACAGCCTCATCAGCACTTTATCTCCATCTTCCATCCGACTCCCCCTCCTGGCAAGACTCATGCCTATTTATGAGGTGGCCTGCCCCCTGCAAGCCCTTTACTGGGGATTGGCTGAGGCCTTCATACATATTCCAAGCAGCCCCTCCTAACCTCCACCCACTATGTCTAAAACATTTTCCAAAGGGACCAGAGAGGCTGCTAGGATGAGTCACCCAGCCCTGAGTCACTGAACCCTGACCCAGACTCACAGCTCAGGCTTAGCCCTGAGCTAAATAAATTTGTCTACACTAACAGTCTAATACCTAGCACAACTATAGGGTGCTACACATTAACCCTAGAATATGTTGCAAAGCATTAATTTAGCAAATCAATGACAAGTTTTAATGCAAATCAGGCTGCCCCTCAGATTAACAAAGTCTGTGCAATGAATTTTATGACTGACCCCTGCATCGGTAATCATGGGCAGCCAACAAAGACAGATTGGCACAGGTCTGTGACAGCATTATCACTGAGGATGACACATAAGCGTAACAAGTGGTCATGGGAAATTGTTTTCTGCCACAGTTACTATATAGCAGGTGAAGGAGTAATATACACTGATCAGCCATAACATTATGACCACCCATCTAATATTGAGAAGGTCTGCCTTCTGCCGCCAAAACAGCCCTGAACCATCGAGGTCTGGAGGCCACTAGACCTCTGAAGATATACTGTGGTCTCTAGCACCAAACTGTCAGAGTAGCAGATGCTTTAAAATGTTCTAAAGGCTCAAGGTTTTTCATTCTATGCATGAAGGTAAAAAACCTTCTATGTGCAGCAGGCCCCCCAGCCCCCCAAATACTTACATGAGCTCCATTGCGATCCAGCAATGTGCACGATAGCTTCGGCTCCCTGGAGACTTTCCCTCCTCATTGGCTGAGGCAGCAGAGGGATCCATTGGTTCCTGCTACTGTCAATCACAGTCAGTGAGCCAATGAGAAGAGAGAAGGGGCGGGGCAGGGCCAGCGGGGGACCCCAGAAGAGGAGGATGATGGCTGCTCTGTGCAAAACCACTGCATAGAGCAGGTAAGTATGACATGTTTATTATATAAAAAAAAACAAAAAAACAACAAGCCTTTAATATTACTTTAAGTCCTGTAAAATTCGAGGTAGGGCCTCCATGAGTCAGACTTGTTTTTCCAGCACGCCCCACCGATGCTCGATTGGATTGAAATCCCGGAAATGTAAAGGCCAAGTCAGCACTTCGAAGAGACCGTCTTCCATTGTTCCATGGTCCATTTCTGGTGTTTATGTGCCCATTATAGTTTTTTTGGGCTGTGGACATGTGTAAGCATGGGCACCCTGACCGGTCTACCCAGCCCTATACACAACAAACTGCGATGCACTGTGTGTTCTGACACCTTTCTATCAGAACTAGCATTAACTTTTTCAGCAATTTGCATCAATGAGCTTTGGCCTCCCATGACAGTTTTGTCGGTTCACCGATTTTCCATCCTTGGACCACTTTTGGTAAGTCCTGACCACTGCAGACCAGAAACATCCTACGAGAGCTACAGTTTTGGAGTTTCTCTGACCCAGTGGTCTTGTCAATCCAATTTGGCCCTTGTCAGTGTGACTCTGATCCTTATACTTGCTCACTTGCTGCCTGAAATATTCCACCCTTTTTCAGGTTCCTTTGCCACGAGATAATCAATGTATGGCTGATCACTGTATAAATGACACTGCCCAAGTATAACAAATCTGTGTTGGATCTGCCCCATTGTTTAGCAATGCCTGGCTGTGTGACAACATTTTGGCTGTAATGTCCTTTGACCACTTGAAAACCAGGCAAATTCTGACATTTCTTACATACAGTACATGTTACAATTTGCATTTTTTTGTTTGCTAAAAACTTACTTAGAACCCTAATGCCTTGTACACACAATAGGAATTTCCGATGAAAAAAGTCAGACGGAGTCATCGGAATTTTAAAATAGAACCTGTTCCATTTTTTTTCGATGAAATTCCGTCGGAATTCCGATGGGAGTTTGGTCGGAAAAAGGTCCGATCGTGTGTACGCGGCATTAAACATTATAGATTTTTTACTTTCAAAAAGTTTTCATTTAGGGTAGAACAAAGTATAAACAACAGCAAGTGGACAAAGCAAAGACCTATTTAAAAAAGGGCCAAGATACATCCCTGGGAATTGCAGATCAGTTAGCCTAACATCAATAGTTTGTCCTAATTTTTTGACATCAATAGTATGGACTATAAACAAGATTTTAGTAATGACAACGATATCATTAGCAATAATCAGTATGGATTCATGAAGAATTGTTCTTGCCAAACCAATCTATTAACCTTCTATGAGGAGGTGAGCTGCCATCTAGATAAAGGAAGGCCAGTAGACGTGATGTGTCTGGATTTTGCAAAGGCATTTGATACAGTTCCCCATAAACGTTTACTGTACACAGTAAGGTCCGTTGGCATGGACCATAGGGTGAGTACAAGGAGTAAAAACTGGCTACAAGGGCGCGTTAAGTGGGTGGTGATAAATAGGGAGTACTCGGAATGGTCCGGGAGGGAAAGCGGGGTCCTCCAGAGTTCTGTCCTGGGACCAATCCTATTAAATTTATTCATAAACGGCCTGGAGGATGGTATAAACAGTAGACATGTGCGCTGTCAATAAATTTGTTTTGTTTCAGTCCGTTTCGTATTAGACGAAAATTCGTACTTCGTAATTCGTGTCCAAAATTCAATTTGGATTTGTTTCGTACGAAATATGAATTTTCGTTAGATTCGGAAAAATTGCGAACATTCGTTATGATGAATTTAAAAAGCAAAAAATACCTTTCTCAATATGGCAGTCTTCATTATGAGGGGCTCCCACCATCCCTGTGCTGTGCTGTGCTGACTTCCTCCTGGGGCTGAACCCCTGCTGTGCTCATTATGAGGGGCTCCCACCATCCCTGTGCTGTGCTGTGCTGACTTCCTCCTGTGGCTGTACCCCTGCTGTGCTCATTATGAGGGGCTCCCACCATCCCTGTGCTGTGCTGACTTCCTCCTGGGGCTGTACCCCTGCTGTGCTCATTATGAGGGGCTCCCATCATCCCTGTGCTGTGCTGACTTCCTGGGTTTGTAGTAGCACGTTAATTCATATTTCGTAATTCGTGTCCGAAATTCAATTTGGATTTGTACGAAATACGAAAGTTCGTTAGGTTCGTTAACTTTTCGTAACAATTACGAACATTCGTTATCAGGGGCTCCCACCATCCCTGTGCTGTGCTGACTTCCTCCTGGGCCTGTACCCCTGCTGTGCTCATTATGAGGGGCTCCCATCATCCCTCTGCTGTGCTCATTATGAGGGGCTCCCATCATCCCTGTGCTGTGCTGACTTCCTTAGTTTTTAACTTCATCATAACGAATAATCGTAATTATTATGACAATAATAAAACGATATTAACAAACATTCTTATTTTGTCCAATTCTGAATCTCCCATCGACTACCAGTACCAGTCTGAGCAGTCTCTCCCACTCCCGAAACGAAATTCGTCAACGAAATTTCGTATTTCGTATAAAATTCGTAAGAATAGAAATTCGGATTTCGGATGCTTCCGAATGTATGAATTTTTGGAAATTCGTACGAATTTTCGATTCGTACGAGACGAATCGCACATGTCTAATAAACAGCTCAATCTCAGTATTTGTGGACAATACTAAGCTAAGCAGGGCAATAACTTCTCCGCAGGATGTGGAAACCTTGCAAAAAAGCTGAACAATTTAAAGGGATGGGCAACTACATGGCAAATGAGGTTTAATGTAGAAAATTTTTAAATAATGCATCTGGGTGGCAAAAATATGAATGCAATCTACTCACTAGGGGGAGAACCTCTTGGGGAATCTAGGAGGGAAAAGGACCTGGGGGTCCTAGTAGATAACAGGCTCAGCACTAGCATGCAATGCCAAGCTGCTGCTAACAATGCAAACAGAATATTGGCATGCATTAAAAAAGAGGATTAACTCCAGAGATAAAATTATAATTCTCCCCCTCTACAAGACTCTGGTCCGGCCGCACCTGGAGTATGCTGTCCAGTTCTGGGCACCAGTCCTCAGGAAGGATATGTTGGAACTGGAGGGAGTCCAGAGAAGGGCAACAAAGCTAATAAAGGGACTGGAGGACCTTAGTTATGAGGAAAGGTTGCGAGCATTGAACTTATTCTCTCTGGAGAAGAGACGCTTGAGAGGGAATATGATTTCAATGTACAAATACCGTACTGGTGACCCCACAATAGGGATAAAACTTTTCCACGAAAGGGAATTTAATAAGACAAGCGGCCATTCACTAAAATGAGAAGAAAAGCGGTTTAACCTTAAACTACGTAGAGAGTTCTTTACTGAAAGAGCGGTAAGGATGTGGAATTCTCTTCCACAGGTGGTGGTCTCAGCGGAGAGCATCAATAATTAAAAAAAACTATTAGATGGGCACCTGAACGACCACAACATACAGGAATATACAATGTAATACTGACACATAATCACACGCATAGGTTGGACTTGATGGACTTGTGTCTTTTTTTCAACCTTGCCTACTATGTAACTATATAACATATGCATGTGTTCACATTTGCACGTAAGCACAGGGGTAAGGGGGGCACTTTAAAAAAATAAATATTAATTTTATCATTTATTATTTTATTTACACTGTCTCTTTGTTTTTAATCAACTTTATTGTTATCACAAGGGATGAACAACATCCATTGTGACAGCATGGGTAGTGACAGGTACTCTTTACTGAGCATCAGACCTCTGCAGATGGACCACTGGTTCCACACAGAGAGCAAGGGTCCCACTCTGCAGCATGCTGGCAGGGGACAGACTGTTTTACATAGGCTGTGGCTGCTCTCTTAAGAAAACCAACTGTAATGCCGTGTACATACGATTGGTTTTACAGATGAAAACAGTCCGATGGACTTTTCTCATCGGACAAACCGATCGTGTATGGGCCCCATCGGTCTTTTTTCCATCGGTGAGAAAAAATAGAACATGTTTTAAATTTATCCGATGGGAAAAAAAATGATAGCAAATTCCGATCGTCTGTGTGGAACTCCATCGGACAAAAAACCCACGCATGCTCAGAATCAAGTCGACGCATGCTCAGAAGCATTGAACTTAATTTTTCTCAGCTTCTCGGAGTGTTTTACGTCACAGCGTTTGGGACGGTCAGATTTTTGACTGATGGTGTGTAGGCAAGACTGATGGAAGTCAGCTTCATCCGATTTCCGATGGAAAAATCCATCGGATTAGAATCCATAGGAAATCCGATCGTGTGTACAGGGCTTAAGACTTTGCACACCTTTAATTTTAATGCAGCTTTAATCTACTAAATTAACGGTATCTTGCTATTTAAACAAGGATAAAGACCATTATAATATTTTTATATATTATATTCACTTTTTTGTAAGGCCCAGAGAAGTATTCTGTACTGTATATAATAAGAATGCTGCATGTCATGAAATTCCAAGACATACTGTAAAACAACGTATACGCTTCTCTACACCATATGAACTGGAAAGTACCAAAGTTTTCCAGATACATAAATGCATTGTGTGTGTCAGAAGAAAGGGTCTTGCCTCTGATAAATAAGGTATAGGAAATCAGAGTATATCTATAGTAAAAATCTAAAATAATTTGTTAATTTCCACATTGTATTCCCATAATTTTTAGTCTACTGCTTATCACCAACCTCAGCTCCAGAAGGTTTTATCCCCCTCTATGACCAGGCCATTTTTGCTATTTAACACTGCGCTACTTTAACTGGTATTTGCACGGTCATTCAACATTGTACCCAAATTATATTTGTATAATTTTTATTTCCACACAAATAGAGCTTTCTTTTAGTGGTATTTGATCACCACTGTTTTTTTTTATTTTTTATTCTATAAACAAAAAATATATTTTACTTTCTGTTATAAGACATATCCAGTTATAAAAAAAAAATATTTCTTCATACATTTAGACCAAAATGTATTCTGCTACATGTCTTTGGCAAAAAAATCCCAATACGTGTGTATTAATTGGTTTGTGTGAAAGTTATAGAGTCTACAAACTATGGTATGCATATTTGAAAATGAACCAATCCTGATGCTGATCCTCTCATTTCTTGAGGACCTTGAAGTGGTTGTAAACCCTTACAGACCACTTTATGCTACAGGTAAGCCTATAATAAGGCTTACCTGTAGCTACCCAGGATATCTCCTAAACCTAAACGGTTTAGGAGACATCCCCTGTCCCCTGCATGTGCACATGCGCACCTATGTGCCGTTGCTTCAGTCCGTGTGCTTTTACCGGCGGCTCCCGTACGCATGCGTGGGAGTGACGTCATCGCAGCTCTGGCCAATCACAGCGCCGGAGCCGCCATACCCAGAAGTAACCCCCGGGAGAGATGTCCCCATGGGAGGGGGGGGACGAGGACCCCCCCTATTTTTAATAAATTTTCGGGATTACTACACTATGGGAGTCCTTTATCTTTCTCATTGAGGTGATCCATTACCATTGTTTTCCAAACGGGATCTTTTGAAAAAGCTGCACCGTGGAAATCCCTGAAATTGTGCTGCAAGCTGGTCTAGTTGGAGGAATCAGTGGGGACACTTGGACCTGATCGGAAGTTAATCGTCTCATGCTGTTTACCCCTGTAGGGGTGTGAGGAGCTGGTGAGTGGGGACCCTTGTGGGGGAATATCTGGAAAATTATTGGAGGAATATCTGTTGTCAACTATCATCATTTTGAACATTGGCAATCATTTAGGAGTGGACTTTATTATATATGTATATTTATTTATCTACAATTACATATAATACATCTTTCTCACTATTTATTATTTTTACTTTTTATCGTTATCACTGACATATTATTTATTATTTATATTTATGGTTTATGGTTTGCACCACATATATTTTTTATGGTATATGGTTTTGGTTTGCACATATATATATATATTTTTTTCTGCACACTTATTAGTGAACACATTGCACTATAGTGTTACTCACAGGTATAACATTATATGTAAATCCCTTGCTAATAAGGGTTTATTCATTATATTTTGTGTCACAGCACATATACATATAATTATATATACAATTTGTTTGCTCATTAGTTTTTAGCCATACCTTCCTACATTTTAGAGTGTATTTAGGGTACGAGCAGCGCCATACCCCACCATATAAACTTTCCAATCATTAAGATCCTTTTTAGGATCCTATTAGGGGGGCTGCAGCTCATCATTCATTTGAGGTCCTAAGCGCAGGAATATACACAGTTTTTCTATGTAACAGTTGTGACAGCAGGCAGGTAAAATCACCAGGGCAGGTTGCATCCAGGATGGGAGATATATATGTCCTAGATTCAGGCTTTATGCCAATTTATACCACTAGGGGAAGTGCTGGGAGTCTTGCAGGGGAAGAGTTAATGAGCCCAGCTGAAGCAAGTGGGCTCATTAGGGCCTCTACAAGAACTCCCAGCATGCTAGGGGAGATGCTCCATCCTGGAACCAGTTCTATGTTGTGTAGACTGAGGAGTCTGCTTTCTGTTCTGTGCCTGTGTGGCTAAACTTCTAAAACAGGGAGATAGGGGCTGGGGCAGCACAAGGCTGCACCTAGTTGTTAGATAGGGAAACTACGTGTGTAGTAAGCGGTCAAGCTGACCAGGATTTCTTTTCATGTTTCTTTTTGTTTTGCTGTTATATTTTACACTGTATATAGTTTAAATAAACCGCGCCTTTTTTGTTTTTCACCTACAACTCCATCTACTGTGCCTGTTTTTGTGTGGTGAACCCATCCAGGGGGTCACACACACCCGCTGCTGAGCTAACCCCCTCACACAGTACAGTGTCATCATATGACTGGTGTGGCAGTAATCAGGGACACTTGTGACAGTATTTAAAAAAAAAAAAATAAAGTTTTATTTAACTTTTAAAATATTTTTTTATTTTTGTACTAAAATGCCGTGTACACACGATCAGAAATTCCGACAAGAAAACCGTGGTTTTTTTTTCTGATGGAATTTCGGCTCAAACTTGTGTTGCATACATACGGTCACACAAATCTTGTTGGAAATTCCGACCGTTAAGAACGCGGTGACGTACAAGACGTATGACGAGCCGAGATCAATGAAGTTCATTAGGCAGTTCAGCTCTTCTGCTTGATTCTGAGTATGCATGTTTTTTTGCACGTCGGAATTGCATACAGACGATCGGAATTTCCGAAAAATAGAGGACCTGCTCTCAATCTTTTGTTGGCGGAAATTCAAACAGGAAAAGTCAGATGGAGCCTACACACGGTCGGAATTTCCGACCAAAAGCTCACATCGGACTTTTCTTGTCGGAATTTCCAATCGTGTGTACACGGCATTACTATTTTTTTTTTTTTTACACACTTTCATTAGAGTAGTTCAGTGTCACCATAGCAACACTGTACTACTTTGTGAGGGTGATCAGGGATTTTTTTTTTACACTTTGCTGATACACTGAAGATCATTGTACCAGCACTACTTTGAACTGTCATGAATGATTTTTATTCATGACAGCTGTGATTACTAGTGATCTGTGATTGGCTAATAACATGGTACATGGTGCTGTGATTGGCCCAGGTACCATGTGATAGCTGTGGGACAATTACAGCTCACTGGTATAGGAAGCAGAGTTGTTATGAATGAGATTCATTCATAACAGCTTTGTTTACATTATGAAGGTGGCTGGGTCTCAGGATCCGCAATCCACTGTGTCCGGTGGACACATCAGTCGCAGGGGGAAGGCGTGCTGCAAAGCCCATACAGGCAAAATGATGTACATGTAGGTGATTTTGCCTGTAGGTGCTGCCGAGCTGCAGTAAATGTACTGTGGCTGGTTGGTAAGTGGCTAATCTGAACAATCTTGAAGTTTGGAAACTTACTTTGTAAAGATCTCCATATATTTACTTTCTTGATTTCTGTGATACGTAGTCATTATACCCTCTGAGTAGGCACTGCTGTGTCACACATTTCACAGAACCTGCCTTCTGAACTACAGAGGTGCTGAGAGGAGGAGTTTCAGGAGATGGAATAAGTTAGGGAATCACTGGAAGGCAGCAAGGTACCATGGGACATGTAGTCCTTAGAAATTAAACAGCAGAGGAGAAGCTGCAAAGCATGCAGGGAATCCAGGGAGTTGTGGAAAGAGATGTGGCCAGCAGACAGATATAACTCACAACATGAAAATAACATTTTCAGGTAAGCTTATATTGAATTGTCAGATAAAACTATTGTTTGTATTATTACTACAATGTTGATGCTCTCAAATGAAATGTGTATGCTGTCTGTGACTGTAGATCTCTTTTAAGGCTGCATTCAACTTGAGCATACAGCAATGTACTGCAGTGACCTATAACAATCAGTGATAGACTGGCTTATCTTAACATGGGCATGCTATGCTACTGAAAGCTGATTTTTCATTGGTTGCTGAATAGAGGGTTCATAGCCAGCTGCATATTGGCTCCAGGGCTGGAATGTAAAAGTATTTAGCATTACTGGAAGTAATGTTACCTTTCTGGATCTTGTATGTGGATGTCACTGCCCACCAGCCTTTAAACTTTGGTAGATAAGGGCACTGAAAATGTTCAGATAAGACTCATATCTGTTACAGCAGAGGATGTCATTTCATTTGTGCCCAGTCTTGCCACGAAGAGTTAATCCAGCTCCGAGCAATCCTTTTATCTATCTTCAGTAAGATAAAAACAGATACACAAAGAAATAGGTGTCAGTTCTTCCCCCTTGCTGTGAGTGACAGGTGATTTCCTTATCTCATGCATAGTGTGAGAGAGACATTCTGTGCACTTCACATCCCTCCTCCTTTCTTCTCCAGCTCTCCCAGGATTGGCTGCTCCACACCTCAGCATGATTGGGCATGCAGAGGTCATGTGGTGACTTTCCTGTGTTTTGACTGGATGTTAGTGATCATGAGGCATAATCTACGAGACCAGCAGAAGTTCAGTGTAAGAAATATCGATGCCTGGCCAAGGGGTGGGGTGGGGTGGGCGGGGAGTCTACTGTAGAGGTGGACGGGGAATCTACTGACATCACGTCTCCACCCACAAACCCTGGACAACAGACCTGCCCACAGAATCTGGAGTATTGCAGGGCTCCAAACAGCTAAAGGGGAGATACTTACCAGGTAAGTATACATGCAGGAGGCATGTATATCCTTATAGATTAGCACTATGGAAGTAATTTAGAGATGATGAGAGTGGGTTTACATCCACTTTAACTCATGTAAGAGTTGGGTGTCACAGGAGGGGTGCTGTGGTAGTCACAAAAATGCAGTTGACATATCATCCCCTAATGTTTAACTTTATTCCTATCTAGGGGTCTATGCAAGTTCCAGCTTTTCCCGAAAAGGAAGATGGAAGGGCAACCTACATGCCCTACATTCTTCTTCTCACTGAACACACCTCCACTCACCCCTATCTTCTTTCAATACTCTACTACCAGCAAAGTATTTAAGTGATGGGGCAATACCACAAGGGGCAGGAAATCTTAATCAACAGGAGACCCACCCTGCTACACCCTGCAGATATATCAAAAACGACACCAGACAGAAAGTGAGGGTACAGCCCTCGAATGAAGCCCTGGATTGCACTAAAGCCTGCCAGGGGTTTCACTCTTCCCCACTCTATCCAAAACTGAAAATAAAGCACATCAATAGGAATATTTATGCCAAGCTGATTTATTTTATATATTTATCTAAAAAATCATTAAAAAGACTATAAATTCTTTTTAGCAGGGATGCCTCGTACACATGACCAGTTTTCCCGGCAGGAAAAAAAACAACGCTTTTCCCGACGGGATTCCTCTCAAGCCTGCCTTGCATACACACGGTCACACAAAAGGCCGCTGAACTTTTGAATTCCAAGAACGCGGTGACGTCAAAGACTACGACGAGCCGACAAAATTACGTTCTATGCTTCCGCGCATGCGTCAAATTGTTTACGAGCATGCACGTTTTTTTTCCGCTCTGGAAAGCATACAGACGATCGGTTTTCTCGGCAGGATTTTTTCCTGACGGGAAAAAAGAGAGCTGGTTCTCTTTTTTTTTTCCGGCAGTTTTCCTGTTGGGAAAACTGTGATGGAGCATACACACAGCCGGTTTTCCCAGCCAAAAGCTATCATGGCAGTTTTCCCATCGGGAAAACCGGTCGTGTGTACGAGGCAGAAGAGTTTATCACTTTCACAACATTCTCTGAAATGAAGCCAACTATCTACTTTACGTGTTCGCAGCAATACAAAGGGAAAGCCTTATAAAAACACGCCAGACTCTAATAATAGTCATTTAATGGGAGATGATGAATGCATTTAATACCATCCTGTGATTTAAGTAATAAATAAATATAAAGCAGCCTCTCAGATACTAGATTTGTGGTTTAATATTACAGAGCATTTATAAGCGTACTGCAGATTGTTACTTGTCACACCATATAGTTCATGATGGGACTCCACATCATCACCCTTTAAGATAAATATTAAGATGAAAAACTTTTACAATATTTATAATATCGCTGATAATTCTCACCTCTGCAAATACTCCTCTTTTTATGTCTCTGAGGCTGGGTTCACACCATTGCAAATTGGATGGGGGTTCCCCCCATCCAATTCAGAATTGCAGGAGATTTTGACCAGCTCTCTATGAAGCCGGTTCACATATCTCCGCAGCAGGTCCGGTGCGTTTTGCACAAAAACGCTGTGCGTCTTTTGGTCCGTTTTCAGGTCTGAAATCAGCCCATAATTCGGGCTGAATAGGACCTGAAACGGGGAACCAGGACGCAACAGACCCCTGCTGTGAGACGGATACGGTGATGGTGTGAACCCAACTTGAAGGTTTCCATATATTTAGGTCAAGGCATAATAGCATCATAGATAGTCACATTCCACTGGTCTTGCTCTTTTAAAAGGGTTTTACCTGTAGGGATGAACAAAACGGAGAGTGTATATTTTCCAGGAATAACGGAGACAATTGGAAGAATATCACAAATGTTTGGGAAAGTGCAATAGAGTCAATGGGGAAGATGAATTTAAAGTGAGACCAAACAATAACACTAATCTTAAAAAAATTATCCCCACACAGTCCCTAGACAACAGTGCTGCAATCTATTTTTTTATGATATCCATTCTTAAGGTTTTTTTTCAACTTTCGTATATCATTCTATGTGCACCCTCAAAGTAATCATAGGCGGAGCAGGCCGCTGGCGGCGCGCACACGCCCCCCAGACCTGGAAATGCAGAATCACGTACTAGGTACGTGATCTTGCGCAGCAGAGATATCTTGCCACCGTATATATACAGTATACAGTCAGAAAATTGTACATTCACATCAGTCCCTGCCTCAAGGAGCTTACAATTTAGGATCCCTAACTCACATTCATACATATGCATGCTAGGGCCAATTTGACTGGAGCCAATTAGCCTACCAGCATGTCTTTGGAGTGTGGGAGGAAACCAGAATCAGCAGAGGAAACCCACATTGGCACAGGGAGAACATGCAAACTCCAGGCAGGTAGTGCCGTGGTTGGGATTCGAACAGAGATGACCCTAGTGCTGCTAGGCGTTTTCCTACTTTGTTCTATTTTGTATATAAATCCAAAATCTACGTTTTAGTATGTTTCGCATCATGTCTCACTGTGTACAACATTCCTAAGCAAATCATTGTTTGGTGGTCTGTTTGCAGAATGTCCTACTGGGAGTTCCTACCAGCAACAGCAATCCCTATTGCAGACTGACAACACTAAGGCCTCGTACACACGGCCGAGATTCTCGTTGAAAAAAACATGTCGTTTTTTTCGACGAGATTCTTGGACAAGAAACTTGTCCCGGCCGAGTGTACACACGCTCGTTTCAAAGAACCCGCGGTTCTTTGAAAGGAGTGTACGCGGTGACGTCATCGACTACGTCGAGCATGCGCTCGTCACATTCGATGCCGTCGCCGCCATCTTGGTCTACCCTACGTATGCCTAGGAAGCTACCGCGCATGCGTCTAATTCATTTCGAACATGCGCGGGCTTCCGGGAGGACAGGTAAGTGTACACACACTCACTTTTCTCGTCGAGAAACATGCCAAGGAGAATCTCGACGAGAAAATAGAGAGCAGGTTCTCTATTTTCTCGTCAAGGTTTCTTGTCGGTTTTCTCGACGAGAAACCCGATAGCAGCGTACACACGACCGATTTACTCGGCAAGACCTCTCTGCCAGCAAGTTTCTTGCTGGTTCTTGCCGAGAAAATCGGTCGTGTGTACGAGGCCAAAGCCACTGCCTTAAAATGAACATTGTTGGCTTCACTTTGTATATTCAATTACGTGGCTAATACTGAAGGCAATTTTTAAATAATGCCTACATCCATTACCGTTAAGGAAAGGGAATAGCTTGATGGGTGACCCATCCTGTTGGGACATGCGGAGAACACCACTAACTTACATATTAGGATGGCCTAACACCTTAACGTCAATGAATGGGAAAGGGAATAGTGCTAATATTTTAGAATACTGCACCTTACCTTAGCTAACATTACAATTGCAACCCCAGTTCAGGATGGTAAACATTCTCTAATTACAACTTTGAAAAAGACAGACAGTTGTACATTCTTGGGCGACAATCAATTGAGGACCAACGCACGTGAAACCTTCAATAACAAATATGATAATGAAGTTGGCTTAATACGATTGTTATTTAGGAAATTGGAAAAGGGACCAAGGAACTTCGGGCGTTATGGGAATCGAGTTCCCTCTCTGAATATCTATTAACTGAACGTATACCATGAGGACTGGGGGTCAAAAAGTTACCTACCTTAGAGCTTTTTGATGAGTCCCTTAAAATCCAATGGACTGATGCCCTATCCACATGCTCAAGGGCTCTCATGGACATTATTATTTCATCCAAAAAGAAGGAGATGGATGTTTTACAACAAGAAATTTCAGAGCTCCAGTTAGCCCTAAAACCACTACAAGGTGCCAGTGAATTTACACATCTCGATCAACGATTAAAGGTAATGATTAAGGGCTGGCACTCTACGAGACATTCCACCTCAGGTTCTCATTATACACCTGGAGGAGTGGCTCTTTTTCTTTGTACATTCTTGGTAATGGCATTGATATACGATAGATACTGAAATGTAATATTCCTCATATCAGTGTACATTATTTGTCTTTAATATTAACTTATTGGAAAATAAATTAGCAATTATTTTTTCAGCCTGCCTTGTGTGCTTTTTCAGTTGGCCATTGGACTGTCTATCGGGTCTATCAGATAATCAGCCCAACTTTCATGACAGAGTTCCTTTAGGTGAGCGTTTAACACACACATTTGTCTGGATAGTAACAGCTAAAAAAAAAAAAGAATTTTACTTTGAGTATCAAATTCAATTTACATAAACCTCAAATCACAGAAACCACCTTTTCCTCCGTGCATACCACCATAAAAAGGGCAGGGGCCAGAGTTTACTATCATTACATTTATATTCCCTCTTTTCTCATCGCTTGGGTAATAACGGCCCTGGATAGCCCAGTCTCGTGGCAGACCTCCGTGATGTAATTTATTATAAGGCCCTGAGCCCAGATGGAGCAGGGTAATCTTTTTCAGGTGTGATGGCACTTCAAACACACTTCATAGTCCAATTCTCCACCAACCCAAATACTGCTCAGGGAGGGGAAGAGGGGGGATTCCGAAAACCTACAAGAAAATAAAACGTTTTTGACAAATCAGAGGCACTATGAGGAGAGGACTTCAAAGGGCCTCATTCTGTCTGGAGAACAGATGCAATTCAGCCTTTCCCCTGCAACAATTTACTGCTTTTCTTCACACTGTCTACCCGATTTCCATATAAATCCTGGAGTTGGGAGTAATAAAAAAGCTATGTGTGTGTGTGTGTGTGTGTGTGTGTATGTATATATATATATATATATATATATATATATATATATAGTCCATCCGGAAAGTATTCACAGCGCTTCACTTTTTCCACAGTTTGTTATGTTACATCCTTATTCCAAGATTAAATTCATTATTTTCCTCAAAATTCTACAAACAATACCCCATAATGACAACGTGAAAGAAGTTTGTTTGAAATCTTTGAAAATTTATAAAAGAAAAAAAAAAAAATCACATGTACATAAGTATTCACGGCCTTTGCTCAATACTTTGTTAAAGCACCAATTACAGCCTCAGGTCTTTTTTAGTATGATGCTACAAGCTTGGCACACCTATTTTTGGGCAGTTTCTCCCATTTTTCTTTGCAAGACCTCTCAAGCTACATCAGGTTGGATGGGGAGCGTCTCTCCAGAGATATTTAATCGGGTTCAAGTCTGGGGTCTGGCTGGGCCACTCAAGAACATTCACAGAGTTGTCCCATAGCCACTCCTTTGTTATCTTGGCTGTGTGCTTAGGGTCGTTATCCTGTTGGTAGATGAATCTTTGCCCCAGTCTGAGGTCCAGAGCACTCTGGAGCAGGTTTTCATCAAGGATATCTCTGTACATTGCTGCATTTATCTTTCCCTCAATCCTGACTAGTCCGTGCCTCTGAAAAACATCCCCACAGCATGATGCTGCCACCACCATGCTTCACTGTAGGGATGGTATTGGCCAGGTGATGAGCGGTGCCTGGTTTCCTTCAGACATGACACTTGCCATCCAGGCCAAAGAGTTCAATCTTTGTTTCATCAGACCAGAGAATTTTGTTTCTCATGGTCTGAAAGTCCTTCAGGTGCCTTTTGGAAAACCCCAGGTGAGCTGTCATGTGCCTTTTACTGAGGAGCGGCTTCCGTCTGGCCACTCTACCATACAAGTATTGATTGGTGGAGTGCTGCAGAGATGGTTGTTCTTCTGGAAGGTTCTCCTCTCTCCACAGAGAAATAATGGAGCTCTGTCAGTGTGACCGTCGGGTTCTTGGTCACCTCCTTGACTAAGGCTCTTCTACCCAAATTGCTCAGTTTGGTCTAGGAAGAGTCCTGGTGGTTACAAACTTCTTCCATTTACGGATTATGGAGACCACTTTCCTTATTGGGACCTTCAATGCTGCAGAAAATTTTCTGCACCCTTCCCCAGATCTCTGCCTCCATACAATCCTGTCTCAGAGGTCTACAGATAATTCCTTGGACTTCATGGCTTGGTTTGTGCTCTGACATGCACTGTTAACTGGGATTTCAAACAAACTTCTTTCAGGTTGTCATTATGGGGTATTGTTTGTAGAATTTTGAGAAAAATAATTGAATAAGGCTGTAACATAACAAAATGTGGAAAAAGTGAAGCGCTGTGAATACTTTCCGGATGCACTATATAACATGGTAGAAGCAAGGCCATGGAAGAGTCCCTCCCACAACAGCTAGGAGCAGTGTGAGGCTTAGTGGTGTAGAACTTGAGGAGTCACAGTGCCCAAATCTACTTTCTTTGGGATAATAAAGTCTAATTTCATTCAAAACCCAACTAAGCTTAAATCTATTCCCACCCCTGGTGCGGTCACATGATCTCTCCAGAGCTGACTTCAGTGTAGAGGAGAGAGCAGCAACAACGGTTGCAGAGCCTATGCGGCTCATTCATACGCTTACTATGGGGCATCGGTTGTCAGCTGTCCCTCTTCTACACTGAAGTCAGTGCTGGAGAGATGTGACCGGACTGAAGCACCTCAGAATAGGCAAGTATAGGCTTCTTTTCTTTTACAGGGTCGATAGAATAGGTGTAAGGAAAGGCCTCCTGTGCCCAGGCTAAAACATGTTCCCTTACATACGTGCAAGAGTTGGGCACTGGCTAATGCATATGCGCTGCTTTGTCTTCAGCCTCTTGTGGGTAATGGGTGACCCTGTGAATCTGTAACCTGCTTCCAGTTGCTGACCTGGCTTGTCTTGACCATTCCCTGAACTCCACCTGCATCGACCTTGGCCTGTCCCCTGACCTCCGCTTCTGTCTGCTCCATTGGCTCCTGCTTTACTGATCGGTTCTAGACCTGGCTTGTTTCCTGACCACGCTCCTGCCTGTGCCCTGTACCTGATCCATCCGGTCTGTGTATGACCCGGCCTGCCTGACTCTGCGACTCTGCCTGCCATCAGCAGTACCAGCTGCCCACCTGCTCACCTACTTGCTGGAGCTATCTGATGACTTCTCTGGCCAAGTGTGGACACCTGCCATGCTGCTAGCAAGACTTACAGGTACTTGTGCCTCTCTGTACTCCTGTGCCTCCTGTCAACACTATCAGGGGCCCCCGAGTCAGAGGTGTAAGAGAGGCCTTCCTCATCATATCAGGCTCTGCTACCAGGTACATGATAATAGGCTTAAGATGGGGGTGCTCCTCTTTACCTACAAGGCATTCTCTGATTTGACATGGCAGAGAAGAGGGAGGTGATGTCATTATCTCCTCTTTGTCCAATGAGAATGTCCATCCGTTCAGCGTTAACATTTTATTGCAGTAGAAACTTACTGTACACTTCTTTATCAGTACACAACTTCATCTCTGCCTCTTTACTTCTGACATCAGTAACACTGTACAATTCAAGTTCAACTTTAACATAGGATTGTCAGTAGTTTCCTAACTGTAGCTACCCTTAGGTGGGATCTACAAAAGGAGCCTGTACCACGAAAGGGTTCACTCTCTTTTTTTTATTTTTATTTTTTTTATATACCATCTGCTTATATCAATCAAAAATCAAACACAAAAAAAAATAGACTACAATCTTGTATTCTCCCACTTCCTTTATGCTTCATTAATTCAATGTGACTTCTCTTTTCCTCTTTAACCTCTGCCTTTCTTTTCCGTGAAGCCCCCCCTCCCTCCCCCAACCAAACACAAAAAAAAAAGGGAAAAAAGAGGGCGGGAGAGATTACACCCTCCCACCCTCACACCTCCTCCCTCTCCTCCTCTTCACGATCCCCACCCCCTCCCCGCTCCTCCCTATATTTCAAGTAGGGTGCCCATATTGTCCGGTATCTCCCATCGTGATCTTTCATTGCCATTGTGAGGTTCTCCATCTGTTGAATCTCTGCGATTCTAGCAAACCATTGTGCTCTAGTTGGTGGACTAACCTTTTTCCACAGGACAGGGACACACACTCTCGCGGCTATAATAAGATGTCTTAGTAGTGAATTTTTGTATTTTTCTACTGATATAGGTATATCTAGTATTAGAATGGCTGCTAGTCACTTTCACGTTCACTTTCTAAGGCTACAAACATTGATGAATGGATTCTAGGGTCTCTTCCAATCACCCTCTGCCCTAAGCTCTTCTGGCTATAGATTTTAAGGGACTAAGCTAGATCCACCCACCATTTCCACCCAGGGGAGAGGTGTCCCTAAAAGCGGTACTAACCCCTGCTTACAGGCAGCGCCTTACACATCGTTTAAATGCATTAAATTTTGTTTAGTATGTCCAAGGCTGCAATGTGTATAGCTCACTGTTATGTCCATGGACCTCACTGGGACTGGGGACTTGCCACATCTGGACTAATTTCCATGGACTCATTCATGCAGGCTAGAGCATCTGTAGGACAACCGCAGTTATAGGTTCCATGAAAAAAACAATAGCACAAATGGGAAGCAGTTATCACCCCATAACATAATGGCCTGAACAAGGACCTTCAAGGCATTAATTAAATAAGCAGGTATTCTTTTAAAAAGCATAAAAATATTGACAATGTTTAAATGAAATGCACTGAGAGAAGGCAGAAACTTGTGACGTCATCATGTAAAGACCACTAAGAGACATGTCCAGGAAGTATTACGGTGCTCTCTGATGTTTTTTGTGTTGCAAGATCCTGGGTGCGGGAGAGAGCACCGGCAAATGTGACCTTACATCTTTTGTGGTTTTATGTTTTTTTTAAAAGTTCATAAATGTTGCAAAATTATGTTGACATTGGTTCTTCTACGGTGAGTGACCAGGTGTATGTCGGAGTACTTTCGGATGTTGTTTCAGCATGCTATATTTGACCACCTTATGTATTAGACCTCATGCACACAGGATGTTCTTTTCCGCCTTTGCTGCAGGGGAGGAAAATGCAGCTGAAAAAATTCACCTTAAGCTGAGTTTTGGATGTGCATTCACACATTTGGTGATAATGCATTCTATTGGCCAGAATAATGCGCGTTTATGCTCGTTTGGTGGTTTTTCCACCCAAGTATTCCTCTCCTGAACACGCTAGTGGTGCATTTATTTTTCTGCCTATAAACACCTGTAAATGCCTATGTGTGCATGGACACATAGGGGTATTTACACCTGTAAAAGGGGTGTTTTTGACATCCTGAGTGCATGAGGCCTTTAGGTGTCAATATAGGGAGGTGATTGGCCATTACTAGGGGGGTGAAAGTTCAGTTGGAAACCAAGGAGGATCAGCGTTGATTTCACTGGACACTTGAGTAATGAACTTTGCTGCTCATTAATGATTGGTGGACATTTTCACATGTGAAAATGTGCACCGTTTGCACCAATTATTTAATGTTGCGCTGTTTTTGTGATTGTTCACATTTATTGATGCTAATGCACTTTATGGGCACATGTTGAGTGAGCTCCATTAATTGGTTTATGTTTATATGATGATAATTTGTTTTTTAATTCCATATATCTTTGCACAGTATTTGTATATACTGTACATTGTACTTCACATGAATTGCCACTATTGCATTTCTGGCTATACAGTTTATAGAATGAACTTTATCAATTGATTTATGTTTCTATGACTTTTTGATTTTATAATTTTTTTTTTACAATTGCACATCCTTTGTATGAACTTTACGTGATTTTTGCACGAGGGAAGATTACATAATATAAGATTAGGGTTTGAGCGCAGTTTTCTGTTCAGTTTTGTACAGTTTAGGATGCGCATGTATGGCTTTGGTTGTTACGGCTGAAGATGAGAGCCATTTGAAGCCAGCTGGCAGTTATTCAGCAGATGTCCTATGAACTCGGAGCTGAGGATATGAAGTCATAGAGAAAGTGATCCATTCCTATCTTTGTTCATGTGTATCAAGTTTAAAAAAAAGCCTGAACTGTAATGATTCTTACTATGTGCCTTTGATACCAAACAGATTGAAATTCCATCACTCCAAGATAAATTCTGGACCTGCATGGTGGAAAACGCTGAACAATAAAATGTGACTTATTTTTCGACAAAATTCTGTCTGCACTGACTAGAAGTGCAGCTGACTTTTTGTGTTACAGACAAACGGACATACAATACTAACTTGTGTCTCACCATAGACTCTTTTCAGCAAATATAAACAAAAAAGTCCTGTAGGCGCTACAAACTTCCAATATAGCGTGAAATAGTCCAACCTGTAATGCCCTGTACACACGATCGGATTTCCAATGGAGTAAAATACGATGGATTTTTCCATCGGAAATCCGATGTAGCTGACTTCCATCAGTCTTGCCTACACACCATCAGTCAAAAATCTGACCGCCCCAAACGCCGTGATGTAAAACACTCCGAAGAGCCGAGAAAAATTAAGTTCAATGCTTCTGAGCATGCGTGGACTTGATTCTGAGCATGCGTGGGTTTTTTCTCTGATGGAGTTTCCCACAGATGATCGGAATTTGCTATCGTTTTTTTTTCCATGGAAAAAAGACCGATGGGGCCCACACACGATCGATTTTTCCGATGAAAAAAGTCCATCGGTCTTTTTTCATCAGAAAAACCGATCGTGTGTACGCGGCATAAGGGTTAAAGAGGGCCAGTACCAGTGCAGCTGCAAACCACTGGAAAGGTGGATAGAAAGACACAAAAAAACACAAGAGCAGCGCTCGATGGATACGGCATAAAACTTTATAGTCTTGTGTAGTGGCCTCCACTCTCACACTCCCTGGCTTTGTTCTTCTGCGTTTCTAGGGGTTGCTCTGGAGGAGAGAGTGCGGGGTCACCACGCCAAGCCTTCACCACAGATGCCTGTGAAGTGTAAGCAAAGTTTCTTTACCCTCGGGTCGGTGTCCTGCCCTTGGAACCTCCACCTCCTCTCTTGAACAGTGTCTACCAGTAAAATGAGCCCCACACCATCAAAAGTCCAACACTACTTTATTCTTCTCACATCAGAGCAAAACACAATCAGTTGGACTCCCTCAACTAACAGAACAGACAGGGGGTGTGGATGCGAGTAGGTCCAGGCACAACTTACTCTCCTCTTTCCTTTCCGAAAGTGGCTTTTGGTCCCTTGTTCGGGGAAGACATCCCTCCAGGTGGTCTCCGGAGGCTCACCCGGCACCGGCAATTTGCTGCACCAGGTCTTCAGGTGAGTAACTCCGCCGGTCCCTTACGCCTCTGGATTCGGGAACCCACTCCCGGGGTCCCCTAGGAAATCCTTCCCCCGAGGAACCCAGCGAAGGACACAGGGCTCCAGTACCTCACCCCAGGCTAAAGGTGCCTAGGATGGAACACGACCTCCCGGGGTGGCCTCTAGGCCTAGGCCGCCTAGACCCCCCCCCTCAACACGAACCACCGTCCTCAGGCTGAAGGTGCCTGGGACTCCTCCCTGACAAAGATGGCCGGCCCCCTTTATACCCTCCCCCAGCAAGCACGGCGGGCTCCCCGCCTCACCATACAACCGCTGAGAGAGGCCAAAAAGAGGTACGGCACTCAGCAATGGTTCAACCCCAGCCCAAAGTGACAGCGCCATCTGCTGGGCTCCAGGGAACTATACATCACTGGTGTCTCTGCCAGTTTAAAATATACTTGTAAAGTATATGCCCGCTACACTTGTATGTGGTAAAAATACATAAATATAGCACATAGTGATAAACACTGGAAATGCGCACAATTAGCAATGATGTGGTATAATAAAAAGCAGCAATAGTACCACTGTAGAGTCAATTGAAGGTGTTAACATCAATTCAAGATTAGTATGGGTCCCCAGGGAGAACCTGTCAATCCAACAAGGTAACCACCAATGACAGGGGGAATGGAGGAATGCGATGTAATGGCTAGTGTACCTGTTGTGAAGGATGTCACAGTTGATGAACAGGGGTGTAGAGCGTGATGCTGAAACCCGAGGCTGGTGGGGATCACTTCAGATAACGAGCAGGCAACTACTCCAG
Source organism: Rana muscosa (assembly GCA_029206835.1). Lineage (NCBI taxonomy): Eukaryota > Metazoa > Chordata > Amphibia > Anura > Ranidae > Rana > Rana muscosa. The sequence goes on from CM055122.1 coordinate 271,786,740, forward strand.
AGTGCCGACCTGTGTGGGAACTGGTGGATAGAGCCACATATGTGTGGGGAACTCTGTGGTTGTAGATGGATGAAGGCTCTGCAGGAACACAAGGAACGGCAACCAATCAATCGGAAGCCGGGTGCGCTCGGATAACGCCAGCACCGGCCAATGCAGACGGAGAGCTGTAAACAGCAAATGTTGACCCAGGCACACCAGTGAAGCGTCAGCGGTGGCATAAATGTAATCACTGGAGATGAAATTCAGGATACAGTGGCAGTTATGCGGCTATGCAGCTGTGCGGGGAGCCGTGACTGACATGTTTCGCGTTACTACGCTTTATCAAAGTCACGGAAAAAACGGCAATCCCATAAATATAAGCACAATGGCAAAGGGAGGACTTTTCAGCAAATACATTTTGAGCATCAGTAAGGTCCAGAAACCTGGTCTGGTCGGCATGAAAGAATCCACCAAAGGGACATGCTAGTCAACTAAATATATTCGAAAAAGGAGTCACTTTTCATAATAGAATATAATAATAATAATAATAATAATAAATGCCTTTTCTAACGTCTTTTCTGCCCAAACCATCCCAATGTACTTATCTCTCACCTTACTAATGTGCTTATCTCTTATATTACCCAGCCCATGGTAGCTTTATATCTTCTCAGTTCAAAATTGTAAAAAATGCATTCTGAGAGCTGTCTTCTTTTATTATCATGTGACCCCCCAGGAAACTTTATTTTCCATCATGCATCGCCTTCCCAGATAGAAAGCAATTGAGCTGCAAGTTTGAAAATAACTTGCTAAACTATTGCTAGACTTGCCAGGCTTCACAAATTTGTTGCACAATTGCAGCAAGTCCACATTGCATGACTCCGGATCAACTTTCTTTGCAAACATTCTGCGAGTCTGCTGCAAGTTCTGGTTCAGTTATGTTGTGCAATAGTCATCCCACCACAGGGGTCACTGTGACTTGCAGAGCTCTTGCTGTAGACTCACCACTGCAACTTTGCTCTTGCTTGAGACTTGCCACGCAAATTGGCTACAAATTGGAAAAGTGTCAAATAGAACTTGTGCTTCAAGTGCTCTGCAAGTGTACAACTTGCCAGTGAAAAGGTGCAGCAAGATAACAGACTTACAATTCAACACTGCAACAAATTTGGGGCAAGTTATCCTTGCTATCTGGGCTTATTCATTACAGAATAGGGCGTGTTTTACCACACTGGACCACATCTCTCTCAATACTATACCACCTCTTTTTTGTTTCCACCCATTTTCCTACTTCTTCCTTTACAATCCTTCTGATTGTACAGTCTCCTTTAGATCTACCATCAACTAGACAAGGCTGAGGTCCTGTGGAGCAGTTTCAGGTGGATTGTTTCCAGTGTCATCTTTTTGTAAGACCAACAGGGCAATGTTCAAGCTTGAGCTACTAATGATTGTGTGCTGCCACTGCAGATCAGTCCCAGCACGCAGCATAGTACTAGTCATAACTGACCGCTCTACATCATCCTATCATGACATTAACGTCCTTCTTCTAATGACAGCACTCCGGGTTAGGACTGTATAAAGCTGGACCTTCCACAGCAAACGTGGCCTTCCTACCAAGCATCAATAGCTTCTTTCTCATAGTTCCATGCAAGTAAGTTTCCAAAATAAATCAAAATGATTAATGCAATAAAAACATGAACTGGTCTAGTAATTGTTCTAGATCATTAGTTCAGATTTCAGAAGTCATATCGGCTATGTTTTCTTTTTTAGGAAAGAACATGATATAAAGAATACTAATTTAATTAAGGCTGCAAAACTGTTTTTACAAAGTCCTACCAATTAAATAGTTAAATGGGTCAAAAACCTGCAGAACTGTGGAAGTTTATACATTTTATACTGATATTTTATATATAGATATATATATATATAAAGATATATCTCTATATATATATATATATATATATATATATATATATATACATACATTAAACACACAAATAGTTAACCAAGATTTCCCCTTGGTTGCTATCTTCATTATTTAAATATGTATCCAAAACAAAAAAAACTAAAAATATTTTATTCCAGCTCATAAAGCCTTGAATGTGGTGGCTGTTTTTCTTTTTTAGTTTTCTTTTTTCAGCTTTTTATCTTTATTTTCACCTTGTGATCCGCTCAGTAGCACACTTTGGACACCTTTGGACAGCATCATTGTCAATTTATGGAAAGGGTTATGTTAGATGTACTAGCAGATTTAGTTGGACTTATTAACTAACAAAGTGAAGCTGAACATTTTAAAGCGGCCTTTCGATAATTTTTTCATCTATTAAATCTTCTGCCCTTGTTGTTTTAACTTTGGATTTTTTTTTCTGCCAGTAAATACCTTATACAGCCCACTTCCTGTTTCTTGTCTGGCCATTAGGCTAGGCTTATGACATCATGCACAGCTCTCTCTCTCACTCTTGTGAGAGTTTGCCAGGAAGGGAGGGGGGGGGTGAGTCATAAGAGGGCCAATGAGAGCTGCAGAGCTGGACAGGTGTGTGTCTGTGTAAATCCAGGACGTGAACAGGCAGAAGCTTCAGCTGCCCATAGTTAAAATGGATGCAGCCAGACTCAGTGGAGGGATATTTCTGCACCATATTTGGCAAGTATAGAATCACAGTACTGTATATATAAAATAATATGCAAAGTGGTTTGAGGGAAGCTTCAGAATGGCAAAGATGTTTTTATTACAAATGATGTGAGCAGATTGAAGTTCCTCTTTAAGCAGTTAAAGTAAATGTTTACAGCACCAGCTCACAGTGTGCAGTGAAATCAGATTTTGCAATTTTCTTACAGGGGAGATGAGCCTGTACAACTGTGCAAGACTAAAAGTTCAGCTTTAACTATTCAAGATCCATTAATTTAATGAAAAGGTCTACCTAGCAACCTGGTACTATGGACAACGCATTCCGTTTCTGGACACATCGATTTAATAGGATCCTGTTCTGTTTCATTGTAGGCTACAAAAGGTTTATGATCACATAGCCCAGCTATTCTGTGGGGGATTCATTTTTATAACAGAATAACTAATGGACAATGCGTTACAAAGGAAGGCAAAGGCATGTCTGTAGGCTGGGGCTGTACAGTATTAATGCAAACATGTACAGTAAAAAAAATAGAGAATTCTGGATCTTTCACAGATGAAAAGTTTCGGCCTTTAGGGTTCATGGTGGGTTCAGACTTACAGTAAATGCAATTAAACAGAGGGGCAGATGGACACTGAGCATTATCACTGGGCACAGCCAGTAAATCATAGAGATAAAATATGTGCTGAGTCTGAACATGGAAGAGGCCACTTATAATGGATTCCAACATTTCCTCCTGTCGGATCATCAGTCACTTGTAGGAGGTCTGATATGTGATATAAGTATTAACGAATGTGAAGTTAGATCACGGTGTTACAGAGTGAAACAATGCACATTTCATTTTTACTTCTAACAGCTGATGCCTGTCACAGCTCCTGACTATTACTGAAGACCTCTGCTTTTCTGATTCTGGTAGTTTGAGATTGAGCAGGTCTCTGTAGCTTCATTAGGCAGTAGCTACCAACAGTGTTGAGTGGGAACCTTGGAAGTTACAGGAAAGAACCAGACTGACAAGTTTCCTCGCAGACCTTCACTTAAAAAATGTATATGAAAGAATACAGCTTGTGCTGTAATATTCACCTTCAATCCATGGCTGTCCCTTGCAGAACTTTTATTTACCACTAGATGTCACCAGTCTTCCGAGTTCAGTGAGTACCTGTGTCAATCAAAACCCACTTTCTCCAGGCTGTCACAGACACACACCCGGGAGCGGATTATCATTTTAATCTGGGCTAGAGGAGAAGATAAAGGACCCTTGATGCCCCCCCCCCCCCGATCGACCAGAAGACCCTTGGCAGTCATACAATTGGCTGATTCCATGTCCTTGTTTCATATCTAATGTATAATAAAAAGACTCATGGAGGCAGGAGCACTGGACTTTCTAGGAAACAGCAAAGGCACCTTAGCCATCCTGTCACTACTTCTTTAATTGTCCCAGACATAAAGTGATACAAAAGGCTCATTTTAACTGACAAGTTATACAACACACAGTTATGTATCTGAAGGACAGTAAATACATGTATACAATACAACATTCATCAATCACCTATATTTCATGACCACTGACAGGTTAAAGTGATTGTAAACCTCCTTTTTTTTGTTGTTTTTTAAAATAACAAACATGTCATACTTACCTCCACTGTGCAGTTCGATTTGCACAGAGTGGCCCCGATCCTTGACTTCCGGGGTCCCCGGCAGTTCTCTTAGCTCCTCCCACATCGTATAACCCCCTAGGAGAAGCACTCTCCCGGAGGGTTACCTTGCGGGCGCGCTCCCGAGTCCATTATTTGCGTCCATAGACCTAGAATGCCGGACTCGGCCCCGCCCCCCCGCGTCATTGGATTTGATTGACAGCAGCGGAAGCCAATGGCTGCGCTGCTATCAATCTATCCAATCAAGAGCCGAGACAACGGGCGGAGGGGATGAGCGCGTCTCCGGCGTGGGAATTACGGGGCTCAGGGGAGTAAAACAGGGGGGCTGGGGGGCCGGTCAGTGACAGAATTTTTTTCACCCTAATGCATAGGATGCATTAGACCACTTTCACAATGAGGCGCTTTTCAGGCGCTTTCACGCTAAAAAAAGCGCCTGAAAACTTATTTCCATTAAAATCAATGAATGCTTTCACACTGAGGCAGTGTGCTGAAAAAACGCCCCTCTCCGTTGAAATGAATTGAAAGCTCTTCAAAAGCATCTGAAAAGCGATTCAAAAGCGCTCACTGTTTTACTGGCAGTTTTTTAAGTGCCTCAGTGTGAAAGTGGCCTTAAGGTGAAAAAACATGAGGGTTTACAACCCCTTTAAGTGAATAATATTGGTTATCTCTTTACAATGGCATCTGAAAGTGGGTGGGATATATTAGGCAGCAAGAAAACAAGTTGTCCCTGAAGTTGATGTGTTGAAAGCAGAAAAAAAATGTGTATCGTAGTGTGCTGTGTAAGGAGTTGCGTAGCCACAGGCCAAAAGTGCCTACAATGGGTATGTGAGCATCAGAACTGGACCACAGAGCAATGGAAGAAAGCGGTCTGGTCTGATGAATCACATTTTCTTTTACATCATGTGGATGGCTGGGTGCATGTGTGTCGCTTACCTGGGGAAGAGATGGCAAGAGGATGCAGTGTGATGCCTTGGGCAATGTTCCGCTGGGAAACCTTGGGTCCTGCCATTCATATGGATGTTACTTGACACGTACCAACTACCTAAACCTTGTTGCTGACCAAGTACACCCCTTCATAGAAAGGGAATTTATTGATGGCACTGGCCTCTTTCAGCAGGATAATGCGCCCTGCCAAACTGCAAAAATGGTTCAAGAATGGTTTGAGGAACACATCAACAAGTTTCAGGTGTTGACTTAGCCTCCAATTTCTACAGATCTAAGTCCAATCGAGCATCCGTGGATGGAAAAACACATCTGATCAATGGAGGCCCCACTTCGTAACTTACAGGACTTTAAAAGGGTTGTAAAGGTTAATTTTTTATTTTCTAAATAGGTTCCTTTAAGCTAGTGCATTGTTGGTTCACTTACCTTTTCCTTTGATTTCCCTTCTAAATATTTTTTTCTTTGTTTTCTTTGTCTAAATTTCTCACTTCCTGTTCCTCCTCAGTAAGCTGTTCAGTAAGCTGTTCTGGCTGACTAAACACCGCTCGGATGATGGTGTGAAGCTTACTGAGGAGAAACAGGAAGTGAGAAATTCAGACAAAGAAAAAAAACATTTAGAAGGTAAATCAAAAGGAAAAGGTAAGTGAACCAACAATGCACTAGCTTAACCACTTAACGACCGCTCACTGTATATATACGTCGGCAGAATGGCACCGACAGGCACAATCACGTAGAGTGTACGTGATTGCCTTTGTACAGTTGGGGGGTCCAATCGGACCCCCCTTCTATATAGTGAGCGGTGGCTAAGTGTCCGGGAGCGTTCCGGGATGAGGGGGCAGCCATTCGTTTCTGGCCACCCCCTCGCGATCGCTCCCGGCGAATAGAAATGCCCCCTCTGTCTGTGTCAGACAGAGGGAGCAGGAGGAAGTGATGTCATCTCTGGTGCGGCGCTCACATATACCGAGCGCCGTACAAGAGAAGATATCAGGTCAGTGCACACAACACTACACTGACACCAGGACACATAGGGACATAAATCGCCCCCCCAGGCCACCCCAGATCACCCCCCAGATCACCCCCCAGCCCCCAGTCACAGTGTCACTGATTGCAGTGACCATTTATTTAGTGATCACTGCAATCAGTGACATTTGTGACTGTAAAAGTGTCACCAAAGTTTAGTCTTAGATCCAGTGTAGCCCCCTAACCCCCCTAATAAAGGTTTAACCCCCTGATCACCCCCCAGATAACCCTTTCACCCCCTATCACCACTGTCGCTTAGCGATCGTTTTTCTAAACGCTGTCTTAGTGTCTGTGATGCAGATCGGTAGCCGGTAATTTTTTTTAGGTTCGCCGCAGGTTTTTATAGCGTCAGGTACCCCAATATATTATCTAATAAAGGTTTAACCCCCTTGATCGCCCCCCCAGGTAACCCTTTCACCCCCATCACCACTGTCGCTAAGCAATCGTTTTTCTAAACGCTGTCTTAGTGTCGGTGATGCAGATAGGTAGCCAATAATTTTTTTTAGGTTCGCCGCAGGTTTTTATAGCGTCAGGTACCCCCATATATTATCTAATAAAGGTTTTAACCCCCTGATTGCCCCTAGTTAACCCTTTCACCAGTGATCACCATATAAGTGTTACGGGTGACGCTGGTTAGTTAGTTTGCTTTTTATAGTGTCAGGGCACCCGCCGTGTATATAACCCAATAAAGGTTTAACCCCCTGATCGCCTGGCGGGTGATATCAATTAGGTTTTAGCGTCAGAGAGGGTCTGAGTCACACCCCAGGCAGCGTCAGGTTAGTGCCAGTAACGCTAACACCCACGCGTGAAGCATACACCCCCCTTAGTGGTATAGTATCTGAACAGATCAATATCTGATCTGATCAGATCTATACTAGCGTCCCCAGCAGTTTAGGGTTCCCAAAAACGCAGTGTTAGCGGGATCAGCCCAGATACCTGCTAGCACCTGCGTTTTGCCCCTCCGTCCAGCCCAGGCCACCCAAGTGCAGTATCGATCGATCACTGTCACTTACAAAACAAAAACACACATAACTGCAGCGTTCGCAGAGACAGGCCTGATCCCTGCGACTCCAGTGCTGTAGGAGGTGATTTCACCACCACAGTTAAAAAAAAAAAGCAAATATGCCGAAGCATTGGGGCAGCAGGGGCGGAGGAGCGATTTTGCTCCTAATGCCGCGTACATACGGTCGAAATTCCGACGGAGGCTTGCCCGTGGAAAAGTCCGACCATGTGTGTGCGGCATAACTTTTTTGCGGGAGGATGCCCCCATGCTTCGGCATATATAAATGGTGCATGTATGCCCATCATTAGAAGTGGGTGGATGAAGGGCGGTATTCTAATGGTGGGCATACCCACCGATCAATCTCTTTTTTCGTTCAGCCAACTGGCTGCATGAAATAAAAAGATTACAATACATGTCCAACAAGGACCAGCAACTTACTGGTATGTTGCTGGACTTTGAATGTTTATACCAGAATGATGCCTGCGGGTTTAGGTATCATCTTGGTATCATTCTTTTCAGCCAGCGGCCGGCTTTCATGTAAAAGCAATCCTAGCAGCTAATTAGCCTCTGGACTGCTTTTACAAGCAGTGGGAGGGAATGCCCCCCCCCCCGGATATAAAAAGCGCCATTGGGAAATTGGGAAAGCATTTTATCACACCGATCTTGGTGTGGTCAGATGCTTTGAGGGCAGAGGAAAAATCTAGGGTCTAGAACAGTGTTTCTCAACTCCAGTCCTCAAGGCGCACCAACAGGTCATGTTTTTGGGATTTCCATTGATTTTCACAGGTGATTTGAGCAGTTTCACTGCCTTAGTAATTATCACAGCTGTTTTATCTGCTTGAAATCCCAAAAACATGACCTGTTGGTGCGCCTTGAGGACTGGAGTTGAGAAACACTGGTCTAGAAGACCCCAGTTTTTTCAAAAAAAGAGTACCTGTCACTACCTATTGCTATCATAGGGGATATTTACATTCCCTGAGATAACAATAAAAATGATAAAAAAAAAAAAAATACTTGGAAGGAACAATTTAAAAATAAAATAAAAAAGCAAAATTAATAATAAAAAAAAAAAAAAAAAAAAAAAAAAAAAGCACCCCTGTCCTGCCCTGCTCTTGCCCAATGGCGAACGCAAGCGTCGGTCTGGCGTCATATGTAAACAGCAATTGCACCATGCATGTGAGGTATCACCGCGAAGGTCAGATCGAGGGCAATCATTTTAGCAGTAGACCTCCTCTGTAAATCTACTGGGGTAACCTGTAAAGGCTTTTAAAGGCTTTTAAAAATGTATGTAGTTTGTCGCCAATGCGCGTTTGTGCGAAATTTTAAAGCATGTCGTGTTTGGTATCTATGTACTCGGCCTAAGATCATCTTTTTTATTTCATCAAACATTTGGGCAATATAGTGTGTTTTAGTGCATTAAAATTAAAAAAAAGTGTATTTTTTAACCCAAAAAATGCGTTTGAAAAATCGCTGCGCAAATACTGTGTAGAAAAAAAAAATGCAACACCCACCATTTTAATCTGTAGGGCCTTTGCTTTAAAAATATATATATAATGTTTGGGGGTTCAACATAATTTTCTTGCAAAAAAAATAAATGTTTTCATGTAAACAAAAAGTGTCAAAAAGGGCTTTGTCTTCAAGTGGTTAGAAGAGTGGATGTAAGCTTCCTAATGTTGTGTATAAAATGCCAGAACAGTTCAAAACCCCCCCAAATGACCCCATTTTGGAAAGTAGATACCCCAAGCTATATACTGAGAGGCATGTCGAGTCCATGGAATATTTTATATGTTGACACAAGTTGCGGAAAAACGACAATTTTTTTTTTTTTTTTTTGCACAAAGTTGTCACTAAATGATATATTGCTCAAACATGCCATGGGCATATGTGGAATTACACCCCAAAATACATTCTGTTGCTTCTCCTGAGTACGGGGATACCACATGTGTGAGACTTTTTGGGAGCCTAGCCATGTACGGGACCCCAAAAACCAAGCACCGCCTTCAGGCTTTCTAAGGATGTAAATTTTTGATTTCACTTCTCACTGCCTATCACAGTTTCGGAGGCCATGGAATGCCCAGATAGCACAAAACCCCCCCAAATGACCCCATTTTGGAAAGTAGACACCCCAAGCTATTTGCTGAGAGGTATTGTGAGTATTTTGCAGATCTCGCTTTTTGTCACAAAGTATTGAAAATTGAAAAAAAATATATATATATATATATATTTTCTTTCTTCATTTTCAAAAACAAATGAGAGCTGTAAAATACTCGCCATTCCTCTCAGCAAATAGCTTGGGGTGTCTATATTCCAAAATGGGGTCATTTGGGGGGGGTTTTGTGCGATTTTGGCATTTTATGGCCTTCAAAACTGTGATAGGTAGTGAGGAGTGAAATCAAAAATTTGTGCCTAGAAATCCTGAAGGCGGTGCTTGGTTTTCGGGGTCCCGTACGCGGCTAGGCTCCTAAAAAGTCCCACACATGTGGTATCCCCGTACTCAGGAGAAGCAGAAAAATGTATTTTGGGGTGTAATTCCACATATAACCATGGCATGTGTGAGCAATATATCATTTAGTGACAACTTTTTGTAATTTTTTTTTTTTTTTTTTGTCATTATTCAATCACTTGGGACAAAAAAAATTATATTCAATGGGCTCAACAGGCCTCTCAGCAATTTCCTTGGGGTGTCTACTTTCTAAAATGGGGTCATTTGGGGGGGTTTTGTGCTATTTTGGCATTTTATGGCCTTCGAAACTGTGATAGGTAGTGAGGAGTGAAATCAAAAATTTGCGCCCTTAGAAATCCTGAAGGCGGTGCTTGGTTTCCGGGGTCCCGTACGCGGCTAGGCTCCCAAAAAGTCCCACACATGTGGTATCCCCGTACTCAGGAGAAGCAGCAAAATGTATTTTGGGGTGAAATTCCACATATAACCATGGCATGTGTGAGCAATATATCATTTAGTGACAACTTTTAGTAATTTTTTTTTTTTTTTATTTTATTTTTGTCATTATTCAATCACTTGGGACAAAAAAATAAAAAATTCAATGGGCTCAACATGCCTCTCAGCAATTTCCTTGGGGTGTCTACTTTCCAAAATGGGGTCATTTGGGGGGGTTTTGTACTGCCCTGTCATTTTAGCACCTCAAGAAATGAGATAGGCAGTCATAAATTTAAAGCTGTGTAAATTTCAGAAAATGTACCCTAGTTTGTAAACTCTATAACTTTTGCGCAAACCAATAAATATACGCTTATTGACATTTTTTTTACTAAAAACATGTGGCTGAATACATTTTGGCCTAAATGTATGACTACAATTGAGTTTATTTGATTTCTCTTATAACAAAAAGTAGAAAATATCATTTTTTTTCAAAATTTTCGGTCTTTTTCCGTTTATATCGCAAAAAATAAAAATCGCAGAGGCAATCAAATACCATTAAAAGAAAGCTCTATTTGTGGGAAGAAAAGGACGCAAATTTCGTTTGGGTACAACATTGCATGTCCGCACAATTTACAGTTAAAGCAGCGCAGTGCAAAATTCTGAATTCACCTCTGGTCCTCTAGCTACCAAATGGTCCGGGGCTTAAGTGGTTAAAGGAACCTATTTAGAAAATAAAAAACGAACCTTTACAACCCCTTTAAGGTTTTGCTACTGACGGCTTTGTGCCAGATACTACAGCATACCTTCAGAGGTCTGGTGGTGTCCATGCCTCGACAGGTCAGAGCTGTGTTGGCAGAAAACGGGGACCTACTCATTTCTAGGTAAGTGGTCATAAGGTTATGACTGATCAGTAGGAGCAATCTTAGAAGATTTTTAGGTAAGACAAATTATAATAGTGCCCTATTGTTGGTGTCAGTGGAAGGAATGTTGCCTCATCATTGTTATCAGTAGAAGGAATAGTGCCCCAAGGGACTGCAGTTTGGAGACCACTGCAATATATTTCAGCTCTGGTGACAACCATGTAGCGCTACCCTAATAGGGGCTGCTAGTTTTAACTGGTTCTCCCCCAAACAGCACAAATATCACCAGGTACCCAAGCAATGGTCCATTCACTCTGGCTTCAATGAACAGTTTAGGGGTTGTCTTTTTTTGTAGTTCATTGCTGGAATAACTTGTAACTAGAGAGGGGTTGGGGCATTGGATACTCCAAAAACGCTCAGCAGTAGTCAGTTATCAGAGGACAGTCCTCTAGCAGCAGTAATATAATTGGTTGCTATACAGTAAATGGATGTGACCTGACACACACACTATAGAAAACACATGGCGGCCTCCATCCCTAATTTGTTAGGTAGGAAGGAAGAATTTGTGGGACTTTAAATGAGGGATCGCCATGTCAGGTAAGAAGAATAACATAGAAATTAAGTTACAGTACATTTATTTATTACAATCTAGAATTCATATCAGATATTTTGTATCAAATAGATAGGTAGCAACTTCATTTCTATGTTATTATTCTTATCTGACATGGCGATCCCTCATTTAAAGTCCCACAAATTCTTCCTTCCTACCTACATAATTGGTTGCTAGTGAACAGTCTAAGGCCCCACAGTTGTGGACCATGGGGCAAGAATTTGGGCATTTAGTTACCCTGTTTCAGTATGTAATGTTTGGTACCTAGTGCAGTATTAAGCCTCAGGGATCAACTTAAAGTCACTACTCACAAAACCCCTGGACAACTGCCTCATTGCAGCTTCCTCTGGACTCGCCTCTCAGGACTGGATCCTCTTTTATGATGTAATTCTGCAGTCAGCTCTGAGCAAAGTCCATTTGGACCTTTCATGCCTCCTTGAGCAATTTTTAAGTCCATGGGTTGCCTGGCAGCAGCAGCCCCTGCACCCCTGGAACCCCTGCTCTTCAGTGTCCGAACCTGGGTCTGATCCTGCGACCTCTTATGTGTCAGGCGATGACTTTTCTTGCTGAGCCACCTGGGATTTTGGACAGATTCCTGGACAATCTCTTGGATAATCTTGCCTCATACCTTGTTTCTTGTGAACCTTGAACTCTTTGCTTCTCCCATCAACTTCATATTTAAGCCATGCCTTTGAACTTCCTGTTTGCCAGATTATTGTGCCTCCTGCTAGCTCTCTCCTTGCTGGGGCAATCCTAAGGGCCACAACCTGGCATTGGCACACAGCGAAACCCATCTCCAACATCAGGAGATCTGGTGAAGACCGGATGGTGCTTGGACCTTGCACCTCGGGTGAGCCTGTGCCATCTGCTAGCAGATCCGTTTGTGCATTCATCCAGCCAACTACTCATGACTCTCAACTGCTACAGTTACTGGTCTCCAAGCCTGACTCTACGACCATGATACTCAGACTATTTATCCACACTCTGGCCCCCTTCTGGAAGCTTCCCCTTTAAAGTGGAAGTAAACCCCCCTATCGTTTTCAGCCAAAGAAGCTGCCATCTTTGCCTCTGTTTTATCTACAACTGCCATGCTGCTGCACATGTGATCAGTTTAGACACCAGCCATTGGATGGCTTGACAGTTTGGTTGAGAGCACAACCAATAGTAGTGTTACATTTCTGGCATGTGCCGGAAATGAAACTGTTTTATGGATGGGTTTACTTCCGCTTTAAGGGACTGGCCGGAGCCTGAAATTTTTTTAGGCTGGGTGATATGATCCTCCAACCCTATGCTCTGGAAGGGGGGAAGCAATCAAATTCCGAACCTGACAAAACAAACACTACTCTTTTGATTACAAAGGAGCCAAAAAACAAATTTGCCTAGCAACTACGCTAGGAGGGTGCCACAGCCATAACATTTTAACTACTTGAGATCCGCGCTATAGACAAAAGACGCCTACAGCGCAGCTCTCAACTGCCGGGTGGACGTCCCTGGACGTCTTCCTGTCTACATTCCCCGGGCGCGTGGAGGGGAAAAGCTGTGCCTGCCGTGTCACGTCGTGCCGATGCGCGTGCCTGGCGGCCGCGATGTCCGCCAGGTGCACGCGATTGGCTGTTACAGAGGCAGGACGTGGATCTCTGTGTGTAAACACAGAGATCCACGTCCTGTCAGGGAGAGAGGAGACCGATGGTGTGTCCCTTGTACATAGGGACACAGATTGGTCCCCTCCCCCAGTCAGTCCCTTCCCCCCACAGTAAGAATCACTCCCAGGGAACATATTTAACCCCTTGATCGCCCCCTAGTGTTAACCCCTTCCCTGCCAGTCACATTTATACAGTAATCAGTGCATATTTATGGCACTGTTTGCTGTATAAATGTGAATGGTCCCAAAATAGTGTCAAAAGTGTCCAATATGTCCGCCGCAATATCACAGGCCTGACAAAAATCGCAGATCGCCGCCATTATTAGTATAAAAAAAATAATAATAATAAAAATGTCATAAATCTATTCCCTAGGCGCAAAGCAATCACTATACGCTTATCGCGATTTTTTTTTTTTAACAAAAATATGTAGAAGAATACGTATCGGCCTGAACTGAGAAAAAAAATCGTTTTTTATTTTAAAAATTGGGATATTATAGCAAAAAGTAAAAAAATATTGTTTTTTTCCAAATTTTCTGTCTTTTTTTGTTTATAGCACAAAAAATAAAAACCGCAGAGATGATCAAATACCACCAAAAGAAAGCTCTATTTGTGGGAAAAAAATGAAAAAATATAATTTGGGTACAGTGTTGTATGACCGCGCAATTGTCATTCAAAGTGCGTCAGCGCTGAAAGCTGACAATTGGTCTGGGCAGGAAGGGGGTTTAAGTGCCCAGTAAGCAAGTGGTTAAATTTCCTATCATTTTCCTTTCTGATGACAATGGTCCCAAGGACTTTTACACCACCAGGGACACAAAGCAATAAAAACTTAACAAAGGTTCTAACCCTTCTCTATGCCATCCAAAATTAGATAAAAAATTCACTTTAACCACTTCAATATTGGACACTTTCATCCCCTTTCTGCCCAGGCCAATTTTCAGCTTTCAGCGCTGTCCCACTTTGAATGACAATTGTGCGGTCATGCAACGATGTACCCAAATTAAATTTTTATAATTTTTTTTCCCACATATACAGTCATGGCCGAAATTGTTGGCACCCCAGAAGTTTTTCCAGAAAATCAAGTATTTCTCACAGAAAAGTATTGCAGTAACACATGTTTTGCTATACACATGTTTATTCCCTTTGTGTGTATTGGAACAAAACAAAAAAAGGGAGGAAAAAAAGCAAATTGGACATAAAGTCACACAAAACTCCAAAAATGGTCTGGTCAAAATTCTTGACACCCTTTCAAAATTGTGGATAAATAAGATTGCTTCAAGCATGTGATGCTCCTTTAAACTCACCTGGGGCAAGTAACAGGTGTGGGTATCATAAAAATCACACCTGAAAGCAGATAAAAAGGAGAGAAGTTCACTTAGTCTTTGCATTGTGTGTCTGTGTGTGCCACACTAAGCATGGACAACAGAAAGTGGAGCAGAGAACTGTCTGAGGACTTGAGAACCAAAATTGTGGAAAAATATCAACAGTCTAAAGGTTACAAGTCCATCTCCAGAGATCTAGATTTGCCTTTGTCCACAGTGTGCAACATTATCAAGAAGTTTGCAACCCATGGCACTGTAGCTAATCTCTCTGGGCGTGGACGGAAGAGAAAAATTGATGAAAGGTTGCAACTCAGGATAGTCCAGATGGTGGATAAGCAGCCCCAAACAAGTTCCAAAGAAATTCAATCTGTCCTGCAGGCTCAGGGAGCATCAGTGTCAGCGCGAACTATCCGTCGACATTTAACCACTTAAGCCCCGGACCATTTCGGGCCATTAGGACCAGGCCTGTTTTTGGGATTCGGCACTGCGCTGCTTTAACTGTAAATTGTGCGGACATGCAATGTTGTACCCAAATGAAATTTGCGTCCTTTTCTTCCCACAAATAGAGCTTTCTTTTAATGGTATTTGATTGCCTCTGCGATTTTTATTTTTTGCGATATAAACAGAAAAAGACCGAAAATTTTGAAAAAAAATGATATTTTCTACTTTTTGTTATAAGAAAAATCGAATAAACTCAATTTTAGTCATACATTTAGGCCAAAATGTATTCAGCCACATGTCTTTAGTAAAAAAAATGTCAATAAGCGTATATTTATTGGTTTGCGCAAAAGTTATAGCGTTTACAAACTAGGGTACATTTTCTGAAATTTACACAGCTTTAAATTTATGACTGCCTATCTCATTTCTTGAGGTGCTAAAATGGCAGGGCAGTACAAAACCCCCCCAAATGACCCCATTTTGGAAAGTAGACACCCCAAGGAAATTGCTGAGAGGCATGTTGAGCCCATTGAATATTTTTTTTTTGTCCCAAGTGATTGAATAATGACAAAAAAAAAAAAAAAAAAAATTACAAAAAGTTGTCACTAAATGATATATTGCTCACACATGCCATGGTTATATGTGGAATTGCACCCCAAAATACATTCTGCTGCTTCTCCTGAGTACGGGGATACCACATGTGTGGGACTTTTTGGGAGCCTAGCCACGTACGGGACCCCGGAAACCAAGCACCGCCTTCAGGATTTCTAAGGGCGCAAATTTTTGATTTCACTCCTCACTACCTATCACAGTTTTGAAGGCCATAAAATGCCAAAATAGCACAAAACCCCCCCAAATGACCCCATTTTGGAAAGTAGACACCCCAAGCTATTTACTGAGAGGCATGTTCAGTCCATGGAATATTTTATATTTTGCCACAAGTTGCGGGAATATGACAAACTTTTTTTTTTTTGCACAAAGTTGTCACTAAATGATATATTGCTCACACATGCCATGGGCATATGTGAAATTACACCCCAAAATACATTCTGCTGCTTCTCCTGAGTACGGGGATACCACATGTGTGGGACTTTTTGGGAGCCTAGCCGCGTACGGGACCCCAAAAACCAAGCACCGCCTTCAAGGTTTCTAAGGGCATAAATTTTTGATTTCACTCCTCACTACCTATCACAGTTTTGAAGGCCATAAAATGCCAAGATGGCACAAAACCCCCCCAAATGACCCCATTTTGGAAAGTAGACACCCCAAGCTATTTGCTGAGAGGCATGTTGACCCCATTGAATATTTTTTTTTGTCCCAAATGATTGAATAATGACAAAAAGAAAAAAAAAATGTACAAAAAGTTGTCACTAAATGATATATTGCTCACACATGCCATGGTTATATGTGGAATTGCACCCCAAAATACATTCTGCTGCTTCTCCTGAGTACGGGGATACCACATGTGTGGGACTTTTTGGGAGCCTAGCCGCGTACAGGGCCCCAAAAACCAAGCACCGCCTTCAGGATTTCTAAGGGCGTAAATTTTTGATTTCACTCCTCACTACCTATCACAGTTTCGAAGGCCATAAAATGCCAAAATAGCACAAAATCCCCCCAAATTACCCCATTTTGGAAAGTAGACACCCCAAGCTATTTGCTGAGAGGCATGTTGAGTCCATGGAATATTTCATATTTTGCCACAGGTTGCGGGAATATGACAAACTTTTTTTGCACAAAGTTGTCACTAAATGATATATTGCTCACACATGCCATGGGCATATGTGAAATTACACCCCAAAATACATTCTGCTGCTTCTCCTGAGTACGGGATACCACATGTGTGGGACTTTTTGGGAGCCTAGCCGCGTACGGGACCCCAAAAACCAAGCACCGCCTTCAAGGTTTCTAAGGGCATCAATTTTTGATTTCGCTCCTCACTACCTATCACAGTTTTGAAGGCCATAAAATGCCAAGATGGCACAAAACCCCCCCAAATGACCCCATTTTGGAAAGTAGACACCCCAAGCTATTTGCTGAGAGGCATGTTGAGCCCATTGAATATTTTTTTTTTTGTCCCAAATGATTGAATAATGACAAAAGAAAAAAAAAATGTACAAAAAGTTGTCACTAAATGATATATTGCTCACACATGCCATGGTTATATGTGAAATTACACCCCAAAATACATTCTGCTGCTCCTCCTGAGTACGGGGATACCACATGTGTGGGACTTTTTGGGAGCCTAGCCGCGTACGGGACCCCAAAAACCAAGCACCGCCTTCAAGGTTTCTTAGGGCATAAATTTTTGATTTCACTCCTCACTACCTATCACAGTTTTGAAGGCCATAAAATGTCAAAATAGCCCAAAACCCCCACAAATGACCCCATTTTGGAAAGTAGACACCCCAAGCTATTTGCTGAGAGGCATGGTGAGTATTTTACAGCTCTCATTTGTTTTTGAAAATTAAGAAAGTCATTTTTTTTTCTTTTTTTTTTCTTTTTTTACATTTTCAAAACTTTGTGACAAAAAGCGAGATCTGCAAAATACTCAACATACCTCTCAGCAAATAGCTTGGGGTGTCTACTTTCCAAAATGGGGTCATTTGGGGGGGTTTTGTGCCATCTGGGCATTCCATGGCCTCCGAAACTGTGATAGGCAGTGAGGAGTGAAATCAAAAATTTACACCCATAGAAATCCTGAAGGCGGTGCTTGGTTTTTGGGGTCCCGTACGCGACTAGGCTCCCAAAAAGTCCCACACATGTGGTATCCCCGTACTCAGGAGAAGCAACAGAATGTATTTTGGGGTGTAATTCCACATATGCCCATGGCATGTTTGAGCAATATATAATTTAGTGACAACTTTTTGTACAATTTTGTTTTTTTTGGTCATTATTCAATCACTTGGGACAAAAAAAAAATATTCAATGGGCTCAACATGCCTCTCAGCAAATAGCTTGAGGTGTCTACTTTACAAAATGGGGTCATTTGGGGGGGGGTTTGAACTGTCCTGGCATTTTATGCACAACATTAAGAAGCTTATGTCACACATCATCCACTCTTCTAACCACTTGAAGACAAAGCCCTTTCTGACACTTTTTGTTTACATGAAAAAAAAAAATTTTTTGCAAGAAAATTATGTTGAACCCCCAAACATTATATATTTTTTTAAAGCAAAGGCCCTACAGATTAAAATAGTGGGTGTTGCATTTTTTTTTTCCACACAGTATTTGCGCAGCGATTTTTCAAACGCATTTTTTGGGGGAAAAACACACTTTTTTATTTTTAATGCACTAAAAAACACTATATTGCCCAAATGTTTGATGAAATAAAAAAGATGATCATAGGCCGAGTACATGGATACCAAACACGACATGCTTTAAAATTGCGCACAAACGCGCAGCGGCGACAAACTACATTCATTTTTAAAAGCATTTAAAAGCCTTTACAGGTTACCACGTTAGATTTACAGAGGAGGTCTCCTGCTAAAATGACTGCCCTCGATCTGACCTTCGCGGTGATACCTCACATGCATGATGCAATTGCTGTTTACATATGACGCTAGACCGACGCTTGCGTTCGCCTTTGCGCAAGAGCAGGGGAGGACAGCGGTGCTTTTTTTTATTTTTTTATTATTTATTTGGCTTTTTTATTTTATTTTTAAACTGTGCCTTCCATATTTTATTTTTTTACCATTTTTATCGTTATCTCAGGGAATGTAAATATCCCCTATGATAGCAATAAGTAGTGACAGGTACTCTTTTTTTGAAAAAAATTGGGGGGTTAGACCCTAGATCTTTCCTCTGCCCTCAAAGCATCTGACCACACCAAGATCGGTGTGATAAAATGCTTTCCCAATTTCCCAATGGCGCTTTTTATATCCGGGGGGGACATTCCCTCCCAGTGCTTGTAAAGCAGTCTAGAGGCTAATTATCTGCTAGAATTGCTTTTACATGAAAGCCGGCTGCTGGCTGAAAAGAATGATACCAAGATGATACCTAAACCCGCAGGCATCATTCTGGTATAAACATTCAAAGTCCAGCAACATACCAGTACGTTGCTGGTCCTTGTTGGACATGTATTGTAATCTTTTTTTTCATACAGCCTATTGGCTGAACGAAAAAAGAGATTGATTGGTGGGTATGCCCACCATTAGAATACCTCCCTTCATCCACCCACTTCTAATGATGGGCATATATGCCGAAGCATGGGGGCATCCTCCCGCAAAAAAGTTATGCCGCGTACACACGGTCAAGCCTTCGTCGGAATTTCGACCGTATGTACGCGGCATAAAAGGTTATGCCGCGTACACACGGTCGGACTTTTCCACGGGCAAGCCTCCGTTGGAATTTCGACCGTATATACGCGGCATTAGGAGCAAAATCGCTCCTCCGCCCCTGCTGCCCCCATGCTTCGGCATATATGCTCTTTTTTTTAACTGTGGTGGTGAAATCACCTCCTACAGCGTTGGAGTCACGGCTTTATGTATCGTGGGAGCAAACGCTGTTGCTGTCAAGATAAATAGATCCGCGCTGCAACTGAATGGCGTACCTGCTAAGCAAATGGTGGTTAACATTAAAACAAAGTAACATTACAGTACAACAGTAAGACCTTACCATGCCATACCTGCAAAGCAAATACCAAAACAAAACCTAGTAAAAAATAAAAAAATGTTTTAACGCAACCTGTGCCTAAAATATATATATGCCGAAGCATGGGGGCATCCTCCCGCAAAAAAGTTATGCCGCGTACACACGGTCGGAATTTTCCACGGGCAGGCCTCCGTCGGAATTTCGACCGTATGTACGCGGCATTAGGAGCAAAATCGCTCCTCCGCCCCTGCTGCCCCCATGCTTCGGCATATATGCTCTTTTTTTTAACTGTGGTGGTGAAATCACCTCCTACAGCACTGGAGTCACGGCTTTATGTATCGTGGGAGCAAACGCTGTTGCTGTCAAGATAAATAATTCCGCGCTGCAGTTGAATGGCGCACCTGAAAACAAAAAATTACATACCTGAAAAGCAAGCATGATAAAACATTGCAGAATAGAATACAGTAAAAAAGAGCAGAACAATAGAGAGAAAATAGAGAGAGAGAGAACAATAAAACGACAACTATTTTTGGTTTTTTTATTTTATATTTTTTTTGTGTTTTGTTTTTTACGTTTTTTTTTTCTTTTTTACACTTTTTTTTGTAACTTTACAACTGTAATGGTTCGGGTCTCTCAAAATGTAATGGCATCTTGGGAGACCCTGTGTAAGTGTGTCCTTGTCTGTGAAATGCTGTACCCTACGCTAAAACTTCACTTTTGAGTGGTAGCGTTCAAAACATTCACCTTGGCAAAGACCAGGCTTGTCAGGACAGAGTGGACAAAAACTACGGGTGTCACGCCTAAATCCGCGCTTGCTACAGACACGACATCTTTTTTGGGGGTGGCTTTGGGTAGGGGTACTCGGGAGGACATACAAATAATGCCTCTCATGCAGCCGGCTTACTGCAGTTGGTAGGGGATGGTGAGGTGCAGAACCGCCTGGATACAGGAGTTCTGTGACTATCTCATTCTGGAATTTTAGAAGAGATAACGTCCCGCCTGAAGCTCTGTATAGCACATGAGCGTTCAGCAAAGCCAATTGGAATAATGATAGAGACACTTTTTTGTACCAGCGTCTCGCCTTACGGTCAATTAGATACGGCGCCATCAACTGGTCGTTGAGGTCCACCCCTCCCATATTTTGGTTATATTCGTGGACACAGAGGGGTTTCTCCACAACACCAGTCGCCGTACGAATTTGGACTGTCGTGTCTGCATGAAGGGAGGTAAGAAGGAAAACATTCTTATTGTCCCTCCACTTCATAGCGAGCAAGTTATTACACTTCAAGCAGGCTCTCTCCCCCAGCCTAAGACGGGCATCTACAAGCCGCTGGGGAAAGCCCCGGCAATTAGGTCGCACGGTGCCACATGCTCCAATCTGATGATCAAACAAGTGACTAAACAGTGGCACGCTCGTGTAATAATTGTCCACATACAAGTGGTACCCCTTTCCGAATAAGGGTGACACCAAGTTCCACACTATCTTGCCAGCGCTCCCTATGTAATCCGGGCAGTTGACCGACTCAATCTGACTATCTTTTCCCTCATAAACCGTAAAGTTCACTACATAGCCTGTTGCCCTGTCACAGAACTTGTAGAGCTTGACCCCGTATCTGGCACGCTTGCTGGGAAGGTACTGCTTGAAAGACAAGCGGCCAGAAAATTTAATCAGGGACTCATCAACGCAGACAACTTGATCGGGAGTAAACAAGGCTGCAAAATGTTCGTTGAAGTGGTTTATGAGGGGCCGAATTTTATAGAGCCGGTCGTATTCAGGGTCCCCACGTGGACGACAAAGTTCATTGTCGTTGAAGTGCATGAACCGCAAAATCTGCTCGTATCGTGCCCTGGACATGGAGGCAGAGAACACGGGCATGTGATCAATTGGGTGCGTGGACCAATAAGCACGCAATGACGGAAATTTATGTGTGCCCATGTTGAGGGAAAGGCCCAGAAAGGTCTTAAATTCGGAAACCGTAATTGGTTTCCAATTTCTGGCAATTTTAGGCAACTGGGGGTTAGCGGCGATAAATTGACCAGCATATAAATTACTCTGGTCCACAATAGATCTATAGAGATCTTCCATGAAAAACAGCGAATAAAAATCAATTGGAATAAAATCAGCTGTTTCCACCTGAATACCGGGTTGGGCAGTGAATGGGGGAAGTACGGGTTCTGCAGAAGTGGTGGGGACCCAATCAGGATAGGCGAATTCTGCAGGAAGGGCAGTATGGGCACGACGGGCCTGCCTTTGTCTTCTTGGTGGCAGCGGGACACTACTTGTGCTTGCCACCTCGCCAGCTTGAACTGCACTTATGGGACTCGCCACGTCACCAAGTGTTACTGCAGTGCTGGATGTACGTCCAGGCTGTACTAGGCCGCTGGTGCTTGCCAGTTCACCAGAAGGAATAGCGGCGCTAGTACTACTCTGCTCCATGATACGAGAGACCTGCGGTTCTTGCTCCTCAACAACCTCAGAAGATCGGGATCGGGTACACCTGACCTTAGCAGGGACCTCAACTTCGTCGTCAGAGCTATCTGACGTGGGGCCGCTGACGTCACTGTCTTCTACGGGAAGATATTCTGAGCCTGAATCTGACAGATACGTGACCTCCTCTTCACTATCTGTCATGCTCAGAATCTCGTAGGCCTCTTTACTAATGTACCTTCGTCTTGCCATTTTGGGCTCTAAATTTAGGGGTACACTAGTAAGATTCACAGGAAAAAAAGCACCTGACTGTCGTCAGCAAATATATCAAACGCTACAAAAAAACTGTTAGCGATCGCAGGGATCAGGCCTGTCTCTGCGAACGCTGCAGTTATGTGTGTTGTGTTTGGTAAGTGACAGTGATCGATCGATACTGCACTTGGGTGGGCTGGGCTGGGCTGGGCTGGGCGGAGGGGCTAAACGCAGGCGCTAGCAGGTATCTGGGCTGATCCCGCTAACACTGCGTTTTTGGGAACCCTAAACCGCTGGGGATGCTAGTATAGATCTGATCAGATACTATACCACTAAGGGGGGTGTATGCTTTGCGCGTGGGTGTTAGCGTTACTGGCACTAACCTAACACTGCCTGGGGCGACGCAGACCCTCTCTGGCGCTAAAACCTAATTGATCTCACCCGCCGGGCGATCAGGGGGGTTAAACCTTTATTGGGTTATATACGGCGGGTGCCCTGATGCTATAAAAAGCAAACTAATCAACCAGCGTCACCCGTAACCTTTATATGGTGATCACTGGTGAAAGGGTTAACTAGGGGCAATCAGGGGGTTAAAACCTTTATTAGGTTAAATATGGGGGTACCTGACACTATATAAAAACCTGACGGGTAACCTAAATAACTAAATAACTTACTGGCTAACCAGTGACACCAGTGACGCTTATACGGCGATCACTGGTGAAAGGGTTAACTCTAGGGGCAATCAGGGGGTTAAAATAATATATGGGGGTACCTGACACTAATAAAAACCTGCGGCGAACCTAAAAAAAAATAACTGCCTATCTAAAACACCAGCGACACGAATACAGCGATCGGAAAAACAATCGCTTAGTGACGCTGAAGTTAGGGGGTGAAAGGGTTACCTGGGGGGTGATCAAGGGGTTAAACCTTTATTAGGGGGGGTTAGGGGGCTACCCTGGACCTAAAGGGGCCTAATCCTAACTGCCCTGCAACTTTTTACAATCACAGATGACACTAAATGCAGTGATCAGTAAAATAAATGATCACTGCAATCAGTGACACTGTGATTGGGGGCTTTGGGGTGACCTGGGGGGTGATCTGGGGGTGACTGGGGGGTGATTTGTGTGCCTATGTGTACCTACGTGTCAGTGGACTGTTGGTGCACTAACCTGCTTCTTCTCTCCTCGGCGCCGGGAACGAAAAGACCGCGGCGAGGGAGATGACATCACTTCCTCCAGCCTGTGTTTACATTTCAGGCAGGAGGAAGCAATTTCATTCGCCGGGAGCGATCGCGAGGGGGGGGGGGCGGAATCGAGCGGCCGCCCCCTCATGCCTGATCGCTCCCGAACACTTAACGGCCGCTCACTGCAGTGAAGGGGGGTCCGGATGGACCCCCCAACTGCACAAAGGCGATCACGTAGATCTACGTGATTCTGCCTGTCGGTGCCATTCTGCCGACGTAAATCGGCGGTGGGCGGTCGTTAAGTGGTTAAATGAAATGAAACGCTATGGCAGGAGACCCAGGAGGACCCCACTGCTGACACAGAGACATAAAAAAGTAAGACTACAGTTTGCCAAAATGTACTTGAGTAAGCCAAAATCCTTCTGGGAAAATGTCTTGTGGACAGATGAGACCAAGATAGAGCTTTTTGGTAAAGCACATCATTCTACTGTTTACCGAAAATGGAATGAGGCCTACAAAGAAAAGAACACGGTACCTACAGTGAAATATGGTGGAGGTTCAATGATGTTTTGGGGTTGTTTTGCTGCCTCTGGCACTGGGTGCCTTGAATGTGTGCAAGGTATCATGAAATCTGAGGATTACCAAAGGATTTTGAGTCGCACTGTAGAGCCCAGTGTCAGAAAGCTGGGTTTGCGTTCGAGATCTTGGGTCTTCCAGCAGGACAATGACCCCAAACATACGTCAAAAAGCACCCAGAAATGGATGGGAACAAAGCGCTGGAGAGTTCTAAAGTGGCCAGCAATGAGTCCAAATCTAAATCCCATTGAACACCTGTGGAGAGATCTTAAAATTGCTGTTGGGAAAAGGCGCCCTTCCAATAAGAGAGACCTGGATCAGTTTGAAAAGGAAGAGTGGTCCACAATTCCGGGAGAGGTGTAATAAGATCATTGATGGTTATAGGAAGCGACTGATTTCAGTTATTTTTTCCAAAGGGTGTGCAACCAAATATTAAGTTAAGGGTGCCAAGAATTTTGACCAGCCCATTTTTGGAGTTTTGTGTGACATTATGTCCAATTTGCATTTTTTCCTTCCTTTTTTTTGTTTTGTTCCAATACACACAAAGGGAATAAACATGTGTAGCGCCCTGCCCCCAATGATTGGGACGCTATTGTAAATTTAGGGGGTGTCTGAACCAATAGTTGGGCTCAGACTGTCAATTTGCATAAAATGCCTCTGTTCTGGTTTGCCTGATAGCAGTTTCCCTTGTTGCCTGTAGGTGGTGTTACCACTTCAGGCACCTGTTGGAACACGGGCAAACCATGGTGTATTGGGTGTTCCTTCTCGGCAGCAGTACATTGGGAGTGTTGCCCCTCTGTGTATGCTGGGGAGGTATTCTTAAGGGACAGACGCCATTGGGGTGGGTTCTTCTTCACCTCGTGGCCCTCCTGGCGCGAGGTATGTGTGTGTGGTTCCAGTCTCGGGGCCACATTGGCCCGAGGCTGCATCGCTATTGAGTAGGCCCAGTTATGATGACTGGGGCCTACAATCCTAAAGGGGATCCCAAACTGTCCGCCAAGAGGGAGGAAGCTGCTTAATGAAGGAAACCGGGGGAGGACCTGCCCTGGAGGAGACCAGCAAAGTGCTAATGTCTCGGGATAGGCCTGGTGACCTTGTTAAGAGGGGATCCACTACTTTAAAAGCCAAGCAGTTCCGGGGATCGGCTTAAAGACTCTTCAACTGCACAGCTGGAAGTTCGGGACTGAAATCCTGTGGCAGAGGATTCCTGGCTATCCACATTTGTTCTCATACGGTCTGTGGCAGAGACTGTCCTGAAACTTGTTCGTGCATCATCCCGGTTGCTAGGCCAGGTGAGAGGGGTCTATCCGGGTGAGCAATACCCACTCAAAAGTGAGAGTGGTGAATGACTATACACGTTTCTGTGTGTTCTACAACGTGTACCTGAACCTTCCCCTATCTTCTCATACCTTCTACTTTCTACACAAGTTACTGTAGCAAAAATAAAACCAACATTTGAAGGTTTTACATCTTGTGTGGACATTTAATTTACTACAGACTTTCTCGCCCTGACAACGAAGCATAAAGAGGTAACATGCAAACCCAAAAACAAACCAGCAGCTCCTACGGGGGGTAGTGCTACACATGTGTATAGCAAAACATGTGTTACTGCAATACTTTTCTGTGAGAAATACTTTATTTTCTCGAAAAAATTCTGGGGTGCCAACAATTTCGGCCATGACTGTAGATCTTTCTTGTAGTGACATGTAATCACCACTGGGTTTTGTATTTTTTTCTAAAAAATATTTTCTTAGTTTCTGTCAGAAAATCTTGTAAATATTCTCTGTGACAGGGGTCACTTGGGGCACAGGGGGAATGAGGACCCCACTATGATTTGGGATAGTCATATTCAATGCTGTATATACATGGTATATATTGGGTGCATATTGTGTGTGGGCTGTTGTGTAATATTTGCTGTGATGGGGTGTGATTGAATTCTATTGTCTATTGTGGCTTGTGGTAATTAAGTCTGCTACTGTGGTGATGTGTATTGGAGCTTGGTAGACCGTCTGGCTGCCTATTATGGGATGTTTAAGTGTCTTTCTGTGAGGAGGGAGGGGGGGGGAATCACCCCTCCTGCTAAGACTGTTTAAGAGAAGTTTGAACACACCTGACCTGTATGACCATTGTCATTGGACAGTTTAACCCGCCCTGTTCCCCAAGGATGGGAGGGAAGGGTTTTGAAGAGAAATGTGTTACCATGTGCTTGTAATAAATTCATTCCCTGTTTTGGAAACTTCATACAGAGTGGTTGTCTCGTATGTTTGGAAGGATTAATCCTATGGGAAGCGGTCGCCTGACTGAGGAGGATCGGCAGTGGATGTGTGTCCAGAGAGGGAATATCTTAAACGGCGTTAACCCCTTTCATGCTTGGGGTGCCGTTACATTCTCCTTCACTGATGTGCGCTGATGAGGCTGCTCTAATGGGCACTGATGAAGCCATACTGATGAGGAGGCACCAATATGCCGCACTGATAGGCGGCTCATATAGGCACCAATGGGCTGCATTGATGGGCCCATCATGAGAAAAAAGGAAAAGGCTGCTTTTGCTGATTTTATGAAAATGCTAGATGCCTGGTTAGCAAATTTTTAAATTGTTTAGGCTACTGACCCCCCCCCCCCCCCAATGGTTTGCAGTTTATAGCTTCCAACTTCAGTGAACTTTCACCAGCTGCATGTTTGTTTGTTGTCAGTGACTCAAAAAGTGCTGAAGCCAAAGATAGGCCGGCGACAAAACATGTTCAGAAGGGGTCAGCATTTTTGGGTGCTGCATGTCTTTTAGCACAGGACTCCATTGAGCCCAGCAGTGGCAGTTGGCTGTCTGATGGTTTCCTTGGGGTGATCAGAGCGGAGGTCACACATCAGTGGCTCACATGCACAACATTGAAATCTCATGTGGTGACGTTCAGCCCTGCAGAGCAGATGTTTTTACATCACAGAGGAGACACAGATCATTCTCTGTGCAGGCGAGCACAGGCTTCCTCTGCTATGTATTATGTATATAGTGCTGTACCCACCATTCTAGGAACAACTGCCATCTATTTATTAGATTCGGCTTGTGAAAATAAATTCTTAATGGTCCTTCATGCAGCTCATAAATAAAGCAGTTCAGAAAGTTTGGAGTTTAAACGATAACATTTATTGGCTAACTTAGAGCATATCTAAGCTTAAAAACAAACATTTTAATATATTGCAGCTTTTTTTTTTACCAAAAGTTAAGGGAAAAAAACAAAAACAAAAAAAAAATGAATGCAGCCACCACATCTAAGGATTGGTAAACTGCAATATATTACATTTTTGCTTTTGGGTTTTAGCTACGCTTTAAGCTATTAAAGATGTAAGTTTTTAAAATGCCTTAGATCCCTTCTTCAGGCTTTATACAATTCTTTATACAATCTATATAGAAATATATTAGGTCAAAAGAAGGGAGCGAAGGTGTCCCAAAACCTTTAATAAAGTGGAAGTAAATGAGTTTGGCCTTCCTGGAGCATTTGTCATAATGTGCAAGTATGCACAGCATATATTTGCACATTATGGCACACTTAGTTTATAAAGTGGCTCACTCCAGCATTGCCGTGTTCATAATCTCCCGCGTTACTTTGTCACTGGCACTTTTATTTTCTCCCATTTTGATTGGCTGGGCTGGACTTAAAGCGGAGGTTCCGCCAAATTTTTTTTTTAAAAAAGCCAGCAGACACAAATACTGCAGCTGCTGACTTTTAAAATATGGACACTTACCTGTCCAGCGCGCCCACGATGTCGACAGCCGAGGTCGAGCAATCGCTTATCCCTCGGCTGCACCCGCAGCCATCCTCGGTGATGGAATCGGGACCGAGTGGCGACGAAGCCAAGAGTGTGTCTGAATCCACTTCTATCTGCTAACCTTTTCTCACTTCAACTCTCTGGTTCGTGAACGCAAGATAAAATAAACTCACGTTGGAGTTGATATGTTGTGTGGACATTGACCTCATTTGGGAAAGATAAAGACTCACCTCTATAAACATAGAGGGGAGAACCAGAAGAAGGGAGCTACTAACTGCAGGACCCAAGTATGTAACACCGCCTGACCTTTATAATCTAGAGGACACGGGCATGTGGCATGGTGTGTCTTATCACCCTGCTTGAGAAGGTAAGAGTGGGAAAAGGATCCGTGTGGACATGGGCTTCAAATGTCGTATTCCTCTTGTCAAGCCACTCCTGAACAACAAACAACGTCAGAAGCGTCTCACCTGGGCTAAAGAAAAACACACCTGGTCTGTTGCTCAGTGGTCCAAAGTCCTCTTTTCGGATGAGAGCAAATTTTGCCAGCAGTTTAGACATTAATGGCTGTGTGTTGAGTTATTTTGAGGGGACAGCAAATTTACACCGTTATACAAGCTGTACACTCACTACTTTACATTGTAGCAAAGTGTTATTTCTTCAGTGTTGTCACATGAAAAGATATAATAAAATATTTACAAAAATGTGAGGGGTGTACTCACTTTTGTGAGATACTGCATCTAGCTGTTTTTTTTACTAGGGATATGGTTTGAGTTTGCAGTGACCTCTGGCTGTTTGCCAAGCAGGTGAACTAACTTTATTGTTCGCCGTATTGAACCAAACCTCCCGTTGCTGGGGAGTCATTCATGCAGTGGCGGTATTACTACTGTTACTAAATGTGGCAGCTTCCTGCTCAGCGCTTATTGGTTGCTAGGATAATGGTGTTTGAGCAACCAGTGAGGCATCCCCTGTTGGAAGCACAACAGCATGTACTATGCACTCCGAACTATAGATGGTGCTATAGTGAAATACTAATGTCTATTTTCCCACATCACCCTGCACATCACTGCTGCATTGTGGTGTAAACAGGGCACATAAAAAAATAATTGTTTTTTGTGTACCCTTGCATAGACCTGCATTAGTTATGGACTGAATGAGCTTTTATTTAATTATCTGTATATATTTGAACTTGAGCTATTGAGCTCTGTAGACAGCTTCTTTGTTTAAAAAAAAATGCTAAGAATAGACAGGTAAACACAAGCCTGGGGCTCTACCTGCTGAAAATGTAAGTGTAAAATATTCATATGCAATATTTTATATTGATCAAATTCTACTGGATTGGTGACTCAGTACAGGCTAGTTATAGATTGGGGTGGATGCCACTTATCTGTACAGTTGAGTGAGATTGCAGGGGACAGCGGTGGAGATAGGGCGAATGATGCAGCCAGGACTGTTTTTCTTTTAATTAAATTATATGTTTAACCAAATACTGGGAACTGACACTTTTTTTACTTTGACCAAACCGGAGTTGGGCTTTATCAATTCTCAAAGCCATGAGATTTCTTCCACAAAAGCCATTTTACATCAGAGCAGGAAAAGAAAAAAAAAAACAAGGAAATACATTTTATGATTTTCTAGCCCCAATCTCATTTTCTCAATAAACAAAAGATGTTTTGCTTAAGATGAGGGAGGAAGACAGGATGCTGAAATTTCCTTTTTCTGCTGACAGCTGAATTTATGGCTGAACACCAGAGTAGACTTAAAGTAGATCTAAACCCAATCACTAAAATCTCATACATGCTTGCAGTGTTCATTTAAAGATAAAATTTATATTCCAATTTTCAGTTGCCATTAAAAGAATACCTGGTGATCCTGGAGTGACAACTGTCTCTGAGCATACCTGGGATCTTTTGAAAATCAAAATTCCTGAGAATGGTGGCAGAGTAGGGTTGGACTAATAGCAGCTTGTGTAGAGCTCTGGGGCAAATGGTATGTGATGGCAAAGTTGTCAAACTAGTGGGAAGGGCTTAAAATGTGAGACTACGCACAGAGTGTAGGGGTCAGGAGTATGTAAAGTACATGGTGCAGGGGTCAGGAGTATGTAAAGTGCAGAGGTCCAGGATGGATAACGTAGAAAGTGCAGGGTGAGTAAGGTACATAGAGCAGAGGTCCACACAAGGGTAGCTTTTACAGGGAAAAAACATCTCTTTAACCCCTTCCCACTCGGCCTATTGTGCTATGATGGCGGGGGAGCCCTATTATTCTGACATCCTCCCAGGACCGCTTCTGCCCAGCACGATCTGTCACTTGCTTTGTCCACCGGACACAGCCCCAGACACATCAATGAACTGGCCCACTGTCAGTACCATGTGATCGCTGTGACCAATCACAGCAGATCACATGACAGTTGTACAAAATAAAAGGCTTTTATTCATGCCTTTGACTGTGTCCTATTGTGATGAGCTCTGTGATTGGTCACAGCAATCACATGGTACAGACGGGGTGAATCACAGCCCATGTGTTCCATGTAATTAGCTGTGGCCGATCACAGCTAACCACAATAGTAAACACTAAATAGTTGTCATTCCATTCTGAAAAAATGGTTGGTTATAACTGTAAATTCAGTTCTAAGCAATCATAGTGTGTAAAAATGTAAAAAATCCTGATCACCTCCTCAGAGTAATACAGTGTTACTATGGTAACACTGTACTGCTCTGGTCACTTTATGTATATAAAAAAAAATGTGTCCCTGATCACCACCACACCAGTCATATGATGACGCTGTACTGCACTGGTGATCGTATGTAAAAAAGTGAAAAAAAAAAACTCTCAATTCTCCAAAAAAATTGTGACAAAAAATTTAAAACTTCAAAAAAACTCGGCATGCCTCTTACTTAATATCTTGGACTGTATACTTTCCAAAAAGGGGTATTTTGGGGCTATTTGAACTGTTCTGGCATTTTTGGGCCTCAAGAAATGAGACAGGCCATCATTACATCAGGATTGATCAATTTTCAGATATACCATAGTTTGTGGACTTTAGAACGTTCCTACAGACTAAATAATATACACGAATTTGCATTATTTTCAGAAATGTAGCAGAATAAATTTTGGCCTAAATTCATGAAGAAAGAATTACAAAATATTATGAATAACACTTTTTTTTTTTTTTAAAGTCGGTCTTTTTCCTTTTATTTAGCAAAAAGTAAAAAATCCAGCGGTGATGAAATACCACCAAAATAAAGCTCTATTTGTGTGAAAAAATTTATAAGAATTTCATATGGGTGCATGATTGTTATTCACAGTGCAACAGCGCTGAAAGCTGAAAACTGGCCTGGGCAGGAAGGGGGTAAAAGTGTGTGTCTGTTTTTAACCACTTAAGGACCGCCGCACGCCGATGTACGTCAGCAGAATGGCACGGCTGGGCACAAGGGTGTACAGGTACGTCCCCTTTAAGAGCCCAGCCATGGGTCGCGAGCGACCCGGTCCTCTTCTCCGTAACCGTCCCCGTGGGAACAGCAGACCCGATCGCCGCCGGTGTCCCGCGATCGGGTCACAGAGAGGAAGAACGGGAAGAGGCAAGTGTAAACAAACCTCTCCCCATGCTTCCTAGTGAGCCTGTCACTGATCGTTTGTTCCCGGTCATAGGGAATGACGATCAGTGACGTCACACGCTAAGCCACGCCCCCCCTACAGTAAGAAACACACATCAGGGCACACTTAACCCCTACAGCGCCCCCTCCTGGTTAACCCCTTCACTGCCAGTGTAATTTTTACAGTAACCAGTGCATTTTTATAGCACTGTTCGCTGTAAAAATGACAATGGTCCCAAAATAGTATCAAAAGTGTCCGATGTGTCCGCCATAATGTCGCAGTCACGATAAAAATCGCTGATCGCTGCCATTGCTAGAAAAAAACATTTATAAAAATGCCATAAACTATCCCCTATTTGGTAGACGCTATAAATTTTGCGCAAACCAATCAATAAACACTTATTGCGATTTTTTTTACCAAAAATATGTAGAAGAATACATATCGGCCTAAACTGAGGAAAAAAATATTTTTTTCTAGATCTTTTTTGGGGATATTTATTATAGCAAAAAGTAAAAAATATTGATTTTTTTTTCAAAATTGTCGCTCTATTTTTGTTTATAGCGCAAAAAATAAAAATCGCAGAGGTGATCAAATACCACCAAAAGAAAGCTCTATTTGTGGGAAAAAAAGGACGCCAATTTTGTTTGGGAGCCACGTCACACGACCGCACAATTGTCAGTTAAAACGACACAGTGCCGAATCGCAAAAAGTGGCCAGGTCTTTAAGCTGCATAATGGTCTGGGGCTTAAGTGGTTAAAGAAATTTTTTTTTTTTTCTTTGGGAGATCTATATCTAATTTTCTGTTTAAGCAGTATTCAACCAAAAAGCAAACAATTATATTGAAGTTTTTTTTTAAGGCTTTCTATTTATTTTTTTAGCAAAAGAACACTCTGTCCTGCAGATGTAAAAGTTAGAGGGTTGAGATAAGCCATTTACTTCTGACAGGGGTGCTTACAATGATCAGCCTTTATTTATGGAAAACCTTTATCCCCAAAAAATTTATAACTGTTGCTGTAACTGCTTATAAAGTGTTAGCTGAAGTTCAGCTTAATCTATTATAATAGTCTGCTAGTACATCTCCCCTCTCCCCGGATTAATCATGTTACTTTCCAAAGGCGTGCTCCTTCATCCCAAGATGGGGGAACTCTAACACAGGAGGTGTATTACTGGCCAGATCACTGGATGAAAACAGAGGAGTGAAAAGCCTAAAAAAAAGGAAAACAAATGCAGCCACCACATCTAATGACTGGTAAGCTGCAATAATAATTTTGGGTTTAATACTGCTTTAAGTTACAATCAAAACTTTCTCTTTTTTAGTTTTCGATAGAGATAGAAGAAATTAGAGTGATTGTCAGGTTTCTATTGTTGTCTGTTGGCTTTGTTTGAGAGATTCCACTTTTCCACTCACTTTCTGTGCCAGTGGCATTATGTAAAGTAATTGAAAGGTCCAAATAAATAAATTTGTCACACAGATCAGAAAAAAATGTTGTTTTTTTTTAATTTAAAGGCCGGCAGTCACATCATAATAAATAGTGGACATTTGTCTCATATTAGGTGGGTGTCACACGGTGTACACAATTATAATGCTGAACCTGCAAATGCCTCATTTTGGGAAAAGCCGGGTAAGAGCTTATTTGGCAATGGCAAGGAATTATATATATATATATATATATATATATATAAAAAGTACAATGTCTGGAAAAATACTCTTTAATACCCGGAAAGACAATACACTCACTTCAAGGGCAAGAAAACCTGCAAAAAAACCCCAACACATCACCATATATAAAAGACATTAATAAATATGTATGTAAAAGTTCTATTTGACATTTTTGTTTTCAGCAAAAAACATCCATCTTTTTTCCTGCATGCCAATTTTTTTAGGCTAAAGACGGTTGCTGCATTTTCCCATGGGATGACTGAGGGGAGGTCAGCGGTGTGCAGGAAATCATTTCCCCTGGGTGGTTACATCACTACGAGTTTGGTACTGATAAACTGAAACTTTTACACATATATATATATATATATATTAATGATCGTCATCAATAACTCTTCTCCACATTGTAATTTAAAGTGGTTGTAAACATCAGACACAAAATATGAACAAAGAATTTCCCTCTAGTGTGTACTTGTCTCAACCCAGAGCACCAAGTGTAATTTCTGTCTGCTGCTTTGTTCCTCTGCGATCAGCATGAGTCACTTCTGACAAGTTTTCCTGACACCAAGAGAAAATTGGTGACAGGATGGGGCACAGTCTGTGGTTGACAGCCTCAGTTCTGTTCCTGCGTGCTGTATAAAGGAGGGTGTGTCCCTTCCTCCAATCAGCTATCAGAGCTCTCCTCACTTCTGTAACTTTAGCTCCCCCCCCCTTTTTTCAAAGGTGAGAGATTTTATGTAAATTCTGCGCTTTGAACGAATGTAGGGGAAAGACGGCCGTAGATAGACAGGTACAACTTATGTAGGAGGATGTGTTTAATCTCTGTGTATCATTGGAGGCCAGTCACTTCACTGGGTATATTATGTAAGGGTTTACAAGCACTTTAAGTCACTGAGACCGCTCCTTCCAACCTCATGTACAAAAGTGTCTGGAAGGAGGACTAATGCTCACAGCAACCAGCTTCTCACGTTCAATCAGAAAGTTGATATGGGCAATATACACAATTCTTTCAAAAGCTTTAGTATGTGATGTTTTTTGCCAATGTGATGACAGTAGTTTTCAGGGCACATGAAAATTAATTAACCCTTTAAATGAATAAAACATTCCAATTTATTTACAAAGTCAATTCATAGGATGGCCACATACAGCCCAATAACATCAAAAGTTCTAGCATGTCTGGGAAAATTGGTCCTTGTAGAGGTTAACCAAAAAAAAGATCATTGCCTTTGAGCATCAGAAGTGCTCATTACTGCATGCATGCATTTTTTGACATAACGGCAATTTCTATGACTGATGTATTCCTGGATAAGGTGGTTTGGTCCTTTTAAGGACACATCATGGGCATTGCATCCATTCATAAAGAATTCTGAAGATCCCAGAGGTTTGGTCATTTGAGCAATAATTGGCAGATGTATCAATGGCTATGGCTCTTCCACTCTAAGACATGCAGGTCTGTGGCTAACCTATTGCTAAATGTAGGCTGACAGAAATTAACATTTTCTATCCACTTTCTGCAGCCTCTGCTTGGAAGTGATCATGCGAAATACCAAAAGAACTCAAGCCAGCTGCAGAGAGGTATGTCCCACCTGCTTTATACAAGAAACTAGCTACGCAAGTCCTAAAGCGGACCATAGACCTCACAGAATGGAGGAAAATAAACAATGAACAACCCATCCCCGTTAATCTTTTAGTCTATATTTAGCTAAACAGAAGAACACAGGGTACATAATATGGCCAATGTGGTACCCCCTTCAAATTATAGAATTTTAGACAATCATGAGCTTCTAATATGGCAACAGTTTGGGAAAGGTTCTTTTGAGAAGTTTGATGTGGAGGAACTTGAGTGGCCTGCACTAACCCTAACACCCTATTCAAAACACTTGTGGGATGAATTGGAACACCAATGGCAATACAGGTCTTCATCCCACATTAGTACCAGACCTCAAATGTTTTTTTGGTTGAACGGGCACAAACTCCTGTAGAAAACCTTCTGAAAACAAGGCAGGCTGTTATACTGTATACACAAAAGATGAGGCAAACTCCATAATAATACCCATGGGTCAGAAATGGAATGTCCAACAAGCTCATATAGGTGTGATGGTTTTCGTGTCCATACATTTTGGCCATATAGTGTAAGCATGACTCCTGATTTGACCAAAAGAAGCTTGCCAAATAGGCAGATTTAGGTTCAGCTAATATTTTAATTGGATGTCACAATTGGGAGCAACCTGTTTACCGGCTAAAATCAAACAATGAAGGCAAGACACGGCAAAACTGTCCCGAAATGCCAAACATGTAGATAAAGAAAATCCACTAAAAGTTCAGTCAAAGGACTTGCAATTCAGGCTCTTTTATTCCCAAAAACCATTCACAGGATAGTAGTAATGTACCAGCCACATCCTAATTTTAGATCTCTGACTTGAGAAAAGGTTGAGCTAGTCCTAAAATGTTTCAACATAAAAGTCTATGATGTGGCTAGTATGCTACTACTATCCTATGATTGGCTAATTTTGAAATGAAAAAGCTTGAATTGAAGTCATACATGTAAATCTTTTGTAGATTTACACCCCAAGTCTTCCTATGGGGCCAGATTGCATGAGGCATACTTGGAAACATAGGATAAACGCATGTCATACATATGTAAGAGTTACAATGAGTGGCACTGTACCTTTCTTTCCCTGAAAGAGCTTATACAAATTTCTGTATATATGTTTTGTGAATATAATTAGTGTTTCTGATACTGATGACTTGATCTTGAGTGCATTAACAATAAATGAATTGCAATGTATATACAGTTATAATATATTTTTTGTTAGCATCAATGCTTTTATCGAGTATAAACATTGGGGGGTTTCCAGTTACCAGAATCTGTCCCTCAAAGTAGCACTGTTTAAAGGGTAAGCCATCCCAGAATTGATATTTCAGTTTTGGGTGTACACTGAAAACACCTACCAAATCAGTTTTAACTCTCCCCATAACCCATTCCCCTTCACTGTATTGACTTATCTTTATTTACCCTGCTACTGTCGGTGTATTCCTATGCAGCAGCGAGCATAAGAGACATGGGACCACTGGCCATCAGAATGCTGATCAAGATACATTTTGCCCAAGGTGGGGGATACAGAGGTAGGAGGCTCAGGTATCAATATTCCTTCTAGGGTCCTACACAAAAAAAAAAAAGAAAAAAAAAAGAAGGCCAGTGTGTGGTACAAAATGTCCATCCACAAAAAAGATATATCAGCTTTGGGTGGACTGTCCCTTTAAAAATTAAATGTGTTGCTCCGAGGAAACTCAGTTTAATGACGGAGGTCGATCTGTGTTCCAGAGAAGCTCTACATATGGCCATTTGGTCTGTAGACAACGCTTGATGGGAGTGTCGTCTGTTTGGAGTCTTGGGTCTTCAAATCCCATGACGGCTGTCCCTTCAATGTAGGTGACCTGACACAAAAGGATAGATGTTAGGGTATGGTCAAAATCCATATTAAAATCATAACACTATGAGAACTTTACTGGTACCAGAGAAGGACAGTAGCACAAAATTTGTTAAAAAAAATTATTTTATTACAAAACAACTAAATATATTTGCATTATACTGTACTAATAAAAGCATTAAATCAGTGCTCATTTGAAATGTTGCAGGCCATACATTTACACTCCAACAATATTTGTTAGCTATTATGTCAAGAGGTCGACGCGTTTCACAAACATTGCTTCCTCAGGACCTCAATATCTTGACCACAAAGAAAAAGGTCTATCCAAAAGGAAAAAAAGCACAGCAATTAATTTTAAACAATAACATGCAACATGGCATGTAGAAACCATGCTGTGTCCCCC
Source organism: Rana muscosa (assembly GCA_029206835.1). NCBI lineage: Eukaryota > Metazoa > Chordata > Amphibia > Anura > Ranidae > Rana > Rana muscosa. The sequence goes on from CM055122.1 coordinate 271,823,575, forward strand.
CAGATCACATACAGCTTTATGATACATGGTACACCATTGGCTTTTGCCACACTCCGGTTGGCGCATGTAAGCAATCTGGGGGAACACAGCACCATTTCAAATGAGCACTGATCTTATGCTTTTATTAGTATAATGCTAATATATTTACATTTTTTGAAATAATATAAACACATTTTGTGCTACTGTTCTTCTCTGGTACCAGTAATGTCCGCAAGGTTTTATTTATTTTTTCTTAAATAATAATTATGGATGAGGTACCAACATATAGCCCAAATCTACTTTTATACCTAAAACATCATACCAACCTACATTTTAGAAAATATGTTTTGTGCAAGGGCACTGTTTTAACTTAATTGACCACAGTACCATGATGTCCCCCTTTCCTAAGTACCTTGACATAGGCTTTACATTTCACATTTAGATCTCCTGAATTACTTGCATGCTTTAGGGTCAGGAGGTTTCTCAGTAGACGTCTCCTGAGAATTTTTTGACACACACATCAGAGTTTAGGCAGAGCAGAGCAGGAGATCTAGAGCTGACAAATATTTCACAGACATCAGATAACGGTTTTCTAATCCAACCAGTAGTGATCAGATGTGGAATTCCCTGACGTGTGCAAGGATTGAGGTAAGGACTGAGTTCTGCAAAGAGATCTTCTTGGCTTATATCTTTTGCTCCCCTGAGACAGGGCCTCCTCTCTGACTAGCCATGCATGCTTATGGGCGAAAGAAGAGAAATCAATGGATTCCCTCATCCACACAAAACAACATGAATGGAGGATTCTACATTGTTGGCTATTGTATTCAGCCAGCCATAGCACCCACACCTGTCAACGGTGACTTCTGAAGCACCGAGAGGACCAGATTCAAGTCCCACGGAGGTAGTGGAGGACGGACCGGAGGGTCCACATGCCGAACCCCCTGCACAAACGTACTCATGAGAGAGTGAGCCGCCAGGGGTCGCTGAAAAAAGACAGCCAATCTGCCCCTTAATCGTACTTCAAGCAAGCTTTTGGTCCACCCCACGCTGTAAGAACAGCAGGACTCTGGAAACCAAATAAGTACGCGGATGCCACCTCATTACCTCACACATGGATATGTAGGCCTTCCAAGTGCGATGGTAAACCTTCCTAGAGGATGACTTCCAAGCACTCCTCATGGTAGAGATCACTGAATCTGACAGGCCCCGGTCTCTTAGCACCTGGCTCTCAATAGCCATGCCGTTAAAGCCAGCGACTGTAAAGCAGGATGAAGTATGGGACCTTGCGACAGCAGGTCCTTTTCGTAGTGGTAGACGCCAAGGGACGTCTGCTACCAGATGCACTAGATCGGCGTACCAAGGATGCCGAGGCCAATCTGGAGCAATCAGGATCATTGGAATCCCCTCTGCCTCCACTCTGCAAAGCAGATGAGGAAGGAGCTTCAGGGGAGGGAAGGCATATAGTAGCCGATACTGACTCCACAGTGCCACCGACGCGTCAGTCGCGTCTGTCCATGGGTCCCTTGATCTGGCCACAAAGCTCAATACTTTCCGATTGAGTTGAGAAGCGAGAAGATCTACGTCCGGCTCGTCCCATTTTTGGCAAAGGAGCTGAAACACATCCGGGTGTAGAGACCACTCTCCTTGGTCCAGCATCTGGCGACTCAAGTAGTCCGCCTGCCAGTTCTCCACACCCGGAATGTATACGGTCGACAGGGCCGGTACGCTCCTTTCTGCCCACCTCAGGATGCAAGCGACCTCCGACACTGCAGCCGAGCTTCTTGTTCCTCCTTGATTGTTGACACATGCCACCACCGTGGCGTTGTCTGACTGGATCCTGGCTGGACGCCCTTGCAGCCTCTGAGACCACGTGGAGAGGCACTGCCTGATCGCTCGGAGTTCCAGGACATTGATCGGCAGGCAAGATTCCTCCGGAGTCCAGCGACCTTGCGTCGACTGAACACCCCAGACTCCCCCCCCAACCGGTAAGGCTGGCGTCCGTCGTGCTCACCGTCCAGTGAATAGGAAGGAACAACTTCCCGGACAGAAGTGCCGGTGATGTCAGCCACCAAACCAGGGAGGTCCTGACTAGGTGGCTCACCCGGATTTGACAATCCAGGGACGATGGGCATTTGTCCCATCTGGACAGAATTCCCTTCCGCAACACTCGTGTGATATTGAGCATATGGAACCGCCTCGAAGGAGGCTACCATGAGACCCAGGACTCGCATGCAAAAGCGGAGAGACGACCATCTCTTGGAAGGCAACTGCTGCACCGCAGCCCGAATGGTCTGCAACTTTTCCACAGAGAGAAAAACTTTCACCTCTGAGGAATCCAGATTCAACCCCAGATACACTAGGCGTTGAGTCGGCACAAATACTGACTTTTGCATGTTTAGCTCCCAACCAACGTCTCGGAGGGTCTGACAGGTTATAGACATGCTCTCATCTAATTCTGAGCTTGAAGTGGCCCTCAGAAAAAGATCCAGGATTGGACAAACCCCATCCTTCTTTGGTACTACAAAAAGATTTGAGTAAAACCCCTGAAACCGTTGCTGCAATAGGACAGGAATGATCACCCCCGCGTACCAGCAGATCCATGACCGCCCCATACAGGGCTTCTCGATGGGTCGGCTGAAGTTGGAGGGAAAAAATCTGTTCGGCGGGCAAGAGAGAAACTATCTTGTAGCCTGAGGAAATTACTTCGCAAACCCACCGGTCAGAGATCAGAGATGTCCACCGAGTCGCGAATTCGTGAAGATGTCCCCCCCCACCCGAAAGATGGGTGGGGGCAGACCTTCATGCGGACGTAGATTTGTCCGCAGGCTTGTTAGGCTTGCGAAACCCGGGGACGCTTTTGTCCCTGAGCAGGCGCTTTATAGGCCTGGGATGTTTTACCTGCAGCACTGGACGGACGAAAAAAACGCTTGTGTGTAGTGAAGGAGGGCCCTTGCCTACGGCGTGGCTCCTTACTATTTTTGGATTGTGGGAGCAGCATGCTCTTACCTCCTGTGGCATCCTTAATGATGTCATCCAGAGAGGCTCCAAAAGTCTGCCGCCCTTAAAGGGCAAATCCATCAGGGAATTTTTGGAAGATTGGTCCGCAGGCCAGCACTTTAGCCAGATCAGGCGGCGTAACACCACCGCATAGACCGAGGCTCTGGACAGTAAGGGGATAGTATCCAAGTCTGACTCGCAGACAAACTTAAGGCCCTGTACCAACTGGTCGGCCAAAGCTACCTCGTCCGGAGGAGCCTCACATGCTTTTAACCCCTGGAGCAGCATCTTTGGCCACTCAGTAAGTGTCTGAGACACCAAAGTCCCAGCCATTGTTGGACGCACCGCTGAGCCCACTACTGTGTATAGGTAGCGAGCGATTGCCTCAGCCTTCTTGTCCACAGGGTCCTTGAAGACAGGAGCCCCTTCCACCTGAATTGTGGTCACTTTGTTAAGTCTGGACACAGGAGGGTCCACTATTGGGGGAGAGGTCCATTTTTCAGGAAACTCTCCTCAAAGGGTTACAGGACTGCCAAACTTTTTGGGGCCGAAAAAACCTTCTGTGTTTTTTTCCACTCCTTGTATAAAAGTTTATCAAGATAAGACACACAAGGAAACACCTTGGTAGTGCGGGCCGGCTTACGGAACCCAAAGCGGACCGCCGTCTCTGCCGCTTCTGCAGAATCCTCCATCTTTAGCGTATCCCGCACTGCGATAAGATCGGATACCAGAGCCTTTTCGCGTGCTGACCCGGAGTCATCCTCACTGTCGGACCGGTCGCGGTCCGTGGCGCCTCTGACGCATCAGAATCAGGGCCATGAGCCATAGCTGAGCCTGGCTCTGCATCAGAATTATCCCCAGAGGATGGCAGGGGGAAGGGGCGCTTCCTACCCCCTGTGTTTCCGTGTTCCCATGCGCCGCTTCCACCTTGGCAACAAAAGCCTCCAGGATCGCCGACATAGCGTCCACTGATACAGCGGGTGCAGGGGCACCAGTTGCCAACTCAGGTTTTTCAGGGGAAAAAGCGGCTGCTTCTGACGCCATGCTGACCCACGCGCCTGACACCCACAGGGACTCCAGGCAAGGTATCAATAGCCCACCCTCCTAGCTGCTACAGAGATGATGGGCCCCCCCCAGAGGACTCTCCACCCTTAGAACGGTCACTGTTACTGCTGCCGTCTGACTCCCGCTTTCCACGGATGCCTGTGTCAGTCTGACCCTCCGTCAGCGTGTCTGTTTATTTCGCCCCGGTAAAATGCACACTAGAGGCCAGAGACCTCCACAAAACGGCCGCCGAGCGGCCGTGCTGAAGAATGGTGCGGACCACAAGAAAATGGCCGCCGAGCGGCCGTGCTGAACGGCGCGGACCACAAGAAAACGGCAGCCGAGCGGCAGATAGAGGCCAAAACAGGCGTGGACCACAAGAAAATGGCCGCGGAGTGGCAGAGGCCAAAACAGGCGCGGACCACAAGAAAATGGCAGCCGAGCGGCAGATAGAGGCCAAAACAGGCATGGACCACAAGAAAATGGCCGCCGACAGCATGGAGGGAGAAACACACAGGTAAGCAAAACTGACACTCTTAATGACAGCCCACTAGCACCCCAGAAGCGGACTTACAGCGCAGTTACCGCCCCAGATGAACCCCCGGCCCCCAGCAGCCAGCCTAGCTCACAGAGCCGAGGGAGGAGGGAAGGAAGGGAGAGAGAAAAGGAAGGATAGAACCCCCTACTTGATCTCTCCAGGAATGTCCAGCTATGTCCTCCTGCCGAAGCAGGGGATTGCTACTTACCCTTCCTGCATGGATTATGCTGGAAGCATCCCAGACAGACCATCTTCCGTGCGGTTACGGAGGTGACTGTCAGCCCGACATGCTGTGACTCGGCCGTAGAGACCGGTCATATGCATGCCCTGGAGCGCGTAGCTCACCGGCCACCCGTAGAGCGACGGGCATGTCGTGGACAACCCAGCGCGTAGCTAAGGTCGGCACACGGTCGATGGCCGAAACTGAGGAGACTGTCACCCAGTCGGCAGTTGATCGAAGATCGCAGGAACAAAAATGTAGAAAAAATATAAAAAAAAACCCCAGGACCTATGGGCCCGAAGGGAGCCATGTCCTTCTATGCTAGGCAGAAAAAAACAGATCTGCGAGATGCAGAGAGAGGGGTTATACCCAGAGGGTCCGCCCCCTTGGCGGTACTGTATTAGATGTGATGTGTTTAACACTTTCTACAAGTTTCTGCCTAGTCACTCCTGAATGAAGGCTAATACCCACTTTGTCAAGATTAAGGCTGTGTCCGTCCATGAACGGAAGAGAAAATGGCCCGGTCATAGGGCAGCCAAATCTTCCGGGGCTGAAGTGGTTAACATGGTATATGATAGGATGGGCACAGTGTCAGCGCTGTGTTTTTTGGTTATGTCTCTATAAGACGATACTGTACTGCACTGGTGACAGAATAAAAAATAAAAAATAAAGTGTTTTTTTTCATTTAATTTTCCCCAAAAATAGTGACAAAAAATTACAACTTCAGAAAACTCACCATGCCTCTTATTAAATACCTTGTGACAGTCTACTTTCCAAACAGGGGTAATTTGGGGGGTATTTGTACTGTCCTGGCATTTTAGGGCCTCAAGAAATGAGAACGTCAATACATCAGGACTGATCAATTTTCAAATAAGTATTACCACAGTTTGTAGACTCTATAACTTTCACATAGACTAAATAGTATACACGGATTTGGTTTATTTTTACCAAAGAAATGTAGCCTTATACATTTTGGCCTAAATTTACAAAGAAACATTATTTGTTTGCAAAATTTTATAACAAAAACTAAGAAAAATGTGTGTTTTTTTTTTCCAAATATTTCAGTATTTTTTCATTTATATAGCAAAAAAAAAAAAACTGTGGTGAACACCAAAAGAAAGCTCCATTTGTGTAAAAAAAATTATATAAATTGAATTTGAGTACAGCATTGCATGACTGAGCAATTGCCAGTTAAAGTCACGCAATGCTGAATAGCAAAAAATGTCCTGGTCATGAAGAAGGTAAAACCTTCTGGAGGTCAAGAGGTTAACATGTCTGGCCATTAGTACATCTCTGAAATACATACACATTTTCCCATGTTATGTCTTTTTAAAAACAAAGAAAAGAACCTGCTGAACCCACCAGAAATCCAGGGAGCTGGCAAGGTTTTTGTAGCATTGAAATGTATTAGCCCTACTCGACTGGACTACAAAACATCCTCCTTACCTTATGGAGAAAGGGGGAGGGGCTACTGTAGTTCAGCAGCAGAGAATTGGGCACTGTTTACAACACCGCTTTGGATTTCAGAGATATCATCTCAAACAGGAAATTAGGCGCTTGTCTCTTGATTTCGAACTGGATCACCAGGTGTTTTTCTGCGCAGCGTTTTAATAACACAAATATGGAGAAATACGCGTGTATTGCACATATATACTGTTTTGTTTTTTTATTGTGCTCAGACATACACTTTTATTTACTTCTACTTGAAGGCCGTGAGAACACCGTAAAATGATAGCTTCATCCTTATGTCATAAGTGCAGAGACCCCACAATTTAATAATTCTTCTAGTATTATATTATTCTGCTTTTCTTCATGGAATACATTACTAGACTTTTTTTTTTTTTTTAATGAAGCCTTAAACTATAAGATGACGTTCAGCCGATGGCTTGACATGAAATGTCCCATCACAGTCACACCCTTGCTGGTCCTTATTTATTGTTCCTGCGACCATGGAGACGGCATCACATCATTATTTACAAGCTGGAATTCTGAGCGGCGAGTCTTCTTTGAAGACATTTCGCAGTAACCAGAGCCAGTAATTCAGCAAACAAGGTTAAGCAAAACGAATGCGCATGGAAATTTCCCCCAAAAAAGGTACGAGTACATGATGGTTTGAATTCATTGCTAGAGTTTCAGCACAGATACGGTAATCAAATTCTAAATTTTGACTTGATTTTCGAGGTGGAGCGGCAAGCCATTTCTTTGTGCCATCTTGCATAACGCGATACAATACAATCCTGTCTAAACCTAAAAGGATATGAAATGTAAGTTCCATTTAATTAAAATTTAAGTTAAATTTATATATAGCTATTTTTTTTTTTTTTTTAAGTTTTGGATAGAGTAGGGAAGGATAAGATCCTCAGGCAGTTTTGCTGCTGGTGCCCCTGCTATGTAGAAGTCTGGTGAATATCAACACCAAAATATGATTCTTTGACTGCTCCTGTACACCGATTTGGCTGTCTGGGTGCTTCATGTACTTGCAGTATATGCTTTGCAGCCCCTATTAGGCTTCTTATGGAAGCTCTGAGAGTCTTTAACATGACTCCATCCTTACTAAGTTTTTGATATGCGCATTGCTGCCCTTTATTAAATTTTATTGTATCTTGAAGTTGAGGCTAAAACTAAAATCTTAAAGCGGAGGTCCGGCGACCATTAATTATTATTTATTTTTTTTAAGTAATTCAGACACTTTCCCGATCATAACATAATACTCACTGTTTGGGTGTTTTAAAACAGCTGCTGTCCGTTTTCGTTAGAAAGAAAAAGTTATAAAATATGATCCTGGCCGTTTCCATCTTGCTTGTGGGCATGTGAAGCCCACAAGCATTGATTTCCGTGATGCGGTGAATGCTGAACTTCCAACATTCACTGCTCGTTCCCGCGCATGCTCAGTGTTAACGGCGAGCAGCGCCGTAAACCTCAGGGTTGCCATCACAACGGGCGGCGTCATCCGAAGTTCCCGCCCTGTTGTGATGGCAACCAAACCAATAGAAGAAAAAAAAAGATAAATCCGCAAAGCTCAGTACGGGGAGAGACCAGCATCTATACAGGTAATAAAAACGAAGCAGAAAGGCATCACCAAATTTTGCAGGGCTGCGCTCCGCACTGACTCATGGGATGCCTGACACTTGGCTCCCAGGAATCAGTGCGGCACCGGGGAAAATTTAGATACACGCCTACTCCCACGGGAGTGAAAGACAGGAAGCAGCACTATAAACTTCAATTCTAAGGTAAATTCAGCGCAAAAAAAAATTTCTGTGGTCATTTGAACATCTATGCAATGAACTGAAGATGATAGGACTTAGTTATTAATTTGAGTGGAACTCCGCTTTAAAATCTACTTGCAGCCACAATTTAAAACTAACTAATCTAGCCCTGTAAAGCAAAAATCATTATACATACCTTTCCTGAAGCCAATTACGGTCCAGTCCCACGCTGAGCTGTCAGCAGCGGCTTCTCTGTGTAGGAGGGTGCAGAAGAGGCAAACAATGAAAGCCCCATAGTAACTCTATGGGTGACGTCACTTCCCAGCCGTTGACGGCATCCTTCAGCACACAGCTTCCGCCGCTGGAGACTGGACCATAGCGGTTTCAGAAAAGGTATGTATAGCGATTTTTGCTTTACAGGGCTAGATAGAGTAGTCTTACATTGTGGCTGCAAGTAGATTTAGAGATTTTAGTATTATGCCACGTACACACGGCCGTTTTTCCCGTCATTTTTTCTCTTGGTCGAGAAAAACGACCGTGTGTAGGCTCCCCGGCAGTGTTTCCCTATGGGAAAATTGCCACGGAAAAAAATGCCGTGAATCACGACGAGAAAAATTAGAGCATGTTCTAATTTTTCTCGTCGTGATTAATGCCTTTTTTTTCGTCTAGAAAAATGACCAAAGCCCACACACGGTCGTTTTTCTCATCAAAGAGAGAAAATTTCATTTTTCCTGACGATAAAAATGGTCGTGTGTACGCGGCATTAGGCTCAACTTCCACTTTAACCTGTTCATTGGTCTGCCTTTTGAGATGCTTCTTTCCTTGGGTGCGTTCATCAAATACATCCATATCCCTAAAGCTCTGGATTGTTGCCATCATTATCTGTTGGTTTCTTAGCTTTACATAGGAGTTGCAGACCATTGTTAAATTGCACTATGGTTTTCGCACCCTTTAGAACGCTCTCTGTTGATACTTTTTCATGTGTGCGTTCTTCTAAATTTTTGTTCTGTATTAATAAAGATTATATATAAAAAAAAAAAAAAATCAAACACCAAAAAACAGGGTCATCGTCCCCAAGGTGTATCTGGTGGAAAAATCTTACAGTATCCCCAAGGAACAAAGGGGTACTGTTAAATATAATAATGCTATCACCATATGTCCTTCAGGCTGGTACATCCACAATGTGAATCACCGAATGGAAACAGCCACTTCCAGTGACACATGTTCCGGTTTCAGAGACTGTATTTTATCTAAATTACAATGGCTCAGAATTTTTTTTACATACATATAGCTGATTGTTATTGATAACTAATAACAGAACTTGTATATTATGTTCAATGCTCTTTAATTTATGTTTGAACTAACAAAAATTGAAAGTGAACCTATCATTTACCCACGCAGGGCTAATGCCGCGTACACACGATCGTGATTCACGGCGGTGAAAACACCGCCGTGAATCACGGCATGAAAAAAAATGAAAAACGAGGGAACGGCATGTTCCCCCACACACGACCGTTTTTCCCGTCATTTTTTTCTTTGACGAGAAAAACGACCGTCTGTGGGCTCCGCGGCAGTGTCTCCCTATGGGAAAACTGCCGCGGAAAAAAATGATGGAAAAAACGATGAGAAAATTTAGAACATGTTCTAATTTTTCTCGTCGTTTTTCCTGCCGTTTTTCTCAACGAGAAAAACGGCATAAAGCCCACAGACGATCGTTTTTCTCAGCGAAAAAAAAAAAAGTCATTTTTCCCGACGGGAAAAATGATCGTGTGTACGCGGCATAAGAAACAGGTGGATTTAAATCTTGGTCCCACCTGGTGTTTACAAACAAATATTTATTCTTTCAAAGAAAAGAACACTAAAACAACTGTGAAACATTGAGGAGGCTCAATTATGTTTTGGCGCTGCTTTGATTTGTCTAACGGGGTGCTCTGTGCAGGGCACAATACAATCTCAAGACTATGAAGGAATTCTGGAGCAAAACCCTACATTGGTTTCAGAAATCCCTGCCTCCAGTGCAGGTCCTGGTCCTTCAGCAACGTGATGCCCAAAACACACAGCTAAAAAGCACCCAAAAATGTCTAAGAACAAAACACTGAACTATTCTGAAGTGGCCTTCTTTGAGCCCTTATCTGATTCCTATCAAACACCTATAGAAGGAGCTAAAATATGCAGTCTGGAGATGGCTCCCTTCAAACCTGACATAGCTGGAGCAGTTTGCTCAAGAAGACCAGGCTAAACTACCTGTCAGCAGGTGTAGAAGTGTCACTGGGTGCTGAAAAAAAAGTTGTTTTTTTGCAGTAATTGCCTCTTAAGGTTGTGCAATACAATCTTAGTTTTGGATAGAGTGGAGAGAGAATAGAATACCTGTCAAGCTTTTGTTTCTGCCTGTGCCTCAGATGCACCTTCTCTATTTGTCCTGTTTACCGTTGTCATCGAAAGTGAAAGTGAAAGTAAAAGGTTGTCCCCAGAAAGGTAATACAGGGGAAATCTTCCAATGGGCACACTAGTTCTGGTAACCTGGGTTCCCAATGAATTCTCTTAATTTGCGGGGATTGCTTTCTCCCCCAATGACACAAAGATGGCAAAAAACAAACAAATTGACAGGGGTTTTAACCCTCTCTTATTCTATCCAAAACGATACAAAAAAAAAAAGTTTTACCTATAGTCCTACTATAAGGGTCCCATTATTTTTGTCTATGTGATTATCATTTTCTTTAATTATTTAAAAAATTCTGTTGACTCAAATAACAAAACCAAAATCTGATGATTTTTTATGAAATATGGAATGATGGATGCCGATTGCTTGTGTCAATTTCAAGATATTTTGCAGAAAATTTTGTATTTTTTTTTTTGTGGATAAGTACCAACACATTTGTCCACATTTGTATGTATTTCAGCTGTGCAACTAGCTCTCCGGCTGAGCTTTAAATCTGAATTTTGGAAATGACGGTTCACGTTATCACGCCGGTCGAAGCTTCGGACGCCATACATAAGATATGCTGTCTTTTTTACTTCTAATATGTGCGTGTTTTTCGGACTTGTAATAAAATTTGATAAAAGCGATCTTCACTATTGGGCTTTCTTCTTGTCTTTCATATGAATCGTCTAACAATGAGGGGGTAAGGATCGAGGTTGGTGAACAAATGGAACAGTGTCCCCATATAAATAAAAAAGCGCATTTGACCTCCTTAGTATAATGAGGTCCATTTGAGCAGGTGAGAGGACACACATGAGGTGGGGTGAAGGGCACTGTGGTGATTAAGTGAAGAGTTTTTTTCTGTAAAGAAATTTTTGTTTTCTGGGACTACACAATCAATGGAAGGTGTACGGGATCTTGTGATGAACTTTCTTTACTTCATGAATTTCATCTGATATGGACTTTTTCTGATTACTTACTTTTGTGGTAGCGCTGCACTACATACAGATTACCCATGTATTCCTGGCAGGGCCCGTCCTACCATGGGTCCTGCTGGGACCATTGGACCCAGGCAGCACTTTAAGAGGGGCAGCAAATTGACGCCCAAGAACAGGGGCAGACTGACCATTCAGGCACTCGAGCAGCCACTAGGGTGCCCCATGAAAGGCTCCTGTCCTGGATACTCACCCCCTACTAGTTCAGACAGAAAGGAACGAGTAGAAGCAGTAGGGGGCTGACATGGGATGGGGGTGGTGCGAACATGGAGGCAACCTAAAGAATTCACTGCATGGCTCCCTGTAGACAGGGGAGCTGCAAGCACCGGCACACTGGACAGGTGCTAGACTGGTGCCCTGGAAGCCAGCCAGGTTGCTTTGCACTTTGCAGCTGGGGACGGGGAGGCAGAGGTGATATGTGGACAGGGAGGCAGAGGTGATATGTGGACCGGGATGCAGAGGTGATATGTCCATATATACTACCATATACTACCCTAGCCTGCCCATGATATACAATTATGGATGTGGGGGCCTTTTGGTGGGTGTGATTTTTTTTGGGGGGAGGGGTGTCAGCGTTTCATTTTTAGACCCAGGCAGCACAATGTCTTGGGCCAGTCCTGATTGTTGGTACCCTTATAAGTAACTTATTCCTGGCTCTGTCCCTGCAGTGTTGTCTCTAAGCAGCTGTGAGCCACAGACCCAGGCTAACCTTCTCACGTACAACGCAGGTTTAATAGGCCTACACTGTGCATGATGACGCAGAGGGGCCATCCATAGCCTGAAGCTTGAGGACAGTACTGGAGTCGGCTGGAAGCGGGGGATAGAGTAAGCAATATACCTTATCCCTGCACCCCTACACTAAATGAGCATCTAACTCCTTGGGGAGGGGGTATTTCATCTAATTTCTGGAATTCACCTTTAATGAACAGACTGTCAGTCTAAACACGAGTCATCCCATAAGAACGTGGCCTTCCCATAAAAAGGGACAGTCCTGAAGAAAGATGGTTGGCTTTTCTATTTTCATATACATGGTCACCTTTGAAGGTCTTATTCTCTCCAAATGATTTTTCAAGACTGTCAAAACAGATTGTCCCACGACATGTTCCACTTATTCAGCTTCTGCTTAGGTGTCTGGATTGTCTCCATTAGAGCCAAGAATTTCACCCCCTTTATTACTCTTTATTTATGCATCTCCAAAAGAGTGTCAACGTAGCTTTAATAGGTTCCATATGGAGGTTCACATTAAATAAAAATGAATGTCCTTTAAGTCCTCCATGCAAAAATGAAGAGGCATGACAAGACAAAGAAATAGTATAAAAGGAGAGAGATAACGGCATGTGATGACAACACGAGCAGTTAATATGAGAGGTCATGTAACCCTTCCAAGAAACAAAAAAGACAACATTTTATTCCAATGCAGCTGTCAGCATCACTTTACATGAAACATACCTTCTCATTATTGTTGGATTGTCTTAATCCATTATAATGATACACACTAAATGATTCTGGAACCTTCGAACCCTTAGAAGTGGAAAAAGAAGGTAAAATACAATATTATACATAGACATTTAAAGCTGTATAAAAGAGATAAAATACAACATTATACAATATATTAACATTAAAAGCTGTATAAAAAG